>CM048916.1:4090648-5290648 GCA_026686955.1 Epinephelus cyanopodus | reverse complement strand
TAAAAGCGGAACCTAATTAGAATCAATAAGGGATTCAGTCGGGAATATGAAAGGATTCAGATTCGATGAACAGATTTAAAAATATAGAGATACAAGCTGGTGATGTAAAAATGCAATCAAACCCCTGCTTTAAACTTAAATTAACCACATGTATTCAGGTTTAAACCCAGATTTTTTTAAAATCACCAAATCAGTGTTTACTGGAAAACGTCTGTATGCATTTATGAATCCAGAGTTGTGTTTTGTCATGTTAGCTGAGCCTGAAGCAGATTTAGCACCAGTGTGTTGATTGAGCAGTTGATCTGTGTTTGGCTCAGCTGATCCTAAATCAGTGGCTTTCAAATGGGACGCAAAAAAGGAGAATTATCTCCAGTGAACACATATCAGCTGACTGGAGTCACTCATGTTGCTCCAGTGAATACTGCACGTTTCAGAAATGAAAAATAAAATATACAAAATCTTAAGAAATAACCCACTGCATGCTAAATTACAGCAGTCAAAGAAAGTGAATGAGAAAAAACTGTAGAAAAGAATGAAATCTTAAATAAATAACATTATCAGCTATTCAAACCAAGAGGTGAACGGTGGGGAGGATTATCTTGGTAGTGGGGCACTGTGGGTGATGTAGTCCAGGTCACATGGCCAGAGCTCGGGCCTTGGCGGCTGCTGCCTGCGCTCTCTGCACGGCTCCCTGGCTGTTCTCCCTCCTCGTCAACTGGCTGGTCTCAAACAGACCCTCATGGCTGCCACCGCCGCCACCGGGGCCTCCGTCCGAAAACGTCAGCACTCCTGGACCAGACAGACCCTTGTGACTTATTTCATCAGAGCACACAGGACATAAGACAAACTCTAAAGGCTGCGTAAGTAACAGCCCTGTGCCAACCCCTTCTCATTCCCAGGTTGTCAAATACTGATGCTTTGTTGCGCCCCTCTGCGTCTCATATCAACACACAGGGCACCATTTAGTGAATCTATGTGACGCACAGCTGAAACACATTGTAGTTAATGTTGTGAAATGGTTGCATTTAGGTAAGAAAACTACCAAGATAATGATTTGGGGTAAAAAGAACGTTTGTTTTGTAACATAAATACGTCACATAAGTCATGTCAGTGTGACACCAACTGGATAAGTCTAGTTTTTTGAACCCTTCCTCCCACCCTATGCAGACTTTCTTGTTTTTTATGCTGCGTCAGTTGCTCACAGTGCCTCATTTGGGCAGGTGTGAACACAGCAAATTCTGACCAGTCAAGAGCAGCTTTCTCACACAAGGCATTTGATCTGGTCCGCTTGTTAATGCTGCCATGAGAACACGAACCAACTCTAGGCAATTATACAACTTTGGAACAAAATGAGTCCCTGATTCAGACCAAAGCAAGTGAACTTGAGGTCTGAAAGCAGCCTAAGACAGGATACAAAGACTTTTCCAAACTGAACAAAGGCCATGATTGTTTTCTTACTTTACACAAGTTCTTTAAATTACCTTAACAACTATAAAACTATGTATACTATAAAAGAAAACACATTACATATGTTGACAGTGAACATTCTGCAGATGGATTCACAAAGTGACCCGGGTGACAGGTCAGGTCAGATTTAGAAACATTCACAACATCATGATGGAAAATATTTTTTTGGCGCAAACAGAATGTTTTGCATCCATCTTCCTCAGTAATGAAAATATAAAGATTAAGTTGTGGCATTAAACTGTGCAGTAAGATTTTATTAATATATATTTATTTGTGCAGAGAGGAATCATTTCTACAAACTTCAGAGAGGTTTTGGTTTAATGTATTAATCCTTCTTGATGCTGTAAACACTCACCGCCGTGTGAACTCTCTCCCCATCCTTTGTTAATTCCCTTGTTTGAAAATATATTGTATTATTAACTAAGCTGAGACTCAAACTCAGACTCTCGTTTGTGTTTCATCACCTTAATCTTCTGTCATCTGTTTGACTTCTTGCTTCCTTCATTTAAAAGCTAAGGGTTAACTGTTGGCTGAACTTTTGTTAATGTTCAACTAAAAACTGCATAAAAAAACATTTAGGAATGAAGCCCTTCCTTTAAAAACAACCTCTTGGCCTGGCTCTGATTTCAGGTTGTTAGATCTCAGGAACCCGAAGGAATCTATATGTTCCATCTCTATTTTTAAAAGCACAAAAATGAACCAGTTGCCACGGTGACACAAATAAAGATGTGTTGATTACCTCCCGAGACTCGGAGCCTAGACGCACACGGGGCGGGGGGGCTCCAGTCCAGACAATTAACACGTTTCACTGTTTAATATAATTAAAAAGTATTTAAAACATTTGGAATCAGAACAAAGAGAGTGAGAGATGCTGTGAAGATGTGAGACTGAAAACTCTATCTCAAAACTCAGATATGAGGTATTCCCTTCATTTGTGAGAAGCAGCAAACTTGAAGCGGTTAAAAGAAGCATAAAACTGAACAAAACATTAAATTAAAGCAAGTTACTAAGTCAAAGGTACCAAATTAAGATACAGAAATAACCCTCAATCCACATCATCTTTCTGCTACAAGCCTTTTATAACATTCTTACTGTACATGATTGGATAATTACCTGCATTACTGCACTCAAAACTGACTATAATATAATGGTGGAAGATCAGCACAGTTGCCAGAAGAAAATGTTGGCACTGTACGTTTCTGCAAACCATGCGTACATTACATTTGCATGTTTAATACGCATTATATCCACCTTATTCCTAGCCCCCATGATACCTTGCGTGAAGTACGGGTGCAACTTCCAGCACTAGCCGAAACTGATTTCCAATGGTTACAGTTTGTTTACAGTACTCTTTTCTTCTTTCCAAGAGCAATTGGGAAATAAAACATGGAACACACAACCTGTTATAGCTCAGACAGGATGATGTGATCATGCCTCTGCCATCTGACAGTCATCTCAAAGCATTATTGTCTTTTTTCCAACCTAGCACGCTAGCAATTAGCTTGCCCTGCTCTGTTAAAGTATTGTTAGCTTTAACATGGCCCGAGCTAGCTTAAGGTAAACATCTGCTCCTACTAAAGATAATTTATGATTTCTGACGACTTATTGAGAGATACTGACACATAATTCAGTATTAACTGTAGCTCCATGTAAAGTGAATGAATGTGATGTTTCCCCTCTAATCCTCCGCTCGTCTGCGTTAATGACGTTTTTTTAACTTCTGATTTATTAAAACTGCTCTGAGCGAAACGTGATCCTGAATTTAGCAGCAGACTTCAGTAACTGTGATATAGTCAAAGTAGTTTTTTTGTACGATATAAGGAAGTACGGTAAATCAGTAACACATTCTCAGCCATGATGTCTAAATACATATTTCACGGTATGTTACTGTGTTTATTTTCTAATGTAGGTTGAGAATGAAGTCAGACGGGGAAAGACGGGGATGTCATGTACTGACGTTGAGTGACACACCTGTCAGTCCACGTGTCATTCTCTTCTGCAAATTCTGATGATACTTTTCCTTTATGTCTCGTGAAACTCTTGTGGTTTTATTTCTCATATCAACGGTACCTTTGGCTACAGGAACAATCCCATTTTGTTCTGGTCACATGTTCAACACACAGTTGCTGAAGACAAAAATTTAGCTTAGACTGGTTGTAAGTCGTTACAGACACAGACAGTGCAGCAGGTACCAGAGCTACGCGAAGACATTTTAGAAAAGCTAAGTCAACATTAGTTAAATATTTGTCAGAAAATAAACCAGTGTTTGCTAAACTGAAGGCAAATTACTTTCGAAAAGAACCAGCGTTGGCGGTTAAGCACCAAGAGTAGCCACTGGGACTAACCGCAGACCATCTGTGGGACTAACTAGCTTACTGCTACTTCCACTATTCCCCTCAGGAATAAGGTGGATAAATGTTTCTAAAATGATGTAGTTTTAAAGTTGACTCTGTCATTCACAGGTGGCAGGGAATGTCGATATCCGAGTATGGCTGCAAGATTATAACCCTAAAAGGTAGTCTCAATTATTTTGATCAGTATTTCAAAATACAAAATATTTTTATTGCACTTTCACATTTACATTAACAGAGCACTGCTTTTACTTCCATGTTGTGCTACATTGCTGCTAATGTCATCGCTAATCTTTGCATCAAAACAAGGACTTAAAATAGGGTTCTTCTTTTGCTAAATTCCAGGCATCTCCTACAGATACACCGCTGTATTTATTATTTATTTGATTATTGTTCCTTACAGCAGTCACGGTGATGCCCTGCAGCATTGTAGCACTCAGAGGTGACGTTAGTGACGTTATTCTTCTCAGCCTTTATGAATTCATCGTACTGGAGTTTGTTTTTTTAGGTGGTTTAAAAGTTAGTTGTGTTGCTTTGCCGTGCAGACACAAGTCTCATGCACTCTTTGCAGATAATTTGTTCTCTTCAAAATCCGAAATACTTCCAAACAACAGATGAGGATGGTTGATAATAGCTGGTTTTCAGTTTGCTTGTCTGCAGTCACAGCCATCAGGAAAGCTCTTCACAGGCTGCCGCTGCAGGGTGCGTGTGACAGCATGGCAGCTTTTTTTTTACAGGCTGCTGTTAGTTTGAGAAGTGCTTGAGAGTTTTCTATGAGCACAGCATGCATTCTAAACATCAACATTGCATTATGTTTATTTATTGAGGGGAGCCAAAAATCGTGATCGTGATTAATATTCGATTAATTGAGTCTCAACAGTAAAAGAGCTCATGATGCAGAGGGGCCCATTCATGTACTTTAATTAAAATAAGCCCCACCTTTACCAGCTGAAACATCACTTTATATGCTGCTGGGTATCTTGTGAATTTCCCTGAGGATCAATAAAGTTTTATCTTGATTCATAATAACACATCATAATTTATTTCATGATTATATTGTATTAATAATCCTACTCTCTAAAGTACCTAATATGGTCAGATGGATGGTCAGTGGAGTAAAAAATACAATATTTGCCTCTGAAATGTGAAGTAGACATAGTGACAGAAAAAGGAAATGCTCAAGGAAAGTACAAGTTTCCAGGTTATGTTCCAACACAGCTATTAAAACAGTGCAAAGTATCTTTAAAATGTCTTCTCTGAGAAGAATGAGTTGAGTAGTGAAGTCTTACCGTAGCCGTCCACGCATCCGCTTTTAAACTCGCCCTCGAATCTCATCCCATCAAAGCGAGTAAACACGCCGGCGCCTTGAAATTTGCCCTGCACAAATTCGCCTTCATACCTAAAAAAACATTCACATTATAACACATTTATACGAGGAATAAAAAACTTAAATTCCTAGGATTGCTACAATAGAGCATGCTTACAGTTATTTTAAGTAATTTAAGAATGAGAGTAAAGAGCTGAGAGGAGGGCGAGGAGTGACATTTTTCAAAAGCAACAGGAATGCTTTTACATTGACATTAATGATGGAGGTTTGGCAGCTTCACTGTAGCAATATAGGCCTTGAATGTTTGGAATTTGAGGTATGACATTGGAAGATGGCAAAAACTATTTGTGACTGTTGTTTAAAGTGCGCTGAGGTTTCAACGCTTTCCTCAAATCATTAAAACTCTAGGGACGGCAGCTAAAACGGATTTCTTGTTTGGTTTTTTTGTTTGTTTGTTCTTTTAGTTTCTTATAGTGCATTACTAGAACCATGTGCCTAAAAGCTAACAAAAGCTGCATTCGTATCACTTCTTTGCGAGTTTAGAAACCGAAATCGTAGTTGAGAGAAACACTGCAGAGCTGGAGCAAAGAAAGGGAGGTGGATGTGAAATTAAAGTGCAACTAACTCAAGATACAATACAGTGATAACAACATCACAACACAGGCAATAATGTATGTGATGCAGCACAACATTGTGCAAGTATGTGACATAATATTCTCCTGCTAACTGACAGAAGAAATGTTGGCATTGTTGTTTCTGCAAACCACGTTACATCTGTATTATGTAGTACAGAAGGACAAGAGATGGAGCAGGGACCCCCTTCTACATATGTTTTGCAAAAGTGAACTGCACGTTAAGATAATTCTCAGAAAATTTTCAGATCTTTTTTTTGTGATTGCACATAGCTGCTAAGTCAGCAGCAGTTGTAGCATGGCTAGGTGCTTTAGCTTCCTTTTCGACTGAGGTTTCTGACAGCGTGTCGGAGTCTCTTGCTCGAAAACGTTACAAAGCAATTCATTGAGGCTCACAAGAATGTCCAAACACTTGGAATATCAACACGGCTAAGTTTCCGATATGTTTCAATAGTATGTAAATGTTAGCTAACTACTTTACCTCGCCGTTATGGAGTGTGGCACAGTGATTTAGAGCAGGCTAGCTAACACAAATTTACAGGGATGTATTGGTAGACTTAATGTTGTGTAGTAAGACCCAGGATGTAGCAGGTATGTTTTAGGGCTGCTTGTTTAATCGAATTTTAATCTAGATTACGTTTTGGGCTTTCAACGATTATGAAAACAGTAGAATCAACATAAAACTATTATGCGCTTTTTGTCAGTTTACTCTCGTTGTCTTGTGTTGCAGATCAATTGCACCAGGAAGCAGCGCATGCGCAATACCTCCCCCTCCTCCTCCTCTCCTCTTCTCACTCCACGAGCCAATTATGTAGGTGAACTACGAGTAATGCGAGGGGCAGGTGATCGTGGAAGATTTCAAAAACAGTGTGCGGAAAATGGCAGAGTGAGAGAGGCTGGTCTATGTGTGTGTGTTTGTGTGTGTTACACGATGCTCTCTGTATCGCGCATCGGGGCCGAACTCCACCGTGCCCGATACAGAGAACAGAGAAGAATTTTAAACGCGCTTGTAGAGACAAAAATGACATGCCGTCGTGTAAACAATATAAGTCATCATGTGCGCCGCATAATCGTTTGCATAATCGTGATTTCAATTTTGACCAAAATAATCGTGATTATTATTTTTTCCATAATTGCAGCCCTACTATGTTTCAACAACTCTGATTAAAATAGTTAGATTTAGGCACAAAACCCACTTGGTTATAGTTGGGAAAAGATCATGTTTGGGCTTGAAAAACAAAATTTTGGTGGCAAAGCGAAACCTGGAAATGTCTTTGTGAAAAACAGCCACTTTTTTGCAGCTCTGTGCCTGGTGGAGAAACGGCACGGGGTCGGTAAAAAACACCCATGTTAGGTGGCTAAAAATTGGCTGCAAACACAGGTATGACTCGCTAAAATACAACTGGTTTGTTGTTAGTAAGTCTCAAACAGTGGTCTGCTGTCACACCATCCACCGTTCCTTCCACCTCCCGATGACAAAAGCCCTTTTTACAGATATTTTAGAGCCGCTACAAAGTCCATTCTTCACACTGCCTTTGCAATTTTTACACAATTTTACAAAATGACGGCGGCATCAATCCATTCCAGTGTCTGATGTTAGACAGCATCCAGGCATCACAGAAGCAGCTTTCAAGAGTGCGGCGTCTGAGGTTACTACTACACAACCGTAACAAGCACCATTCCATAGCCTATTTACCTGATATCTGAGGTGTGGAGCTGATCTTCTTCCAGGTGGTGATTGTCTGTAGGCCTATTGTCCGTGGGACCGATGTAAAGCTCTGGCAGCCCTGCACTAAAACGATCAACTTCTTCTCCATACTTACCACAGACTGATATTTACAGATGAGGGGAAAGATTTATCTCAGGGCACAGCCATTGAGGCCTGAAAATTAGCTCTCGGGAGCCTGTGCGTGCTGCTACGGCATCACTCTGATATTTGCACCTGCTACATTGAAAACAATGAATTTGAGGGCGCAAAAAACTGTACAAGCCCTAGCACATTGTCAGAACATCACACCCTTGCCGCCCATGATCCCGTCTTGCTTGCTGTCCTGTTTAACAGACACCGTTTTGGCGCTGTTACTACCTCTCTTTCCAGCTCAGAGGTGAGACAACTCTGTGCCTCCATTCCACGACTGTAAATTTTATACAAAACAGTGAGGCGTGAAATTCTCTCCTTGAATAGACACTGCCTTTTCAAAAGGAGCTAAAGTCAGCTCATGTTATATGTCACTTTAGAAATGTTGATATGATGCATATAAAATGTAAAAAATGTAAAGTATCCGTGGTTTGCAGAAATGTACAGAGCCAACATTTTCTTCTGGCAACTAGGCTGACAAAAAGAGCGTTCAGTTTCACAGTTTAACAGACAGGTGAGGAAGAACTGTGAGAAATCTGCCTTTTTTAAATACACACAGCAGGAATACAAGATTCTATTACTTCAATGTCAACAGCCTCAACGTGACAAAAGTGTGAATTGCCAGAGAGCAGTGAAAGAGTTCAAACATCAGCAGGATGTTTCTGCTTCATAATAATAATTAATTACTTGATTCGATAGGTTTGGGTAAGGCACAGCAAACCACCACCTGCTTCTGACCTCTTCTCCCCAGATATAAAGGAATTTTTATTTACTGCCTAAAACACCAATAGTTCAACAAAGAGTCTCTCCTTTCTCAAATGAGTCTTAACCCGAATCCATTGTTGCTGCTGTCCTCTTTCAGAGCCCTCTTTCAAGTCTAAGGACAGTAACCTATTTGATATTCAAAGGACAGGTTTTCTGCTGAATATTCATTGAACACCTTTTTAAAAAACATGTTTTAGTGTTTCCAAAGCCCCGGAAGAATTTTTTCCACATAATAACTCAACAGATGGCCCTGAACAGGCTACACTGAAATGTCCTCAGCTGCACAGTGCACCTCCGCTAAACAAAGAAATGAAAAACTCTAAAGTAACATAACCTGAATTGGGGGAGGAATGTGTTCTGTATCTGTTGGGGTCACGGAGCCACATCCTTTAATGACTTGTTTTTTTTTTTCATAATTAAATGAGGAAAAGTAGCAGATGTTTCGGTCTGCTCTGGAATGATCCACAGCCAATAATACAGCAAGCGAGAACTACTTCAAAAATACATTCAAAATGTTCAGGTAATTAAAGCTTTCAAACAATTCAGAAGTTAGAGACGCTTCCTTGAGATACACACTGTGGGATCAAGGGTCAAAGATGGTGGTGAGTTTCTTTCCCTCGCCATCTTTGTCTTAATACTTGTAACTTTTCTGTAGCTGTTGAAGGTGCAGTGTGTAGGATTTAGGGGGATAAACTGGCAGAAATGGAGTATAATATGTATATTTCTTTTTCATGTATAATCACCTGAAAATAAGAACTGTTGTGTTTTCATGATGTTAGAGTGAGCTCATTATATCTACACAGGGAGCCAGTTCTCGTCCAAGGTGACCAGGGCAGACAAACCAAACACTGGCTCTGGAGGGAACCACATTTTTATGTTTTCATGTCAGCCCCTGTTCACAGCCCCTCTGTGATGAGCAGCGTTGGAAAACACTATGTTTTTAAATCGTGAAAATGCTTTATTCAGTTTTTTTTTTTCAGATTTAAATCACTGGGTCCGTTTGTTTTGGCGATGAGACCTCTGCAGACAGTTCATTAATTCATTCATTACTAGTCCATACGCATCGGTAGCTTTGTCACCTTCTACCTATGCCAGTCCTCAGTGCCTATGTGCAGTTTCACATAGATTGATCAAGTCAGTGAGGATAAAAACGTGGAACAGAGACACACAGAGTTTCTTCATTATATAGTAAGATAACAATTGTAACTTCTTATCCTGTTAAGGGTCACGGGGGGCTGGAGCTTATCCCAGCTGACACTGGGTGAGAGGCAGGGTTCACCCTGGACAGGTCACCAGACTATCACAGGGCTGACACATAGAGACAGACAACCATTCACACTCACATTCACACCTACGGACAATTTAGAGTCACCAATTAACCTGCATGTCTTTGGACTGTGGGAGGAAGCTGGAGCACCTGGAGGAAACCCATGCTGACACAGGAAGAACATGCAAACTCCACACAGAGGGGCCACAGGTTCAAACCCGGACCAGATAATTCAGCTCCCCGTAAAAACCTACTGAATGTCTGGGGCCAGTTGCACAAAGCACCTAAAGTTTGCTCCTTAATTATGACACTTAAGGCTTACATGAAATACTTCATTACAGCAATTATTAAATGTATAGGGCTGGAAGAGCGCAGTTTTAGAAAGTTCAGTGACCCAACTCTTCTCTGCCCTAATTATTCTCATTTATCTCCATAAACTCAACCATTTTGCGGTTAAGATGGAGTCAGAGGTACTTAATGTTTTTGTCCTTACTTTGGTTACTGAGGGTATTTGTTTTCTTTTAAAGCAGAGGAGTATACCGTAACAAAAGCTCAAGTTCTTGATCATTTAAGACTTGATTTGATTCTAAAGGTCAAAGGTCAGGTTAGCAGAAGCGAAGTACAGACCTGGAGCCGTCGGGGAAGACCAGCACCCCGCAGCCATTGAAGAGGCCGTTCTCAAACTGTCCGGTGTAGCACGTCCCATCGCTGAAGGTCAGCTGACCCAGGCCATGACGCAGACCTGCAGCGGCAAAACACACATCTGTTGTGTTTTATGGTGGAACGTAATGGAACCCCCCAAACAACTTACCCGCACAATGTACAAACAAATCCAAAATTCTCTTTTTATGAGAATAAATCAGATTATTGGTGGAGGTAATGATACATCAAATGATAACATATTTATGAATGCAGACATCGATTTTTGCCAATAAACAACTGAAAACGCTACACAATGTCCCTTTAACATCTTTTCCACTAAGGTTCATAACTCAACTCTCGTAATAAAGTTTACGATTTAACTATAAAATATTCTGCAAAATAATAACCTTTTGTGGGATTCTTGACAAAAATGCAACTGTGATTACACTTAAAAAGAAATATTGGTCAATATGTTACTCAGTCTATCACTAACGTGTTCAGCCAGTTTTATTTTTCATATTAGCTTATATTTGTTTTTTTTTTTATACTATTGTAGTTTTTGTGCTTTTTCATTTTACGTGTTTATGTATGGTCATTTATTAGCAACACAACATTAATCTCAATGACCATATTTACCCATGTGCGCTAAAGGTAGTGTGTTGAAACTTGCAGAAGAAGGTTAAGCACTTATCAAATAAAAATAACTGAACACAAACATGAACTCTGATAACAGAGTCTATCTGGCCTTCTAAGATCCTCCAGTTTGTTCATGAATGGATGATATTTGAAAATACGTTTCCTTATTACAGACATCACTTTAGACCAAGTCTCTCAAGGATACATGATAAATTAGAAAATTAATAATACTGCTCTCTGTATAACAAGCACTTCTGTGGTCCACAGCAGGGGCGTCGTTTCAGCAGAAGCTAAGGTATGGCAATATGACATGATATCACAAAGCTACTGATGATGGAGTTTCAAAAATATGAACTTATATAAAACTTCATTTTGGTCATTGACCTGTCAGAAGTAAATACTATGCTATTAAAAACTCTTTCAAAGGACATGAGGCTGTTTCTCACATTCATAATACCTCGTGTCTGCATGTAATGCACAACTTGGTGAGAGCAGTGAAAACATCGGACCTACTGTATTTCGGCGCATATTTCAGCACCATGGACAGCGAGCGGACGTTTAATTATCATTAGTCATGTGTTTAACTTCACAGAAAATAAATTAATTACAAGCTCATTTCTAGAATATAACCAAGGGGTCCGGTGTATGAAACACAGTAAAACAAAGTCCAATTTGGTACAATACTGTATAGGCGAATTTATGTCTCCAGAGACTGAAAATACAAGCTTAACATGCCGCCATGAAGAAAAACCCCCACATACAATCAGACAGGCTTCAAGACATCATTTAGACAGGCTGTCTACAGCAGCAGAGCAAAATGCTTTAACAACACACAGATAACTCACATAACTCATAACTCGTGGAGGAGCAAAGTGGCGAACAATTTGATTCAATAACACTCGTATTCACTGATGAGCATGTTATTGACCTATTTAAGTGCAATACAATGAAAACGACCGGCCAGTGCACCTCGGACTATCTAACATATCACATCTGATCACCTTCAACAAATATAAAGGACACTCACAAGTAACATGGCTACAGAAACTCTCTTTTTTCCTCCCGATTCCAAGGTATGGCAGCTGCCACACCTCGCCATACCTAAATGACGCCTATGGTCCACAGACATTTTTGTGTCCGCACTTGGACCAGGACAGACAATAAACTGGAAACCAAAACAATCTTGTGAGAGGTCACAGTCCATCAATATTTCCAAAGCACCCTTGCTTCTATCCTTGAACACATGACAATTGTTGAGGTTAATGCCTCATACTAACATCATACCATCAACTATGTTCAGAGCTCCTGAGTGCGGCGATTTTTGGAGACCGTGCTACCAATACCAGCACGTCTACATGCCTGGCTTTATGCCCAATAAACAGCCCAGCTCCCAGGCCGTCCATCCCAGGAGCCGACTACAGCACACCGGCCAGATTATGAAGGTCACTGCGTGTTACCCCTAAGCTTCACTGAGCTTGTCTATTAGTTGCAGGAGGCATCACTTGGTTTCATCTTTGTTGGCTGAATATTGTATAAAGTCTTAAGTTATTTACATACAACGTATCGTCCGACAAAAGTAGTTCTTGTGACAGGCCCAGATGGTGTGATATCACTCCTGAATAACATGCTTCACAGCACAAATGTATCGGAACTTGTCATTTTTTTTGCAGTGGGAGGCTAAGAGGAAGTTAAACCGGAAAACTTATTGGCTTGTTTGACAGGTTTCTTAGCCTATCACAGGCAGTTGTGGCTGTTAATGCTGGTTCGGCGCCTCCCTGTTGTACAAACTTCCTCCCTTCAGACAAATGAAAGTACACCCAAACAACAGGCTTCAAAAAGTCCCTTCGGAAATATGTGGGTGATATCACAGATGCTACGTCCGTGTTTTTCTACAGCTTGTGATGCACTTGGTTAGTGTGAAGATAAACATCCAGTAAGGTTCAGGCAAACTGGAGGTTTCAACTCAGCATGAATACCACATTAAAGATTTGCAGATCCCTACTGGAGGATGTGTGGCGTTGTTCTTGAGAATGCAGGAAAAAAACATGTCAGAAGGCAGGTGCATTATTATTATTATTCTCAAAATTTTGAGCTAGCACTTCACAAGATTTATAATTGGTGCTAAGAGGCAAAAGGTGAGCTGCTCTTTTTCATTTTTCGCCTCTTTAAAATGTTCCCACCGAGGTGAGAACTAATTTTCCTCCTCTAATTCTGCGATTTATTTCCAGGACCAAGAGGGAAGGCATACGGAGGAGACAGGGAGGGAAAGAAGTGAGCATTTCTCCTTGCCAATGTCTATTAGCAGGCCCAGCGGGATTTAGGAGAATAACTGGATGTGAGGCACAGTTGGACGCAGGCTGAGGAGGTCCTGGGTTCCTCGTAGCAGCTGTAAGCGAGGAATGGGATTTACTGTGAGCTTGCCAAGTGGCATGAAACTGGTGGAGAGGAGAGACGAGAAGAAGATCTGGTGGGGGGGGGGGGACCTCGCAGCGGATTGGGATTTACAGGAGGGGAGGCAGGCTGCTTGGCAGGGGGTGAGGCAAGGGTGAGCCTAGTGAGTGTTGTCCCTTGCTCCAGCTAATGGCAAAGTAAATTAGGCAGTCCATCTGTCAGGGCTGCTTAATGTGCTGCTCTCTGCCTAATCTCAGCAGGGTTTTCACGGGAGATTTGGAGAAGAGATTTGGAGAAGGCAGAAACTAAATCTGGAGCTCTGCATTCCATTTTCCACAAGTCCAACCTCCTCTGAAAAATCCTGCATCCATATGTGCAGATGTGTGTGTGTGTGTGTGTGTGTGTGTGTGTGTGTGTGTGTGTGTGTGTGTGTGTGCACGCGCAAACCGGACTCGATTAAGTATATAGAAGAGGGCCAACAGGGGCTTAAATCCAACTCTTGTGCCTGCGGGAGCCCTGACAAGCAACTAAGAGCCCGAGGCAGAAATTTCACGGACTACCCGCTGAAATATAACAATCTGTGGGGTGTCAGAGAGGCCACGGTCATCTGGCCACAAGCGCCATCAAGCATTAGAGGAGCATTAAAGTATGAATGGTGTTCATTGAATATGATGAAATCAATTGGCAAAAGTGAAAGCGCTTTACAGACCACTAAGACAGTTTACTTTTTACTGAGGGGACAGATTATCAGTGGACTGCTGCATTCAGGGACAGTAAATTCCTCTCCGTCTCTTTGGATTTGATCCCACCAGAATCTAATCTGTCACTCAGCTCCTTTGTAACGCCTCCCCTCAATCTCGTGTCGGGTCAGGGTCTCTGGCTAATTACGGTTTAGCTGAATTTGTCCGGCTTTTATGTCAATCAATAGCGGTAATGCACAGATGTTAAATGACTGCATGGGCGAAGTACAGTAGCAAATGGCTTCTGGCTGTGCCTCGGCTGTTGTGGATGTACCCAACCTACTTCCTGTAACCTGATAGCCCCCGGGCCTGTCTTCAACCAGCGCGCCGCTGAATTATTCATGTGACACCGTAGACCTCTGTCCGACACACCACTACATGTTTGTGTGCAAACAGTGACTTTGCATGCATGGACTCCGAGACGTGACGCACCACACACATCAATCTGTGTTCATGACAACACCTCTACACACACACACACACACACACACACACACGCACACATTACAAAGTCAGCAGTCTTAATTAAACTTGTAGTGTTAAAATGACAAAAATGTGTGAACACATATTTGAAAATGCCAGAAAATATCGAGGAAAAGGTGTGTTAAGTGCTGCAACAGATATTCCCAGGAGTGCTTTAGCTGTGTTTACACATGGGGAGAGAAAATGAATTAAAATATTATTAACAACAGCCATCTAAACAGGATTCATGTCCAGACAGGGTCAAATTAATAATTCTCATGGTAAAAACTCACTATTTTAAGAATCCAGAAGCTACATCTCAAAGTTCAAGAAGAGAGATACAGCCAAAAGCTTTGGGATGAAAAAACTTGTAAGCTGACTTTGACTTTAGGACATTTTATCACAGATATTTCATATCAGTAGTGGCCCTGTTTAAACAATCTACAGTATATGGTCTGAAGTGCATGTCGCAGGTGCATTTAGGGCGTGTGCGACCACTTCTGCTAGTTAAATGGGGCATAATCTGGGCACAAAGTAAGGCGCAAGTCCAGACCCAAATCTAGAAAGATTTAGGGTCTGGCTATGGGTAATGAAAATGGCCCAACTCGAGGGGCGGCACCAAGCATGCATTTGTAAATATCACTGCACGCAATTGGATAACACTACGACCAATTAGAAACATACACGGGGTGACGTAACCAGAGCTTAGCTACCAGCGGAGCTAACTGGTAGATTAGACTCTTGCCGTATCCGGTCGGCAAAACAGCAAAAACGTCCTTCTTGCAAAGGAAAGATTTGAGCGCCGTCTTCTGTTCCTCTTTTAGAGAAAAAGTCAAGTCTAACTCGTTCACTGTAGCGGCCAAAACCGTTTCAAACAACTGGTGTTCATCCGTAGCCATCTTGTTACGTTTACTGACTAATACTAGACTTTGTCGTCACAGCGCTGTCGTCATCTGTTTAGCTCGCCTCTGGCCGGCCTATATCAGATACACCGATGTGATTGTTGCAGCTCGGTTCCAACAGCATGGATAATGAGCATCATTACTGATTGCCAGAGTGACTGGCTGAGCAAATTGTGCTCTCATGAGAACTTTCAGGGTACTAGGGGGTTGTATTTAGTCCCTTAATTATGAATCAGTGTGTTTTGGCCGTAACATAATCATTATCCATTCCCTTTATAGTTAGCTGCACTTGAACCTGACTCATATCTGCATAGTGGATTCAGCAAATTGTAGAGGCGAGAAGCGGTGTTCTGCTGGGAGGGATGCAGTAAGAGCAGTAATGTCCCTGCAGAAAATATCGTGGCCGTTTAAACAGCAAAAATAAAACGTGTAGTCATAAACTTGACAGAGGAAACAGAACTAAACCTGTAGCTTCTGAAATAATCATTGAAGTCACGCTGCTCATTGTGCATAAATGTGCACAGCGTCTCTCAATGGGGAGTCAGGCAGCAGCTCTGCTACATCATTAATACTTTCCTTTAAATTGCTGTATTATTTCACCCATCTGCAACCAATCTGCGCGTCCCTGTGTGTATAATGCGTCCTTTAAATAAATGGAGCTACTTTGCCATTCTGACTTTAGACCAGGTTTTCATAGGTTAATGACGCAGTCGCTTTCTGCTGCCTCAGAATAGCAATCCATCAGCAATGCACCTGACCAAACCTCATTTTAAGACCTACACGCCCATGGCTGCACAGATGGGCGCAAGTACATTTGCTACTTACACAACATGGGCGCTCGCCGTGAAAATGACAAGTGTGTCAGTGTGAAACTAGCAATTAAAGCTGCACTGCGCTGCATGCCGCTCTGCGCCGGATGTAAGACAGGGCCCAAAGTCTTTGTCAGCAGATGGAACTGTATCAGCAGCTCTGTAACTCGCTTGGTTGGTAGGTCCATTAATAATTTTTTCAGCCACAGTGTTTGCACTACAAGCTGAAATTTAGCGCATGGAGGTCAAGTGTGGGTGCGTGAAAGTGTGTGTGTGTTCATGCAAATAGGCTTAAAGGGGAAACACATGGTTGCATGTGCGTACAAGTACATGGTTGCAACTACTGCAAATTTCACGCTTCTTCATGTGCACTTGAGCGACTTTTTGGATTGGTTGGATTGAGGGTTCTGATGAAGATCATGTGAAATGATCAAAAGCTCCAGCAATTACATGCAGCTCATGGGGATATTTTTCCAATGTCAGTGTCACTGATGTTTCAACCTCAGTTTTTACAACAGTATGGAGGAAAAGTCCTGAAAGAGCTCATAAAGAAAAGAAAATTTAGACATGCACAATTACAATTCTACATCTACAACAACATCAGGTCAAACTCCATATGCTGATGAAGATCATGTGATCACAAGCTCCAGAGCAATGACTGCATTTTTTAATTTTTATACTGAATATGTAAGATATAAGGCCAACAACAGAGCTGCACCAGCGGACTAATTTCTCTTGACTTGAAACAACTGTGCTAAAAAACCCACTGCTGTGCACTAAAACCTGAGCCTATCACAGCATCACAGCTAAACCAGTTTAACAGTTTTTTGCAAACCATGCTGAGACCATATGTTTCTCCCCGCTGTCTCACGCCCGCTCTGGTGCCAAACTTTTGTTCTTTGTTTAACCTTGCCCTAAAGGTTGTCTGAGTGTTTTTGTCAAACTGCAAATACTGGTTTTGGTAGTGTGATATCCTGTCTCAGCGGGCACACTGGCACCAGATGGTCTGTGTGTGCATGTTTGTGTGTGTGTAAGCATGTGAACATTTTCCTGTAGTTACTGACTTCAGTTTGACACCTCTCTCTGCTTTTTTTTTGCCTATTAGATGCAAGCTGTGCAAGTGCAGGTTCATTTAAAGCCACCTAGTTTTGCTGTTGTGACTCACTTACAGAACACCCACTTTTCCTCTGACATGAAACTCCTCTGGTCGCTCCTCAAAAGCTGTGAGAGATAACTTTCTTTTAGAACATTTTTTATCATATTTTCTGACATCACCATTTTATCTTGATGGTTATCCGTGAGGGGGAAGTCAAACCAAAATCTGCCCTTCATCAAAACTATGCAGGGAGTTGTGTTAAGACTAGTCCCATCATTGCCGTATTGATAACATCCTACAATGTCAGGAATGTAGACTGGAGACACAGTGTCAGCCTCTGACTATATACTGCTGCAAGCATGATGGATGTGTTGCCTTCCTGATAAAACATGTGCAGCTGATTTTGAAACCTGCATTGTTTACGTCCATGTTACCTCACTAGCATTCTTATTCTTCCATGTCTTTGCTGGCTCACTGCTGCATGTCGAGGTGCATCAAAGGTCCAGGAATATATCGGCAGAAATGGAATATAATATGTGTTTCCTTTAATGTACAGTATAATCACCTGAAAATAAGAGTCGTTGTGATTTATATCTACATAGGAAGCATGTCCTCATCTACAGATTCTACTGTCTACTGTTTCAGTAGCCCAGAACAGATAAACCAAACACTGGCTCTAAATAGGGACATTGATGTAGTTAGCAGCCCCTCCGCAATGAGCAGCATCGGAAAAACACTTTTTTTTTTTTAATGTGAAACTGCTTTATTAAGCGTATTAGTTATTTTACCGCTTTAAATCACTGGGTCAGTTTGTTTTGGAGAGGAAGAGCGCTCTGAAGAGACTTGTCGATAACTAAAATCCCAAAATAGGGATGCACGATAATATCGGCTTGTCCTCTGTGTCGGCTGAGATTAGCCAACATGCTGATAATATCAGTCTGTCATTGGTACCACCAAATATCGGCTTTATAATGAACCATCAGAATCACCCAACATGCTTTTTCTTATTTTGCACAATGAATGAATATTACCTATATTGGAAAGTACTGTATTTCATGTCTCCATCTGCTGGAAGAGACTTGATGATTACTAAGAAAAAGTGTGTATATCGGTATTGGTTCTCCACCGAATGAGTTATGATACATTGGCATAATTGGTCATCGGCAAAAAAAACCCATCTAATATTACGCATCCCTACCTAATAAAATCTCAAATGCTGGGCTAGCAGCCCATCTGCGATGTGCCAGTGTCAGAGAAAGATAGATTCATAGCATGAAACTGCTTTATTCTGTGTTTTTACTGGTTTGAATTGCCTGTTCTATTTGTTTTGGAGAGGAAGAGACCACTGTAGATAATTCAGCTTCTGAAGTTTCAGCTCGTTGCAATCTACAATCTTCACCACTAGACGCCTCTAAATCCTCCTAAATCTTACACACAGTTCCTTTAGCATCACTTGTAGATCAGTGGAATAATGTGGCAGGGTTGTGTACCACATCACCCAAGTGCATATACATTAGACAAACATAAGAGTGACCCACTCATAAAACAAACTGCTCCATAGCGCTATGGAAAAAACCCTCCACAGGTTATGTTTATATCAACTTTAAGTGGAAGTGCAAAGGAGGTTTTAAGATTATGACTTAATTTTCTCTTTGGGAACCAACTGTTACTCCTTTTCCATAAAGACTTCACTTCTACCCCTTAATGTGACTGAAGAGACTTAAGTAGGCCTCATATGGTAAACTGGTCCCCAGTGAGGGGCCAGATTAAAAGTGATTCAAAGCTGTGAACCGATATCTTTGGGAATGAATGACCTTGCCTAGATATTGTAGACCAGGGCCCCATTTGGGATCCAAGCCTCTATGGGGAGCTCAAAGGCAGGTGCCTAGCGGCTGGGTCTGTACCCACTGGGAGAGACAGGGTTCAGCCTAAAGACGTATGCTGCTGTGTCGGCCTGCCACCCACGGGATGTAGCTTTTCTTGCACCTATGCAGTATTAACTCAAACTTAGCAGCATAGCTCTTTATCATATCCAATCTTATTTTTTAACATTCATTAAAAAAATCCTTTTAATTGTCTATAGATTGTTCCAAGGTCTTGCCCCTTCATATTTTACCCCTTACAGCACTACCCAGATCACCAGGATCCACCCACTGTGGCATGTTGGCTCCATTTGTGCAAATCCAGGGATGGGGCTTTTCTACAGCAGCTCTTCCTGTGGTGAAAGAAGTTACAATAGGCCCTAGAGCACACTGTCCTTCATATTGATAGAGACTTGACATTGGACATCATCAACATACATATTACCCAACAATCATCATCACATATCTGACAAAAATAGCCTCCCAGAGGGCATTAGGCAGGCTGAGTCTGTTGATGCTTTTAAGACGCACCTAAGGACCCCTTTTTATCCTCTGGTTCTTAATTGTTGTGACTTCTGACCACTTAGAAACTATGAATTGGCCTCTCTGTTACTGATAACTGATGTGATTCTGATAAGTCCTTGTTGGTCTTGTGACTGTGCAGGTGTACATAGAAAAACAGGATACACTACTGCAAGTGTTCACTTGACATACACTGCTACATGTAGCTACATGCTAACGTCAGGGAAACCAACACATTGTCACTCCAACCTCGTCATATATTGATGTTTGGTCATGGGCTTTCCATGTCCACATATGACGTAGGAGTGTGTTGGTTGTTGACATTCTGGGACACGGTGTCAACATCTGCCTGTTACATGCATTGTCTTCTTTCAAAACACACTTCAGATTTAGCAACAAATTTACAGTTTACATACAGTCTCTTTCAAAATAAATGCACTACGTCAGGACAACAACACGAATTGATGTTTTTCTTCCTTCAACAACAAAAAGAACAGGATTTGGCTTTAGAATCTTAAAGGACATAAACACAGCTCTCTTGGGTGAAAGTCCGTGTTTGTTGGACCCATTCATCACCCCTCCCACTTGCCCCAGTTGAAATTTCACCGCCTTAACTTTTGTTCTCGTCCTGCCGCATTTCCCCCTGATGCCTCCGGGCGCTGTTAAACTATAACGGCAACCAGCTGCATATCATGCTGATGCCTTTTTTCGTTGGTTTCTGACACTGCAAGTCACTGCCCAAGCGCCGGATTTCGACAACTTTGGAGTGAAACTGGGCTCGGGAAACATGTGATCTCGGGTGCTGATGTAGTTAATTTTTCTCCCAGATTTTGGATCATATTCCTGCTGGAACATGTTTGTTTTTGTTCAATAGCCTTTATTGGTGATTTTTCATGGTATAAAGTGTTGCTATTCTCCGTCACAGACAGCTATCTGTAATGACAGTTCAGAAATGCCAAGATATGTCAAAAACGTAAACACTGACCAATCAGAGCAGACTTGGCATTGTAGTGGGAAAGTTTAAAGAGACAAGCGCTACAACGGAGTGTTTCAAACAGACAGAGGTGTTCTGGCACTGACAGGATGAGGAAAATGAAATGCTTTTTGAACACTGACCCATGTTAACGCATTCTAGTAGAAACCCAAAATACAAGTATGAACTGTAGGTCCCCTTAAAGCTGTATACATGTCCCAGCTGTTATCTGTTAATGCAAATAAACTGTGAGCACTCCAGATATGTTACTTTGATTATGCATACTTCCCTTAAGAGCATTATTACATGAAGCAAATACAAATGTTGTGTTTAGACAGGCGCTGCTTTACATGCATTGTTGTGTTAATCACATAATAACTACACTTGTGCTGCGCATGCAAATGTTGGCCGTGATGGAGGATGGATAAATGAGAGCGAGCAGGTCAGCCTTGCCTTCTTTCCATTCGCCGTGGTACTCCTCGCCATTGGAGTAGCTGAAGGAACCTCGTGTCAGGGTCATGGGTCCTGCTGGCACACACGATAACAACACAAAAAAACCATCATCAGGACCCGGAGCTGATCACCTGTGGCTCTGACCCTGTGACACACACGCACAGAGCTGAGAGTTCATCTAATGCTGCGTCAACCTTTGAGCCCACCATGGGTTAATTGCTAGGTTTTGAACACGGCTGTGTGTTTGCAGCATTAATCATGCCCAGATTATGCAGCCAGTCACGGAAACTACATACAAAAGCCTCAACAACCCTACTTTTCACTGCACTAACTCCCAGGGAAGTCATGAGACACTGTATGGCTACAAGTATGTGGACACCCCAACTTTAAGAAACGTGTGAGTGTAGAACATCTCATTCCTAAACAAGAGCATTAATGTGCTGCTGTGACAGCCTCCACTGTTCTGGTTTCAGGCTTGCCACATGATTTTGGAACCTGGCTGCAGGGATTTTCTTCTGTGCAGCCACAAGAGCATTAGTGAGGTCCAACACTGATATGGGGCAAAAAAAAAAAGCCTGGCTCAGAAAATGTTGAAACTGAAATTGAAAATGTTTTTGTTTGACCAAAAGTCTAACAACCAAAGAGATAAACTTACTGTGATTTAAAACATAGTAGATCAGAAAACCCTCAGATTTGAGAAGCTGGAAACGGCAAACTTTTGGCATTTTTGTTTTCGATTATGAAATTGTTGACGTTTAATTTTCTACCAACTGACTCATCAGCTATCGGATGGGGTTGAAGTCAGGCTGACGCTGACCAGCTCTCCTGTGCCCTGTGTGTGTCCTTTGAGACAGATGGGCTCCAGGTCCATTTCTCTCTCTCTCTCTCTCTCTCTCTCTATCCCTCTCTCTCTCTCTCTCCCTCACTCTCTGCTCCACTTAGTCCAATGAACCCACTTGCTTGATTCTGAATGAATGAGTGATGAATGAGTGAATTAAAGGTTTATTTCGACTAAACCAGAGCTGGTGATTGTTGGACCAGTGACTAACAAGACTAAGGCTGCTTTCAGACCTAGAGTCGTCTCCTTTGGTCCGAGTCAGGGATTTATTTTGTTCCAAAGTTGTATAATTGCCTAGAGTTGGTTCGTGTTCTCACGGCAGCATTTACAAGTGGATCAGATCAAATGCCTTGTGTGAGAAAGCTGCTCTTGACTGGTCAGATATCCCATGTGGCAACTACGCAGGTTGATTTTAGCGCTGCTCATCGTGGACTATATTGCTGTCATTGTTCATTTTAGTCAAACCATACAGTTTGAAAACGAGGCGCAGCTCCAACTAGAAAACAATGTTTTGATGCATTGGATGTGCTGAATGTGAATATTAAGGCAGTACAGGAGGAGGTGCACATTAATAATCCTCCAGGACTGTAACATGCTCATGTTTAACCCAAACAATGTGTCATGTGACTGCAGTTGCTTCACATCCAGGTCGCAACATGTTCTCACCACAAATGAACCACACCAGAGTTCATTTGTAACCAGACCGAGACCACCTCTTCAAGAAGGTCTCGGTCTGGTTGTTTTGGTGCACACCTGAGTGTGATTGCTGTGTTCACACCTGTGTAAACGAACTTGATTAAACCAAACCAAACAGGGCAGGTTTGAAAGAACCCTGAGACAGTTTTGGTGAGTTTTATTTTGCTTTTGTCAAGATTTCGGATTACATTCCTGCCGGAACGTGTTTGATTTTAGATCACTTTTATTGGTCATTTTTTTATGGTACAAAGTGCTGCTGTTCTTCGTCACAGACATTTCTTATCTGTAATAACGGTGCAGAAATGCCAAGTTATGTAAATTCAAAAAAGCTAACCAATCAGAGCAGTCTGGGCTTTTGCTATTTATATATTTTCTAAGTATTAAGCTTCACATTCAGCGACCCATTTAGATTCAACAACTGGATTTAGATTCCGTGTTTAAATGTACCATTAAACATTCATAATGTTTCTTTTTTTTAATTTTTAATTTTATACATATAGTACTAGTTAGAAAATACTTATTCAATAGTATTGGATTACATTTTTTATAGTTTATTTGTGGTATTATAGTTTATGTAAATTAAATATGTAATTTTATTGTAGAATAGTTTGCTACTAAGTCTCTTTATACAAAAATTAAATTAATACAGCACTTTTTTAAAATTAATATGGTGGTGCAGTGGTTAGCGCTGTCGCCTCGCAGTACGAGGGTTTCAGGTTCGAAACCAGGGTGGGAGAGCCCTTCTTCCCACAGTCCAAAGACACAGTCCAAAATTGGTGACTAAATTGTCCGTAGGTGTGAATGTGAGTGTGAATGGTTGTCTGTCTCTATGTGTCAGCCCTGTGATAGTCTGGTGACCTGTCCAGGGTGAACCCTGCCTCTCAGCCAGTGTCAGAGGCAACACCCAACAGAGTAAGCAGTTACGGAAAATTAATTAATCTTCTTTGAACGTGGGTATTTCTGAGGTTACAATCTGAATGTTCTCCGGGCCTGCTCTCTGTAAGGGCCCCCTGTCCCATGGGCCCCAGCGCAACTGCACAACCTGCACTGTCTATATTTACGCCCCTGAGTAGCACGTACTGTAACAGGACAGGAAGAGTATGACAACGTGCTGTTAAAATGCTGCTTTGCTGTGGACGGGATCCCTCGCCTGTTTGCCATGTGCCCTGTGTGACCTGCTGGGGATCCAGCGGCGGTGTGGCAGCAACACACTCACACAGCACAGATGTGTTTATCCACCGAGGCTTCTCATTTGTCTCTTGTTGCTGTTTTGTCCCAGTTTTACTCAAACCCATTGTCGTCTCAGCCGGCTGTGTTGACTGTGGTCCTGTGGGGGCTCCTCGCCTCTCTGTTGTCTCAAAATGACGGCACAGACAAACTGCCGCCGACAGCAGCATCAGAGCAACATTTAGGCTCCTCACAAAGAGAGAGGAAACATCTAAGGCCCGTTTATTAGGCTGAATAATTGCTCAAATGCCATCAGGCACTGTCATATCAGACGGGAGGAGGAGTGTGTATCCCTCCATCTAATGTTGCCACAGTAACGGCGCCCTAATCCCTTTCATCCTGCCGGCATGACGCTGTCAGCCTCCGAAACACACACACGCACACACACACACACCGAGCTGGCCTGGAGAAGTAAAAGAAACGCTTTACCTGTTTTATTACAGAGCAACTCAGTCCTTTCTCTCTACATCACTGAAAACAAGGCGGCAGCGGGAGGATTTCTGCTCCTCTCAGCGATTATTTCGCCTTTTCCGTGTAGCTGCTAGCTCCCTGGCAGAGCTGCCTCAGCGTCTCCGTAAGGCGCCGCGCTCTGATTGGCCGCCATTCCTCCACCTCGACTCAACACCTCCTCCTATTGGCTGCTGTCCCCCGCTGCCCAGCCCTCCGCGGGAGACATCTTTGTCGAGGGCAACGGGTTCAACGACTTAATTAGCCGGAGTGCTCCTGCGTTGAAGCGTTTGCCCTTCGCTTTTTATGCGCTGCACACCGTCTCTGCAGGATTATAAAGCGGCAGCGAGGCTCCTCTTAATGACACGGTGTCATTTCATGTTTCAATTTGGTGATTAGACCCGCGTTTTGGCGAGTTTTATGGAACTTGATTTATTGTTCTCCCACATGCGCTCACACAGCTGCATGAGGTGGCGAAGGTTTGTTCAATGAGGTGATATGGATTCAGCGCCAATAAGGTTTTAATTCAGTAGAAAGCTAAGAAGGAAATAAAAGAGTCAAGGTGACCCAAATGAAACCAAACTCTGCCGCCCTGATTTGGTTTCTCAAGAGGAAACCAGAGGATTAAGCAACACACTAATTTTGATAGGGCCTATTAATAAGCAGGGGCCAACATTGAACCTCATGTTAATCATTGTATATCAATAATAGCAGCTCCTACACTAATCAACCAGCTTATTAATCAAGCCTTTCATAAGGTGCAATTCATATTTTGGTTTGGGAGCCAGTAAGATTTTACTGCTCGATTGATTTTATGTATATACAGCAGTGGTTTTCAAACTTTTTCTGACCAAGGCACACCTGTATATCACTACACAATAACCTCTGTTACACCCCAGCCTTGGGAGGGGTGAACAAAACTCCATTGCTGACCCAAAACAACCACATAAAACATCTTTACAACACTCAAATCCGCAGGGATTTATTGACAATAACTAAGCAAACAAGACAACAAAAATCCCAGGCTGAGAGGCAGCAGGCCCAGCAGGCCCCACACCAGTTGCCTCTCTCCTTTGTTGCTGGCACAGGAGCTTTTAAGCGCCTCCTCTAGCCAGGTGCGCTGCACCTCGTTAAGGGATGCAGCACACCTGAGCAGATCAACAGGGAAAAGGGACAGCAGCACAGAATATACACACAATGCATATATTTGTTTTTATTCATTAATATCAAATAACAATTGACTACCAATTATTACTTGTGAAATATTTAACAAAATGATTTAATAATGTGAGATACACAGTTATAATTCCCTTGCGTATAATCCCTGTGAAGGTTTTTTTAGTTACGTTCATATTTTTTTTAGGTTTGCCTCTTTATTAGGGAATGGGTGTGCACCACATTCTGATACAGTCAATAAAAATACCATTCATAACATTTTGTATAAACCCAGTTGAACACTGCAATTATGATGTGTGGTTATCACAAAATCCCACGGCACGCGTGTCACACCATTTGAGAACCACTGGTGTAGACAAACAATCAAAGAGGCACCATGTGAGGTGTAAACACTAATTTCCAGCACGGTCCCTGATGTCGTGAAATCAGGGCACACATGCATGCACAGAATCCCCTGGTTGGTTTATTAAAACATTCAAATCAATGTATAAAATATAACATAGGCTATTAAACTTTAAAAGGGAAGAAACAATTAAGTCCTGGATTTATTCCCATTTGTTTTCCCAGGTGTTTTTCACTGTGCACCAACCTTTATCAAGGTGGAGACAAGCATCTAAAGTCTGACATAAGAAATATTAAAATATCGCAAAGCAGATAAGGTAGAAAATATCACAGATACATGCAAGGGTGGTGTGACATGGTTCTTGAGAAACAAAATTATGTTTTTATAATGGACTAAATTTGCCAGTACATGTTTATGGTATTGTGAGCTCTGTGCTGTTTTGCATGTTTTTCCTGTCACAAGTTTTATCCCTGAGAGCCATTGCAAGCTAGTTATGATTATGCTGTTGTCAGTGCATTGATCTATGATATTAATGTCTTTTTAAAAACAAAAACATTACATAAAAAAGGTTATTTTGAATGCGTTTGCACTTTTGGACATACGCAGGGCCAGTGCTTCAACTGAGGACAGTGAGATCATGTGTTTTAGCAAAATGGGAGTTTACAAACTCATTTTTAGTTTCATTCAAGTATTTAAAAACCCAGCAGTTTGCACCGGGATTCAGTGTTTCACCCATCAGAATTTTATTCCAAGCAGCATGGAGAAGATGCTGAAGAAGCATTAAAGGAAGAGGGAGTAAGTTTTTACTGGCAGCCGAATTATCCACAAAGGTTTCTCCCTCTCCAAAACAAATGGACCAGGTGTCTCATTTATAAAACAGTGCGTAGGATCCATACTAAAAATGTACGTATGGACAAAAGCTAAAGATGGCCTGCGCAAAAAAATACTCGACATTTTCTATAACCAGGCTTCCACTTCACCATCTGCGTCCCCAATTTCTCGTCTGTGTAAAATGTTCATAAGCGTGGGTCAAAGTTTCTCCCATCAAGTCTGTTTTTATACATCACAACTTCTGCGTGTGAAGTGGAGTATGTCTCGTTCAGGCCTCGTTTTGTGCGTTTTGTTAAGAAAGACGGTTCACATCACAAATCAGGGTTTTTCCGACACAGTTTGGCATATTGTAGACGAGCGGCTTGCCCACCACTTACTAATGTGTGCTCACCTTTTTTAGCTTGAGCTTAAGATCCAGATGTTTGGGAGGTTTTTGCTGTGATCCAGACTATCCGCAGAGGTGTCTTCCTCTCCAAAACAAATGGACCAAGTGCTTTAAACCAGTAAAAATAATTAATTAAGCAGTTTCATGCTACAAATCAGTGTTTTTCCAATACAGCTTCCCACAGATTGGCTTTTAATTTCAACGGCTGACGCAAAAGCATAAAAACAAAAATACAAAAAGTCCTATCTGAAGCCAGTGTTTGCTTTGTCCATTCTGGTGCACTGTAGGAACATGGCGGCGAATTGGCACTCTCCGTAAACGAGGACCCACTCCCCATGTAGATGTAAACGGCTCATTCTAAGGTAAGGAAAGCACAACACTTCTTATTTTCAGGTGACTATACACTAAAGAAAATGTACTTAATATTGAGAAACAAAATGGTGACAGTAAAGGTCTGTCATTTCCGAATCATAGCCTAGCTACTGTTAAAGGCTGGTGTAAAACATTAGTGTTGTAATTATAAGCAGGAGTTCTTGGTTTCAATTAAAATGTCTTTGAAAGAAACGCTCCATAATCTCGCAGAAGACATAAGAAATTAACAAATACTTCAATTTTCTTTTCAGTTTCGGGGCTGGGGTGACGTGGGAACTTGATTTCAGCACTTGTGGGTACAACCCTGGATGCAGAGTTATGAAAAATGTCAGTTATGGCAAATTCTTTGTGGACGCCAGCCATGGAAAACACACAAGATGGAATGGATGGGTGGACGTGGCTGAATAGTTGAGTGTTTATTAATTTGATTATTTACCCAGGAAATGCAACATAATCCCTTAAATAGAGAACTTGTAGTAATCCTTTAATTGGCTTAATAGGAATATTAGTCTATATGAATATTAGTGATGTAGCCTAACTGGTTGGATTGAGTGTTGCTGGCACACACACTGTGAGTCTCTCGGGGACATTCTGGGGATTTTTGGACAGGGTCACTACAGTCACACCAAAGAGCTGAAGGGCGTTTTGGCAATAAAATGATACTCAGGCGATTTTTTGATAATAAAGCTTCTTTGTGTATACACAGTCTTTACAATCCAGGCTCCAGTTTATTTTACTACCGCGCTGAGAGGTGCTCTGTAACATGTCTGTTAATTTAAACAATGCAGTGTCTTTATGCGCATTTTAAATCCCCGGCGCACCCGCGCCCTTTGACACACATAGCTTTAAGCCATGGCAAATTTGGAGCACAGGCGCCATGTGCTGTACCCTACACAACATTAAGACAGACAAACATTCCCATTAAGCGACCAATGACAGCACATCCTCGCGCAGAGATGCTGGGAGGGGTGGAGGGGAGGAGGGGGCGCTTTTGGTGGGTGGGACAAATGAGCGCTATAGAAAGGGGGATGCTGCAGCCCCGTCCCCCTCATATCTCACTCCACCCAGCCCTAGAATAAAAACCACCGGTGACGTGCGCGCAGGGAAGCACCCAGCAGTATGTGCGCGCCCACGGGAGGGGCCGATAGAAAATGGCGAGTCTGTGCAAAAGGCAGCAATGCACGGTAGAGAGGCGCGGCTTTCGGCAGGAACTTGACTCTTGGAGGCACAAACTCATTCACTGTGTAGGTAAGCTCGCTTTGCATTGTGTGTGTGAGTGTGTGTGGCGCGGTCCGGGCGGCCCGCGGGTGCCGGTAACTGTGTGTTTGCGTTTGTTTTTCTGTAGTGGAAAGAGCCGCGGCTGTAATGTCCACTGGAGAACCTATAGGCTTTACATGAAGCTGTCATTTTTTGTTACGCACGGCTGCTGCCTGGCGCCGCCTGCCTCCCACCGGACATATCCAAAAATATTCAGCCCTAAGTTTTTGGGCTGGTGTCGCGCGTGCTGACAGGTGTCTCACCTGCTCACTTTGTGTGTGTCACTTGTGTGTCTGCTGAGTGTTGTTTTATTCAGAGTGTTGGCGCTTTGGAGCCACGGCGGTATTTTTATACATTATTCTATAGCTGTTTATTTATTGTGAGCAGGGCAAGTCACGTGTGCAGATGGAGCTGCGCTTCGGCCAATCGGCTTCCCCGCTATAGGCCGGCTCGTGTCCGCGTGCGCGCCCCCGGGCTGAGTTTTTGGTGGGGGGAGGGAGGGCGGTGCGCGCTCTCGGTCTCCAAACATGACACCCCCCCTTCTCCGCCTCCTCCTCCTCTCCACTTCCCTGGAAATCAGCTTTTGGGAGCGCGCATTGCTGCATTGGGGGAAATGTCAGTGGAAATAATTTTGTATTTTAGGGGGAAGGTAAAGGCGGGGGGTCGGCGGGGAGAAACGCCTCTGCGCTCGCATGGAAACCGGGCTTGGTACTTGTTGAAACGGCGCTCCTGGCTACGGTGGGGAACTGTGCGGTGCAGATTTGTCCGGCTCAGTTTGCATAAACATATTTATGATTATTTTAAATGCTGAGAGTACAGTTGAGACACGCGGGGTCAGATAACAGCAGCGGCCATGACATGTGTCAGTCTTTGTCTTCTTATAGACTTGATGGAAATTCAGTTGTTGACCTCTCCCTGCTTTTGTCAGTAGTTTTTCTCGGTTTTTATTTTGGATTTTTTCTCATCCATACATCTCACCAACCCCTCCTCCTCCTTCTCTTCCTCCTCCTCCTCAGCCACAACCAATCCTCCATTTCTGGTGTATTTCATTAGCTCAGTTTAATCCGGTTACATCGACCTATCCCGGTGTTATGGCAAGATTATCATCCACTCTTCGCCTCTGATCTCCTAACCTCTCCGGGTTTCCTCGGCTCTCCGCCCGGCTCGTAATCTGGCTTTTATCGGCGGTATAAAGCACCACCACCTCCGCAGCAGCAGCAGCAGCAGCAGAGTCGGGGTGTTGCGGCTCCACTTGTTTTTGGATGCACTTCTGTGTCCAGATGTTGACCTGTCACCTACTTACCCATCCGACCGCTTCATAATAACTCACATGGCCTGATTCCGAGCAGGCTAGCGGGGCTTTTTAGTAAGAAAACCTCCTAATGAGGGGATGTAGTGTTAAATTAAATGGTTGGTTAATCTCTGACCTCCAGAATAAAGCCCTAAGAAATCACAATCAGCAGTGTAAACAAAAGGCTTTTCATCCTTTTTATTTGTCTCACATCAGTTTGGGTGGGATTTTTCATTGAGATTATTACACGTGAAATATGTTTCTACTCAACAAAAGTGAGCTTTAACCCATTTTCAGTCTTCACATGTTAATAGTGAAGGCGCTGCCTGCTTTGTGCCCTGCTTTTGCCTTCATTTATAGTCTAATTAGTGCAGTTTTAATGATTTAGTGGGTCACTGGGTGGGAGTTAAAAGCAGCAGAGGATGGTGGGTTGGTCCCTTTTTAAAAGTGTAACATTTGGAGGGTCGTAGTTTCCCTATAATGAAAGAGAGCTGCATGTAGGGCTGTAATAAACACGGGAAGGATGTTATTCAGATATCTGAGTAAGACTATAAATCCCTATAGAAATACTATAATAATAATACCAAAGTCAATAGAGATACCACAAGCATGATAAACATACTGTGAGCTCACTATTGTGCACCTCGAATCCATATCACAATGATACCACAGGGGATACTAATACCACAAAGCAGAATAATGAACTCACAGTTGGATGTTACAGCTTGTTTTAGCTTTATATGGGGTGCTCAGTGTGTGTGTGTGTGTGTGTGTGTACAGGCCGTGTATTAGTTTGGCATATTTCTTCATTTCTGGTTGTTGACAGTCATTGGTTTGCTATGCGTGACGAGTTTTAGGGCCGAGCGCAGCAGCAGCAGCAGCAGCAGCAGCAGCTATCAGCGCTCAGATTGAAGTCTGACATGTTTATTTGTTTGAAGGCTAATCGGCTCTGGAACTGTGAGAAACTGGAACATCATGAGATACGTTTGTCTTCTGATCAGCCGGAGAATTTGTTTCCAAAAGTGCTGCAAGACGTTAAAGGGAAACTTTGAAACGTTGACAGTCCAGTGCGTTCAAATGTTGCAGTTAGTTTTGACATTGATTTAATTAAAACAGAGCTATTTTATGAGTTTGGGGCTTTTTTTTTGGCATGTACATTTCTGCAAACCACAAATACGTTACATTTGTACTTTTACATTTCATATCAACATTCCTAAAGTGACATAGTATATTAGCGGACTCTCTCATCAGGAGGTGGAGGGGACGGTGGGTGTTGCAACACCTAGGCAAGACGCCTGCCAAGCTGCAGATCACTGTAAAACAGTTGATTTTAACAAACACATCATTTCCCAGCGGCGTTTAGGCCATTGAACCAGGGGTGTTTTTACCAACCCCTCCCTGCTTTCCCAGCAGCTTTTGTGTCACCTAACCTGAGCGTTTAACGCTAAAACATAACATTTCCGCAAACACAATCAAGTATTTTCTTTGCCTAAACCCAACCACAGCGTGTTTTAGAAGTTTCAATGTGTACGCCACAAAATAATGTACAAATAAAACATAATCTTGGTTTGCAGAAATGTGCAGTGCCAACATTGTTCTGGCAGTTGGGCAGCACATCTTAAAATTTGAAAAGCCGTAACCAGGGAAAGTCTGGCATTTTTGCATGAAAAATGTCCTTAAATTATCAAAAATACACTCAGGATATGTGCAACTAGTCGACCAGTTGATTAAATGTTGCTACCCTTGCTAGTCAGCACAGGTTAAGCCTATTATTAAAAAATATTAAGTTGTGTGATTGTGTGAACGCCGCTGTAAAAATCAGACACGCTCCCGAAATAATATCTTCAGCAGATGTTATTTGTTAATTTTCATTTAGTGAGTCATTGTCATGTTTCGTAGACTAATTTGCTGTGTTTGATATGCACAGTGCAACGTGCCACACATTTCAGCGGCATTTAAAAAATGTTTTGTTTATAAAAAGAAAATGCAATTAATGATTTCAAATGGCAAACAATGTATGCTTTTTTTGGACACAGTTTATTAACCTCAGAGATGATGTTGTGCTTCATTTTGCCTGTTTGCTGAGTGTTTTCTTACTTTTAAACTAGTCAGTGAGTTTAGAAACATCCCTAAAATAGACTAATAAATTAAGTTTCTGTCAATTGCAAAAAGGCACACGGTTAAAAACAGTTCGTGAAACGACTGATCTGAGAATCCTCCAAACCAAGAAAGACCACAATGTAAGAACAAAAGAAAAAATATTTTTATTCCAACAGAAAGATGTATGCTGACATGAAAATGAAATCACACTCTGCCATGAGCCATGCCTTTTGTTAAACAGCCTTGTTATTAATAGTAATCTTTGTGTTCGAGACATTTGGTTTTAAAAGGTAACAAAGATGGAGATCCTCCATTTTATTACAGTGATGTGAGAGGATGCAGCCTGTCGACGCCGCCAGACTCATCTTCTTGCCCTGTGCTGTGGTGATAATAAAGTAGGGCCTATATGCCATAGAAAGGTTAACATTATTAGTTGGTAGCAATTATAGCCCAACTGCTGATTCCTTTGGCACATATTCTGGGGAAGAGAGTGCAGCTAATTTGATTGCTGAAAGGTTGTGGCAGTGCTAGGGAGAGACAGACTGTGAGGGAGCGAGAGAGGTGTGAGTCTGAGTGGCAGATTGCTTTTTTACTTCCAACACCTCTCGCAGCCAGAGCCTCTCCAAACACAGTAATAATGCCACCGGTTGAGCTGAAAGCCCTCAGCCACTGTGTGTTCTTTGTGACTAAAGTCCTCGATGCGGTCGACTTATTACAACCACTGCGAAATATTTTGGGGCCCCTCAACACCAGCAGTCCAAGACTCATATCAAACAGGTTTGGGCAACATGTTGATACATCATGGGACAGCTGAAGTTAGTTTTGCCATTTGAGATGAGTTTCCCTTCCGAATCGTTGGCTTTGTAAAGGCATTTTGGGCAAAGTTGTAAATTGTGAGCATTAATTCACCTCTGTTATCAAACCAGGCATTTCCATCTGCTTGTTTCAACGGTTTGCGATTCGGCTGTCAGATATCGTCTTAGATTTTGGATATTGTAAGTGTTGTCTTTGCCTGGTTTTGACTGCAATACAGTAAAGTGATGTCATTTTCTGAACTTTCCAGACTGTAGCTATTCTGTTTTGTGCCTTTAGCAACAGCAGTCCAAGGCTCACGTCATGCAATTATTTGTGTATCATGAAACCGTATAAACTGGTTTTGCCATATTGTTTCCACTGATACTGTTTTCCCTTTAATATCTGTGGCTGTATTAAGGCATTTTGGACAATGTTGGAAGTTGTGAGCATGACCGACTGTGGTTACACTGGAATTTTGGCATCAATGTGCTGAAGTACCTTTATTTGTCCGGCATTTTATTCCCCTTGTTAGTCAAAAACAAACATTTCCAGTTGTTTATTTCAGCAATTTATCAATGGGATTTGCATGATGTTGAAGAAATGTTGCTTTTTAAGGTGAGGCCATAACTTCTGAGTTTGCCACGTGATGTCATTTGGACCTAAAGGCTTTTTCCCATAGACTTGCACTGTAAAAAAAATATCTCAGTAAATCAGTGGATGGGGTTGTTTCACTAGCAGAATTTGTCTTAAGTCTAGAAGAGCTGCAAAATTACATAATTTTGTTTAAGTTAGCGGAGCGCTAAACTGGAAGTTAGCGTCACATCCGGTGGAAGTCTGTAGTATGCCTGCTCTATGGGCGTGTAGCAGCGCCAATCATCGGGGTAATTTATTTAGGGTAGTTGAACTTTCTTGGCTTCTTGCACCACTGAGTAACTTTCATCAGAATAAATGGGGCCCTGCCTCCAATGCTGCATCCAGTTCTCTTTATACATCCATGATTAACATACCTGACAAAAGGCAAAAATGTTAATACTGAAAACATCAGCAAAATGTTCACTAGCAAAGTATTTCATGTAGACGATCTTGCAATACACTCTCCACTCATAATGACGACAGCGTTGTTTTGTTTTACTACCTTTTTTTTATTAACATTTAACTGAACTTACAAGCTTCTGTTGCCTAAACTTTACCACAGACAGAAGTCTGGACACAAACTGGGGATTCTGGTGTCACAGTCCTGCTATTTGTATGTCATAAATGTCGTGTTTCATTAACTCAAAGATAAACCTCTGAATGTATCCCAGGCAGCATTTTTCTTTCAAGTTTCTTGTGATACATCAGAGAGACCCTGCTGAAATGGCAGCGTAGAGAAGATTACACAGTTCTGTTTCGTAACATTTAGCCAACTCCTCAGCTCCCTTCTCTGGACTCCAGGCTGATGTTACTTAAAGTGAAGTTTGACTCTGAGATTCTGTTTACCTCCCGAGAAGCTGGCCCAGAGAGAAGTCTGTGAAAATCAAACCTTCTGCCAATAAAGGCAAAAAAATAAATAAAATCAAAACAGTCATCTTTTAACATGCAAACGGACATTTGTTGTAACAAGCTGACGAGCTGCCTCATCTTTAGTTGCCACAGTGTATACGGGCTGAAATAAAGGTTGCAACTGACAACTATTTTCAGGATCGATTAATCTGCAGAGTGTTCTCTCGTTGAATCTAATAAACGTGAGAAAATGGAGTTTTCCAGAGCTCAGCGTATGTCATTGAATGTCTCATTCTGGTTGACCAGAAGTCCTAAAGATATAGAAGAACAAGGAAACCACATTAAGATGAGAGAAGTTTGGCATTTGTTCCGTAAAAAATGACAATAAGACTTGCTGCTGTTGATCAACTAAGCGATTAATTGATTCATTGTTGCATCGCTGTACAGTAGTTAACGCTTATCACTGTCACATGATCACTTGTCTTGTTTTGGGTTTATTTCCTTTCCTCTGCGGCTGATCAATGAATGAGTTGCTGATTCTGCAAGAGGATAAATGAGCATGTGCAGGGTCTATAAAGACAGCAAATGTCTCCTCCTGTATCTCATGTTTAAATCGTGATGTGCAAGATCATCCGTTTTTGCTTCAGTGTGCCATTAAGTGAACAAGATCTTCCCGATTACGTTTTATTTCTATCCATCCATCTATCCAGTCCCTCGATTACCCACTGTACTCAAAGTCAAATCCTCGTCTTATCAAGTCAACAAAATCCCTCCGTCCCTCCGCCACGCCTCCCTCTCTAAGCGGACGGCTTTTATTTCAGTAATGGACAGATGGACGCCCCGAGAGATCTGCCTGCCACTTTCTCATCTTGCTAATTCTTTTCATGGGCTTTTTGAAAAGGAAAACAAAACATGGCACATTTATCGGGAGCTGGTGGGGAGAGTGGCAACGATCCACCCATTTGACTGGACCGGGTGCCAACACTGTAAATCACCGCGTACCCTCTTCATTACACATGCATGCACACACACCCCCTGCTCGACAGTAATGTGTGTGAAAGTGTGTGTGTAGAGCTATCTCGGGGGCCGATCCATGCCAACCAGGAGCCCCGTGGGAGGAGGGCTGCTCTCTTTGGGGTAGGGGGGGTTGACTGCAATCTGTGGAAAAGCAAAATACACCACTGGCACTGAGTGGATGTCGACAGAAGGTGTGCGTGTCTGTGTGTGTGTCTGTGTGTGTGTCTGTGAACCATTTTATTTATCCAGAAAACGTCCACTGAGCACTGTGCTCTTTTGCAGTGACGTCCTGACTCGCGTTCAAACGCGCTAACACACCTTTATCTAAACTGCCAGAAGGATTCAAACCGCCGTCGCTCCGGTTTCACGCCTGCTTCTTTTATCCTCCGAGTCTGAATTTGTTTCTGAGGAGTAAACCATTTCATCTTGTTTTTGCCGGCTGTTGAGAAACTAGTCAAATGTTTCAGAAAATAACCCTTTTTTATTCAGCCTGTTAAAACAGCAGAGTGTGACAGCTTTAAAAGAACAAACTATTTTTGAGTCCCCTGAGAGGAGGAAGGCAGCTGACTTCCTAAAAGGCCCTTTTTTTTTTGTTGTAGTTGTTGTTATGCTTCTTTTTTAATCTTTAATATAAAGCTACTTCTTTGTTGTATTTTATTTTGTTTTGCCAGTGTTATGCAGTTTTCCTCCCCGGGGACCTTTCTGGTGTATCTGTTAGGAACGGGAAGCTTTTAATTATTGTTGTTGAGTGTTGGAGCATCTTCAAGAGAAATGTGTGAGGGTCTTGAAACCACACGAGAGGCCCAAAGTTTGTTGTTAAAGTTTAGGTAAAACTGGTCCAAGTTCTGCTTCGTCGTCTTCAGTTGGTGTCATTCAGAGGTGAAACTGTTAATCCGTCATGAAAATTAGTTTGCAACCATTTAAATTACCAGATAAAGTTTGTTTTGAAGGAATACGTCACCCCCAAATGGTCATTTATGTATCAGTTATCTCACCCGTGTGACTTTGAATTCGGGAAGAATTTGTCTTTGCTTTTTCATTTGCATGCCTCCACGGTGAACAAAGAATCCAAAAAATTTTTATGAATTGCAATAAAAGTGGGTCACGTTTAACAACCAGCAAAACTGTATATTTACAGTATATTCCAAATGTCTTTTATTCAGTCATATGCCTAGCACTTCATAAACACATGTATTTTGTCTAAAACCTTCCTCACTTCTGCACAAACAGTCTCATGCATGGACGAGTCGCCAGTGTGTTTGAACTCCCCTCAATCAAATGCACGAGCAGAGTTCAAACGCATGTGCTCGCCCAAGTGTGCGACGCGTGTGGTGACGTGATTTAATTGGCAACAAAAATGCGCGTGTTTGGAAAGCTCTGAGCATTCAGCCTGACAAATGAGACTTGGATTATACTGCAGGAGTTATGTGAGAGTTTGTAAACGGCTGCTTTGACATAGTTTTGCTGTTGTTAAATGGTGACCTGTTTTAGTGCAATTCATCAAGAACTTTCTTTATCTCTGAGCTCTTGGTTCAACGTGGAGACATGCTGGAGAAGAATGTTTTCTTCTCATATTCAACGTAACATATGGTGAGTAAATGATTTGGTCATTTCACAGAAGTATTCCTTTAAGCAAAAATAGCCAAAAACAACTGGTTTTAGCTTTTCTGATGTCAATTTCTGCTGCGTTCCATAATAAATGGAATATTGTGCGGTTTTAGACTCTTAAGGCTCATTTAAACTCTCTTTATGTCTGAAATTACATACATCCATGTGAAACGTAGTCAGCATCACTTCCCCTTTCACACGTCCATTATAACATGGCATGGCATCCACTAGATGGCAGAGTCAAAAGTTTCTGACTAGACAAACAAGGCGACGGCGGAGGAGGTCGTAATAACGAACATTTTAATGCAGCGGTTCCCAGCTGGTCCAGCGACGGGGTCCAGATTTCTCCTTGGTCGTTAGTTCAAGGTCCACACATGTTAAAACACTGAGCGTCATACTTGCGTTTGGCTGTTTCGTCATGCTAGTTTGCTGTCTGTCAAGTAGCCATCCGTTAGTCACATATGCTACAGCAGGAAACGGCACTTCAAAATATAAATTCTGTGCCGAAAATTTTCCGTAAGCCTTTAGAATTTGTGTACAAATATGGAGCACGGACAGAAGGCTCCGTATGTGTCTGTATATGTAACGAACTTTGAGCATAAATGCTTGGACAAAAAAAGCATTTTATAGACCAAACAATTAATTGCTTGATCAAGACAATTCAGTGCATTAATCAGCAACAAAAACAAAAAGCCCCACTTCTGTTCTTCATGGCCGTGTTTTTCATGTTTTGTTGTCAGGCATCCGAGGATCTCCACAACAGTTTGAAAGGCCTTTAATTCCGTTTAATCATTTTTAAAAGGCAAAAAACAAAAGATGCAGTTTGGTCCCATGGCAGTTATCATGGTTATGAAACTCTCTGCAAGTCTCAGTAATTATACTCAGACACCCACCTTCACAGTGTACACGTGACCCAGCGCTGTGTGGAGATCCTCCTCATTATTCTGCAGGATATTGCGAGTCACAACAATAAATAATAACAAAATCATTCCCCTGAATTTATCTTTTGGTGAATCAGAACCCGGCAGAAAGAAAAGCAGCGCAGTGAGGCCAATATTCAGCTCATAAATAAATAAAAACATGATGTAGATGCTATAGATGGACTGTTTATCAGTTCACTGGTTGATATTTGACTTCTGCCAGTGAAGTAGCAGCATGAATTCACCTGCTGATAACGACTCAGTCTTCTTTTATGTTTGCAGTTTGATAAAGTCACTTAAGTCCCCAAAAAGCAGAACCAGATTTCTTATTTTGTTTTTTTGTTTTTTCTTAAATCTTACTAATGTCTGTTCTGTAACAGCGTGAGATTTGATGTCACATTCTGAAGAGTTTCTTTTGAGTCTGTGCCCTTTTTTATTATTATTTTGTATTTTCTCGTGACATTAATGTATAAAAAAAGAAGAAATAACAACAAAGATAAAATATACTGAATATTAACGGATGTATAACATGTCGAATTTGTCAATCCAATATCAGTATCCACAAATATAGTGTTTTAATTGTGCATGTTAATTGTTTGGACATCGGAAATCTGAGATCTACCTAAAGTTTTGGACAAAACAACACTTGAGCTTCCTGTCTCCCTCTCTCTCTTTTCTTTCCTTGGGTCTCACCAGTGACCAAAGTCCTCCATTTCCTTAAACTAAACTTTGTACACAGCGTCCCCGGCTCCAACCAAAATTTATGTAAGCGTTCCATTGTGTGTGTTTGTGTGTTTGAGTTCCTTTTGTTATGTGAGCTACCCAACCTCCTCGGTACAGTTCTTTGGACACTGACGCCATGTGGGCTCACGCACGGTATGGAGTTTGTGTTTGGAGTACACACACACACACACACACACGCACGCACACACACGCGGCGCACAGTGGTGGAGAGAGGTGTCAAGGCTTTAGAGCAGCAGGAATGTTTACTTGGACCCGCCTTTAGTGAATTCCTCCTTATTCTTCTATAATGGCTGCTTTTGTGTGGAAGGTCATATTTGAGCAATTTGCTTTTCAGAGTATTTGATCAATGGCATGGAGGAGCCTGAGTGTGTGTGTGTGTGTGTGTGCTCTTGTACTTCTGTCTTTGTAAGGACCTCTCTTAGGTGTTGAAATTGGGGACACTTTTGGAAAGCGAGGACATTTTGTTCACTTCTTCTCAGAGCCGTGTGGTTAATCACGTAGTTGTGATGATTAATCTTCAGGGAATGCCTTATTATTATAATGAGGGAAGTCTCAAATCTCTGTGTCTCCCTGAGAATTCGCTCTTAATGGAATTAAAATAAAACTGTGTGTCATTCAGACCGTCATTAACAATGAATTAATACTTAAGTAGCACCTCGGTACTCCTGAACAAGAGGAACCGGCTAATGAGATAATAATGGAGCCTAGCAGTCGGTTAAGCAGTGTTAAGCTGTCACGGTTCAGAGTTAAAGGGACAGTCCGCGGTTAACTGAAAGCGTCTGCTCTGAGTCATTAAAGAAATAATCTGCAACTTTGTCTTATGAATAAATGTCTGTCGTGTTGACTCATAAAATTAGGTTTACACAAACTCCTCGACTGCAGTGCTTCATCATAAAACAAAAAGATCAGCAACTAATCTGATGATCGTAATATTGAGTATTTTGGTTTGGATTACTAGTTGGACAAAACATTTGAAGATGTCATCTTGGGTTTCTGGGGTTTTGTGGCAGACGTTAATCAGTATTTTCTTACGTTTTATAGACGACATGATTCATCAAGAAAATAATCAGCCCTATTATAGGCACAGAAATATAATTTGTTTGAAATGAGCATTAAAAAGGGAAAGAAAGAGAAGCTGCAGCATGTTGTTACCGCTCATCTCCAGTGGTGTCACCAAAATCAAGAAGACCATGTCCTCCAAAATTACCGTGTGTGTGTGTGTGTTGGGGGGTTTCAAACAACTTTAAAAACAGGAGATGGACTGTTTTCTCATTGCCGCCCTGTTTGTTTGTTCTGGTGTGTCAATGTCAGAAAATGGGTTAGTAAACAGTGAAAAGCAGCATGGAGGCCTGTTATCTGTTATGTATACAGTATAAACTCTCTGTCAAAATGTCAGAATTCGAAATGATTTATTGGTTAAAGGTCTGGATTAGGATCAGATGGCGTTTGGGTTGAGACCCGGAGCGTGGCAGGTTAACAAGGGGAATACATTTTGGTCGTTTGCTAAAAAAGAGGATAAATTTTAATAAAGTTCGACCACTGTTTGAATGGAGATGGATGTTTTTTTTTGTAGTGGCCGGTCGATTATTTTCATGCTCATTTCATGCTAATCTGCTGATTATTTCTTCGGTTATTCTACTAATCGTTTTATCGAGAAATGTATTAAAATGCTGTCTCTCCCAAACAGGTTGGGATAGGCCCCACCTCACTCCTGCGTCTAATGGCGAACTAAGATTCACTGCCGTATGAAATCCGTTACTTTCTGCGTCCTCTGTTCGGTTTTGACTGTTCAAAAGATGAAAAGAAGCTCTGTGATTTGTCTCGTAATGGTACTTCACTCTGCTGCTTCTAATAATGGCCGTGGTCTTAGAACATATGATGAGACGCACTGGTTTAGATCTACTCGTGGGAACAAAGAACATGGAAGAGTCTGTCCTCTCTTGATTAAAAGCGTGTTTCGCTGTCTACTTTTGTCTCTTCAGAACACTCCATGCAAAAGTACTTTTCTCTGACTCATTTTTGCGACTGTTGTCTCTCATCTCTCCCCTGCGTCTGTGTCTGTGTGTGTCTGTGTGTGTCTGTGTGTGTGTGTGTGTGTGTGTGTGTGTGTGTGTGTGTGTGTGTGTGTGTGCATCTCACCTGTGTTAAGTTACAGTGTTTATCTGAAGGCACAGATTTGGTTGGCTGGTGAGTTTCCTGTTTGCTAAACGAGTGCTACAAATGCGGCGCTGGTGAAAGTAGAAACACTCCGTCAAAATGTGAGAATTCTCAATGACTTATTGGTTAAAGGTCTGGGTCTGGATTGGATGGTGTTTGGGTTCAGACCCGGGCGATGGCGGGGTAACAAGCGGGATGCATTTTGACCATTTTACTTACGTGTTTTGTAACGTCCCCATGCAAACCACCTTCTGACAGCACCAGTACCACAAATGTAGAACATGCAAACATTAGCCACCATAAATTATTGGTCATACCAGACCAAGTCAGGCTGGACTGAGCAATGGTGCATTTTATTGCTTATAGATTCAGCTGCGTTTTATTTGTAAGAAGAAGAATGCATTATTTCATCTTCAAATTTCGCTTTAAAGGTGCTGTATATAACTCAGGAGAATCGATGTCTCATTCTCAGGGCACCAAATACGCTTTGGGTTGATAGTCAGACCACACCACCAACTCAAAGTTTCGGTATTTGACGACCAGTGAATTAAACTCAGTAATCAACCGTCTTTCTTACTTACGTTCAGCACCTTTAAGTTTTTATAAGACAATAGGAAAATATATAAACATAAACACTTGAAGAAGACACAAATTCAACAGATTAAATGGATAATAGGGATAAAATAAAGTATGTATAACATCAAATGAACCAGATCAAGCAGCAGCAGAGTTTCTAAAGTGAGTGTGAATCATTTGTTCTGGTTGTTGAGCAGTGCTTTGAGGTGAGGGCAGCGCGTGTGTGTCGACGGGGTGTAATCTGGGCTTGTTTGTTTAAAGACTCTGTACCCATTGGGCATGGCAGCATGCCAAGCGACTGCTCCTGCTGCCCACAGGTGCACCCTGGGAAATGTAGTTCCTCAAAGAGGGAGCCAGATGGACGAGTCGGAACAATAGAGAGACGGTGAGGGAGAGGGTAAGAGGAGGGAGTGTTTAGGAAGGTATGTTGTTTTTATACAACAAACCCTGCGAGGACACATGACGGATGAGGTTTGCACAACAAATGACTCGGAAACAATGGGCAATTATTTGCAATTCAAAGACTGAATGGGACTTCATTATGATTTGGCCTTGGACATGAGATGGAGCACATGGAGTTGCAGGTAAATCCTCTGCTGCTGCCTCACAGACAGGAACACTGTGCTTTATAATGTTCTCGGGACTTTTTGTTTTTTAAGACCTTTATTAGTAGGTGAATAAAAGGGAAAAAAAAGCTTTCTAGAAATTAATAAGCCTCGTCTTAACTCAGATGCTGAGTATTGTTTGGACTTTAAATACTATTGCTGATATAATAAATAAGCTTAAAACTAAAGTTAATCAAAATCTTAATAAATGCACATTTTTCTTTAAATCCCTTTTTAAAAATTTAACAAACAAAGCTGAATTTAGACATGAGCATTAAAAACAAACAAACAATTGACAACTGTCTGATTAAACAAGACTGTGAATCTGAGCAGACATTTTATTCCACCTTTTAATTTTAATTTTGATTGTAATTATTATGTGCCAAGAACATCAGTCCAAAGAAGAACAAAAAAACAAAAATTGTAACAGATAACTGTGGGACAGGTGTGTGCGTGATTTCTTTTACAAAAAAGTTGCACTAATAGCAAAACAATTCTTAAAAAAAATTAGAAAAAATTATCTGAAGACATCCTGGATAGGCAGCAACAATGGCTAAGTTTACATGCACACTAATGTTCCACTGATATTTTATTTCTTTTATTTTAAATTTAAAACTGTGTGTAAAAGCGTATTTCACGTAGATATTCAGAATTAGGCCATTTCCTGACTGTAGCATTTTCTGATCAGGACATGTGGGATATGCCGGTATTATCCAAGTTTTATCAGCATTCTGTATGCATGTATACTGCACATTCGGAACATGCGTCTCAATTGGTATTTTACCACAGTTGGCGTCACACAGCCTCTTGCCTGTTTATGGTCAGCTTTGGGCGTTGTCACGGAGACGTTGTACACAAACTTGCCGACGGTTTGCGAGGCTGAGGTAGAGATGCATGCCCAAAAGAAAAGGCCACATTTCTGGTCGAAAGCAGAAACACACCCACTTTTAAACATTATTATATGTGGATGTGTGCAAATATCACAACACCCCCCTTTTGGACAAGTTGGTGGAATAAGTCGATGATGTAAATAAGCTCCTCCAGCATATTTAATGTGAAGACGTCATGTTATGCTCGTCAATTTGAGTATGTATGGCTGCATATCAATGGAAATGTAAGTGGAATATTTCTTATCATTAGCTATGTAAACAGCTTAGTATTTTCTGAATAAGGGCAAAAACCAGAACCTTTTGTGCATGAGCTGAGACTTACTGGCCGTGTTTCAAATTAAAGGAAAAAAATCCAGACAAAAATGAGTTACAGTGACACTTAGATATGCAGCGGGGGACACAGATTGTTTGTTAACACAAAGATCACCTGTTCTGTCTCAAATTCCTCCTGTGAAGGCGTGTCTGAGCACTGAATGACTTCCTGTCCATCGGCTCCAACTCTCTGCGGAGAAGAGGATCCGCTAAATGACTCAGTTAAAAATCAAAACAAGTGTGACAGGATAAGAAGAGGAAGGCAGGATCTGAACCTGCAGTGCGCGCTCACTTTATCTGCTTCAGTTAGCTTTTATCTGTGCAGACGTGTTGTTGTGTTGTTATGGTTTTGGTCATCCTCCGCATGACAACCTGTCAAACTGGGCACAGGGAGGAAAGGCTAAAGAAACTGAGGAGAGAGTATTTTTTTAGTTTGCACATAAAAAACCTTCAGTTTTACAGCTGAAAATTTAAACCGTGGATATATTGAGAAAAGCATAATAGGATGAAGTGCAATGAAAATACACGTAGAGAATCCGTGCTAGCTGAGTGTTGAGAGTACTGTATCTTCTTTACATTAATACATAAAACAAACACAAACATTATCCATCCATCATGTTTTCTGTATTATTTTCTGACGGTTGTCTTTAAGTGACGTCATCTCATTCTCATCTCGTCCTCTACCTCTGCAGTGGTTTAATGGCACCTGCACCTGACTTAGCGCTACGTACTGCTTATCTTGACAATCAAGTCCTAAAGCCCAGTCGCCGTCACATTTAGATTTCTTATTCTTTTCCAAGCTTCTTAAAATGAAATCGGCTGCGTTCTGGCAGAAAACACGCACCCCACAGTCCACTGTTGGGTCGAACCAGCAAAAGAAATTTGACTTACTTCTGCATGGAGAAGTGATGATCCATTGATTTGATCAGCTCCGATTGATCCGACCACAAACTGATTAAGAGGAAGTCTTGAGTGTGATGATCCTCAATTCTCCATCCTGCGACTCAAACTCAACAAACTGCTGCTGAGGAAATGTAGAAGTCATGAAGTCTTTTGTCTGTGCTGCCTTCAGGGACCAGCAAAAACGTCCAAAGTCAGAGTGGGGACCTGAAATGATCAAAAATGGATGCACACACAAAAAAGTTTGCCAATCCAGTGCACCTCAAACCTTGAATGAATGAATGAATGAATGACCTTATTTCAAACCAAAAATAATAATTAAAAAAAACAAACAAAACAAAGATAACAGTGTCTGAAAGGAGTAGGTAGAAGTAACACTTTTATGTCCCCACCTCTTTCTTACATTTCCTCTTATAACTTGATATTATTTCAACAAATTCCCAAAATTATTAACAACTAATATACCACTATCCCCAGGCCGTTTACCACCCAGTTAAATAAAGAAGTGATAAACCTAGTTTCTTCACAGTCCAAGTAACACCCAGTGTCAGAAAATAAATATGCACTCCCCTAACACAACCTGTCCTCATCTGTATATCTGCCAAAAATATCTTTTTGTATGTTTTTTTAAGTTGACACACTGAAGTACACAGACTCTTCGTAGTTGTATGAACATATTGTCTTTTTAAATTAAATTCTCCTCCCTTCCTGTCCCAAAACATTATTTGAATGTTGCCCAGAAGTGAATTATTTCTCGCTTTTTAACATGATAATTGCAGTTTTAAATTTGACCAGATCTAAAAGTTGCAATGCATGTGACTTTAAAAGCAGTGTGATGGTGTGTTCCCTGTCCTCCACACTCTGGTTGAAAGTTGCTTTTGTAAGTGTTGCCCAAACCTTTACTGTATGTTGAAACTTTTCTACGTTTCAGAAATGCTGCGGTTAGCATGTGGTATGGTTAGGCAAAAAACCCCACGTGGTTACGGATACAAAAGGTTAATGTTTTGGCTTAAAACACAACCACCTTCCGTGCCCATATCCACAGTAATAAAACAACAGGAGGCTAAAAAACACTGTTTGGTGGCTTAAACGCAGCTAGAAAAATGGCGACAGGTTGCTAAAACACCATCGGTTTTGTTGTTTGTTGGTCTGTAAAGGTGGAGCTTGGTAGGCGTCTCCCATAGGTGACACAGCATCCACCAGCCCCTCCACCTCCTGGTGACAAAAGCAGCATGTACAACTTTAGAAACATAGATATGATACGTATGAAACGACACACATAAATTAAAATTTTCTTTCACCAATTTTCTAAAAATTCTGTTAAGATTTTTGTGACATTTGGATGTAAACCTGGCAGTCGTCTATAACGTCCTTTGATTTTGTCTTGTGCTGCTGTGATTCTTGAATCTCTGTATATCTTATCTTAAACCTCACTTTCAGCTTCATTTCATTGTTCGTTGTTGTTATTTATATTTAGCGTCTTTTTCAGTCTGCGCAGCTCACGATCTTTTTCCTTTTCTCTCTCTGTTGTTAATTATCTTTGCAAATAAACTTAACCTGTACGCTGTGAGCGAGCCCTCGTCTCCGCTGTGTCAGAATGAGCTCATTTCCAGAGCCGTCGCTGCCACGTTCAGCAGCACAAGAGCCTCAGAGGGGGGTCTGTGCGATGTCAGCTCTGTTGAAAACACACAGCAGCCTCATTGTATAAAGAGCAGAACAGAGGATCGTCTCCTGTGATGGTCTCCGAAGCTGCGGGGTGTGTTGGGGTCTGACTCACACACACTCCGCCCAAGGATGACTGACCTCCTTGTCATTCTTCCACACAAAACAACAGTCGGGGCAGAAGCTCCACATACAGGCCACCGTCTGTTTGGTCCAAGACCTTTGGTGTTGGCAGGGAAATGGATGTAGCTTTCTCCAAGTTTCAGTGATATTCGCCTGCTAGCGACACTGTTTAGATAAGCCAATCAGCTGCTGGTCAGTCGCCATGGTATCTGGTGTAGATGTTCATGGTTGTTAAAGGATGATGTCCAGTGATTTTGTTGTCCCTCTAACCATCCTGTAGTGCCACCACGAGGCTCAAATTCCCCCTGCAAAGCACTTGTATCTATGGCAAACCATTTTTGAAATCTGACAAATTTCCATGAGACTTGCTGTGGATATTCATGATCCCCAGAGGATAAATCCTAATGTTTTTGGTGACCTCCTACTCTCTTCTCTAGTGCCGCCATTAGGCCAAAACATCCCCTGTAAACAAGACATCACAGCCTGACTGATGCTGGATTTACTGAGGCTGATTTGAAAGAATCAAGGATAGATCGAAGTGAAAGAGTTAGGAATATTATAGACATTTTATTAAACCAAAACACCATGAAATTAAAATTAATTCAGATTTGAGGGGATCAGAGGGGATGATGGATGGTGTGACACCTGGACAAGATGGCTGCCAAGTTGCAAATTACTGCAGACCGCTGTTGAAGACTAACAAACAAACAAACAAACAAAAACGGTTGTTTTTCAGCAAGTCATCGCTGCGTTCCCAGTGTTTTTTTTTTTTTTGTTTTTTTAAGCCACCAAACATAGCTGCTTTTCAGCAACCTGTTGCTGAAATATCCCGGGGATAGTGCCACAAAAAAAGCAGGACATTGCTGCATCTTCCAGCGGCTTGTGTGCCACCAAACGTGGGTGTTGAAAGCCAAAACACAATCTTTTTTCTAACCATAACCAAGTGGTTTTGTGCCTAAACCCAACCATAAGTTAATAAAGCAAAGCTTCAAGGTATCCGCTACATAATAACACAAAGATGTAACGTATCAGTGGTTTGCAGAAACGTGTAATGCCAATATTTTTTTGGCAATTGGATCCCAATCTACATCTACAAGCAAAATGTAAAGTTAGTGGACAAAATGCTGTTAACTTGCTTTTGTAGGCTTTCCATCTGGCACCACCCTCAGAAGAAACATTTCTAGGGAAAGCAACAGCATCAGTATTATTGTTTGTTCTGTCCAAAACATGTGTCTTGTGGTGCAATGAGCATTTAAGCCTCTACAGGCAGTTATTGGTTGTGACTTTAGATTTTTTTTATGATAATAAACAAGGTCATGCATAAAACAGAAATCAACTATTAAGAATTAAAAAGAGTCACATCAAAGCTGACAGTTTGGTGACCGGGGTCGGACATTAATGGCAGCTCGGGGGCAAAAAGCCTTTTTAATATTCATAAAACAACAAAGTAATTAAAAATAAATGGACATAAAATGCCCCTGACACTTTAAAAAAGCCTGTTTTGATTTTCACCTTGCTCATATTTTATTAGTTGTGTTGACACACTTGAATGCAGCCGATGTCCCCTGTGGGCGGCAGCAGGTGATTCATGGCAGCCAATGAGCGCTCGATTCTCTGTTGTGTGATCTGGTTAAAAATAATAGAGCCGTTTCTTTAATCAGAAAGCAAATGTGTTCACAGCCTGGAGGACAAGGAAATTGTGCAGGCAGTAGATGAACAAACCAATCCTACACAAAATAATGTATTTGATAAAACAGCGGACATTGTAAAATACTCAAAGAGGTCAGAAGTTTAATCTTTCTGGCCCAGATAGAAAAAACAACTCATGTCCATTATTTAAAAGCTAAGGCCGGTGTTATTATATACTTTCATTTACGGTCAACTGGACAATCAAGATGTAATAGTGCATTCACTGAGGACTATTTTCAGCTGCGGATTAATCCACATCTGGTGCTCCAGTGAGTATTTGTGGCAGCAGGATGGTGCATGTGGAACTGAGCCAAAATAAACAACAGTGTGTGTGTTCATGGTAGTAAAGGAAGATGTCACCCAGTGCAACAGTGTGGCTCAGTGATGTGGTTTTAATACTTTTGGACAGCAGTGGAGCTCCAAGATATATCAGGCTTTACATGCACTGACAATATTTGTTAGGGCTGATTCATAGTTGAGCATGGGCTCTGTGCCGTTGCCTACGCCTGTGGCCCACGGTGCTGTCAGCATTTATACTTGCGTGGTAGTGTGTCTGTGTCACTCTGCAATGAATCTTCCAAACGCTAGTGGGCAGTGCGGTTTCTATGCCTCTGTGTTGAGTTTTTGTGATTTAAAACACACATAAAACCTGACTTAATAGCGACAATGTTAAGTTATTAAGTTCATTCAACAGTTGTGTTCCTTACAAAGACATGCTAACATTACTAGCATAACTGTATGACATTTTAAATTGCATATATTAGCCTAGTGGCTAGCAGAGTTTACTCCTCTAATACCGGAGTGGGGTATTTACTTGCGTCTTGTAAGTTGTAGAAAAAACATGAAAGTCTCTTAAGCTAGTGTTTACTACAAAACTTATGTCAGGCAAAAACCCATTAAAATAAAATCCATTGACTTCAAGACAAGGGAACTGGAAGTGCTAACTTATTTCCAGATTTAAGGACTCATTCCACTATTGTCGCCACAAGTTATTGTCTCTTCTCCGCGAAATAAAAATAAATAAAAAGTTTAGTTTCTACTGGGGAAAATGGTTTTCAGTTTACAAAAGTAAACAGGTGGTCTGCGTTACCGCAACTTGGAGGCTAGTTACATTTCTAGGGAGGCGCACGTCGGACTATGACGTCAATTATTGCCAGACTTATCTTTTAAAGGTTTATTTACCCCCTGTGAAAAAGAGTAAGGAAGTCATGCCGTTAAAACAAAAACAACTTTATCAAAGCAGATGGTACAGCTTTGGTTTAAAATGACATTAGACACAGTGAGTAGTAAACGACATCCTGTGGTCTACACTGAAGCCCAGATGCAGATTTTCTCTCCAGACTTGAGCCATTTCTTCAGCACCGCCTGCAGCCCACCTTAACTCCCACCTTACCAACCATTTCTGTTTCTTTGTCTACAAACCTGCAGTCTGTCATTCAGCCAGTCGTCTTTTTTTTCTCCCCCCTGACTGACTGCTGCTCTCATAGTTGCTCACATGTGTAGGTGTGACGTTCACATACGTTTCGTGTCCTGTTTTATCAGAGACGGTGATGCACCCGTATTCCATCTATTGTTCTGCTCATTGTCTGCAAGCACAAACAGCACTGTAAAAGCAGCTGATTAATAATCTGGGTTTGGTGAAGTCGTGACGTTTGGCTGATGAGAGGCCTGAATTTCCTCCGCTACCGCCTTTTGTGTTTTCAAGAGTCTTCACCTTGAGGCAACTGAAAGACTAGAGCACACATAATGGCCCCCTGCCTCACTTTCAGTGGTCGATCTGTGCATAAGATTAGAACTGTAGCCTTTTGTTCAAAGCTGCCGTCCCCCTGCGTGGACCAGTGTTTCTCTGTTTGCTCAATGGTGGCTATAGTCAAAGAGTGTTTAGTCTGACCAACAAAGACCCCACGAATACTTAACGTACAATGACATGTATCCTTTTGCAGTCTGTAAACAACAATGAGGTACATCAGGGTGAGCATACAATATGGAGACAGAAGTGTGGTGGAGTGCGATACCTTGTCAAGCTATTCCCCGGCAGAAACCACCAAATATTGTGAATGCTGCCTAAACAAATCGACCAACTTCCAGATCTGTGTGTCATTACTGAATGTGTAGAAGACATTAGCAAGTAGCCCAATAATTAGTGGCCAATTATATACACGTATTTGGTTGAGAAATGTAGCGTGTACACCAGCAAGAAATTAGGAGCATGCGAGTCAGTTGTCGATTGCGACAGAACGTCAAACACCATGACGTAGACGCCCCAGTTGAAGACAAAGACACTTTCATGTTTTAAACAGTTTCCGTTGCTCCAAGCGTCCACAACGCAATCATCTGAGCCAAATTAACATGGTCATTAGCTAAACTGAAACATGGTCGCTCTAAAACCGTTGTGATCCTGTCGGAATTCTGTATAACTTAAGTCCGCTGTTGGTATATTGATTTTAGGGCTGCTCCCTCAAAGTCAAAAGTTGGAATCATCAGTTGGAGACCCCTCAGTTGACTGAGGTTCCCTCAAGTCGAGTAGTCGGTTGATCATTCGTTCATTCTTCGGTACAAGCAGCTGCCCAGAGGAGGAGAGGCTTTGCCTGGTCAGGTTTTGAGATAACGCTGAAAGTGGTGAATAGACAGCTCATGAATACGGCGCAGTCTCTGGCTTTTGTTTGGTATCTAGTGTCAGCAAAAAAATGTTGCACATTTCTGATTTGCCAATAGTGTAGTTTGCTTGGCTACTTCAGTACGTGAGTGTCACTCCGCCAATCCCAAATGGATCCCAGACAGACTCGTTGACTCAAGCCCTAAGCCCTTACGGACCTAGGACCAATTCCATTTCTTCCCTTGTCTTGGCCCTTCCCCTTGGTTACAGTCTCCTAGGTCTGTAAGGGCTTAGAGCTTGAGTCAGTCTGAAAGGGATCCATTTGGGATTGGGGGATTGTCGCACCAAACGTCCTGCTGAACTCAGTTCAAACTCTTAAATTCTCGATGGGGAAAAAAAGGAATAAATCGTCAAATATTCGTATTGAACAGCTGACTCAACTGACATAACACTGATTCAGGAACAAGCCTAGCTGATTCAACCACGTACAACACAGACATTATGATGATGGTAAGTTTTAATTCAAAGTTTTAAGCCTGCAACCTCGTCTGGATGGCTGCGGCAAAATGTCGCGTCCATTGCCATCATGTGCACGCATGTTTTTGATGATGCCAGCTGTAAAAACGTCTATAAAACAAAAAAAGCAGCAAATCCTCACATTTGAGAGTCTTGATCAAAATTATAATTTCCTGTCAGTCGATTGATGAGTTGACTGATTCAGCTCTAGTTCAGATTTGACAAAACGCTGCCTGAATCCTGACCCTGCCTCCAAACAACCAAAGCTTCAATCCAGCTGTGCAACACTATGTTTAATGTCTCGTCAGCCTAAAGTTTAAAGGTGGACGAAGATCTTCTGGCCTATTTTTTTTTTTTGTTTGTTTTAACTTGACTGCGAACTCTGATTTATGGACGGTCATTAGTCGTCAGCATGGAACAAAACAAACCTGGCAACCCCTGCTGATAATTTATGGTTACACAGTGCTGTGGGACAGTAAAATTATTTAATGCACCCTGACGCTCACAAGCCTCTGCATCTGGCTTTTACCCAACGCTATCCTGGACACACACACTCACACTCACACACGCACGCAGTTACTGTACATGCAGACTTGGAGTCAGGCAGGATAAGTGGAGGTGACAGGGCCAGCTGTGTTGTGTGAGGGCTGGGCTGGTTGGCAGAGCTGGGGGCTCTCAGCTCTCCTCTGTGTGTGACCGTGTCACCCTCAGTTAGGTGTCAAGCCCACCAGGCTGCTGCATGCGTGCACACACACACACACACACACACACACACACACACACACACACACACACACACACTGCAATAAAACTGAAGGTCAAGCAACAAACGTTGCTCTGCCGCCGCCGTCACCATCAGGATAAATGTCACTTGTATTTTTATCTCCTCCTCTCTGCTGCATCCTTTCTCTCCTCTTTCTCATCCCTCCATCTTTCGCTTTATTTTTCGGTATCACTTCTTCTTTCACTTATCTATCAACTTTTTTTGTCGTCGTCTCTTTCCTTCGTGTCTTCTCTTTTTCTCCACTCGTCCATGTTCACAAAAATTTTGTTCTGCCTTCAGTATTTTGACATTTTATTAAAACTATGTCAAGCAGTGTCACGACAGGCCGTATTTTTTCGGAGGCAGGAATAAAGGAATCAATCAGCCGTCACAGGTCTGCTGCTCGCTGAAGGATCTCTTGAATTTTTTTCATTTCATTTCTGCCAAGAGGCACTTATATTCATCAACTTTTTTATCCTGGTAGATTTTCTAACACCCACCCTCCACCGAGTGTGTGCTAGACACAAACATGCAGAGTGTGTTGCAGTGGCAGCTGTAGACATTTTCGTCTCAGACTTAATTGAGGCGTAGGCAGGTTGGGTTTTTTTCCTCCATATTTTCTCTCTGATGGTGGTTTTTTTTTCAAATGTGTCCATTTTTATGATAGTTTTCTTCTTCTTACTGATATTATGACTTCTGACATGTATGTGTTGATGTCATGCTGCCATGGTCAGATCATGTGAATAGTCCAGATTTATTTATTATTAATATGCAGAGCCATCAAATGGTCTGAGCAGCTACATGTGTACACACACACACACACACACACACACACACACACTCACACACACTGTCCCTGTGCGAGCATGTGATTTCATTATTATGTTGAGCAAAGCTGCACAATAGAGACAAAAAAAAATCAAAGTGCAATTTCTGTGCGTTCAATATTTAAACTGGGAGATAAATCGCGATCCATGTGGAGCAAATGTTTTCAAAGTAATTGCTTTTTCAGCGCTTGGAAAAAAAAAGGGCTCAGATGATGTTTAGGGTTGGATCGTGTGAAAGATATTTTTCCGATGGGAGTGTAATTTGTAGTCATTTTGCATGCTTTGCTCCAACAACTGCATGAAACACATTTCTCTCTGGTTAATTAACACAACAGGCTCTTGCAGTTTGGAGACTTCTGCTGCCAGTGATGCAGTTTTGACAATGAAAACAATGGAAGCTTTGTCACACGCTGAGGAGCTGAGACCCGTAGTAATGAATTTAAGGGTCAAAACCAGAAGGACAAATTCCTTTGAAATATCATCTAAAAGAAAAAAATGGTTGCAAAAGTGTGGGGGAGAGGAAGCAGTGAAGTGGGTGGGGTTACATTTGGCTGGAGGTAGAAGTCAGTGAGGGGTGACTGTCCAAAAACTGGACAGATGTGAAGCAGCCTCTGTTGAATCCTCAGTATCAACAGCGAGAAATTTCTCTGGAAATAATCTATGCCCATTGAAAGCTGAGGAGAGAAGTCAACACCGACTCCCAAGGAGCATTGCGGTGAGAAACATCCAATCTCTGAGCTTAAAACTGTTGCTGTGCAGTTTATGGCTGAACTCAAGAGACTGAGTGAAGCATATAGAGACTGCAACTAATGACAAATCTGACAATTTAATTCTCAGTTAATTAATTTACTGTTTAGTCTAGAGACCAAGAGACCGAGGTGTCATCTTCAAATTGATTGTTCTGTCTTTCCAACAGTCAGAAACCCAAAGTTACTTAATTTACTGTGATATCAGACTGTGTTAGAGAAGCTGAAATCAAAGAATGGTTGACCTTTCTTCTTGGTGAATAAATTAAATGATGTATTACTGCTTTCAGAAACAATCTGCTGGAACTCTGATTCACACCCGTCTTTGTGTTCTCTGTAGCAGCAGCTGATGGGGCCCATGGGTGCTGTAGCATTTAGTGTCTTTAACATAACTGACGGCAAAGTTTGAGACAGGACATCACCCTGTGGTGTTGTAACATTTTGCAGGAGACACCTGTGATTTTATTCCTGGTAACAGTGACGGATATTTCTTGAAAGCAAACTTTTGAAGGTAGATTTATATTCGATAGCCAAAAGTATGTGGACACCAGAAGAATCCCATCCTCACATGGTTGTTGAACATCTCTGATGTCGGCCACTGATGTTGGGTGATAAGGTCTGGTCATTTTCTTCGTGCGACTGGGCCGCCAGTCAAGTTCTTCCACACAAAATATTGCAACTTGTATATTAATCCATTTGGAGCGAGTGGTTTCAAGCTAATTGTTTTTAAACATGTAAAAACCAAGTACAGTGTTTGGACCTTGTGAATGAAATGACACGCCTCAAATCTATTTTGCTTCCTCACTGCATGAAACGCATTCTCTCTCTGGCTCGTTATCATCGCAGCCTTTTGCAATTTGGACGTTTTATCTGCCAGTAGTTCAGTAACAATGGAAGCACTGTGCTGCACACTGAAGAGCTGACACTTGTAAGAAGCAGTAGATCTGATCCACAAGGACAAACTCATGTGAGTCATATAAAAGAGAACCCCCACCCACCCCTGCCGCCCATTATACTATGGGACATTATGGATATTGTTAGATGGAGTTCAGGGGAAGACTTGGAAGTTGCTACATCATGACTCTTATACAAGGAATTAATAGGTATTACAGCTGCACTTAGTTGCACTATTGTGCAACAGCAGAAATGTAATCTACAATTTTTCATCTAAAGTTGGGGCCATTTTTTCGTACAGTTAACCTGCACATTAAAGTAATTTTTTAAACTGCTGTTTTTGTCATGCGTACGGCTTCTCTCCCACGTCACTGTTTAGTCACACGCTGGGCTACGTGTTTTGTTACTTTGCCCCCATTGCCCCGAAAAAGGCGCATTCTGTATGAACAAAAGTAGGTAGGCGGCATTTTGCTGCACTCCCCGATTTTGTTTTTATACTGCCAATGCTGAAAGAAGACTGATTGGGCTTTCCTGCAAATTTGCACTACTCCTATTTAAAAAAAGGGCCACAGCCTTGCCTCCAGTTTCCCCCAGTGGCCACTCATGGCATTGCAGCAAAGCAAAAAAAAAATCCCCTGTTGCCCAAAAATCATTTTTCTTGAATTTTGTCTATTTTTTTGACATTTCGAACAGCAATTGTGACGTTTTCTATGATGAATTTTTTATTTTATTTTTGTTAAACTTTCCTCAGGCTGAGAAAAGTGTTTTCAAAATCTGTGACATCATCACAATATAAAGCTTATGAGCCAAGCATGACCTTGTGAAAGAGAAAACCCAGGTCACCCAGAAGCCAGAAACTTTTTTTTTACCATATGTATGAGGCCAGCAACACTGGACTGAATAGTTGCCATCTTGGCATTTGGTATTTAAGTATTTTTTATAAATATTTTGTGTGGTTTATTTGTGCTGCTCCCCGGTGTATAAAGACCATGACTCTCGACACAAAGTAAAGAAGATTATTTTGGTTATTTAACTTTTTTGTTTTTATTGTTGTTATTCTGCGAGCTATTTAGCTAACCAGTATACACTGTCCTGAACATTTTGATATATAAACAGAATCTAATTAAGCTGAATCAAATTGTTCAGTGATTTGTTGAAAACATAATAAAATCCACTGAAGAGACTGTGACACTAACTCTGCTCATGATTGTAAAGTGTCAGGTGAGAAACAAGTGATGGTGACGAATTAAAACAAACACTGTAAACGTTCCAAAACCAGAAGATAGTTGAGACAGTGTTTTTCAGTTGTTGCCATAAAAACAAGCCGGTTGAACAGACGAACAGATGAGTGGAGTGTTTCTTTATCTGTGTCACATTGTTTTGCAGTGTGTCAGTTTTGGATGTGGTTAATGAGTCGTGAACATTTTGCCAACTAAGGTGTGTCGCAGCCTATCAGCGGCTCTTTGGACCGTCCACCTTTGGACTGTGAAGACAAATTGGGCAGGAGGCTGTTTAGGGAACAGTTCAAGGATAGATACGGCTGTAAACGCACCCGAGAGTAACTTCCTCTGTGTGTGTGTGTGTGTGTTGTGTGTGTGCTGTTGAGCGGAGCTAACGAAGAGAACATTCCTCCATATTAGTGATAATATCATCTAATATTAATGCGAGGAGGCTCCTCTGCGTTGTGTCAATATTGAACTCTAGAGCTGCTCTCCACTCCCTCCTTCTCTCCCCTTTCTTTCTCTCTCTCCCACACACACACACACACACACACACACACACACACACACACACACACACTGGCAAGAGTACACCAGACCTTTGATTTGCAAAAAGGGAAATATTTATGACCAGTTGTTAAGGCTCTCTTGGGTACAGTGCTGTGCGTATATGGAAGTATATTAATGACAAAAGATTAGAGAGAGTGCAACACAAATTCTGAGCTGCGAGTCAACCTTTGAGCGCGCACAGCTTCACAAGAGCAGAATCAGATTTATGTGCGTGCTCGCAAATCACGCAGGCGCTCATTTCTGAATCCACTCTCTGTTTTCTGCTGCTGTTTTTGAGCACTTCAGATCACTAAAGGTCAACCAATGACAACCAATTCTGAGGAGGACACACCCACATGGGGACGCCAGAGTCTTGTCTTTTTAACAGTTAAAGTAACCATGTGACTATTTAGAACAACATATTTTATGTCTATATGTGCCTCATAGTTTAGCCTACAGTTTCGATTGCACTGTAGACTGAAGTTCAGCCGAAATCTGACGACCGCACCTCACCGTTGCCTTATTTATTTAAACCTGTATGTGCGATTTGCACAACACTGAAAGCTGCCACAGCCCATGATAATTTCGTCATTATTTTTGCTGTTAGTTTTTTGAATCCCACATGGAGTCGGCTCTGATCACAGTGAACCCGACCACCTTAACATCAGGCTCATTAGATTTCTGAACATTCAGCTGAGACGTGACAAGGAGCCTTATTCATAAATGTCTTACAATAGGTCTAATAATTTTCTCCGTTGAAAATTATTCCAAAAAAAAAAAAAAAGAAGTAGAAGAAGAAAGAAAACCTTGCATCTGTATTTTTAAACTCCCTCTCCAGGCTTTGATTAAACCCCTAAAAAACATTTTTAGAAGGTTTTTCCATTTAAAAATCCCTTTATGCCTTCAAACTGCTTAACTCTACACCTTTGCCTGAATAAAATGTTAACAGGTGAGTCATATTAAAATTCACCTCGTGTTCAGTTGTCACTAAAAGAGGACATTTGCTTTGTTTTTGTACCAGCCTGTAAACGTGTTTATTTCTGCTGTAATGTTGGGCATTTTAACATGGCGGTCTATGAGGAGCCAGTCTCAAGTGGCCATTTGTGGAACTGCAGTTTTGCAGCTTGACTTGGACGTAACCACACGTGGAAGTTTGAATCCATGTTCCTGAGACTGTCACTGGCGCACTGCAGTCCAAAGTTGGAAATGCTCAGCAGTGGTGTTGGAGTGCTTCTTTCGCTCATGATATGATTTGTAGCATATGAAAATCAAGATATGGACAAGAAGGTTGAAATTTGAATTTCACCGGAGGGGTCTTTAAATTAATTTGACTCTCAAAATTTCTCCTCCAAATCAATGTGCAAATCTGTGACTGTGTGCTCTTAAAGGTTGACCTGCAGACTGGGAAGCACAGATTTGTTTTATTCTGTGTTGTATTTTGTTGCACTTGTTGCCAGTGTACTTCCATAAGTGTGTGTGTGTGTGTGTGTTCACTGTGAGCCAACAGTGAGTGACATATAGATATTTCCATTTTAGGACCTCCTCTGTTCTGGGCGTGTTCAGGGTTAGAGTGTGTGTGTGTGTGTGTGTGTGTGTGTCTGCGTGTGTGTGTGTGAAGTAAGACGACTTAAAAGCAGCCATATGGTCATATCTGTGTGTGTCTCTACGTACTCAAGCTTATATGTGTATGTGTGCTCGCAATTATGTGTGTGTGTGTGTGTGTGTGTATCACGTGGTTGCTCCCTATTAAACTGACTGCAGCACTTAGCCTCAGCTCCAAAATGGCCTCAGATCTCAAGCTCTCAACATGGGGTGTTTCTTTAATGCCATGTGTGTGTGTGTGTGTGTGTGTGTGTGTGTGTGTGTGTGTGTGTGTGTGTGTGTGTGTGTGTGTGGGCAGTGCAGGTGTATGAGGAATTTTTCATCCCTGCCTCTTGCACTTTTCTCTCGTTTCGAGGAAATATTTTTCCTGCTCTGCCTGTAAATATCTTAGCAACAGGATGCATTTAGAGTTTCAAAAGGGGAAATCAAAACGGTTGCACTTAATACATAATACATTTTTTTTTTTTTTAAAAGGTGGTCGTAATGCAAAGGTGGTGAACATGTAATTTTTTCTGATATAAATAGCCAAATCTGTTTTCAAATCTTGTAGTATCAAGCATCCACTTGAGTTCCACTTTACTTCATTGATTGAAAACATCTAATTTCAGTTTGTAATAATATTTATGATTTGATGACATGATCTTAAATTGTTGAAAACGATTCGATGAAACGGTATTTAGTCATTATCCAACATACTTAACTTTTTATTTTACAACCTGGATGTCATTTTTTGTCATTTGGCCATCATTAAGTTCTGATAACATTTTATTTAATAATACTACTACTAATAATAGTAAATTATTATTATTATTATTAATTATAAAGCTCTTAAAAACAGTGTGACAAAGTGCTTTACAAGACAAAATAAAAGATGAGTCATAAAAACAAAAGATTTTAAAAGAAAACAAAATCACTTTGGTGTTTAAAAAACGAGGAAATGAAACACAGTTTGAAGGAAATTCAACTACAATCAGGAAAGCATTGATCCATTGATTGACAACCTAACTTTCCTTGGGCAGATCATTCCGGGGCCCCGAGGCCCTGACTGCAAACACTCTGTCCCCCTTAGTCTTCAGCCGGGGCCTCTGGAGCAGACAAAAGACGGCCTGAAGGTCTCATATTTACCTACCAGCTTAATTGCTCAGACTTGGTTGTTAAAAACGTCGGAGGTGAAAGCAAAGGCGATCTGTCTTGTTTGCAAAACACTGAGGACTCAACGTAATAAAAATCATCAGGAAATTGTTATCGTAACTGATGCAGATTTGAGCGTAGTGTCATCACCTTCGTTTTTTTGAGGTACTAAGAAACAAAGTCGGCAATTTGCACTTTTGCCTTCAAAATTTGAGGACTCAATAGATGAAGCAAGTGGATCTGTACAGCACATTTTGGCATCAAGGCCTTTCGCAGTGCTTTACATAGACAATCAAGAGCATACAAAGTGCAAAAAAACAAAACATTATAAGAGGGTATTAAGTCAATTAAAAACACTGTGAAAGAGTCAGAGAATAGGAAATAAAAATGTTTAAAACATACTGAGAGGAATAAAACAGAGGAATTAAAAGTGCAGTGCAGTGTAGGAAAAGGCAGCAAAAAAAAGCCTTCAGCCTTGTTTAAAAACAAACTGAGAGCTGCAGTTTTTTAGGGAGTTCGTTTCAGATATTTGGAGCATAAAAACTTAGCATGGTGATCCCGTCATGCTCTCATGTGAGGACAAAATAAAGGAAAATACAACTAGTGACTTTCCACTTTTAATTGCACATCGTCTTTACAACACGTGGTCGTATCCGTGTCGTGGAAGCAGGCTGATGGCGAGCCGACTGCTTTCGTTCTGCCTGCAGTTGTTGACCACATCATGTGATGCACACAGGCACAAAAAACACAATTTCACGTCCCAGGTTTTAACCCGTGACGACAGCCAAACACACAGTCGCAGTTTTCATCTTATTGTCTCGTCTTTGTGATCCGTGACGACTCGGGATTTTGTCACTGACTGAAGCTGGAACAAGTCGCTGAACTGCGGGAAGTGAGTTTAGAAGACGCCTCTGTTATTGGAGTAACAGGAGAAATTTGAATTGAAATAGTTTTTCCGTTTGAAGACCAATCATAGCCCGACGAGTGGTGTGCTGTCCAATCATCTGATTGAAGTAAGGAGCAGCCAATCAGGATGGCGGTTTCAACTGAGACCCCTGAGGTCGTGTCATTGTTATTTTTTGGTTCTGTTGAGGTGTCTGGAGCCAGTTAGTCTGTGTGACTTAAAAAAAATGGCGGAAATAACCTGTCTGATAATGTTCACTGATCACATCAACTTTTAAACTGAAGCCCGAGCACATGATCTCTTGCCTTTTGGTATATTAAGTGTCATATAATCATGATGTAGCTGCTTTTACTCCCTTTTTATGGGCTGTGAGGTTGAAAAAAAGATTCAGTTTTGTTTCCTAATCAAAAGAAATGAGGGACCTGCCCTCTTTGCATACACACCTGCATTTCCTGTAAACATTTGCATTAAGAATAGAAGCTTCAGTCACTTTCTAAGAGATGTGTTTAGATACGATCAGATAGTACAACTGTGCGCCTGCTGGTCGGTCATTTTTGGGTCACATAAAGGCCCCATGATCAAGGGTATTTCCTCCAGTTTATGGCTTTGCTCCCAGTCATACTACATCGGTATTAGACACCCCAAAATTTGTCTTCAGTCCTGCAAGACCTTAAAAATAGTCGTGGGCCATAGCAGGTTAGAATCCCACTTTTAATTCCGATAAAGTGCGAGTGAAGACAGTTAGATTTGATATTTCTGACTAAATAAAATAAAAGACTTTTTAGATATGAGACCAGAGATCTTCAGTCTTTCGTTAATCAACATGACAATAAATAAATGCACTTAAAACTCGCAGTAAGTTGTCATTCATATCGCACACTAAAATGTCTTTATTCTAAAAACTCTGCATGTAGCCGAAGCTAAAGATACAGGTCACTGAACACGTCAGCCAGCGCCCAATTAAACAGCATACAATCATCTTTGTGTGTGTTTTAGGGGAATTTCTGTTATTTAATCCATACATCCTCCCCTTATGTGCCCCGCTGTCTGTGAATTGCCTCCTTTGTCCATCAAACTGTAAGCAGCACGACTTCATGTGAAAATCATATGATAACAAGAATCACACACACACACACACACACACACACACACACACACACACACACGTACACTCGCACAAACACATACATACTGAAGTCCAAAAATATGTCTTTGTCCCATCGGCTCTGGGCCTCCTGACCTCGTTAACTCACCCAGATTTCAACCAATCCTCACATCTGTCTGATGCTGTTCAGGCGAAAAGATGTTAAATCACCCCGTGTCTTCATTTGTGTGTAGCCTACATATGTGTGTGTGTGTGTGTGTGTGTGTGTGTGTGTGTGTGTGTGCACAGGCAGAAGTATTTACACCAGCAAACAGGCGTTCGCTACTGTAAAGCTCATCAGTGCAGCTGCTTTCGATTTTTAGGTCATGTTTCGTAATTTTGAGAGCAACTTCTTTGATGTAAAAGACACATTTCGGGGCGCACAGTAGCTCAGTGGGTAGACTGGGTGCACAAAGGCAATGTCCTTGCTGCGGTGGCTGCGGGTTTGATTCCAGCCTGCGGCCCTTTGCTGCCACCATCCTCTCTCTCTCTCCCCCGTCACACTGAAGTACTGTCCTGTCAAATGAAGGCAAACGCAGGAAAAAATAATCTTGAAGAATAAATAAAAAGACACATTTCTGCTTTTTTAGAGGGCTGAAAACCCCCAGCGCTGATTTTCTCACTTACTCCCAGCGGTATTTGATATGATATGATAATTTTGATTTAATTTTCCCTGCTTTCTTTCTGTCTTTCTTTTTTTAGTGACCATTTTAACTTACTCCTGACTTGTGAAATACCGACACTTGGTCAGTGGCCCGATGCTCAGAGGCAAGCTTTAGCTGCCATAAGAGCAGCGACATTTGTTGACACCCCGCAACTCCTGTAGTGTAAAGGATGGAGAAGTCCACATTGGGCAGGCGGTAGGGGAAGGTGAACGTGTATGAGTCAAACAAACTTCAGATTTTCTAGACATGAGTTATTTTTTTCTCACGGTGTGACTAACTGGACTGCATTCTTCTGCAGTTGCTCATGCTCAGCCATCCTCAATGTAAATCAAGAGGAAGCTTAGAAGGTAGACGTGACACACATTTTCTACGTCCGATACGCTTCACCATACAATTGCAACACGACGCAGTGACACACATTCCTTACGTCCATTGTACGTGGTGTTGCCATAGCACACAGGAACAACACTCCGCGACGGAAATGAGAAGTGAGGATTAGAATATACGCAGTTCACATAATCCGGTCGAAATTAATTCATATTTCTAAACGCTTGAAGATCCCCTCATTACTAAAAGTGCATGTCAGCTAAGAGAGACGATAAAAACTAAAATGATGGTCAAAGTTGTCACAGTGAAATTTAAGGTGTGCTGATGGATTCACGTCGTCAACTCATGCATTGAGTAACATTACAAGTTAACGCTCCAGCTTAAAAGTCGCCGGCAGTCGGCCCAGTGAATGAAGTTATTTTTTCTCCGACTCCAGCTGCTGTGAGAGGCAGCAGAACATCCTTTCATTTTATAGTTACAGTTTACTAATAAAACTCTCCACAGTATGAGCAGTGGTTACATGAGCCTCAAACCCAGACACACCTCAGCCCTGAGCAGAGTGACCGTCCTCTACTGACCAATCAGACTGCAGTGTTCACAGCTTCACCTTTTAGTACCTGATCTGTGTGCTAGGTGCCCCAACAGAGGGGGGACCAAACATGGGGGCGGTACGGGATGGTTCCAGTGGTACCATCCACAACTTTTCATAGTGAAAACTCAAAAAATGCAAACGAAACTGAGCCGTACCGTATTGCTAAGTGGAAATGGGGCTTTACGAAAGTGTTACAGGCTATTATAATGTCAAGAGTTGGGTTTTAAATTTTCAATTGACTTTTCTGCATCAGGAGAAAATCTTTTAAGGGGAAATTTTAAAAAGTTTTTTTTTATTATTTTGAAGACCACAAACTAAATTCCATTCGCCTCCATTATATTGAGATCTCTCAGGTGTATATCTCAAATCCTGAGCACATAAAACCAAAATGCAGGTTGCTGTAGATACCATTAGAGGTAAGGGTTCATTCTTGCTTCGCTTTTGCCCATTAATTCCAACCACCTGCTGCTTCTTTGTAATATTTTCTGGTCTCTGGCGCTGCTCTTCTCCTCAGCTCCCTTTTGGCTGCTAAAAGAGTACACGAGTAGAAATTGCACTTCCAGCTCTTCTGTTGTAAGATGCTTTTATTAGAAATGAAATTGAATATCTTCCTCTGCTCTGTAAAGAAGCTCACACAGTGTCGTGGTTTCACCTCTCGGGGCCGACGGGGCCGAAGCTCTCCTGCAGAGTCAGACTGGTGTGAAGTGTTTAGAGTTCAGAGTTCGTTGCTGCATTTCTGTGTTTTACTCCCTCTTCATGTGTGTACATGCACAAGTGTGTGTGTGGCTTTTATAAAGTTAATGAAGCAGGACCTTTAACGCCCACATGATGTTGGACCAACAAACACAGACCAGGGTCGAGTGCAAAGTAGCCTCAATGATATCGGGGTGAAATTAAGTTTTACATTTAGTTTGAAAGTTCCTACAAGCTGCTAATGATCAATAGAGAAATGTGTTTTAATATCTGAAACTGTAGGTTGTAGTTAAAGTAAAGTGGTTGAGAGAAGACACCTGTTTATGTGTTTGTTGTTGATTTTAAATGTTCGATATAGTTAACTTTGAGTCTTTGAGTCTTGGTCTCTACGAAGCATCTGTGGTAAACACATGAAGCCTTTCATAACAGTGGCACAAGCTTTGTGCACACAACAAATTGCATGAAGGTCTTCGTAACCTTGTATGCAGCTCTTATGGGTAATAATGAATACATAAATACAGTAAATACGATTCAAGGTTGAACCAAGAATGTTCCTAAACATACAGAGGAGATATAACTGAGTTAGTTTCAGTGAATGCAGTCTGAGGTCTGTAATGTCTGAATAACAAACTGCTGCTTCACATGTAATCATATCAAACTGCAGTCGAGGAGTCTGATCTGTTTAGATGATTTCTAATGAAATTATCCAGTGAAACCTTGTTGTGCCAAAAACATTACTGCAGACAAAAGCTCACACACACACACACACACACACACACACACACACACACCACACACACACACACGCAAACAGCTCCAGTCTTACTGTCTTTTATTTGGGAAGCATTTCAGTCTATACAAAAAAGCACAACCTCCTGGTGTTTTACTGAAACAAATCTTATTCCTTAATAGGTCTGAATATCATTTAAGATTTTCCATGAAGTTATGGTGTTACAATACCCGATACCAAAACAGTCCCTTTCCTTTTGTTTTTAACAAATTTAATTTAGTGTCAAGACGATACATTGATGGCATATAATCTCAGACGTTCCTTGTCAACAAAGCTCATTCAACATTTTTAGATACCGATTGACATTTTGTTTAAATAGTGGACGTAGCGACTGCAGCCCATTTTAAAGCCTCGAGTTTGGTATTGAGGCTGTCGCCATCTTGGGTTTTTTTTTTTTAGATGAGGGTGGAGCTGAGGAGCGAGGGAGTGGATGTGACTGAGAAGCTTAGGACATTATTAGCAGACGCTGTCACTCAAAGTGGTCTGCCTTTAAATGAGCGAAACTTTAAGTCTTATAAAATGTAAACTGAAGTATTAAAAATGAAGGGGCAAATTAGATATAGAGACCAAAACCGTTTTTTTTTTTTTTTTTGCACAAGGCTGTAAACATGTTAATTTGTGCTGTAAAGTTGAGCATTTTAACAAGAGAGTCTGTGGGGACTTACACGCTCTTGGAGTCAGCTTCAAGTGGCCATTCAAGGAACTGCAGTTTTTTGGCACTTCTACGTCGGCTTCCTTTTTTGCCGCTTGAGTACTTCAAGAAAATAGCACCAGCAGAAAGAAAAGAAAAGAAAAAGAAGGGCAGAAGTATTTTTCTTTTCAGTCAGATACAGAATTAAAGCTTCCCGTCTCCGTACAAAAACATCCTGTATCTCTTCCCCCTGAACTGACTTTTATATCACTTAAATATTCTCCCAAAATTTCTGTAGTATTGGACATTTCCAAAACACGCCCCAATCAGGGCAACACATCTCCAGCATAATGGACAGTCCTTTTTTTAAAATACCTCAGCAATATAAACCTTTTACCTTCAACAAAAGAAGCGACTATCGGCAACTATCTGATCTCTGTTTGAGTCTATGTAAGTAAGATTTTGGCACCAGCTTTTGGTACTCGACAGTTTTCGATACTCTGGGCTTTTTTTTTCCTGAGTGCGCCGTGATTGGTTCGTCATATTTCTGCAACAAAGGATAGAAATTAAACATGACTCTGCAAGATGCATCAAAAATGACAGTGTATGAAAGTCTTCTGTCATCTATTTAATGTTTACACTGATTTAATGTTGCCTTCTTGCCTGGTTATCTTTCAATGAAGAGATCAAGACTGAAACTTTCTTCTTCTTGTCCATTCTAAGTATTTTTTCAGTTGGGAGTCAGTAACAGCTCTACAAATGTCTGCACATGTGGTTATTTCTGTGTTTGAGGTGTAAGTGTAGCATTTACGTAACATTGGCTTATAGTCCGATGTGGACGGCTGTTGCATTAATCTGTGTATGTTGGGCAGGTTTTTAGATTTAACATCATCATGGCTTCTGTTGGTTTCGCTCTTATCCGTGTTCGTAAGTGGAGGCATGCAGCTCACTGGCATTTAGTGCGTGTATCCTGCACAACACACACACACACACGCACACACACGTGCACACATAAATATGGAGTTTGTCAATCAGTCAGTTAGCATAAGGCCTCAGTAAAAAGCCTGCACCGTGTGTTTCTGGAGAGAGGGGGAGGAGGCGATGGAGCTCCACAGCGGGGCACTTTTCTCTCGCGGAGGCTCGCTGCTTCATCAGATCCTTTGTGTCGTATTACAGAAAGAAGCTGATATAATGTAACTGTGTCTTAACTCTTTAGTGTGTCAGTGTGAATCAATGCATGCCAACTCCTAAATAATGGTAATTGCTTTGTGATGAGAGCGATGGAAGAATATGAGTTTCTACCGCCATTAATCTCACAATGTTTGTATTTTAGCAGCTCGAGTCTCCTCTGAGCGACATTCATGTGCTGCTGTTGTGCGTTTATACAACAGCAACATTCAGTTTCAGTTCAGAAAGTCATTTCCCACGTCGAAGTAAAACAGTTTCAGCATTTTCATGATTTTAAACCAGCCTTCGATCTGCCTCTAGCCTTAAATAACATATTAATTGCAAATGTAAGATAATATTCTTCGTGCTGTGACTATGTTGTAGTTATTATATGCAGATATTATAGGAATAATCAAGTGAAAAATGTTGGTAGCCATTGTCTTTCGGATCAGTAAAATATTTTGCTTGGTCTAATATTCTAAAAATTGGTAATTTTTGCTGTTGTCGAAACAATTTGTTAATTAACAGACATACCGACTGGCAGAAAATCTGTTGTTTAAATTCATTATTAATCCTCTGAAACTTGAGCAACTTGGCTTGATTTCTTTGAAAAACATGAAAGAAGAAATAACTCAATAATTAGCAAGAAATTTGTAAAAAGTTAAGAGGAAATTACAGAGAAGTTTAAACAAAAACAAAAAAGGAAATGACCCGAAAAAAGTGTTGAAAATTAAAAAGAAAAAATTCTTTAACACAATTTTATTTTATTTCTTTTTTTTATTGTTTATTAAGTGTTTTTTGCATAAACATATATATCGGCATTATCAAAAAACAAGTAAACAAACATAAATAAGTATACAAAGAATATGTACAAACGTGTGCATGAAGGTCTAATACAGTGTACAGAACAATACTTTTGCTGTTATACATTTAATTGATAAACTCTAAATGAAAGTGGCTTTCAGAAAATGAGAAAGAAAAGATGAGAAAGAGAAAAAGACAATATTGAAACCTAAAATAAACCTAAAATCTGTAACATAATTTTAAATGTAGAATTATAATAATTTTAAATATAGTTTTTTGGACATCTTTTCCCAGTTTTTTGATAATTTTCTTATAATTTTATATATATATATATTATATATATATATATATATATATATATATATATATATATATATATATATATATATATATATATATATATATATGTATATATAATTTTCAGTTTTTTTTGTCACCTTTTGCCTAAGTTCTTGCAATTTGCGTGAAGCTTACTAGGTTTAAAAGATTTAAATGCCAATGAAAGGCGTCTGAAGTAGTAGTTCAGTTCAGTTCATTTATTGGTCTCCTTAGAGAAATTGGTCTTAAAATTGTCACTAGAAAACCAATGTCAATCCAGTTTCAAAGGGCTAAAGTCTTTTCTTTTTCTTCAAGTAAAAATGACCAAACTTGACTGGTTGCAGATTTTCAAAAAACAGTTAAACTGGTTTTCTATGAGTGTGAACCGAACATTTTCATTTTTAGGGCTGTTGGTGGAACAAAAGACGCATTTCAAAGACCTAATTTTGGTCTTTATAAATCAGTATTTTCAGACATTTTATAGGTCAAACCATCAATCTGTTAACTGAGAAAATAATCATTCAGTGAAACAATTTTTAATTGCTGCAGGACTTAAAAAAAAAAAGAAGGAAAAATCAGTGAAAAACATGCAAACCTGCGATGTTACTAAATTGTTCAGAAATGTTGTACAATGTTTTTTTGTTTCTAAAACAGCAAAATAATTACCATTGTTACTTCAACAAGTTGCACACGCTCCGTCACCTTGCTGTGTCTTGACCTCGCTGTGCGTCTTTGTCACTGAGTGTGTGTGTGTGTGTGTGTGTGTGTGTGTGTGTGTGTGGCCTTTGTGTGAGCCATCGCGGCAGGTATATTGTTGGAGGCAGAACGTCTCATCTCGTCTCCCGTGGCTGATAGAGGAGGCAGCGATAGCGCAGCTGGAACAATGAAGGACAGGAGAAATAAATGTTATATCCAAGAGAGAGAGCGAGAGCAAATAAAGAGGGAATAAAAAGAACGAAATGATTCAATGTGGGAATAAAAGAGTACGAGACTGTGTTAAAGAATGAGTGGCAAAATGAAAATTATACTATATACATCCACCAATCGGGGGGGGGGGGGGATTCAAGAAAGGAGGAATGGTGACAGAGTTCAGGTGAGAGTAGAGAGGAAACTGAAGAGGAGGAGAGACAGAGAGGTATGCAAGCAAATGAATGAATAAAAGGAAATAAAGAGAGAATACAGAGGGTATTACTGAGAGGGGGAGAAGAAATGGTAGAAAAGGTATAAAGATGATGTGTATTATGTCTCCAGCTGAAGGTCGTCTGCAGTCCATCCTCCCTCTGTATGTTATGCGCTCTTTAACCCTCACAATACTCAGTAAATATAGCCCTGCAATGATCACAAAAGCTCCCTGTGAGTGAGTATATGTATGTGTGCGGAGCTCTCTAGCTTTCTTTTGTCTCATCCAACATTTAAATCTCGTAAAGAATTTGCCCACGTGCTCCGGCGGGTCAAGAGGAGAGAAGAGAGGGGGCCGGCTAAAGAGGTTTAATCAACCTTTGAGATCGAAAAGGACAAAAAGCACCTAAAACAATGTCAGATGTTTTGAAAATCATGAATGAAAGAATGCCAGCAGCTCGTCCTTCAGCTTTACAGGCAATAGCACAGCAATGATTAATAGAGGAGAGGGAGATGTAAGAGGAAAAACAGAAGCATAAGGGCGTCCTGGTGGCTCTTTGGGCTAGTGGAGGCCACACACCACACAATAATATATAAGGAGATGTGGTGCTGTAGTTTCTCGTGTGGCAGGCGTAGTGGTGCTCTTACTGAACAATGACGCTCAGACGGGGGGTTCGCACATTAGGATTCAATGCTCAGTGTGGTTGTGAGGGGTGTGGATGCCCCGCTGGGTCACTACAACGAACCGCAGGGCTTATTTTGTGCCACAGCTCTTATTTTTATGAATTCTCTGTTTCAAAAATGAGAAAAAACTCCTTTTTTCCTCTGTTTTTGGCTCCCAAACCTGCGTATCCACTCTGGAAAATGGTGATGAATGGTGTGTGGATGAATCTGAAAATACCAGTCAGGTGTTTGTAGTGTGGATAAGCAAAAATAAGGGTGATTTGGGAAATATACAAGCCTGCTCAGATATGCTTGGGTAGTTTCTTTTTAGCTTTAACCTGTTGAGACTGTTCTAACTGAGCGGCCTCTTTAAAAAGATGATTCTTGTGTTGTTTTTTGACCAAAAGATGAAAAGAAAGAAGAGATTTTGCTCTTTTATCATTGTCTTTAAGTTTCAGTGTGCACAGAAAACTTGTAGAAAACAATATAAAAATGTGAGTGTGGACAACCCTTATCAGACATGAAAACAAGGATCAAAGATGTGTAGATGTGGCCACAGGTGGAGCAACTTCTGTGGAAGGTGGTGGCAACATTTAGGCAACAGCCACACTAATACATTTTCCGTGTTAACAGCTAGTCCACACTACTTCGGGTATTTGGAGCCCCTAAAATGGAGCACTTTGAAAATGCTGCTGAATCCATTTTAGTTTGAAGACTGGAGGGTTTTCTTTCAGTCTAGACGGGAGGCAATGAAGACTTTTGAAAATGATGGCGCAGATACTTATGTTTGCTTTCAGTGTGGTCTCATGAGTCACGACATGTGGCCAGGTCTACATAGCTTTTGTGATTTCATCCTTGCCATTGCTTCCTCGATGGATACTGCTCTCTGTATCACTCAAGTATTTGCTTTATTTACTCCCAATCGTTTTTCTGCCACCTTGACTGCTTTATACTCGTGTAACTCGTTGTCAGTTCGAGCAAAGAAATCTGAAAAAAAAAATCTGGTTCCTGTTTAACACTTATGCCCAGTGTACGGGAATGGTCATGTGTTTTTGTCGGCATATTTGACAAAGATTATTTCTGAAACAAGGCTAAAATGCTTGTGAGTACGCAGATCGTTTTCATTTTGAAATGCCGTTTTGAAATGCAAACATATTAGCGTGGATATGGCCTTGCATTGGTGCAAGGTAACCCCTCGCAGTTCTTCTTTTACACAGTTGGCGTTGGTAAAACTGGAAGAAAAATCTCCAATTTAATCATTTCATTTAAAGCAGACAAAGCCTAACTACTTTCACACGGCCTGCAGCTGCTCCACTGTTAAGTGAAATCACTTCTCTTCACCGAGAGGCTTTAACTGTGCAGCAGCGGTGGATTTTGTCGAGATAAATTTGAGACAACATTGCGAGTAACTGTTGTGTCATCCTCTAATTCCTGAGCAGCACTTTTTGCTCCCGTGTGGCAGTTTTTGTGAATTAACCACAACAGCCCACATGAATGCATTCATGAATTCCCATGTAGCTGAAGAGAAACAAAAAAACAGGGGACGACATCTGAGGGAAGGAACAACTGAACAGCTGGCAACAGGAGCTCTTTGTTCTGTAGAGGCTCAGAGGTAAATTATGAAACCTCAATAATGAGCCGAGCCGTTCATCATTTAATGATCAAACTGCGTATAGGCCTGTGTGTAGTGCTGTGAAGGGAACACTGTGGTATTTAGAGGCATTTTCAGCAGGATTTATTATGCTCTTACATATCTCTGACCACAAAAATGCTGCAAAAATATCTATATATTATGAGACATGTAGAATTAAAAACCACATTCACAGTCTCTCTATAGCCGGAGTTTTGTGTTGGATCTCAACAAACTTCTGGGGCAGCAGAAGCAGCATGAAATCAGAAATCTCAGTTTAATTGTATCTGGAGCCGAAATGCCATATTTAAATTCCTTAAAAATTTGAGCATAGCCAGAATAAGATGCATCCAGTGGAGATTAAACATGATCACATCTGTTCCGGACGGTTGGTGCCTCACATCTGTCCGCCCAGCTCCGCTCATCTGTAAAAAAAATAAATAAAAAAAACCCACTTTTATTCTGCGCTTAGTGGAGAACCTCGAACCTCGCCTCTGGCTTTAATCACTGGCATTAAAAGCTTAAAAAAAGGAGAAAAAAAAACACCCCACCCCTCCGCCGCTATTCGGACAGGACGGGGGAGGGGTAGGGGGAGGTGTTGCCCCCTCACTGCGCTAGGTGGCCGAGGTCCTGCCCGCACAAATTGGATTTTCTGCCGCCCAGTAGCTCAGCTGTTCGTGAAGCATGACGTCACCCTCGCTCTGTCCCCGTGGTCAGAGGGAGTTTTAATTCAAGTGAAATGTAGGTCAAGTGGGGAACAGATGAGATTGTTTAGCCCTGTAACGCTGCCTGATGCTTCTGCTGCTCCGAAACAAAACAAATAGTGTGTTTCATGCAGCACGTGCATGCGTGTGTGTGTGTGTGTGTGTGTGTCAGGCTTGTGTACTGAAGCGGTACATCTTTACTCAGCTGCGTGTGTGATGGTGCAGTGAGTCATTGAATCCCATTAGATATGTGTGTGTGTGTGTGTGTGTGTGTGTGTGTGTGTATGTGTGCATTACAGTTACAGCTCAGTGTCCACTGAATCCTTCGGGCTCAACGTCCTAACTTATCGAAATTTAATGATTTGAAATAAAAAGCAAAACACTTTTAAATGTTGTTTTGATTAGTGCTGGATGGTATGACCCAAAACTTATCATGGTATTTAATGTTGCAACAGTGTGAGATTTTCCCGATAAAATAACCCTGTCAGAAAATATCACAGTTTTACGTTACAACAGAATTTTTATTATCACCTGTTAGTATATCAACTTTAACACCAGTAGCTCCACTTAAACATGAGCTCTGTGACATGGAAATACTCGTTATCACCCCCCAACCCAAAGATTAAAAAGTATTTTAAAAATTACCGCAAATCAATTAATTTCCCTTCATTTCCTGAATGAACTAACGTCATCACTATTTACTCCTGGCAAGTCAACATCTGTTTCCGTAGGTCCACTGTTTGAACCAGTCTGACAGCATCCAGTCAAGTTGCAGGAGAGAACCGTAAAAAGCTAACGTTGCATCACTGAGCGGCAGACGGAGAAAATTATATCAAAGGTTATACCGTTCACACACAAAAACCTTGGTTAACATTTAGTTAATTGCAGTATGCAAAACATGCCTTCCAAAAATTCCAGACAAACTTACAATAAACTTGTTTTAACAAATGTGTACAAATTTTAACAAGCATTTGTAATTTTTGTAAGTTGAATATTTTATTTACTCTGTTGTTGAAATGGCAGTACATTTGGTGAAGAGTGCATATTGACTTGTTTAGGACTTGAAACTCAAAGTTTAGGACTTGGGATTTGAGACTGACTTGGTCCCACCTCAGGTATTAACAGTAGAGCTCATTTATATAGTTTTTTATTCTTGTATTGCATATTACACTAACATTATAACATTAGTAAAAACATTAAGATTCATGGATGGCCGGTCTGTTGGAAACCATGCAAGTGGTGGCATGCTCTGAGCTGTTTTCACCACAGGCGGCTTTTTGTTGACTGTAAACTGTGCTGAAGGGTCTCCTCTGCCAGCAGGAAACAACTTTTTTTGATGCACGGGAACAAAAGTGTGAAATCAGTCCAAACTGATCTACACTTTCTTCTGGAAACACTGTCGACTGTGTCATGCAGTGAAGATGAATTCCCTTGTTTAAGTTGAAGGATTATTGATTAATTATTAAGATATGAATTCAGATTCTGGTGAACCTTTTTATTGAGTCTGAAGTCTGTCTTTGTTGTGCTCTTCCTGACAGTGTTTGATTAGTGTCCTGTGTTCAGATCAGCTCACACATGTGAGAGACCTCGACATGTTAAATGATTTCAAGCCTCATTTTTAGAGAAGCAGACTTGTGACCAGAACATTGCTGATTTGTATCTCGAGGGGAAAAAGAAATCACAGTGTTCAAGTTTTAAGCTTTATGATGCTGAAGAAATATTTATGACGGTAACTCATAGATTGTATAAAATAATGGACGTCGCCACAGTTTGAAGACTTACTGTTTTGAAGCCTCAAGTTTGGCGTTTTGGTTGCTGCCATCTTGGATTTTTGGAGCCAGAAGTGACCATATTTAGATGAGAGGGTGGAACTGTGTAGAAGTTGGGGAGCTGTGGTGTCAACTCACAGACAGCCTGTCACTCAGAGTGGCCACAGCCTCAATTATGTGTTACCTAAAGCTTTAATAAATTGTCAGCAGATGACTTATATGTACAGTTGTCATGGTGGAAGTCTACGAGGACTTACATGCTCTTGGAGTCAGCCTCAAGTGGCAGTTAGAGGAACTGCATTTAAACGTTTTCCCCATTGTTCATCATCAAAGGTTGCTGCTTTAGGATGAATCTAAATCTTGCCGAGAAATAAATTTGAATAAGTTGTCCATATGTAAAATACAGGTCAAGGCTTTGCAAGCAGACATGCCACTAGCAGCGTCACAAACTAGTCACAATAAATCAATTTGTGACCTCAGCACTTCTTGTAGCTGCTTCAAAATAAAAGCTCCCACAAACCTCTCAGCCACCACTAAAGAAGAAAATCTACATCTACAAAATCTTCATGTACTTTTTTATCTATTACTGTTATGCAAATATTGGGACTTTAATTTCATGAAGATAAGCAGCTGGTGGCGTGAACTCTCCAATCAGGTGTCACTGCAGAAAAGGGCACAGTGAAAGGACATAATTTAAAGAGTGCAAGTTCAACCTCCAACAAAGGAAAACAATGCATATAATAATGGAGAGAAGACTTGACTTGACTCGAGTGTTTTGAACAACTAATATCACAGCTCTGTGCTCTTGGAAAAGTTCTGCTAACAGTCCTGTGTGCAAACACAAGCTGTTAAAGCCTCCAGAGAAGACAAACAGAGCTTGTAGTGGTCTATGCAGTGACTCTATTTATTTGTTGAATCTGTTTCTGTTGCACTTTGTCGCATTTACCTTTTTCACTGCACCAACTTTTCCACCTTCTCTAAGAGTTAAAAAAATGTGTGATGTTTCAAAATTTATTTCAAATTTTTGGCATTTCCACCCCACAAATTGAAAATGGGCATAAAAAAGATGTGAATGGAAACCCAGCTGCGAGCCAGGTGAAGCTCCGGCAGCGGATTGTACCCTTCAGATACGGAGTGATTTCTGATCTGCAGTACATCCACGTGACCACTGTGACGGACTCTACACTGCAGTGTAGTTTCTGCTAATAATAACACATCCTTATAAGAGCGATCAGCCACATAATGATGGTGAAGTTGCGAATGCTGAGGTTCAGCTCACAAGAGTTCAGCCTAACTAACAACATTAGATATCAGCCTGGTTTGCTTTCCATCTGAGCCGTGGATGTTTCTCATTTGATAACTGAACTCCTCATTTGTGCCGAGGATTTTTACGTATATATATATTTTTTGTTATATAGTAGCGCCATTGTGTTTCCCCTCATCAAATCCCCACCTCCCTTTGCAAAGAACCTGATCGTAATTATCAGAGGAAGACTGGACTCAGAGGCTCTGTGTTAGGAGATAATGAAGCGGACAAAGGCTTCGGCTTCACAGCTCTTTGATGCTAACGAGGAGATTCAGCATGTGATTGTTGACTCGTGTGCTGCTGCCACACAACTTTCCCACAGTGTTGCTTTCAGTCCTGAAACTTTGCCACGTGCCTGAACAAGCAGCATTCACACAAAGCTTCCGGACGGACGCTCTGGTGATGAACCAGGATCAACAGCCTGCAGGAGCCCGAGACAGTCGTCTCCTCTGCTCTACAGGCTAAAGCTCCTCCGTGAGCTTTTGTGCCTTTGTGGAAACGTGTGAAACTGATGCTCACTGTAATGCTTTGGTAAATAACAGACTGTAAGGGTGCAGTTAGAACATCACAAGACATTTAAATAAATGTTTTTTGAATGTCAGTTCACCCAGATATACCACAAAACGCATGCTTTCACTTACCTCTGCTGGTGTCTGCCACTGCAGGTAGTTTTGATTTTATTTGTCCGGGTTTTTATTTGAGATTTCTGATGCTACTCCAGTGCAATTCCATTTCTTTTGTTGTGTTCACAGGCCTGAAAAATTACATTCCACAAACTCAACAGCAACTAAATTACATTAGTTGTTTGCAATGTTTGTGAGGAGCGTTCGATATCTTACTTTGAAGAGTCTTCACAACAACAGCTCTCTAGAAATTGTCTCTGATGACAATGCAGAGGTCTCCATCAATCCATAAGTTTGGACCTCATCTGAAATGCACTCAGGCAAGAGTTATACAAACCTGACATGCGCACATCAATTCTGAAAACAGAGGATTCGTGGGTGACCAGCAGTCAGATACCATCCAGTTAGACCTGGTGATAATTCAACGACAAATGTGGACAATGCTTCAGGCTGTTGAACCTACAAAAGGCAGGGCAGACTGAGACAGACTGAACAAAAAAATTACTAAAACCAGCAGAGTCGAAGTTATCTTTCCCCAGATCAGCACAAGACATTATTCTGCAAACTTGACTTGACATTTAAATTTTGTTCACTTTTAAAGTCTGCAAAACTTCATCCATGATTTTTCCATCTAAGTCTTGAAGCCAAACTGGGTCCACATGTCTCTTCTTTGCTCTTCTGATTATTCTTTCAGCTCTGCTACCAAGTTTCCCCCATTTGTACTAACAAAGAAAACAACAGCCAATTTGCTACAAACTAAAGGGAAGCACTAAAATAAACTCTCATGGTTCATTAGCTCTGGCAGATTATATGCTTCCCCTTAACATTTAGATAGATTTTGAGAACGTCTGTGTCTTTGAGGATTACTGACAACTTGAGAAACCTTAGTGCTTTATGCAAAATTTCGCCGGGGACATTACAGAGAGAATCATCCTAGCTTAGGAAAGAGGAGCGCCAAACAACCAAGATGGCTGCAGCTCGTGTCGAACCTTCTGCTGAAGTCCTATTTTCAAATTCAAAGGGCAAAAATTACAACACCATCAAAACTCATCTCTGTATGCTGTAGTCTTTACTTCTCTAAGCGCTACTTTATGTTTTATGGCTCTGATTGTTGGGAGATCTGTCCATTTACATCCTGAGGCATCTGGAGGCATCTCAGAAATCAAACATGTACTGAGAGGTTCTATACTATTTTGTTTATGAGTTTTGGTCTTCCGCTGTCACGCTACTTTTATCTCAGATGTCAGGAAATACTCTTGAGTGCTTAAGAATGTAGGCGATCCTAGCTAATCTTTTCATGCCTGCTCACTGGACTGTTCTACACCAATGTGTATAATAATTAATTAAAGCAAATTACAAAGCCATAATTATTTTCTTTTGTTCAGTTTTATCAAGTCCATTGAGGCTGGTCTTCACCAGTTGTTATGCCAACACTTGGGGGTAACCAGGGAGCTTGTTATAGATCCTGCCTGCTTTTCTTGTTCTTAAAGCACACGGATGGAAACTCTAATAATTTCCACAAGGCTGTTCTCTTTATATGGAGAAAAAAAAAGACATTGGATGCACCAGTAAATAACTCCCTTTTGGAAGCTGAAGGTGAACGAGCAGGTGGATCCAACTGCTGCTCTGCCAAGGATAGCGTGTTTACGGTCAACTGGAGGTTTTCTGGCATCCATTATGAGGAGCGACAATGTCAGCCAAAACCAGAAAAGAAGAAAAACTCAAGGCCAAAAGGACGGCCTTGTGTCGCCCTCTTCAATCTGAAAGATTTCTGTTTCCAGTAAATTGCAAATTGCTGCCCTTTAGAAATGATAAAGTCTTGAGTGCTTGTTGGAGGCCCTTGGTGCATTGAAGCGAGATGGTCTTTAAAAGGCAAGGTCTCTGTCTCAGTAACAGTTTAAAGCCTTTTCTCTTTCTTTTACATTCTTCTTCCCCTCCGCTGCAAGCTAATATTTTAGAATCTTTTCATTCCCACTGTGAATAATTTGTTCCTCTGCATGAAAAGAATTTAAATAGAGGTCGATGAGCAAGAAAAATGTTACCCGGCTCTCAGGGCATTACAAAATTGTCTGCAATTCATTTAATTTCTTGTCTTACTGTTGACATTCATTTTCTATGTTATTTTTTCACTCCTTTTTTTTCGCGACCTTGTAGCATAATGAAAGACCTATGCAGTCATGTGGAGAGTAACATGTATTGGCCAGAGAGAAGAGAGACTCCTGTCTTTTTCATGGGAAAGAAGGGAGGGATGGACATTTTTTAATGTTAGCAGAAATGGATCAAAGGTCCGAGAGTACTTCAAGACTTAATTTAATTACTTTCAGTAAAGGAAGTAGAATGAGAGAATAGGCAGAGTGCAGCGCAGGTTTTCATCATTATTTAATCTTTTGGCAGCGTTCAGGCACAGTTCATGTGTCAATGTGACTCGCGCACAAGTCCTACAGGAGGCCACAGTAAACAGAGACGAGACATTGACCCATTTTACACGACTATCTAGTCAAGTCAATGACATTTAATTATTCAGGGCTTTGAATTCCTTTTTTGCTTTTATCGCAAAGTACTTCACACAGCGAGGACATGAAAACACATTAATAAGACAGAGTGAGACTGAAAGGTACAAGCGTAGACCTTGTACACGGATGAAAAGGAGCATGGGTGTTATAGCTCAGCAACAGTGCAACGCTCCTCACACTGCTTCCTAAATCAACAGAATAAGTGCTAAGAACTAAAAGATAGAGACAAAACACGATGGAAGCTGATATGATTCGAGAGTTTTTGTGTGTCCTCAAGCAATCAAGTCAATTAATCTACCATCTACTCAATAAAAATAAAGCTACTCTACAAGAATTTTGATGCATGCAGTCTTTTATCAATCAAAAATAGCAAACAGTCTCTGGTGTCAGCTTTTAAAATGTGTATATTTGGTGTTTCTATCATTGGAACATGTTTGGGATTTGGACTTTTGGTTGGATTAAACAAATGGTCCCGGTCACGATGACCTATATATGTTGTTAGACGGCAACCTCTAGTAGAGTTGTTATTATGACTACGGAAGTCAGTTGACGTCGTATAAATGGCATCAAAGTTTGCTCAGGATGGATATTGTCAAATCATGCAGGACTTTCACCCAGGAGATTGCCGTTTGTGACCCCTGTGGAACCATGCCATCGTCATTGTTATCACTTTCACCTGTGCTCTTCCTGCTGGCTGCTGTGAAAAAGATCCGTCATTACTCTTTGCATCCTACTCAGTAAATTCTGTTATGCACCATCCATCACCAGTCATTGTGTCATATTCAAAGTGTCATACCGGCTTCTGTGACTTGTTTTGCCCAGTTCAAAGCTCAACTGAACACCCTTCAAAACTGAAAGCCGTGTAAAACGCGCTAAACAAACTAGTAGCATCTGTTTTTCAGTTGTCCACCATATGTTGCAAATAAATGTTACTCCCATGTGGTAACACTTGTGAGGTGTGAGGATACAGAAATAGATGAACATGAAGACCAGAGTGATCGTATGTCTGAGGAGATGAAGTCTGTTTTTTTCCTGCAAAACTTATTCTTGGCATTTGTGGGCTGGTTAAGCATGAAGTAAGTTTGCAGACTGCCAGAATGTTCTCAGGGCTCAGAGACAGATGGACGAGAGCTGCTGGTCCAGGTGGTGTCGGTGCACTCGGACTGTCGGTGAGCGCCGGCTCTGTGGTTCAGAAGCAATCAGGAGTATTATTTGGCTGGAAAACGGCCAAATCAGCACAAACCAAGAAGTCAGTTAACTTGATGCCGTTCTCCTCTTTGTCTCAGCTTTCCTGAAGCTCACTCCGAAGGTGCAATCACACCTACAGTTGGATTTCTCGAAGCTCAAACCGAAGCCTGTGTGCAAGGCTTGTAAACAAAAGTCACATGACTCAGCTGTGGCTCCCTCGCTGGACAGATGTTCAGAAGCCTGTCAGCCTGCCAAGTTTAGAGATTTTTGGCAGCAGAGGGGAGTCAAAATAAATGATTTCCAGCCCCTTTATCTTTAAATAAGCATGCTTGATTTAGCTGTGCTCAACACCAGTTAATTAAGAACGCTTAATAAATGGCTACATTTGTTCAGGTCATAATCAGATTGTGATTATCTTTGGGTAGTTTTATCATGCTTGATTTTCCAGCTACTAACATGCATGTCTTTATACAATTACAGCTTTTCTGATTTGTCTTGTGGCAAATGACCCTATGTTTAGGCTCCAAATTATTTTGACCAGAGCAACTACAGATCCATCATCTTATCATGTGAATTTGAGCAAGTTCTTCATCAGTTTAAGAAATCCAGCATGACCCTGTCTGGGCAGCAAACTGCTTTCAACGGGGTCACAGCAGGGGTCGTCCTTCTTGTACTGTATTCAGTTTAAATATTCAGTTTGAGCAGAATGCACCTCAATTAACTTGTAAGATGACAGATTCACATTTGCTGGTATCTCAGTGCAGTAAATTCTTCAAATGGGTGAGAACTCTACGAACTCGGCAGCTGAAAAAAATTAGAGGGTGAAGAGGGGTCTGGCTGCCGAGCACCCGCCTCGGGCCCACCTGGTGAAGGAAGTCCGATAACGTGTAGCCTACGCCTGCCAGTGAAGATTATCAGAATATGATAGAATGTGTTTATTAATTTGAATAAACCCACGTCCTCCACCTACAAAAAAAAAATACAACCTTATATAACTTGTGAAGTCAGGCCCACAGAATTAAACTCTGTGCGCGGTGGTTTGAGTTGTTGGTTGAATAATTGATCAGTCGATCTAATCAGAGCTAATCAGATCAGATCGATGGTTTAAAGGCGTATCTGTTTGTGAGCAAGCAAACCTTTCGCCCCAGTGCAATGAACGGTTAAATTTCACTTTTTTTGGTACTAACCTTATGGGTTTGCGTATTTTACGATGATGGCGGTTGAGACATGGGCCAAACTAAAAACTCAAGTACAGGTCAAATACATTTATTGGGTTTGTCAACGTTTGGGTTTTAATTAGTTATTTGATGCTATAAAAAGGGGGTGTGATGTCATGACCGATGCACATGGTGTGCTCATGATCAATGGCGCTGCTCACAATTGGTTGGATGGGTGTATGGGTGGGAACTAGAGAGCGTGGAGATTGCTACTGTGGCTCCAAATGATGTCACGAGTGCAAGATGACAGCGACAGTATCCGGTATATTTTGGCTTCATTTTTGTCCAGTGGGAGCAAGTGGAGATGTGTCGTACAGTTATTAATTAAAACAAATGAAGGCACGCTATCATATCCTGACAGTCATCTTAAATGTGTAATACAGTTATTAATTGATGATAAGCAAGACAAAAAAAAGACGTGATACAATAATATGCGCTCAGTAGGCTACTTTATTAACGATAAGTACAATTTAAAAAAATACACTGCGCGATATGATACAGGGGTATGTAAATGTGATAAGGAAGCACAATAACGCACATGATTTTCCACCACGGGTCTTGGCGATGGAGGTGAGTCCCAGCACGTCTGAGCCTGGAGCTCTGTAGCTGGACCCTGGCACCCAAAACTTCCCAGTCAATCCCGGCTCGGTGTCGTTCCCGTCAGTATTCCTGCCTGTTCTCAAGTCTTTGGCTCCATCACACCACTTTGTTTACCACTTTAGCAGGCAAGTTAATTGGCAGAAAATAAAAGAATACACTAATTACCACTCCCATTCATTAATACCTCCCTAATCACCACTATCCCCAACGCCCCTGACAACACCCCTCCCTCCCCACATTCATTTGCACAAACACACAAACTCCCCCATCTCGCCTTTAATTGTTCTCAATTTGTTTCTCTTTAGCGCTTTCGTACGCCTGCACCTCCTTCTCTTCTCTCTTTTCTCTCCATCTAACGGGGTGCAGAGAGAGGAAACATGCAAAAACAGAAGAAAGGGGGTGCATGTTTGTGTTGGAGGTCAAATCGATGAATAATGGGGAGGAAGTAGCTATAAGATCTGCTCAGGCAGACCAGAATCCATAGCAGAGGGCCGGTGAAGAAAGGTAATACTTTGAAATATTTCCAGGTGTCGTCACCAGGAGCGGAGCAGAGAGGGCGAAAGGAAACGCAGAGACCATCCTCATTCTCCTTCCTGCTCTCCACCACATAATGAAATAATTAGATAATTAGATGAGTAATTGGACTGATTCTTATTTCTCTTTCCTCCCGCTGTGACATCTGCTTGGCTGCGGAGATGAGCAAAGCGAGCAGGAAAAAAGGAGTGCAGATTTAGCGCAGCACCACGCCCAAGTCCAAGCCTGCCCCAGTGCATTATGGGGAAACAGGGAGCCCAAATTTGCCTTGACCAATCATTTTATTCTCAAAATCAGCCTTGCATGTATGTAGGAGTGATTCGTTGCACACGCAGTCATCCGATGTGCTGCTGTTTGATGTTAGGGGGTGATTTGTCAACCAATCAGGAAGCTCGACCTAGTTATTTTTTTCCTCCTCTCGCTCCTCGAGCCATGACCGTGTTCAAATGTTGAAAATGTGACTATCTCAACGCCATGGCAACATAATGTAAAACCTTCAAACTGTTAGATATGTGGTGTGATGTCTTGGATGCATTCACCTTCTTGAGACACCGCCCAATTTTGGTTGCTTTTACAGTGTCTCTGCTGCGTTAACAAGCATGTGTGTGTGCACATGTGTGTGTGTGTGTGTGTGTGTGTGCAATGATGGTGCGTTAGTCACAGAAATAGCTGCCAGCGCACATCAGCCTCCTTTGAGCTCATCACCGGATACTTCAGAGAGAGAGAGATGAGATGAGATTAGGGATTTGGTTTGCCGAGAAGCCGTCAGATTGAATCGACACACTGTGTTTAGGCTGTGTGTTTCATTTTCTGTGTGTGTGTCTGTGTTTCCTGCAGTTAGTTTGACTCTCTGTTTTACCACGCCTTTGGCCAATCATGCACATATTTGCTTTATTCATTTTCCCCCCACATTCCCCAGGACACACACCCACACGTACATACATACATGCACACACATGCACACACATATACACACTGCTCACACTATGCCAGAGGTGGTTGTGACTCTTAGTAAACAAGCTTTTATGTTTGTATTTGTTCGTACACGGACAAAAAAGATCCACTGAAGTTTATTTCCTGCAGAGTAACAAAGGATCTGGTTGATCTCTCCTCTGCTGTGTGAGTCTCAGCACTCAAACATTTCTCCCATTTAAATGAATTCTTACTTAAGAAACTGGAGTTGGTTAACGAAACGCATTAAAACCATGATAATATAGTCAAATATAAAGTAAATTAACAATGATTGAGAGTCCTTGCTGATACTGTTGCTTCCAGGCAGGAGAGACTATTTCAATTAAAGGTGACTTTAATTTAGTGTAGTATTTAATTGATGGAAACTTTTGGATCACTCAGAGACGACATGCCTTCTAAATCTGTCATTGTGATCATAGAAATTTCTAGAAAATATTTACAAATTTTTCATCTTCATCTGGATCTGAATCAAATCACTGATTACCCTTTTCCACCAAATAAGCTTTAAATTCTCAAACCAGTTCTGTTTCAGATTCTGGAAACGTCGGTGCCATCTAGCAAACCAGCCTGTGTTTCCACCAGTTTCGAGTCGAACCACTGCGATCAAGGATGTGTAGTTAACGGAAGTCATTTCACAATACACAGCGTAAATAAACAGTGCTCTCAAAGTCAAGGATGCTCCCCTGGTAGGACGGGTCCTTCCAATTCGGGTCCCGCAAAAGCTGGGCAAGACTTCTTCCTTATGTCTATTCAGTGCTCACACATTGGAACAGGCTAACCAGGGCCCAGGTGTGGGTCATTGAAGAGGCCCCCTTCAAGTACCCACAAAGAACTGTGGATACTTCATCCCCACTGAGAATACACACATGTCCTTGAAAATTCTCTAAAGGAAGGACTCGGCCTTCGGTAGACTTCGAAGGATCCTTGACACTGGAACGGTCCTTCAGTGGGACTTGATGATGAAGCTTCCTTTAAATTCAGCCATTTAAACTTGACTTTGAGAAGCACCGAAAGAACGGATTACACTGATTACTTGATATTTGTTTTTACCCCAAAAACAAACATGAACTGGTAATAACGAGGCCACTGCTCGCTCTTTTTTGCCCCTCACTTGACTTCTCCATTGTTGCCTGTCTCCATCCTCTCTTTCCAACCTGTAGAATACGACAAGCCCACTGATGACATCAGACAAACCTGCTATTCTTTGGTTCCCAGCTGAACCATTTAGGTTCTGAACCAATTTACTTTTGGCGAAATCCTCTTTAACGGTTAAACAGTTCTGAATGGAACCAGTACCATGTTGGTGGAAAAGGGTAACCAACAGATGCAATCATAGGATACATGTGTCTGGTTTATTTCATTAATGTGAGTGTAGTTGTTACTTAAAAAAGAGCTAAAATGCATCTATCTGCAGTGTTGAGAAACCTTACAACAATCTTTAATTCTATTGACTGTACTAGAAATACAAAAAAATGCGACAAATACAATACAAAATTCCAGCCCAAAAGGCTTCAGTCTAAGCTGTCAGAAACTGATTCATGTGTCAACGGTGGAGATATAAAGCTGCCTTGCCTGTTGTGTGTCCTCTGCAGCCTTGAAATCAGACCCTCAATCTCCTCTGAGGCGCCAAGGTCAAACTGAATTTTATTTCTTTCCAGCAGTCAGTCAAACATCATCCAGTCAAACCAGACAGCCGGTCCTTGGGGCGACATCTGAGAACATTGTCACGAACCTCACATGAAAGAATCCAGAGCGGGAGAGAGAGATTTCACAGACAGATTCACTTAAACTACCAAGGCCGAAAAATGTACAGGAATCTTAGATGCAGTCTCAAGAAGAAAACAAATAAGGAAAGGAAAAAAGAATATCAATGAAAAGTGCTTTAAAGTGGCACATACTGAATATACACAACAATTACCGCATTAGACAAAAAGATGGCTTACTTACTAGCTCGTAGCTATAGCCACAATAACGATGCTTTATGCTACATTTGATTTTTCCTCCTTTTTCTTGGTGAGTTAAGCGATTTTTGACCATTAGGCGAAACAGCAAAAGTCAAAGAAATTAGCTGGAGCAAAATATTCTACTTATGTTATTTTGTACCATTTCAGTCTGTGCATGTAGCATACAAACACGTGTTAGCTCTTGGTTTATGTGATCTACACAAAGCAGCATTTTTACTTATGTTTTTACAGATAATCAAGGCGTAACAAGCAGCTGAAATCTGTGACATGATAAATGTTTAAATCTTTATGTTTGTATCATGTGCATGCTGGTACGTGACAGAAATAGCTCTCTCCTTCATGCTCCTTTTTGTGGTGTGTCAAAATAATGATGACCATGCAAAGGAACATACTCAGACATAAAACAGATCAACTGTAAGATTAACTATACACATCGCTGTACAGCTCTGTACTTCCCGCCAAATTAAGCAAACCATGGAGTCACTTTGAGTTGAATCCAAATCACAGTACATATGGAACATGTGTGGAAAAAATAGATTAGTCTGCCAGTAAATTTCTGTTTTAGTGTTTCTGGTTGCTGACTTATCATGTGATGTCCTCGTGTCATTCCAAATCCTGAGTCCCCCGGGCCATGTCCCTCACTGTCACCGGGGTGGATTATATGTTTTGCTGTGCGGAGGTTTTAATCAGGGTCAAAGAGCAAAGAGTTATGTAGAATAATGTTATTTTTACCGTTTAAAAAAAAGCAGCCTCTGTGGAAACTGCTGCAGCTAAATGAAGCTAATTTGGAGAGAAAAGATCATTAAGATGAAAGAGGTCTGTTGCACCATTGATTTTTAGGGCTGTAGCCATCTTGGATAAACAAATTCTCACTACTAGGCTAATATAGAGTAATGATACAAGTTAATCAGCACCCTAACAAAGCGCCAGAGACAACTTGTCAGTCAAAGCTTTCAGGTGGAAATCTTTCTTTGGACTTATGTTGGTGGAGTTTCTTTCCTTTTACTGTTCAGCCATTGTAACACTGCTGCTAATGCTAAACACGGAGTAATGCTTTGTGGGGAAGAGGTGCGGCCTGGAGCACTTTTTGAGGCAGAGATTGTTGCATCCATTTTTGCTGTTTGGCTGTAACTCAAGGTCGTAGCTTTAGGAGACTATATATTTGTGCTGTAAGGCTGCTGACTACTGTTTTGAAAGTGACTGTTCTGAAAACACTGGGTGGGGAAACAAATGTCCCATTGGAACAAAATACTAAAGAGCCAGAAGTGACCTTATTTGGATGAGACGTTGAAGGCGGGAAGAACCAGGCGTTGGTCTGTGGTGACGCCTCGCAGAAACCCGTCGCTGGTTGACTGGCTCCATTTCAGTAACGGCGAGGGCTGCTGTTGAAAGAGCTGACAAAACAAACGACAAACAAACAAAAATGTCAGCCAACAGGAAAAAAAACAATTGACAGTAATGTTCACAGTATGATTTATACAAGCCTGAATGACATTCATCAGTTCTCGTTTATCAATCATACTCGACTAGTTTGTGTTTGTATGAGCCCTGTGATCGTGGTGACATATTCAACGCTCTCACCGCTGAAAATTAGCACATCTGCCAGCTACGGTACCCGTCAAACTCGGCGCATTGCAGCCGTATGCCGAGGTGATAATGGTGCGGAGCCACTCAAAGCAGCCACGTCCTTAATCATGCAAAACTTTAAGGCCTAATAAAATTTTAACTGGTCATCATACATTTGTCCAGCTGACTTGTAACTTCCGCTCATACTCACAGAGCTGCACAGAGCGACCTTTTTAACTTGCCAACTGTTTGTAGAAACCTTTGGTACTGTTGGCATCTCAATGAACTAGAAGAGCCTCTCACTCTGTGTTTTTGGAAGTAACCTTGAAAGGAGAAGGTGTATGGCAGGAGTAAAGCCTTAAATGCAGTGACCACAAACAGTGTCAGGTGCAAGGTGTAAAGTTTAGTGGCTTGTTGGTCCTCCACATCGCTCCCCTACATGTTGTTTCACTTCCTCTCCTCTTAAGCCCAGACCCCTGTTAGGGTTAATTAGGTATTGATTTGATCAGAGCCAGGCTAGGGGACCCTGTTCTAAGGGCTTTGGTCATGCTAAATTATTAATGTTCTTGCAGCACTATTTATAGCTTCGGTCCAACGGTCATTAGAAAGCCAAACGTTGGTTCCCCGTTCTTGTGCGTTGCCTCTCTGCCTCACAGACGGATCGCGATGCTTCCCTCGGTGTTGAGTCCCTTTTCCTTGGCTGCTGGAAATGGGAGAGATGCTGTTTTGTGTGTATGCGTTTGTGTGTGTGTGTGTGCTTTGATTTGACAAGCATACCCCGAATGAATTTTTGAGCAGCTCAGAGGCTCTCAGCAGACAGTGCTCCAACAGCAGTGGGAGTGTTGTTGTGTTTTTTTATCTTACATGTTTCGATGTAGTACTTGCTGGATTTCCCTGTTGCCATGTCCACACTGAGCAGATAAATCCAGCATATCCAGGTCATATATGAGAAATAAAATGACTAATAACTCTCCTTTTTTTCCTCCTCTTGCACAGACCACAGTTACTGTGTTTGATCTTTGCAGCGAGCCTGACTGATATTTGCTAATAACAGATATTTCACATTGATGGTACCCGACAACCAGTCAGTCCCACCCTCCTCTCAGTCAGGTCTTTGCACTAGTGCTCCTCTATCTTTCCCCTCGACTGTTTATAGCTATGTGTTAGAGATGTATCAATGTTTGGATATTACAGCTGGTGGTTACTCACAATATATAGAACAGTAGTTGCATATGTAACTGTTGTTTTTAATGTTCATACCAGCCGGTAAGCGTTTCACTCTCACCTCCTGCAAATGTCTTCTTTACCAACCAATATTGGGTGATGGGGGAGGGGATGAGTGATGTTTTCTCATAATGTGGGAGCAGAGTGTCCACCATGTTATATATTATTCACATTTTTGGGGGGGATGGTGTAGATGGCAGAAAAACTCGATTTTCTTGAACATGACAGAATGAGACCAGGATTAATTGGTAGTGTGATAAAATGTAAACATATATGTCTTAATCAAAAAATGGTTCTTTTATAACCAAATTTAAGGAATCTTAATTAAACTGATCATGTTAAAGGATTTTTTTCCTAATATCAATTTCAGTCTGGGCCTCTGTCACCTCCCGCTCTCCATAATCACAGTATTGATGAACGATTGAGTTCTTTTCAAGATGTATTTTGCCAGATTTTATTGTGAGACAGTTAAAGGAATATGAGAGTGATTTGATAATTAACTCTTCCTGTTGAAAACAACACCAAAGGGGAAAATTCCGGTGCACTAGTTTTGATCAAAACATGTTCAAAAGCGTTTATGTTTATGTGAGCATCATGAAGGCTAAAGATAGCACAGCTGTTCTGTGTGTGTTGACATAAAAAATTAGGGACACAAATGTCTCTTCTTCACATAGTCAGCAGCAGTCTGTGTTTGTCATGTCAGTTTTTTTTTTCCATCCAGAATTTCAGCATTTTGGATTCTGATTATTTTCTGATTATATTTAAGTAAAATCGTCTTGCTTTAAGAGCTCTACATTCAGCAGTTGTGACATTTGTTGCTTGCAGGTGGCTTGACTGGCAAAATTAAAGCTACAGTATTAACTTTCTTTGCCTGTGGCTGGTGCATGTTGATAAACCTGCAGGTGCAAGTTCAAAGGTTGCCTACTTTCTTTGTGGCGTAGGCTTGACTGAAGACATAAGTCTGAAATTGGGGGATATTTTCTGGTTTAAGATGTCCGTAATTCACGAACACATCAGAAAATCCCAATATGATTTCAGCTTTCAATGAAACAAACCAGTTGTGAGATGAATCATATGCTTACACACTGAACTGTACGATGCTTGTGTGTGTATTTACATAATCCACCTCTGCTTTATTATTTAAAGGAGCTGTATATGACATTGAGAGCATATCTAGTCTTGACGGGGATTGTCCGCACACAGCTCTCAACATGGAGGTGGCTGAGCTGGCGGCTAGCAGCTAACTGTGCTAACAGCGCAAACAGAGCTAACATTTAATATGTTTGCATGGACAGTTGTGTCGAGCAAAGGTTATAGCTCGACTAGGCCATTTAATTGGACTACTGTCCTTGTCCCGGTGTACAAACACAGGAGGGGAATGGATTTATTCACCCAAAGTATGTCCGACTCCACTACGACAGGTGGTGATACGCCCCATTTCACCTTGTTAGTGCCCACCAAACAATCAAATGTTGTCGAGCTGTTCTGCAGCTTCTTTGAACAGGTAGCCATTCCATGTTTTCCTCCCATCCAGCTGACAGAGCGTGAACTGCGTCTCCTGGTCGGTCCAAAAATGCACAGCTCTGGATGCAGATTTTGCCATGTTGTTGCCAGCTTCTTCTTCGTTATGCAGATAATGCTTTCGACTTCTGGGTCAAAGCCCGGGGCGGAAACTGTGGAGCATGTGCCGAGCGCCTTGGCCAGTTTGGGTTCAATTGACTGCATCCTCGCAGGAGTACATCGGCTCCTGATTGTACTATCTGGGTGCGTTAGTCTGACTTCGACAAATCATTGCAAACATTTACGTGTATTATAAAAATCCAATTTAATCAGACTAACACAATAAATTGATGATTTCTTATGTCATGTATAGGGTTGTCAAAAGTATCGATACTCAAACGCTGTGTCCAGATACAGTACTAATTTACAAAAGTATTGATACTAATAGTGCACGCCACCTCAGCGTCTGTCGGGTGCGCGCAACGGGTCCAATGGACACGCGCTGTGCAACCCGGCTTGTTGTCGTCGCTGTGCATGCATGCACACATTTCTGTTGCTGTAAAACGGCCAGCGCGGCTGCAGGAGGATCAGAGCAGCCAGTTTTGGTCAAAAATGATAAAGGGAAAAGCAAAAAATATTTAGTGAAGTGAACTCAGCACGCTGCAGACGGCAGGTACAGCCCCTCCCCTCACTAGCAGCTGAGCAGCTGGTGTCGCCAGCATCAAACTAAAATATAACTTCTAACGTTAATGTGGGAGCTAAGCAGAAAACTTTATCAGTCATGCCCGTCTGTAACATTAACAGACAATGTTAGTTTAACAGGACAACACAATTATGTGTGTCTGAAAAGTTATGTTAACTGCAAAGTCACAGATTGAAGCTGAAGAAACGTTTGGTTTGTCCCGTAACCCCTGGTTCTCTGATCACATAGTGAGGTAGAAACAGGAGCATCCTGAGCCTAAACTACCAGCTCTGTTTGATCAGCAACGAAAATATGGTGCCAATTCACCAGAAGCACAGAAAATAAACAGGGCTGTAGATAAATACATTTGTATGGACAGATCTTGTTTCTGGTTGTTATTTATTTAGGGGGTTGTTATCAGAAGTAAGGCGGCAATTTGCCAGCCAGTGTGTTGCACAGTTTTTTCTTTAAGTTTTGGACTTGGCAGAACATGCTTGGGGAAAAAACAACACCAGTGGTATTCAGAGAGACTCATATACACGCATGGCCGAACCGTCTACCACAACAGTGAAAAGAGAAGCTTACATCACACCGAGAGAGAGAGAGATAGAGAGAGAGAGCGTGACTTTATTTTCTGCATAGAACGGCATCACTCCACTTTATCTTTACATAGCAAATAGCTGTTTGCTGCTATATTAATGTTTTGAATGTTATTTTTTGCTCCTTTATATCTCTGCAGCAACTCTTCAATCAACAAGGTTTCACTGTGGCATTCACATGTTCGCATCACATATTTTAGCTCTGTTACTGGTTGGGTTTTTGTCCTTTCTGGTGCAGATGTGAATTAGCTCGATGTCTTGTGATTCCCTCCATGCATGTATCTGTGTGTGTTTTTGTGTGTGTTTTTGTGCGTATGAGTCTCCAAGTTTGTGTCATGCTGCTCTGGGCTGTGCTGCTGGGCTCTGAAGTGAAACGAAGTGACACAGTGGAGGTTTCAGAGATTGGGGACGGCTCGGTGTGTGTGTGTGTGTGTGTGTGTGTTCACAGGCATTTTTGCATAACATAGTGACAGAATCCCAGATGCCATATGTGTGTGTGTGTGTGTGTGTGTGTGTGTGTGTGTGTGTGTGTGTGTGTGTGGTCCCTCTCTCTCTCTCTCTACCATGTCATGTGTAAACGCTTTTGGGCCCAGAGTGTGTTCGCTAACTGACCTACATTTGTGGAGCTTTTTGCCCGTGGCTCGGGAGACTTTGTCGCTGTTATCTCATCTAGCCAATCATCTCGTTTGTCCAATCACATCCTCGATCTCATCCGTCCAATGGCAGCCTCGGCCTCGCGGGGGAGTCTTCCTCTCCTTTACGCTGGCCGCCGCTGGAGATGCATTTGTGACCGACTGTCACTTTAAATATGAAAGCACTCTCCATCTTGTGGCCCAAATAGCACGGGGGCCCGTTTAACTTTGACTTTCAGCGCTGATTTCTCACGCTGCAGCGCTGCAACCCTAATTATTTCCCCCCCACTAACTTGAAAGCAGAGCTGTATTTCTGTGCGTATTGGCAGCTGGAGAGGAGGAAAAAATTGGAGCTTTTGAAAACTCTTTGAAGCTTCCATTTTTTTGTTATCAAAGCTGCCTTTGTAGGCCGCATGAATTTTGCATGTGCAGGTTTAAGAGAACTTTGTGATGTGCGTGTGTGTGTGTGCGTGTGTGCGTGTGTGTGTGTGTGTGTGTGTGTGTGTGGAGGGGGTGTTTTCCACCATATGCAATACTGTACTAATTTAAGAAAGCGAGAAGAGAGGAGGGAAAAGGGAGAGTGTTGGTTGCCTGTCAGAGGAGGTTTGGGCAGGAGGACGAATGCATTGGTGACGGGTTTGATATCCTCGATGGCAGCTGAGGTGCTCAACGTCATGCAGAAAACCTCGACATCTGAAAGCCTAATTTGTGCACCGTGTGTAGTTTTAAAAGAGGCCTGACATACTGTGTGTGCAGGATTTGTATTTCAGATTTCTGATTTCAGTGGTACGCTGCGGTTTTGTTAACACAACAGTTATCAAAATAAATTTAATCTCAGCAGTGTTGGATTTGATCCCTGAATAAAAACTTACCAGATGTTATCTTCTTTTTTTTGGTCATTTTCACCATCGTGTTTTTGTGTTTTAAGTCGACTTTAGCAGCAGTGAGTAAGTGATGCGCCCACTCAAGCTTCCCCCTGCCAAGCTCAGGCCCTTTTTTCCTCCTTTTCTTTTTTTGATGTTCCTATCATACCATCACCACATGATAGGTCTTGCTGGAATTTAAAGGATAACACAACTTAATTCGTTTCTGGCATCTGGCCAACACAAGCTGAAAAGACTAAAGGATTGGTAATGAGGATTTCACTCACTCACTCACACACACACACACCATCCCACACACTTTTTCACTTTTTGTCAGGGCAATGTGACCTAAATGCTCCATAGTGGCTTTTCTGCATGTCCAAGCCCATAATCAGGAATGCACTCACTGATTTGAAATGAGCAGATTGAAGTAGATTTTCATACTGGACTGAAATTAACTGTGGAAAATGGCAGCAATGAAAAGTTCATACAGTCTGTAGAGATTTGTAAGGTTAGGATTTGGCAGTAGGGCTGTGATATTGCAGTTTATATTATCATTAGTTTGTATGTGTCTCCAGATTTACCTGCCATATAAAGCAATAAGCTGCCTCCTTTCTTCCTCCTCACTGTTTATGTCAGTGTTGTTCTGGTGGAGATGTGACCATGAGGTTGTTGAATTACTGCAGCTTGTGTTTAACCCGGACATGAGCTCCATCTTTGTGCCGTAGTCTATAAATGCTTGTTTTGACTTTCTCCCAAGTAGTTTAATTAGCAAGACGTGAAAGTGTTGTTGCAGCCACATGTAGTCACCAGCCCCCTCACTAGCTTTGAACATACATAGTGCATATTTAAAGTCAGCGATATTTTTAGCTGTTTTGGTGTTGTGCTTCAGGCTAATAATTTGCAACACCAAATATCTCCTATTGTGTGTGTTAAGTGCAGGAAAGGAGTTTAAGTTTGCTTTGGACAAAAAAACCTGCACAATGAATGCAGTGTGATTAAACAAACCATTTATTATGTGATTAAAATTATAACTTTGAAGCCATTTTTATTCGTAGTCCCATCGTTTTCAGACTTCACAGCAGGACAACGATCCCAAAGATACATTTTAAAGTCACATAGTGGGATATTTCGATCGGTCTAGTCAACCATGTGACCTAAATCCAACTGATTGTGTGATTTAAAAGTCCAGTGTGTAGGATTTAAGGGCGGTATATAGGCAGTAATGGATTATAATATAATAAGTATGTTTTCTTTGGTGTATAATCACCTGAAAATAAAAATTGTTTTGTTTTCTTTCCCTTTGAGTGAGCTTTTTATCTACATAGGGAGCAGGTGCGCATTTATGGAGACGGCCATGTTGCACCGCCATGTTTCTACACTAGCCCAGAACAGACAAACCAAACACTGGCTTTAGATAGAGACATTCACATTTTCGGATTGGCTATGGAGTTTTTGACCGAGTCCATTTGTTTTGGAGAGGAAGAAACCTCTGCAGTGAAAACCTCCTAAATGTATGGCAGCCCATCTTCAACATGCCAAATGACATTGGAAAACACTGATTTGTAACATGTGACTGTTTTATTCAGTGTTTTTACTGGTTTTAATCACTTGGTCTGTTTGTTTTTGAGAGGAAGAGACCTCTGTGGATAGTTCGGCTCCTGGTAAAAACCTCGTGAACAAATAACACTGAAGGAATTCTAACTGGGAGAAGTTTCAGCTGGTTGCAATCTGTAATCCCTACAGCTAGATGCCACGAAATCGCCCTAAATCTTATACTGATCCTTTAAACGTGATGAAACGGATCGACCTTTTCACTCTTTGCATCGATTGAATTGGATCGTCGATCACTGAATTGATGCATAGACCCCTGCAGCTCTTACAGACTGCACAGTGTAAATCCTGAGGGCAAGTAGTCTCTTAAAAAATAATCAGGACTCATGACTGACCACATTTATTCATCACTAGTTATCAGGTGAAACCTCCATTCACACAGCTCCAGCTGCTGGTGGTGCAGGAGCTGAAGTGGCGTTGCTGCTGCCATGAGGTCGGCCGTGATGATTTTATAACAGAGAAATAAATTTCAAAGCAGGCTGCGGCTTATCAAGCTAGTTTATATCTGCAGTGCTAAGTGTGTGGCCCGACAAGTAGCTACACTTGAACTATGTACACATACGTGCTCCGCTAACCTTTCCATTCCATGCTTAAAATGCACACACACACACACACATCCACGTGTCTTTGTCTCTGTGTCTGCCTCCATTTCCATTTAATGGAGGATGAGGTGGGGGGTGGATGAGGTGGGGGAGGGGGAGGGGGGGGTCAGGTTGAAAATTGCAATATGTATTTATGTTTCTCTGTATGTGGTTGCCAAGCAACAGCAGAACGAGGGTATTTACAGTTAATAAAAAGTGAGTGACATTAGCTTGGTGTATTAGAGGTAAAGCGCTAATTTGCTTTAAGAGCTGAGAAGAAAGACGTGTGTGTGTGTGTGTGTGTGTGTGTGTGTGTGTGTGTGTGTGTGTGTGTGTGTGTGTGTGCATAGTGACTAACAAATGCTCCCACACCCTGTCTGTATAGGCGCACGAGTGTGTGTGTGCGCCCATTGTGTGTACATGCATAATAAGCACTCGCCCTGCCTCGTCGTCGGAGATATTTCGGTGTGTTTCTGTTTGTGTGCGCCCAAAAAGCTTCCACACAGCCTCCATTGTGTGTTTCTAAAAACAGCTTCCATGCCATTGTCTGAATGCATGCGTGTGTGTGAGTGTGATTTTATTTTTATTACTGTTCAGCACTAAAAAACATGTTTATTTAACCCTGTAAATTCACTACATGATTTAAGATAACAAACTGCTTTGTGCTGTTATTTTAGGTTTTGTTGTTTTTGTTGATGTTTTTTGTTGCTGCTGTTGGAGGCTGTGCATCAGCAAAAATATACCTGTGGGAAACGCACTTTGTCATTTATGTTCCTAACCCTTCAAAAGATAAAAATAATAGCTCAGAAATCCTTTAATATCACAGTTTGACAGTGTTGTGCAGTTTTTGTTTTACATTGTATTTAAGATGCTGTCATTTGTTGTTTGATTGTAAACATGTCAGCTCGCTTTAACGTCACGTCTCCTCTCCTTCTCATAGGCTTTGAAAGCATCTTGGAAGGCTTGTTTGGGCCGGGACTAGTCAAAGATATCACCCTTTTCCAAGGTAAACATGCTCCAACACGCAAACAAACATCCATGAGCGAAATCAGCTGTATACAAATAGAAAACAACATCAGTCGGAGTGTAAATGACACATTTATGATACAAAAATCTTTACTTATCATTTCCATATCAAAACAGAATTAGAAAGCGACTTACAGTTAATGAAGCAGTAACGACTGGAGACCAAACAAGCAAATCAATAAACAAATTTGTAAAGAGGAGAATAATATTGTGTTGTTTACAAAGACTGAAATAAATTAGATTTTGTTTTTTGCAGGGTTTACATTAATTTAAAGCTTAATGTTTACCCAGTGTGAGAGACAATATGGCCGATCAGCCAGAATGACAATAAAAAATTTCTCCCTATCTATCTATTGATCTGTCTTACATCTTTATCGCCATGCCAACAGGATTGACAATACTGCCAAAACTGATTAGAATACATAACAATATAATGAATTCATGCAACAGCCATGTTTAATTTATGCAGAGCTCAGGCTGGAAAACCTGACAGATGTCCCTTAACAGAGACGTTCTGATTCTTGATGCTAAATGAGAAAAATGAGAAAACACTGTTTACTAAAGCAGCATTCACGGTCAGAGCGTGACCTGCAGAAACTGGTCTCCAGCAGAACCAGTCTGTCTGGTCTGGCATTGTCCTTTTCAACAAAGGTGGCAGCCAGCATTAGCTAACGTTACACCACAGATGTTTCTTAGATTTCGGATTTAAATGCAGAGCTCAGCCTCATTTTACCTGTTTGACACAGTAAAACTGGAGGCAGCTCAGAGAATCATTAACCCTCTGAAATCACTTTTCTTGTGCTGCCTTCAGGCACCTTTCACAAGTATTTAAACCTTTGAAACCTGGTGTGATTTATTTCAGAAACACGAGGAAAAGGGATATGAGCAACTTGGTAAGAAATGCCCCACAAATTGTAAAAATAAAATAAAATCAGATTTAAAAAAAAAAAAAAAAAAAATAGGGAAAAAGAAAAAAGCTAGGGAAAAATAATATTTTAATATTATTAAAATATATGTATTTGTTGTGATTGTTGGTAGATTTAAAATTCATGTTACAGAATTATTATAATTAAGTAATATATAATTTATTTGTTTGTTTCTAACTTTATTTCTTTTTTTAAACTAATTTTCTTATTTTTATTTTTTTTCTCTTTTTACTAATTTCTCACCAATTCTTTTTTTGTGTGCGTCATTTATTCTTTCGCTGCTCTTTGCCTTCTTCCAATGTTTTTAAAGGAAATCAAGCCAAGCCTTGCTCAGGTTTCACACGGTTAAAGGAGGCTCAGACTCATCAGATGATGAGAGACCAATGAGAAATCGTTTTTGCGGCTTGAAACAGATGAGAATTGAGATGAGGTTTATAGCTTTATTAGTGCCCATGTTAGGCTGTAAAGCTCATTACAGACCACAAACCAACTCTTAGGATGGATAAAAATGGAGAGACAACTTTGCTTTTCTTACATCCTAAATGCTCGATTTGTTTTTGCTCTGGATCAAGTGTTGGACTGACAGACCTCAGACAGACGTCACTGTCCACAGAACTGTGATGCCAGTGTAACTGAAATAATCTTGTATATACAAAAACATAGGAATAGTTGTTACTTTTGTGTATGTAGGCATTTATCATTAAGGCTCATGTGTATGAATGCACTGATTTATTGACTCAAATCAGTATCAGCCAATATTCGCCTCGCTGGCTGCCATTAGCCAAACAGTAAATAAGACGCCATTTATATGGCAGCGGTCGATATTTTTCTGTTGTGTCACATCAATTTAACACAGACTGAAAAAAAGGGCTTGAAACTAACTTTGTTCCGTCGTCCTGGGGACAATAAAAAACGTGTTTGGGACGACCAGAGATCTTCACATCATGAGAAAAGGATCCATTAAACTCAATATTGACACCCTATTGTTTCCTTGGTAATGCTACATTGTGAACAACAAATCTGTGTTGACATCAGCAGGACGAGAGCTAGTTAACGTTAGCTGGAGGTTGCATTGAGTTACATTATGATGCGTTTTATTGGACGAAGGTAAATTATAACACTGTCATGATGTAATCTGGTAATATAGAAATTTTATATCAAATAGATATCAGAGAGGAAATTGTGATAGATTATGTTATGTTTTTTTCACGTGAAAGGTGGTTTATATTCAAGGTTGTTCCATAAATGTGTATAATTGAATTTGTGCTCATTCAAAGGTAGTGTAATACACGACGGACTGACTGTAAGACAGCTTAGTTGTTTTTTTTATAGTAAGGATTTCTTTATTTCCCTGGCACAAAAGCAGAATAGATAACAATAAAACATCAGTATCACCCCACAATTCATCCCTACTTATGTACAAGTAATCTGGCGCTCAGGATCCCTGTGTGTGTGTGTGTGTGTGTGTGTGTGTGTGTGTGTGTGTGTGTGTGTGTGTGTGTGTGTGTGTGTGTATGCGTGTATACTGTTATTTATTTATGTACAGGTGATTTTACAAATGCACAGTATTTAAAAAGCAGTATAGCTGTATGTGTGTTATTGAGGCAGCGCAGAGCCCCAGAGCTCTCTGCAAAGGAAATGCAGTATAAACTCGTATATACCATAAAAAATGCTAAACGAGCGGAGCACACTCTCACCTAAACCCCTGACATCTCACTCTCACTATGTCTCAGAGAAACGAGGTCAGCATGGTGTGCTGGAGTCATGTGACCCCTCCCCCACCAACTTAAGGCATTTTTAGAATATTTCTGGCTCGTCTACGTCATTTTCACTCATGCATTACACTTAACACACACACACACACACACTCACACACACACTGTTTGTCTCTCCAAGCAAAGCAGGCACTTGCTTATTATACGGAGCTGCAGACAGTGAAACGTGTGCGTGTGGAGTTTATACACACCAACACTAGATTTCATAAATGTGTAATGTTGAAGTTAAATTCTGTGCCACTGAAACAAAACATAAGCTGCGTATCGAATTATTTCCCCTCACAGAGCACTGTGAAACCTCTTCTACATCAGTGATTTCCTACATTTCCCAGAATTCCCTGTGGCACTGTGCATATGATGTCATACATCAGTGTGCTTTCCAGTTGGGGGGCCTGCAACTGGAGGCACGTTCTGAGGCAACGATTACCACCACTGCACAAATGCCTTCGATTTCAAATCCATCAAATCAGGGGGTGAAAAAATACGGGCCACTTTTGAGTCCTGAAAATAGCACAAAAAGAGGAGAAGTTAGTTAGCAGCTAATGTTGGTGTTGCCTTAGAACCACAGTGTGTCGTGAAGGTTTTTGACACCATTTAAATTGGCCTCTGTGAATAGTTGACTGAGTAGGTAGAAAATAGTTGCTAAAGTTAGCTAGCTAGTAGCAAGACGCCAGAGTTCATGTACATAAAAGAATTGAAATAGCAATATAGAAAGAGTTATTCTCAAGCACATAAAAAAAAAAGACTGTGACGTATTAGTGACTAAAACCCAACACGTTGTAGTGCAGGTGTGTCCACACTTTTATGAACTAAACTTAGAAAGAGAATCATATACATAAGAGACAAATGCAACTTATTTGTCTGTCTCAGAAAAAGGATTAAACTTTCCACCGCTCCTGAAAGCAGCAGCCTCCGCAGGTGACTTAACGCTTATTGTCTGCTGTCAGGTAACTGTTCATTTGCTTGTGAACCGTCTAATTATGATAACACATTAGTTACGCCTGTATCATTCCTGCTTGGTGTGTGTCTATGATACAGTGGTATGATAGTAAACACAAAAAAGGCAAAGTGATCCTGCATGATTAACCACTATGTGTGGTGGGCCACTTGCAGTTTATTTTAAACAAACTGGGTGTCACGATTGGCCCCCGCGCCGGACTTTGGACAAACCTACTGTAGTGCTTTCGGGTCCGTTTCTATCTGTTGTTGCAGAAATTAGTTTCTCTTAGTAAGACTGATTTCTACTGTGATTATTAAAGGTGTTAAATAAAGTGTTGAACGATAATCAAACTCGTAGCCGTTTGAAATGAACTAACTTTAGTCAGTGATCCACAATAATCAGAAAAATTACAACATAAATGAGCCAGAAATGTTTGGTTCAATCTGAATTATTTTGACACTTAATCAGGGGTTCCTAACTGGTGGGTCATGGTCCAAAAGTGGGTCACAGACAGTAAGGTCAGGTAAGTTTGTAAAAAACACATTTCATTTTGAAGTGCAGGAACAGAGCTTTTATTTTGATGTGTTGTTTCCTGCTGTCAAGTATGACTCACAGCTACTTGACAGAGATAATAAATTAGCTTTAATTTAATCCCAAAAAAGTAAACTAGTTTTCTCTTAAATGTTGTTTCAGGAACCAGGTCACCTGCTTAATTAAGCACATGTAAACACACTAACTGATGAGCAGGAACTTAAAGATTCATGTGAGCGGTGTCAACATCTTCCTCGAGCTCACAGACTCACGCACGCACATGCACACACAACACAACAGAAACTGGACTACTGTGAGGGTGGGAGGTCACGTTAGCAGTGGGACTTGAGCTAATTGGCGCCTTCCCAGGGATATTGTAGGTGGCACAACCGCAGGGTTCAAGCACAGCTCACCTTTGACCTTTTCATTACAGCGATAGAACGAGAAAGAGACAGAGTAATAGACTGTCCTTTTATCTGTTGCACATCTCACAGGAACGTGAGAACAAAGTGGACTGTGATTGGAAAAGCTACAGATTTGACCTGCTGTATTGTAAGGGACACAACGTGCAGGAAACGCCATTTGTGCACACATGTAAAGGGATAAAGGGGTTTCACATAGAAAAGTAATATAGTGCATGAGCGAGCAGACGTGGCGTGGTTGCTCGTGTCATCTGTAACTACAGCAGGAGTCGCCAGTGTTCTTATCGCTCTGTGTGGAAGTCTTGATTCCTTCAAAAAGCAATTTAACAGCTGAAAATCAGTGGTTTAAAGGGACAGTTCACCCCCCAAACCAAAAGTACATATTGGTCCTGTTACCTGCGGTGCTATCTATCGATCTAGATTGTGTTGATGTCAGTTGCAGAGTGTTGGAGGTATCAGCTGTAGAGATGTCTGCCTTCTCTCCAATATAATGGAACTAGATGACACTCAGCTTGTGGTGCTCAAAGAGCCCAAGAAAAAATATATTTAAAAAACTCAGCAGCAATGTGTCTTTCCAGAAATCATGACCCGGTTACTCAAGATAATCTACAGACCTTGTTGTGAGCAGTTTCATGCAGGAGGTATTTACTTTCTACTGAACTACACCCGCCAACCGCACCACTGCGCAGACGGAGGCGCGCATATTGGCTGAATCCAAATGTCCGGATTTCACTGCACTTGCAGACTTGCAGGCTTTATGGGCGCGGTGTTCCTGGGAAGTTCGGGAGTGCTGAGGGCTCAAGTGGACTTTATGCAGACTTCCAGAGAGTCCACTTGGGGTGCAGACTTAAACAGACACCCCTGATTTAATATCCAACAATTAATTGCAATAGGGATGTGACGTTGCGGTTTTTTTTCTTTTGCCAAAATTTTTTTTACGAATGTGTAAAATAGTCATTGATAATTAGGTAGTTAACTAGATAGTTAAAATGCTACTTGAAATCAACTTATGACAAATATGTGTATGGCAACGAGTAAAACAGTCTTGGGGCTGTCCATCAGTCGCTTGCAGTCTCAGCCCTCGCACACTGTACGTGATGACAGTAAATACACTATGTACAACTGAAGTCTGTGAGGGCTCAGTCTGCAGGTCCAGAAACACATTTAGATTCAGCCCTGCTCATGGACCAGAGGCTGAAGCTGGTCCAAGTGCAAGACGTGAACGTTAATGGCGTCCCCCTCAGCTGAGCTGTAACATAAGCTAGCTCGATCATTATAATGCTGGGTGAGCCAGCAGTGAAAGCACGCCTCCTCCTACACGGTGATGCGGTTGATGGGTAGATTATCTTAAGTAACTGGGTCATTATTTCTGGAAAGAGACATTGATGTTGAGTTTTTCAAATGTATTTTATTGGCACTTTGAGCACCACAAGCTGAGTGCCATCTAGTTAGTTATCTAGTTATATTGGAGAGAAGGCAGACATCTCTACGGACGATATCTCCAACACTTGGCAACTCACATCAACACAATCTAGATCGATAAATAGCACTTCAGGAAACAGGACAAACATATATTTTTGGTTTGGGGGTGAACTGTCCCTTTAACTTTTCGTCTTGCTGCAGTGTGAGTGTGAACTCCAGGGTGTGTCAGAACACAGAAACATCACGGATGTGTTCAGAGATGCAATATTCTCAGTCAGTGCATGCAGAGTTTGCAGTCAGTTTGCAGACTCTTAAAACATTCTTGATACGCGTCATCCTTATTGCTGTATGATAATTCATTTAAAGATCTGAGACAGTTACTTAAAGGCTACTCTGCATTTCAGTGGAAGCTCACTGCAAAGAAAAAAGAAACGAAACAGAGATGTTGTCATATGATTATGAGTTGAGTATCTTGTAATTCTAATAATGAGATCTTAATCATCTTTATTCACTTCCGCACATCACTTTCTGACAATAATGCAACTGACAAAAAGGACCACAGACTTGATCTTCACTGCGATGGATAACAAACAAGTCTTATATTGTGCAGAAATGAATGGAAACCAATAGCCATTGATACAGTCCATTTATATTTCTAAATCTGGCAGTTTAGTTTGCAGAACATTTAGTGGTGATGTTGAGTGTACATGTAAATCTGCTACACTCTGTCCTCTGCAAATGACTTTCATATTTCACCAAACAGTCCCACATGTTCTGTCAGCTCAGAAATTAGGATTGTATTTTTGTTTTTTGTTTTTTTTGCAAAGTGTTCTTATTCTTTTTGTTAATGTCTTCCCTCTTCTGGGTGAAGCGCCAAGGAGTCTGCCTAGAATCATATTAATGGCAGCGTTTATTGCATTTTGGCAGGAAATTCAGGACACTTTTAAGACAGGAAAGTAACTTCAGTCCAGCGAGAACAAACACAGATTTGGTTAGAAGCATTTCATCTTTTAAACAGGCTCCTGTGGTTGTAAAGTTTAGTCATATCTGTGGATGGTTCTTGAGATTACGCTGTATATTTGAGTGAAACACAGACTTTGCTTATACCATCCCGTAACAGAAAGAGGGTTTAAATTCCTTAATTAGAGCAGGCTTCCGGGGCGACAGTGATCCTGTGTGAGCAGGGCTGCTGTTGTGTTCAGATACTCAACAAAGACGTATAATACTTTAGTACATCACCATTAAAATTACCACCTTGTGATTTAAGGTTTGCTTATTTGAACACTTAAAAGTTAAGGGAAGGATGATGAGATGCTCCGCCGTCCTCAGAGCTAATGAAACACTTTTTTCTAACCTCCAAAATGCTCAACTCTGGATGTAGATTTCACCATGTTGTGATCGGCTTCTTCCTGTTACGCATTTATGCTTTCCACTTCCGGGTTGATGTCCAGGGTGGAAACTGTGGAGCGTGCATCGGCCAGTTTGGGTCCAAATGATGGTAATTCAACTCCCAGTTGCATTATTTTGATATGTTAGTCCAACGTTGAGAAATTCGATTTAGTGTGATTCCAGTTGGACATGTTGACATGTATTTTAAATGTCTGGTTTTAGTCGGACTGATAGATTAAATTGTTTTTCTCTAATGTCATGCAAACATACTGATATTGGAGATAGGAGGTCCTGAGGGCTGCTTCATTATGGCAAAAACACTGGTCAACACTGAGACCATGATTATTTAACACCATTACTTATTCACTTTGGAAATATCGTACATTTATTGAACTTTTTAAAAGTGTATTTCCTTCAACTTTTAATAAAATTCAACTGAAAACATTAACGAAAAGATGTAAAAAGAGATAAATAAGTAAAATAAGTCACATATACAGCTCAAGTTGAGAGGGAGCGACTCTGCACTGAGGGATTGTCTGAGATTACTCTTCTCACTACTTTTTCCCCGTCTGTCTGAATACGTCACTTAATTTCTCACTTGTCTCTTTTGAAAAATAAGAGTCTGAAAAGTTGCTTAATCCAGCAGGAAAGTCACTGAGTTGGAAACACTGAGCTCACAGCTGTAGAGGAAAGGGGTGCGCTGGCTTTGTAACACAAGGCAAAACAAGAGCGTCATTGTCAAACAGAATGTGGCACATTAATTGTTTTATCTCGATTATCTCATAATCGCTGGAAACCAAATTGGTAATTGAAACTAAAATTCAATTAATGGCCCAGCCCTCGGTTCTGACGTGACGTGTACTGTATGTTCTCAGTATATTGTGACCATATTGATTTTGCTCTTGTGTTTCTGTGTTCTGGCTCTCTGTGGAGCTGACTCTGCCCTCTCTTTCCTCCTGCTGTCTGTAACACACTCCTCCCTTCCTTCCCTCCTCAGTACTGTACGTCTCCCTCTGTCTCTCTATATGTCTCCATCACTCTGCGGTTCCAGACTGAACTGAGGGTTTTTAAAGGGAGCATAGCGCCATGGCAACAGCTCAGCTGTAACCAAGTCGACGGCAGTCTCCTCTGTCTCTTAGTTCTGAAGGTGCTATATTGGTAAAATGCATTCACATTTTGAAGGATGAAGACTCACACATGTATATAACCTGACACAATGCTGAGCTGAGATGCTTCTCAGTGAACCTCAACTGACAGCTGGCATCATCTGAATCAATCCTGAGCCCACAAGCACAGGATTAATATTGATAGAAGCAACCATTGATGAGTAAGAATTGCTGAGGCTGTGATTATTTATATATACGGTGTAACATTTATGGCTGCTACTAATGATTTTTTCATTATCAATCAATCTGCAAATAACTTGTGGTTTATTACAACTCGGTCTCACTCTGAAGTCGTCTGGGCAGCGACCAAAAAAGCCATCCTTGGCCAGTCGCCGTTGAAGTTTCACAGCATCAAGGGGACACACGGTAGGACAAGAGCGAAAGTTAAGGCAACAAAAGTCCAACCTGTGTGGGTGGGAGGGGTGTGATCGCTCGCTTCTGAAGCCAAACCCTGTTCTTTTTTTCCTAAACCTAATCACATGTGTTAGTAGTTGGAGTGAAAAAAAAATTCAATTTGAGTTGTTGTACTGACGTAGTGTGTTATTTTGAAAGAGACTGAATGTAGACATTAAATTTCCTGTGAAAACAGAAGTGTATTTTGCAAGAAGACAATGCATGTAGCAGGCTGAACTGGACACAGAGCCCCAGATCATCAGCAACCAACGCACTCAGCGTACCTTTCACATCCTATCTGGACGTAGAAGGTCCATGAACATATGTTGATTAAATGTGAGAGAATAGTGAAAGTAGGGGTGGGCGATACATTGAATAAACCACATGTATCATGGCTTGTTCCATGTGGGACGTACAAAATGACTACAACACAAACAGTGAGTGTTAATGGTCATGCGTGCATGAGACTTGCTTTAACCTTTCGGTTCTCTCACTCTCACAGGTATGATCTATCACACACTCCTCCGCCTATCCTAATAACTTTCTCCTGACATTTGTATCTTTTTCTCACTTACACTGATTTAATCATCACGTTTGACCGCGCCGCGCTAACTGTTAAACACTAACGATAGTGTTAGCAGGTCAGGCGTGTGTTTTTGTACCTGTAGGGCTCGAGGCCACATTTTTGTGACCACGGAGACTTGCAAAAGAGATTCATATATGAACTGGAGGCAAATTCGCGAATCCTAGAATGGTGACTTGACAGAGAGGCACAGGAACGCTGTTGGAAAAGAGAGTAGGATGTTTTCAGTTTCATGATGCGCAGCAGTTGAACTACCAGGAGACAGCAGCAAATTTCCTCACCCCACTGAATGTTTAACAGAACGCAGGCTTGGAAAGGGGTAATTAGTTGTTTGCAAATAGGGCTTTAGGGCATGAATACTCCACAAACAGAGTCATATTTACATGTACTCACTCACACACACACATTCGGAGGCATTCATGCAGTGTTTGTGGTCTTTAGGCAACAATCTAGTCGATATTGAATTGAGGTCATCTGTCAGTCACTGGTTTGGTTGGTTTTTACTCGGCACACTTGACATATGAAGTTATTCATCACTGTAATTAATCATTGGCTGTAATTAAAAGTGAATCATTTCAATGCTCTCGTTGTTTTTGGCCCCTCAGCTGTCGCTCTCTGCAGACTTGACTGGATGTTGAATGAAAACAGATGGTGTGTTGGGATTCCTCCGTTGATTCATCTGCACCTCGTTTACAGCTGTTTTTTTTAAGATTCAACCTGTAGCTGGATATTTAAAGGGGAACACTGCTTAAATTAAGAATGTGAATATGTTGTTACTATGGCTGAGATCAGGCGGCAGCAGCAGGAGGTGGAGACAAAAAGCAGAAGTCCGACAGTTTCCAGCAGCCTTCAGTCTCTACAGGAAGTCACAGAAACACTCGCATCCTAACATCTTATCAGACCCATATTTCAGTTTGTTCGCAGTCTCCAACTGTTTTAATTATGACAGAGTAGCCATTAAAGATGCTTTACAGGCGATCTGTAATTTCTGCTCATGGTTCAACTTCTATTTTACACGAATTCTCATGTAACTCAACATCATATCAGTTTGCTGTCAGTTAGTCTATGACGGTGACTACCAAACGTCACCATCAGCCAGACAGTGTGTATTGTGTTAATAGAATAAACATTCAAATCAAATAAAATTAAAATCTCTCCAATTCAACAAAAATAAAAACTTTATATAAAATGTTAGATTGTTAATTTAACATATAAACCAATCAGCTGTTAGATCAGGTGAGAGCCAGGCGTTTCCCATCAGGCCCCGGGTGTTGCAGGCAGTGGAGAGCAACTGCCCCACCTGGCTCTTAACACTGCGGCCGCCTCGACCTTGTGAGAATAGCATCGTCCACCTGTGCATGACATCAGAGCAAGTCGATGAAGTTGGATCATGCAACGACATGATCATGGAACATGCATCGTGTGACAGTCAGCAGTGATCAATGCTGTGTGGACCTTGCTCTTGTCGAATGAGCCTAATAAATGACACTTTGATTTAATGGATCCACAGGAGGTTTTTTTGTTTTGTTGTTTTTTTTTACTAAATTAGTTCCTCCAGGATTTTGCGACCCTTTTTTTCGGGGGGTTGCTGCGGCTCAAAATGTGTTGTTCATGTTGCAATGATTTTAGGCATTGTTTTTTTGTTAATTTTTTTCAAATTGCAGAAGCAATTGCAAATTGTTGTCAATTTTCCACGTGTTACAGACATTTTTTGGGGGTGTTTTGCAGTATAAAATTGTTGGTTTACCACCACAGAATAGATACATACAGAACATCAGGGAAATTGCCTTCCATGGTCTTCAGTTGTCATTTTTCTTGGTATGATTGATGAAACTATGATGATTGGTCAAATATTCTAACAAGTAGTGGTGATTGGACAAAATTGCAGGTTGCGCTGAATCCACAGAGATTGGTTGAATTTGTTATTGCTGAGATTGTGACATTGCAACTTCCTGCTGGGGATGCCAAATGAGCTTTATTCTGATGTAGTGTTCCCAGTTCTGAAACAGAAAGTAGCTGCATAACAAAACACAACTCAACACTTTGCTGACGTCTGTTTGAGCCTACAAAGTCCATTGACTGACTGTGTATCAAGCTGGGAGATGCTGAGGGTTTGTGGAAGTTGGAGTTTCTCATGATTTAACCCGTTGCTTTCTGTCTCCCTCTCTCATCCAGACTGCGAGCCCGAGGAAGTGTCAGACTGGTCCTTCGATGAAAACTGTCTCTTCTGCTGCTTAAGACGTGAGAGAGTCAAGGTAGGTGGCGCCACATTTTGTCTCCATGCTGTGTTTTACATACTGTGATAATGGAACAGAACAGATCTTTATTGTTCATCGGGATGGAAATTTGTCTTTTGCTCACCAGACACGAATGACAACGTTGTATAAAGCACCTTAAAAGGACTTCTGAAACAGGGAGGAAGGCAGTTATCTGTCAAGATGCTCTTTGTTTTCCTGCTTGTCCTTTCTGTAAAGAGTTTGGTCAACGGCTTTGATGGCCTGCCAACTATTGTATTTATGTCACAATCCTAGAGAGTTTATTCCGACTGACACCGAGGTCTGTGAGCATCTCTTGAAAATATACTCAGTTAATCTCTAACTTGCTGATGCGACACAACAGTTCAAGGGCCTCAGTGTGGGCCGTGTAGGCAGCTTCACTTGATGAGTCTGTTTTCTGTTAAAGACCAACATTTACTATACCATAATGTGAGTAGAAGAAAAACTAAAGATACAAGTGTATATCAACCTCAATATTGTAAGACAAATTAAAAGTTGCTGGTCGGCAGATTTTTTTTTAGCCTTTGGACGGCTTGTAGTTTCCCTCTGCTTCAAGTCTTTATGCTAAGCTAAGCTAAGCCAGTTGACTCTTGGCTGTAGTTTCTCATCTTCCCATCGCACTGTCAACGTAAATAAGCATATTTATCAAAATGTCAAAAGACTTATTTATTGAAAATGTCAGTTTTACGTAACCTAATCAGCATCAGCATCCGTTATGCCACTTTATTATTTTTAGTCTTATTAATTGTCGGGTTTAAAATGTGAAGTCAGAGCTTTTATTTAAGGCTTACATTATTTTAATTATCAGTATCTATAATTAATTAAAAGTGCCTTGAATAAAAGATAAAGAGAATATGTACGTACCAAATACAATGAAACTGAAAGCCACTGTCAGTGCTTTCACTACCATTGTGTGTGTGTGTTAGATTAAGAGAGGGGGGTGGGGATGAGAGTGTTTCAGTTTAGTGTTGCACACATTCTCCAAAATACGGCTAAATTAATTGTGAATCAGTGTGCGTTTCCGTGACATTTTTTAAGGTGGAATTGAGACAAATTCTGCTTCCTGTCTAATGTGGCACTTAAGTTACTTTTGTGAAGTAATTTCTTTCCTTTGTCCGCACGTTCAGCGTGTTTTTGTCTGCCGCCATTTTTGAGCTTTCTGTTGAAAGCTCCACATCTTTGTCTCTGCTCCTCCTCCTCCTGCGTACTTGTTATTTGTGTTGTTCAACCATCATGGTCTTGACCCCAATTTAGCCTATGAAAGGAACACGACATAATGATTTGGAGGTGTGTGTGTGTGTGTGTTTGGAAGGAGGAGGATGGTGACATGGGTGTAAATTAGTGAGACTCCCACAGCAGCAGAGAAGCTGGTGCCTCCTCTTAGAGTTCCTCATAGGCTAAAAAAAAAAAGTGATCAGAGCAGGATAATGCAGATACGCAGTCACTGTGGTACCTGCGTCTGCGTCTCCTGCTGTAGACAAAGCGTTCATGGGATGCACCATTACAGGCCTCCCCAGAGAACAAAAAGAGCACGCAGGGGTGTGGGGGGTAACCGAAACATCCCATTTGATTCCAGACGTGGGCCCGTGTGGCATGTCAGCCCCCTCTGTCATCACCATACTGGGTGTTAATAACACCACAGGGTGCATGCGGATAAAGACACAAATTAATTCGAAAAACTGAGAAAGCACAATCGTTATGTGGGAAGCAGAGATGAAAGATAAATCAGTCACGGGGCTCTATTAATGAACTTTTTGATCTTATCAAATGTTGTTGGATGATTTTCAATGAAGATAGTTGATAGAACACACACTGATTAGTTTTATTTTGCAGGAATTTGCTTCAGCAGTTTAATGGACTCTCGCCCGTTTTTCATTCAACAAAAACGCGCTAACATCTGGCTTTTCAATGTGATGGGAAAGGTTACAATCGGCATTCACACTTGGGTCATATGACCCTGCAGTAGTCACGGGTATTTATCTGCTCCTGCTGTGATCAGGCATTAATGGAAACACAACACCTGGGTTGATACGCAAATTGTTCCCCCCCCAAGCTGGCGAGATGCAATGACACACCGCCACAAACTACTGTCGTTTTCTGTCCAAGCAGCACTCAAACATAGATCATAATTAGTTTGCAACAAGTCTGAACAAGCAACTGAATAAGTAAGAGATACATAAACAAAAGCAACCACCATAAAGTTTTCACTGGCCTCCTGTTTTCAGTCCAGTCCATAACGTTGAACGTGACACCAAAAAAAAAAAAAACACGGGAAAGGAGTCCTCGCCTCTTTTAGGGGGTTTCCCATGTTTAAAAAAACAGTGTGCATGTGCTAATGTTGGGTGGGAAAGGGGTATAAACATCTGTGCTGCTTTAGTTTGGAATTTGTTAACAGAATAATCCCAACACAAAGTGCACTTACTTGCTTGTTCTGGAGCTTTTGACCGAATCACAGTCTTCACTCAGATTTTCAATCTTTCCATAACCCAGAGTACTTTCCAGGGACTTTTTTGTCCACGTCTTCATCTCCTTTATTTTTGGGATGTGACTGAACAAGTGAATGAGGGAGGGAAGGAAGTTAGGAGGGGGCCGTCCTTCCCTCGGCCGTTGCTTGTTTTTCAACTTGACCCCAGTTCGACCTCGGAGGTCGGCCATCTGTCTCCTAAAAACATCCTAGCTTCATCACCAACCCCCTACGTCAGCCCCCATCTGTCTCTCTCTGCTTATGCTAATAAAGCACAACAACACATTCATGTTGCGATCACACTCACCTACATCGTGGAGTATTTATAGGAAATGCACACTGGCACAACAAAGTTTCTGCGTGTAAATACAGTAATTACAGATGGGAGTTAAATGCAAAAAAAAAAAAAAAATCTAAATCAATCAACAGAGCTAAATCAATTAAACAAAGCCTAGCAGGGATTACAGGAGATCTTTTCAGCAGTACTGTGTGAGTGGTCAATAAGTACGTTAACCACTCATAGTGTGCAAATCATACTAAGACAAATAATAAGACAAAATTTGCATCAGCCTTAATTGTATTCCTCTTCTCACTCAATACAATCTTTTATTCATCTGTTAGGGCTTGAAAGCTCCCTCTGCCTCACTGTTATTACCCTCTGCTTGTTTGTGAAATGCCAGAGGAGCTTCAGTGGGCGGAAATCATTGATTCATTGATCTGAAGCCGTGCAAACTGCCAGCAGATAGAGAGAGAGCTGAGGGGGTTAAAATAAAGACAGGGTGGAACCGTGAAAGCCTTAAAAACACACTCTCATCTCAGTTTGTTGCTTTGTCTCTTGCCCATTGACGCAAACATCCACACGTACCCGTAAATTCCCTGTTTAGTGCTGTAAAGACAACACTCATTACAACTGACAACCACAGCACACACCAACGGTGGTGTTAATCCTTTCTCGGATTCAAAGGCTGAATTCACATTCCCTCTCAGCGGCTGTTTCTTTCATTATAATCTCTCATTGCCTGAGCGGTGTCTCGTCAGGCTCCAGACCTTGGATATCCTGAGGAAGCTGTTTGATTGGCTGTCAGCGTGAAAAGGTCCACCTCCAACAATGGCACCTCAGTTGAGAAGTGAGCTGTCCTGCCACACTTGTCCCTGTGGTGTCATTCTGTTGGTTACTGACTAGGGCTGAGCCGAACACAAGTATCACACAAGTAAAATGTGTCATGATCTGTTCTTGTAGTAAAGGAAAATCCTCATTTTGGTGGATTTATTACTTTTGTAATAAAAAAAATGAATTCTGAGGCTGTTCTGTAAATACTTTTCTCACAGATTATAAATATTTAAACTCCACCCACTTCTGATTTAAACTCCGCCCATTCTGAGTACAGATACAGATAATTTAGTCGGTTGAACAGATACAGATTGTAGTGGGCTTTCACATGTCTCAAAACATTCTTCATGTTTTTCATCGAAGTTTCCCCTCCCAAACTATCACTTCACAGGAGTTAGTAAGACTAGGGACCATACCAGTTATTCAAAACATAAAAATTTCTAGTGGATTACCACAGTACACTGATAGGAATTCTCATACACGTCATGAAAACATTTAGTTCCACCTGAAATTAAAAATAGATACAATGGAGCGCATCAGGAATGAGTCCTAAAACCCTAAAAATGAGTTAGCATTTTAGCACTCCAGGTTCCCTCGTTTCAAAGTTAATGGGTTTTTTGAATAGGTTTTTGGTTAGATGCCTGAGTCAGGTCTGTGGCTGAAAAGACGTTTTGTTCAACAACATAAAATATGTCAGTAAATACCCCTGCTCTTGAATTTTGAAGCTTTTATGTTTCTTAGAAAAAGGTGGTTGCTAACAAGTGGCTAAATGAAACTACAGAGCGTCATCATGCGACCACAGCTTTTTTTTTTTCGTTTAAAGCCAACATTAGCTTTTTACTTCTGGCGATTTCATCTAGGCTTCAAAAATCATAATAGTGGTGTTCCTTTGTAAGTATCATTAATGTCTGAGAGCTTATTTTCTGCAGAGATCCAAAATCCAATGGAAAAAATTCTATTGGCTTTTTGGCGAAGGAACCGGAGCGACGCTAAGTTCCGCATAGCCCTACAGAAAAACATCACCCGTGGAGCACTCTATTAAAACATCTTGAGTTTTCTCTTCTGTTTAATAGCTAATATGATCAGAAAATCAACACAAACCTAGACTCACAAGTCAGTCTTTAGACGCTTTGATTAACTAAAGACTGATGTCTTTCTCCCTGATTTTGTGTTTAGATGGGCGGATACAATTTCAGAGTTTAAAAAAAAACTCCCTACGTTGCTGAACCAATAGTAAATCTGCAGGGCCGTCCTTCGGTGGCTCGCTGAACTCTTGTGCTCATAAACATACTGTAGTCCGACTGCGTTAAAGTTTTAAACAAAGTCGCTGTAAGTCCTTCAGTTAAATCTCTCAGCATCCATTTTCAAGCTCTCTGTGTGTTTGTTTCCTTGTGGACGAGAAAAGGGGGAGCGCACATTTCCGGGAGGGCGTGTCCTTTTAAAAAAATGCAAGAGGCGTTGCTTTGTTGCCGGCCGTTTTCTCCGGTGTGTTAAACACACTTTAGAAAGGAGTGTCCCCAGACTATCAGAAGGCGGAGCTCTCTGATTGTCTGGTGGTGAGACTAGCACAAAACACACTATTAAATTATACAAATTCATGTGAAAACTAACACACAACTGCTGATCATCAACTGATTAGTCAATTAAAAAATAGGTTAACAGCCATTTTAATTACCATTATTTATTGTTGAGAGTCTTCTGGTTTTGCACTGTAGGGCGAAAAAAACGACATCTCAGGATTTCACCTTGATTTTACCACAATTAGGTAGTAATCAAATAATATATATTGATATGTTAATCAGCAACAATAATAATATTAATCAATGTGAGTTGCAGCCCTACAATTATGTGTGGATATATTAAAAAAAACAACAATTAAACCTTAAGAAGCAGCGAAACCTCATCGTAATTCCCACCAGGATAAATACATCAGGGTGCAGTACAGCAGCACGACCACAATCAAACACACAGTTTCAGAGGCTTTTCCACCCCGACCAGAGCACAGTTCTCTGATTTAACAATGAATACTTTCTGTGACCATGTTTTAAGATATTGAACATTGTGTAAAATATTGTCAGTCAACAGCTTCAGTTCAAAAGAATCCGAATCAGGAAATGTGTGAATAAATGCACGTGTCATGGCAGTGAGAAGTCGACTGAAAATCTGAGACATACTGTTAAAATTGTGTTTATTTTTCTCAAGATATTTCAGGCTGCTCATTTATTTTGTAAAAGGATGAACGTCTACAGATTGTACTTGTGATTCTTTACACACAAAAAATGGAAAACACTGAAGCTGATGGTTATTGTTTTTGACAGAACAGGCTTTTACTCACTTGTTTGTCTGTGTGTGTTTGTCTGTGCAGGAGCACAGCGTAGAGAAGGGTGGCGGCAGCCAGGTGCTGTCGGAGTGTGAAGACTTCAAACAGGAGCAGTCTCGGATCAGCCGGCTGGAGAGACAGGCCCAAGACTTCCTCAATGCTGTGTTCCACAGAAAAGGTAACACACACACACACCTCATCAGTCACTCCATTACTAATTTTCACTTCCCTCTGGTCATGAATATCTGGAATATCTTAGAATTTCCAGAGGTGTATTTGAGTCAAGTCAGAACATTTGGTTAGATCTTGGGGGAAATCAACAAATGTGAGGGAATTTCATAAAAATGATTCCTAAAAGGGAATTTTTTTGCATTTAATTACTGTATTTAATTATTTTCCATCCCAACTTTTTTGTTGTTGTTGTTTGAGAAAAAATTTTCTGGGCCAAAAATGCCCTATAATGTGAAAACTAATGGAGACATCATGGTACTCATCACAGACGAAATCCTGCTTGATAATTGCCATTTGTTGCAGTAGACTTAAAAAATGTTTAATCTCCCTCACAGGGTTCCTGCAGATCCTTAAAGTCTCAAAAGGCATCTATTCCATTAATCTAAAAGTAAGGCCTTAATTGGTATTGAAATGTCTTGAATCAATCCATCAGAAGACATGGGAAGTAGGACTTTAGGGGCAAAGGGCTGCAGGCTGGAATTGAGCCCACGGCTGCTGCAAGACGGACATTGCCTTGGTGCATGGGATGCCTGCTCTACCCACTAAGCCACTGGGCAGCCCAAAATTATTCAGAATCCAAGGAATGGATGTAGGTTCATAGTTTTTTAAATTTTCGTTCCAAGTGGCACTACAAAAGTCTTAAATCTAACTTGTGATAAGCTGTAGGAACCGTGTCCTAACCATGCTCAGTGAAACCAAACAACATAAAATGTCCACATCATTAATAATTTGTAGTTAAGTAGATCTCATGAACATCTAGCCTTTAATGTGTCCAAACTTTGGACAGTTCTGGCCTGCAAAAGAGTCAGACGTACTTACGGATATCTGCTGCGACCAAAGACATTGCACAAGGTAGCAATTTCAAAATTTCTCAGGTAATAATACACACTAATAGCAAAGGGCTTTGGGTTGTGTTTTAGCTTTACCTTCATTTAGGTGTGTACAACTATGCATCACGCACAAGTTGAGGGCCTCAGTAATTTTAGTCAGGGAGGGTACAACCCTTTGTTGGAGGAAGATGTGGGAAATCATGTCTCATCTTCATAAATACGACAATTTGTGCAGTTTGGATAAAAAGGAGACCGGGGATCGATTCCTGAGGGACACCACATGTAACTTTTTCAATGTTTTACAATTGGAACAAAGACATTTCTGCCCTCCAGGAAGACCCTAAATCAGTTAAGATCTGGGCCAGAGAGGCCGACCCACTTTTCCGACCTGTACTAACAGTGCCATCATTACTACGAGGGGCCATGAGGGAAACATGGTAGGGAGCTGAAGACGAGAAACTAGAGTTAAATTTGGGAGGGTGGAGACTTTCAAAATGGGGGAAGTGATATCACCGTTGATTTTTGCTGCATTAGTTTACTGCACACCAGTCCCTAGGAGAAACAGCACCACAGTACCAGACACAACAAAAATACATGAACACAACTAAAACTATTAATGAGTGGCCACAAAGTGCTAATCAGAGCCGAGCTGAGCCTTAATCAGTATTTAAAAACATGTCACAGAGCGTATAGTCTGACGAGGGACCAAAATGAGACCAGGGGAGATGTCAGGTTCACTGAAGAACTAACTATAATTAGTCACATGAGGATTGCAGCCTTTATGTCTCGAGCCAAATATAAAACTGCACCTTAGTTGCTGCAAAATCACAGTAACCTTGAGCAATGATTATCCTTCAGGCCATTTAGGAGACACTTCTGTGATATTGTTTGTGTTTTTGTTTTAGAGGTGTTGATTCTACTTGATGAAAACTGTGGGGGAAGTAGTTTGTGTTGCTGTCTGAATTTACTGCATAATACAGTTTCTGTTATTTAACTTGCCCTCATTGGTAGAAACAGTGACGAAATAATGGAAACATCTGGCAGTATAATGCAGTTAAATTCAAAATAAATAGAGTCCTGGTTTCACATTTCAAAGTGAAGGATGACTGTGAGTGTTACTTGAACTTTTATTCTGCTGCTTGTACTTTGGCTCAGGTCTCAAATCAGCACCCATTCAAAGTCAGAATATTTGCTGAGTTGCCGTAATAATCCCCTCAGAACTGGGAGTGTATCATGTTCTGTACTGAGCCAGGCAGCTATTTTGTGACAGAGAAGAAATGAGCCTGGTAGACGGAAGCTTGTGTTGTGTTTTTTTCCGGGAGGGAGGGAGGGAGGAAGCAGATGTCTGTCCAATCAATGCCCGGCCCTAATCAATCTGGCTTCACTCGCACAGGCAGCGCTGCCTGTGGAGCTGCCATATATAGACCCATAAACAGTCACACAGGCAAAGGCATGATGGGACACACACACAAAAACGCACACTCACACTGTAAAACAAGTTCACATTTATTAACAAGAAGGAAATCTGCTCAGTAGCTCATCATGCAATGTAACTCATCTGCCTGTTTGTGGTCATTATTTGTAACAGTATGATAACAACCCACCCAACAATAATCATGTCTTTTTTGTGAACAAGTAATGTTAATTGTTAAAAGGAAAGACGTCACAAACCAGGCATCACTGACAGTTGTGTTAGCATTTTTTGTTGTAATTGTGCTGTTGTCTGACAAACAAAACATGAAGGCATAAACTGACAACTATATCGTGCAGGGAATGTCCCAGTCTGATCTCAATGATCGGTATTGAGGCCAATCAAGGCATTTTTTTAATTGATCAGGATCGGCTATATTGAGCCTGCGCTGGTCCTTTGTTATGTGTCAGCTGTCACACAGATGCTTTTACTGGTGACGGTTTCACGTACAGCAACGCAGAGTGCAGATGTCGGTTACTCTCCAACTCTCTGTTCCTATATTCTGGACTCAGGGATGATGCAGGTGTTGTAAGTTTCTAACTAAGTTCATCCTTTCAGCTCAGTTGGAGGGTCTCTTGTGTTTCACCGTCTTCTGTGCCGCATGGTAATTCGCTGCAGGTGGAGGAGAGACAGATGCCGATCCGTCACACTGCAAGTGCAACAAAATCCCCGCAAGCAAAAAGCCAATTAGAGTTTTATTAATATAACACGTGGAAGAAAAAAAAAAGTACTGATGACAAAAATAAACACTCAGCGGAATACAGTTCATTCAGGTAACAAATGCTGCACTGAAGCAACAAAAACTGGAGAGTTGTTCACTTTCTCAAAGGGGCAGAGAAATTCCCTCAAGCAAGCTACAAGGCCAAAAATATTAGAGAGGTTTGTTATTTCATACCAGCAACGATGCTTTTGATTTCTTAATGCATTACAGAGCCATTAAATTGTCAAGCATTTACACTGGATGGATATAAACAGCTTAAAAGGTACTTGAAGTGTGCAGCTGTATATCTAGGACAATAAAAGATTGGGACTTGGTACGAGTGGATACCCAACACTAATGACTCATTGAGATCAGGGCAAAAATAACTTGATCGGGACATCACTAACACAGTGTAATCAGCTCTCAAAAACAGCTGAGCACTCAAAGCAAATAGTAGAAAGTAGATTTTTTTTTTTGCTGAAATGCACTACACCCATGATTGTTAATATCGCCCTATGTCTTGTACAAGTTTTTCTTTACTTATTTAACCTCAGATTTTGACTCACATTCATGAAATGTATTAATTTAAAGTCCCTTGAAAAACCTGGCAAAATAATTCTGCCTTGCTCGGGGTAAACAGTACATACCTTCTCAGAGAGCTTCCTCTCTCTGGGTGGACGGCAGCATTCCTGACCTACTCGAGGAAGTGTTTCTGGAAAAAAGTGCAGCCGCTACATCACTCTGCTTTGTTGTAGCGAGGCGAGACCTCTCGTGTACCTTTGCACAAACCTGCAGTGTTGCACAACAGCCATTTCCTAGCAAGCACAGCGCTCACACTTACTGCACGCTGGGGTTTCCCCCCGGAGATTTCCAAAGGTGGCAGTGTGAAACCTGCACCTGTCAAAATGGAGCTGTGTAATTAGGGCACATTTCCAGCAAACTAAACCGCTTCCTGGGTTTTATTAGCATTTAAGGCCCGTTTGATTGTGGCAGAGCGGGCAAAAGGCCACACAGTGTATCAACATACAAACAAGGAGAACTTAGTGAATCTGTTAAGTGCTTAAACTTGTTGGGACTTTGACAGAACACAACAGAACAGCAGTATAACTTTAAGCTCTTTTATTGCAGTGTCAACCAGATCATTTCAGTGATAGGGATTACACAGTGCGATGTTTAGGTGGAAGTCAAATAACATTAACAAGGGATTAAGCGATCTATTAGAAAGAACAAATGGCAGCAGCACTTACGTACAGGTCTGTGGATCATCTGTACCGCAGCCTGTGGTTGATATAAAGACACAGGTCGGTGGGAGAAAAGTACACCAGAGAAATAAAAAGCCAAACACTGGAATAATAAAACAGCTTCGGTTGCCCTCATATTGCCTTGAACTGGGGGTTTTTCAGATGGATTTTGTTGATCAATACACAGTTTTAAGTTTCCTACTTCTTTTATCACCATGTCAGTGCAGCAGTTGAACATTAAACAAGTTTCATCCTCCCAAGAAGTGCAGTAGACTGTTATTTGGTAATATTGTGACATGCGCTTAAATACTCTTAAAACACATTCTTGTAGGTGTCATGTTTTTATTGAATATCGATTAAAGGAGCTCATGCAGGAGGTTGTTTTCGTCCTCAGTTTTCAGAGGAGCTCACTGTCGCCTTCATAACATCTCATCCAACAGACAAGCTTTGACTCAATTTGTTTTCTTACTGTGTTTGACTCAAGTTTTTCTATTCATGTCTGACATTACCAGAGTTGATTGTCATGGCGGTTTTAATCATCTGCAAAACACTTTTTAATTTTGTTTGGATAACATTGTTTATTCTTACAGGGCTAAATATGATATGAAAATCAGAGCAACTGTGCAACACATACTGATATCATAACATTGTTTTAAAGTTTGAATAGTAACTTTACAAAACAAAGTCTAAGTCTGGGAATAAACTAGTGTATTAAACAGAAAACAAGCCAAAAAGGATTAAAAAAAATAGACAATTAAAATGTTTCAAAGCTGACACCGTCAGCCTGAGCCCTTCGTTAGGAGGTAACCTTTAGTCTTGAGCCCACACTCGGCAGAGCCTCGGGCTGTTTGCCTTCACGAATCAAAGTTCAAATAAGTAATAATAGACAATCAGTGGTACAGTATTGTTCACACATTTACGTCATTGCTCCTTCAGTCGGAGCAAACAATGTGATGAAACAGCAATCAAGCTATGAAAATCCCACAACTGGCAAAAACGAGGAAAACGGTGATAATTTGAAGAAGCTGAAAATAACTTGAAGAAACGGAGTTTAAACCAGAAGCATGCTGGGAAAGCAGATGTGCGAGACAAGTACGTGATGTACACTGATATTATGGTGCCTTAACCTTGCTCAATAGGGAGGATTAAGTGCTGTATGGTATATATGTGATTTTTGGATTATTTCCAGCACAGCCTCAGGATTAGATTTTTGGGCTAATGTATTGTTTGGAGGATTTAGGGTTTGACTCAGTGGCATGCATGAAAGTATCCAAATAAAATTGCTGCTGGTTGTAAAGAGATAAGTGCAGTTGACTTATCTGGGACAACGACAGATTAATGCATTAATAACAAATGATTGTCGCTGTCGTTGCGGTTTTTCTCAATGTGCATTAACCAATGAGATCAATGAACAGTGTTTGATGTGGGTTTGTTTTGTCACAGTAGGGGATAATAAAAAGCTTGGCTTTGACATCTGTATTTTCTCAAAGACTCTATGTGGTCTCCTGGTACTTGTTGCACTCATACAGTGTATTTCATAGTGGCAACTTGTATTTTAAAAATGGAACAGGCAACATGCTCTGATTAATGCCAAGATCAGATACAATATGATGTAATGCAATATCCTAATTTATGGTATACTACAAATGGATATAATATGATACAACAAGCACTTTACCCTGTGGTATGATATGATACAGTGCTATCTGATATTGTAACAAACATCCTCTTGTAGATAACTTTATTGTTTTATACAGCTTGTCAAAATCTTCATCTTTTGTTTGCTACCTGTGGTGTATAATTTTCTATAATAGCTAAAACTGCTCTGAAATACAAGAGATGTATCTGTGAAGTTAAGGCTACCAAACAATTACTAAAGTTTTGGCATTAACCAATTTTTAAAATTTGAACCGAGACCGATACTGTTGTTTTAAATAAAAATTTGACCAACTGCCGATTAAAAGTGTTTCTATATTGTTGTTTATTTTGTTTTTGTTGTTATCTGTTCCTCTTTTGTTCCTGGGAAACAAAGAAATCTCCATTATAAAAGCTGTTTTAATATAATTACTGTAAGTCCTTCATTTCACTGCCCTTGAACACGCACAAGTTTAATCATACAAATGAAACAACCTTTAATAACTGAAATATCTATAAAATAGCTGCTTCAAAAGCCTTTTTACTACCTATAATATATGATTCTTCCCTTTCTAATATCTATTTTATATTGCTGTGAAAACATCAACAAATTTCTCCTTTGAATGGCTCGAACTACAATGTACAAGATTACATTGAGGATGTTATAATTTACCCCAACTGTATTCTCATTTTTACTGAATCCAACTTAAACGCACCTTAACGTTAGGTAGCTCTCCTCCAGCTGATTTTAATACGGATTTGTTATTTGCAATGCAGCATCATCATGGAAACAATAAGGTGCGTTCCCTGGTGCAACAATAGTGAGTTTACTGTGTCCTTTTGTCCCAAAGGCCTCACTGGGACGCCAGCTGCTGATAGCTGAGGCATTTGCCAAACAGCCACTATATTCTTCTCCTGCCTTCTCATTAATTTAAGTTTTTGGCGGTTTGTCTTGAGCCCTGCTTTTTAGCCAGCGCAAAATTGATGTCACAACACTGCTGCTCAACAGATGAAGAGCTGATAAATTGGTGCATCTCTGTAATTATTATTAATGTTTGGATTGTGGTTTTTGTTAATCGCCTTATCTTTTAAATGTCAGGAAATTGTCAAAATGCTTATTTCAATTTCCCAGAGGCCCCAGGAGGGCAATGTTTTCATACTGGTAAATTTGTGAAATCAACAATTAAACACAAAGACTCATTTCATGCTTCTATAAAACAAAGAAGATGAAAAAATGGTTAAAAAAAATTCAGCACTACTGTATTGTGTTATGGTATGTTACGAAAACTATGTCCGTCCCCTTGCGTTTGTCTGTGTAGACATATTATAGTGAACACAGTGACTCAAGGAAAAATCATGGCAGAACCGTCATGCATAAATTGATCTGGTATACAATTTCCAAAGTAAGAGGAAGTGTGGAAACAAGAGGGAATCCTGGGGAAATTTAGGGAGAGTGTATGAAAACTCAGGCTGAAGGATGGCAGGCAATAATCTGCTGTACACACTGATATCATGGTGCTTTCATCGTGGTCAATAGGCAGGATTAGGCGCTGCCTCTGAGTGATTTTTGGATTATTTCAGCAAAGCATCAGGATTACATTTTCAGGATGAAATGGGATAAATAAGCTGGTGAACATGGCAATGACTGAAATTCCTGGAGGATGGGATGCTGACATGTTTGCTCTTCTGTTTTGTTTCCCTCCAGACCTCCCAAGTTTCTCAGAACCTCACATTCCTCTAGTGGCTCGTGAGATCATGCAGCGAATGATCCGCCAGTTCGCTGCCGAATATACCTCAAAAACTACTCAGGACGACTCGCCCCTGCCCAACGGCACCATGAAGGACCAAAGCCTGCCGAGAGCGGCGTCTCTGGCCCCGGCCCCATGCTCCCCGCCTGGGCCCCTGCCCGCGCCGAGCTCCCCTCAATCGTCTGCCTCCTCCTCCCCATCCCCGACCCCGGGGCCTGGCCTCAGCCCCACCTCTGCCGCTGCTGCTGCCTCAGCACCCGCCTGCACCCAGAGCAGCAACGGTATGGGAGCCAGTAACGGTGGAGGAGGAGGTACGGCTGCTGCCTCTGCACAGAATCCCGTCCTCAGCAAGCTTCTCATGGCCGACCAGGACGGCCCGCTGGACCTCTCTGTCAAAAAGAACGAGGTCGACCCAGAGCCCAGCCAGCAGGGTAAGAGCAACAGTACACACACACACACACACAACTTGTTTTTGTCGCTTATGAGGACACTGTTGACCCCCAACAGGTCTACCTCAGCCCTTCATTTAAACCTAACCTAAGCTTTTAACCTCAATGCTAAGGCAATCGATAACCAATAACCTCATGGCACCAGATTTTTGTCCCCAGACAGAGCAGTCCTCATAACGTGACTGTGTAAACATGGTTGCCACATTGCAGAAGCCTTTAAACAGCATTATATCTATGCAATTAAAGTTTATGAAAATTTTGTAGTAGCACTGTGGTAGTTCTTTTCAACTGAGATTACGCTACTGATTGCTACTGGGTGGTTTTAAAAATAAAATAATAAGCAATGCACATATTACAATAAAATGGAGTAAACGGGTAGGAAAAGATTAAAAAACAAAAACCTAACGTATAATTTTTAAAAAAAAAAAAAAAAAGCATAAATGAAAAAAATGAAGTCAACACAACGAAATTCAGATTATTAACATTCTTGCTAATAAAGATGACTTAAAAAGAGACAAACTATATAAAAAGGTTTCACATTTTTTCATGTATTACTCTACTACACTAAAATTTACACATTTATCTTAATATTTATTTTTTTAAAGTTTGCAGAAAGTTACTGTTTCTTCCAACAATTTTTTCTTATTATACTATATAATATATAGTATAATATATTAATATTATACTTACATGCAGCTGATTGCCTGGTTCAGCTCCAGATAATCAATCATGAAATGTATTTCTGTGATATTTTTTATTTGATGTAGGTTGACTATGATTGTCCTGCGTTTTTAAGCTCTTGATTCACATTCCTATTTCTCTTATTGACAGCAAAGAATTGTAGTTAGTTACCCATCAGATGATAAAGCTACTTTTTACCAAACGTTTCTTCACCTTGACATTGTTAACAGATGAATGCACTCATAGATCCATTTTCTACACAGAGGCTTACAATCACATTCAGCTCATGAACAGATCACTGAAAAGCCATCATCTTTTGGATTGAGCCCTTGCAGCACTACACTGAGCTCTGAAATGTAACTCAGGGCTCAATCTACGTTTAATCAAACCAAACCAGCAGGGGGTTGGCCATTTGATCACCGAACAGGCTGCAGGGTTGAAGCGACAGCTCGCCGTTTCAACCCTCAACTACAGTGTGACCGGTCACCCACTTTAATACCAGCTTTTTGGAATCTGCTTACAGTAAGCCTCCTTAATTTTCCCCAAAAAAGAGCTGGGCATTTACATCCACCTCATGCTTGCACATTATCTCCCTGTCTCTCTCTCTCTCTCTCACACACACACACACACACACGAACACGAACACAGAACACCGTTTATAGGAATTCTGACTCAGATTATCCTCAAAGCTGGATCATACACACACACGCACGCACTCGTTTAAATTACACAGTAGATGTAATTTTAGGCAAAACGAAATCCTCCACCAAATTTTCTGGTTACCATCAGCTGAACAACCAGCGCCAAGTGTCTGTATTTTTAGGTATTGGAAAGCATATTGGGATTTCTAAATGAAGAACCAGACAGGAGATCTGCACACTGTCTTAAATTGTGCAATGTCAGGCATTTTGAAATCAAAGTCAAAATGGTCCTGATGAAGATCTGTTAGATCAAAATGTTGCACAATCAAAAGTACTGGGAGCTTTAATGATAGCGTGCCGATCTCCTGTCTGGTTCTTGCTGGAGTTTTAGTTTTTAATCCTGTAAAAGTAACTTGTAACTTGATATTTTAAAAGGTACTGACAGAAATAAGCCAGTGCCAAGTAGTATTGTAACTTTGCATTCAAACGATACCTGCAAGGATTCCATGCATTCATTTATTTATTTGTGGCAGTCTGCCATGATTAAAACATCTGTAGCCACGTTTTGATTCTTTATTTTTGGAGCTGAATCCTTCATTAGGTGCGCTGTTAGAGTATATACCATTCAGGTATTCACTGCTCCACGCTATTGCAGCACAGAGCGTTCTCTGGGCACAGATCGAGCAGCAGAACATCAGGAGCTGTGAAAGTGAAATGTAACCATTCACTGCTTGTTTTGTTTTGTTTTGCTCGCAGTCGATCATCATGAGTGCTCTACAAGTTAAGGCGACATGTTGAAGTTAAGTACGGTGTATTTAAAGGCTGTAATAGACTAGCCGCTTGATCGAAGGTACGCGTACACAATGCACCGTGTCTGTGTATATACTTGCTGCAGCACTACCCAGCCAAAACGCATTATACTGACGGTCTCCACTCGGGGCAGAAAACAGAAATATAACCCGGAAATCGGGTAGTGCATTCGGGTGTTGTGAACAACCATAGATGCCCTTGATATGCTTGATGAGGAAGACGAACTGTCACTATGTAACGGCGTGGTGCTCCAAAGCGACGGTCATTTCAATATCTCACGCACGGACCTTCACGTTGAGATGTGAGGCCGACGCATCAAACGAACGCAGATCACGCGTGGCAGCCATGATGCGGTCGCGTTCGCGTTGTTCTATTACTGGCCTAACAGAGTCGGCAGGTCACAGGCCAAGATGCCCTGCTTCAGTTTCACATTGGCATCCCTGTGGCATATAATCAGCTCCTGCATTTACTGACACATTCTGTCTCACGCCCACACTCTTATACACACGCCTACCTACATTTAATTGGTGGCATTTTACGCAACTAAATGCCTCCATTCACATGATGAGTATCAAATAAAATAGAAAAAAAAGGAATCAAATAAAGTACTCTACTGGTATCTGAAAAAGAGTGATGGTATTGGTATTGTATCGTAATCTTTTAAGTAATACCCAGCCTGAGCCTAATGTGCACATTTTTCTTTTTGTACCCATATTTTTAGGTACCAACTATCTCATGACCCCAGCAAGTATTTGCATTTCCTAATAATAAACTCCTCATGTGAATAATACATATATGTATATATGTACAGTATGTATACTACCATTAACATGACCAGATTAATCTATTTTTGTGACCTCTGGGCTCTACAGTGTCTCTGTTTTTCATTTTATATCACCTCGTGTTTTCTATTTTGTGCGATTAAACAAGAAAAAGCCTGTGAAGATTAGTGCGGCGGTAGCGAGTCCTTTGCCCATATAGGGTTTTGTGGGTCACAAGGTCAGCTGCACTTTAGGGATTACACCAGCAAAAAAAAAACAGATTGATGAACAAGAGGAATTTAGCGGTATATGTTTGCATTTTGTTATGTCAACTGTATTGTTTTTAATGCCAGGCTCTCACAAAAATGAATAATTTGAAGATTTATTTGGCAAAACCATCAAATTTAAATATTATCTTGTCCATATTCCATCTTGAAGGGTTGCTGCATGTCCCAAAAACTGGGATGATTTAATACAGCTATCTAGCCATGGAAAAATAAATAAAATAACATTTTTGTAAACAAATTTCACCTCAAAATTTACTGTATTTTTAAAATAAAAGCAGATTAGTTTAAACAGATTTCCCACTCATGATGATATATCTTTTCTGCATGCGTGTGTGTGTTGACCTGATCTGCCTGACAAACATATTCACAAACAAACTGAGATTTCACACACAGCATGTTGCCATATTTCCCAGACTTCATTGCCAAAGTGTCACAGAGAGTCCACCTGTTCTGAAGCACACAGAATATTAACAACATCATATCTTAAGCTTTTTTTTTTTTTTTTGTCCTCGTCATCGAAACCACCGAAATAAGAAAAAACAGAATTCAGTCAATAATTTAGTCTTTATCATGCGCACACATACATAAACAAGCAGTTGCAGGAGCTATTGACATGTATTAGATGCCGATTGATTTCATTAATAAACAGTACAAACACATCGACAGGCTGCATCATATATAAGTCATATAAGTCATATAAGTAAACGCATGATTATTTGAAATATTCTTCGTCTTCACTAAGAGTTGTTTTAAAAGGTGATTAAAAAAACAGCTCGTCTCTTAGCTAATTAATTAATTAATACACAAAATAAACAAATAGAATAGTTGTCAATGTAATGACCTGCTCAGGTTAATCAAATCTTGATTGCAATCCACAGCATTATTATTGTTGAATAAGCAGGCATGGTGTGGTGAAAATAAGAGGATAAAAACTGTTGTTGGATGAATACGCTAAAAGGAATCAGATCTTGCAAATTGAATAAGATCTGAAAATATTGTCAGGAATGTGGCAAGAAATACAAGACATTATAAATTATTGACACGGTGTTCTGTCTCCAGCTTTTGACTTTTAATACTCTTCACCAGGGGAAACAAAACATAAATCTTTGCTGTTCAGAGTGCCTTAAACTGAGTTTGGGCTATTCATTTCTGCTTCAAAGTTATAAAAGAAAAATATCTTAAGGTCACAGGTTGCATTGTTTCAAGATGCTCTACAAAACTGGGCTTTGAGCCACAACCTTTAACTCTGCCTTATCACTGACAAAAGGATGAATAAAAAACCCATTTATTAAGGAATGCATACGGAATATATTTTGAAGAGCAAATTTTTTGAAAGAAGACAGAAAGAGCCGTGTTTCTCTGGGGATTGCTTTGTCAAAGTTAATTAACAGATTTCCTTTAGGTAGATATACTGGCATAACCAGTCGTTTAATACTGAATAGTCAAGTATCCAGCTTAATTTCAACTGAAGTTTCCAGAAAATCAACAGAATAAAATGCAAATCAATGCATGTTTCCATCCAGTACCATTATGCAAATATTGGGAGATGAGCCTTTTCCCCCTCTGCACCTCAATTGGTCTGATTTGTATATGAGAATTGGAAATGCATAAAACAACAGAATGGAAATAAAGTTACTGAGATGTATGTGAACTGGTTTTTATTTGTTTTCACAAGTGTGTGGGTTGTGTTTGCACCCAAAGCAGCAGCAGGGAAACCTAAATTTTGCAGAAACACATGGATTGCATAGTTTTTCTCTCTGCTTTGAGGACAGATGAATCCCAAAATGTGCCTTTCTCTGAAATGCAATATGCTACGTACTGCTTAATAACCACACAAAGTGATGAACCTTGCTGTGTCTTTTAATATTGTTCCTCAAAGCAGTAATACTTTGAATACGATTTGGACTCAGTTTTGTTAAAACTTTTTTTGCTGTGTGTGTTCGTCCACAGATGGCGTCCTGGACCTCTCCACCAAGAAGAACCACAGCGCAGGCAACCTCAAAACCTTCCCCAGCTTCTCCCCTGAGTGCGGGGTCAAAGGGTAAGACAACAGGATTAGTCAAACTGGCCTCTGTTAGCAGAGCGGCTCAGTCATGTGCCTAACACAACACCGCAGAGGTCAAAGCAGTCGCTGCTGTTGCGTTTCTGCACTGTACTTCCCGGAGAGTACTTGTCAGTCAACACTAAACGCGTGCAGTGATTTGGCCCGCGGGGATGATGTCATAATCTCATTTGGATTCAGATCAGCGTCCAAACCAGCCAAACCACAGTCAAGCTTCTAGTTTGAGAAAGATTGATTTCACAAGCAGATGACAACCATCATTTTTATCAGCTGCAATTATTTAACTGTCTCATTGGCCAAGTTGTCTGATGAATGTGCTCTGTGTGTTGGCCATTTAGACTCAACCAAAGAACCTACACCCTCGAGGGTTGTGAGATTAATGGGAGCTGAAATAAGAAAATGGAAAAAACATATTTTGGCTTTTGGTTAAACTGCACTTGTAAATCAAGTCTTGAAGTAGATATTCCTTCACTTAAAAAGAGTCACAAGTCAGAAAGATTAGGAACTAACAGATCTTTTCTTGCTATGCAACAAGCTACCAGTACACTGTGTCTTTCTGTTGTCGAAAGACAACAAAAAGACAGTTGTGTGTGTGATTCTAGGGGGTGTAGCTATGGTTCAGATTTAAGACATCCCCAAAATCTGGTGCTATGAAGTAGCCCTGCCTGTAAACCAGTGTTAACTTATGGATCTGTGAAGAGCTGTTTACAGATGAATTATAAATCATCAGATTTCACTGTGACTTGACTTTGACTTGTGTAGCTTCAGCATTATGTATGTAGCTGTCATCACTGAATGTAATACTATTTGTAAGTGTAAAGAGTGACTGAGAACTAGTACGCACGATCGCGGACGCAAGATACTCTGTCTCTGTGTAGCTTTTGTTGCTTTCTCCACTAGAAAACGTGTTGAAGTCTCCAAAGTCTGACATTCTCACAGCGCATGAATGCATCACAGCACCAACAACAAACAGCAAATTTCAGCACAAGCATAGAGCGGCTTGCAAAAGACTTGAAATCAAATGTGGTAAATGGGAGAAAGCATGTAAAAGCACCAGTTTTATCCTTGAACATTTTCATTCAGGATGCAATGAGCAGAAGGCCGCGAGTTAACCTCCAAACAGAAGGACGATGCATGTCTGTAAGCATTCTGTTCACCTCTGCTCATGCCTACTGAAAAATGTTTTTACATCCATGAATATTAGTTCATAGTGTAGTTGTATGCTGAAGAAAAAAAAACACAAAAGCTGTTCCAGATAATGTTTATCAGCTCACCCCCTGGTAGATACTGTGGTTACCTTTCTTTGGATTTTAATTAAATGAAACTACTGAGAGTATCACACCCTTTGAACTTGTCACCAATAAGCCTTTATAAATTTCCCTGGGTTTAATTACAAATGCATTTAAAGTCTGGTATAATGGTAACACTGTAGACTGTGTCATCCCTATTTGTCAATATGTGATGCTTAGGCAGAATCCCTGGCGTCGCTGTAATGATGAGGCTGGCAGCATCTTGTATTGTATCTCAACGCAAAAGGGGTCGGCGCTTAGGTTTAGGCAACAAAACTGCTTGGTTAGGGTTAGGAACAGCTCGTGGTTGACGTTATTTATGTCTGGTGACTAACGCTGTGTTCAAATGGAACATGTGAGCTCATGTTTAAGACATGCGAAGTCATGAACCCAAATGCTCTCTGAAAATTTCCACCTACTAGGACATGAATGCCACAAGAGGGGGGTGTTCATATGGACTCTTGTTGTGAACATGAAAACCCCATTTGAATGCAGCATATCAATCGACGTGACAAAATAACTCAATGCTGACTTTTAAAGCCTTTGCACACAAAGTCTGTTTTGTCAGATGTGTTTTTATTATCCGTCATCTGAAGAAAATCGTAACACCTTGCATACTGAGTCAGATGTGTTTTTTTGGCAATATGAGACAATATTAACGAGACATATTTCCCTTCTTGTGTGTCTCCACTGGAGTTATTTATCTGTCACCACTCTCTCTCCCCGTGTCTTCCATTTAGCACTGCCGCTGCAAGTAGGGACAGAGCTGTCCTCCGTCTCTGTCTCCACACTGTCTCTGTCTGTGTCTGTATGCGGTCCACATCCTCCTCCTCGTCATCAACATCCACCTGAATATTACTATCTGACCTGATGAACGTGAGCTATCTGAGTGAAAGGATACTGTACCTGTTCCTGCTGCCATATTTTCTTCACTGATTCTGGGTCAAACATCGCTGAAGTCTTCTGATGGATGCGAAAAACGCAGAAAATTGAGTTTCCGAGTCAGTGTGCAAACATGATTGACACGGTTATTTATATTTTTAGAGGTCTGACAATTATGGACAAAAAAAAAAAACTGACTCAGTATGCAAAGGCATTTAGTCTCACACAGGACACGAACACCGGTCACCTTAGTCAAAGTCTTCCACCTTCCTGTCTGCCCACCCGCCTTAATGCACTTAACCAGTCTTTATACTATATCCGTTGCCCTGTCTGTCTAGTAACGACGCAGATGGGTTTACACTGGAGTTGGTTGAAACCTGGTGTGTCTCATAGAGACACCAAAAGGCGCCTAAGTAGCATACTTTGACGCCCTGGGTTAACCCAACTGGGTTTCACCTTTATCTAAATCTTTTCTCCTTTGCCTCCCCATCGCCCTGTACATTGTTCATGTTCCGTCGTACGTCTCTCTGTCATTCTAACGGTATTATGCTTGCACAGGAAAAAAAAAATTCAGAGATCAAAGAAAGGCTAGAAACCTGTTGGTAGTCTGAGTGTTGACTTAAACAGAATCGACATTGTGCAAAACGAAGCTCTGCAGGTCCCTAAAGGGCCGTGCCCTCACTCGGTCTCTCCACATTTTGGGGGCACATATTTCGATCCTCTCATGGTCGTCCTGAAGCAAGTCCTGCCAACGCTTCCCACCTTTCATCTCTTACTTGTTGGTTTCGCTTAGCTGATCAATACCTTGGCTTCAATCAGTCCCATGGCAAGGCTGAACATACTTGTGTCCAAGTATTTATAATTCAGATCCCTCCCTCAGTCAATCCTCTAGCCTGAAGTGAGAGTTCAATGCGACGGCAATATGTATCACGTGCATGACGGAGGCTTTGACTGCTTTTCTCTTTTCGTCTCCATGTCAGTGAATTTATTGACAATCCTCGGCGTTGCAGCCCGATCATGCATTGATGATGTGTTCTTTGCCTTGAAGTCATGTTTGAATCAGTAGCCATCGTACTTTTTTTCTCGCATCAAGAGGGAATAAACAATCAACGCTAATCGCAGCTGCCATTTCCAGGAATACTTTTGATCTGTAGGTCAATGATGGATTAGTAGAGGTTCGATACTCGGAGCAGCCCCAGATGCCAGATTGCCGTGAAGCTGCAGTGGTGTAGGATGTGGGCATAGAAAACCTGCGCCCACCATGTGGGCTCTCTGATCCAGCAGTGAATACACCTCCAACTGCTTTCTGAACTAAGATTTGAAAAGCGTTGCATTGACAATACAGTTAACACGAGTCCCAAGCGGCCAGCACATGAGTGGTTTTCCTGGATACAAAGCTACCAAACAGTATTTACCACACGAGTTATGGAATACAACATATAGAAATTAAATCATGGAGCAACAGCAGCCACAGATTTTCAGTTTTGGACCTGGCGTTTGAGCAGGGGCTTAAAAAGATATTCTGTTTTTCTGATTTGGCCATCCCAGTTTAAAGACCAATTTCCTGGTTTAACTTCAACCTGCTGTACTTTTGAAGACATAATTTTCCCATGCAATGATGGATTATAACCAACATGTCCGATGTGGTTAATTCTTCAAGCTGTTTCATCACCTCTGTTTGTTGCTACGTTGGATCTTGTTGGAATCTGCCCATTTTTACAGATCCCAGCAGTTTGGTTAGTGACTGCAGTGTTACAGCTCATAGAAATGATGGCTAGAAGTATGAAATTAAAACCCCATTTGTAGAAGTACCAATAAAATAATTGCAGTGAAGAGTATTTCTGAACAGTTAAGATATAGAATATACTGTGTCAGTCAGTTAAGTCTGTTTTTTAAGAGTGTGAGAAAAGTGGGTTTTCTTTAAAAGAAATTGAACATTTTACTGGTTGGCCTTCTTGTTTTCACCAAGTCGAGCAGGGTAGGGTCACCATAAATGATTCAGTGTTATCGGGAACTGACAGTTTCCCAAGAGAATGAAGTCTCCAGTTAATGCAGCCAATGTGTAGACAGGTGTGAAAGAGACGGTGATTTCTCATACTCAGAAATGTAAAAAACAAGTTGTGGTAATATGCTTACAAGGTCTTTTCAACAGACACACAAGCTTTCTTTTTTCACTTACACACAACAAGACAATGCCTGCTGACACACTCCTCAAGCGAGGACCCAGCAGTGGTGACATTTCCAAAATAGGACTAAAAGCAAAATTATAAACAGCACCTTGAGCCCCGAAGGACGAGACTCTGTCTCCAGCCTGAGGGTCCCAAGGCCCCAAAAGCCCTAAGGCCCTGAGCCTTGCCGGGAGTCTCTAATGATCAGGTCATGTAATATTAACTACAGGAGGAGGTGGAGCCTGTGCTACCACCCCCAACCAACACCAATTTATCTTTGATAGTCAGATAATCCCAAAAGCACACAGCAGTTCAGTGTGTGCATTACAGGTTACTGGCTTTTGATTTTAAATTATTTTCTGACCACATTAGTGCGAAAAACCTCCAGATTTTATTTATAGCACAACTGTAATTCAGAATTGCACTGCTATTAAGTAGGAAATGTTTTAGTTTTAGATGCCCCATATTGGTCTAAATGCTGTTCCATAAGATTACCCTCAAATATTCACAATATAGCTATCATTCTAATCTACTCAGGGCTTGTAAATAGAGTTTTTAAAATGAAATATTGCCTGCAATATAAAAGTTTAATGTTGATAACGCATACATTGTTGTTTAGGGAACACAGACAAACAACCTTTCAGTCTGCCTCATTTGGGATCCCCCCTCTATTATGTGCATTTCTTTGCTCCTTTTATTTTCACAAATGCATGCTCACATGCAATCCTCAGATCCACCATTACTGTCTGGCGCAGCCTCCCTGATGACTGTATGCTTACTGTAACAGAACGCTGTATTAGAGCGTAGACTCCAAAGCCTCTCGTTAACCCTGTATTGTCTTCAACGAGCCCGAGACCGCCCACTGTGGTAATCTGTCTTAAAGCTCCTGCTGAGGACTCCCCACATTGCACAGTCAGTCTCACTGTAGCTCACCAGACTATGTCTCCAGAAGAGAGATGCAGTATTTCCCTCAACTTTCTTCTCCCCCGTGCCATCCGCTGACTTGACAAGCTATTTCCTGCTATTATGAACCTAAGGGAGCAGTTTTTTTTTTTTTACAGAGCCTTTCCACTGTTGCTATAGTTACTTAGCAGCAGGAACATTGGCTGCAGCAGTTCAAGTGGAGGCACTTTGCATGTAAGCGTATGTTTGAACACAGACGGTTTTCAGAAATTTAAAACATTCAAATGTGGGATGCTTGCAGACCAGTGCTTGTTGGCAAGAACGCATACTGTTTGTCCTCATTTCAGTTTAATACCACTTTATTCATCCAACACTGGGGAATTAAAAAGTCAGTTTAAAGTGTAAGTAATCATTAAAAAAATAAGACATAGGAAATATTTTGCCTGTGACCCTTGAAGGCAACACCATGTCAAAGGTTGGGTATGTTTTGGTGTGTCAGATGTGAGGAGTTCAATTGAGTAGAGATGTTGCTTTCTTGGGTTGTTGTATTTTTGGATTGTTATAATTATTATTATTATAATTAATTATTATAATTTATAATAATTATTATTTAAGGGTCTGAAAAGGTCAAATTATCTGGTATTTTAAACACTACAAGCAGAGCTCAGCAATCACACATTACTGTTGCCTAGTGTGAGGAATCTACCATTTCTTTATGAAGTTATTCCTCCTTCATTTTGTAAGAATTCTTAGGGTCCTACTTCATTGGATGACTTTAAATTTAATTCACCGTGTGCTGAATTTTGGAGTTAAATGTTTCCCCAAATAATGGTCTTAAATTTATTATCAAAGCTGAAAATGGAGGATGTGTATTTTACCTTTGTTAAACTTGTGCCACGGGTCACTGATGGCAGTCACATCTACAAAAGCGTCCCTAGAAGTCATCAAGAGTTTCTTAAACTTGGTCATCATCACCATTAGCTTAAAGGGATAGCGCATCCAAAAATGAATGCTGAGGAAGGCTCTGGTGAAGTTTTAGAGTCCTCACATCCCTTGTGGAGATCGGCAGGGGGAGTGGCTAGCACACCTAATGGCTGACGGCGCCCCAGACTAACGTCCAAGAACACAAACTTGTATCCACAAAATATCTCCAACATGCTCATCAGTAGTGATCCAAGTGTCCTGAAGCCCCGACATAAAAAGTTGTTTCATTTGATGTTTTCAACATCCGTTTTTAGCGTCAGATATTTTGTGGTTTCAATTTTGGGTTTTTAGCCACCAAATGTGTGTGTTTTATACCGACCAGGAACTGTTTTCCCACAACTAGCAGTTTTTTTTTACCAAGACATCGCTGTGTCTCCTCTGAGACAGTGGCATGAAAAGAGGTTATTCTTTACTGAGACACTGCAGCGTTTCTTGTAAGAATACTTCTCCCATTTTAAACCAAAATATGATCTTTTCCTCACCACACTCAAATGGTTTTTGTGTCTAAATCCAACCACACATTAACCACAGTGTTGTTGAAATATAAAGTTTCAATGTATCCACTACATAATAACGTGGTTTACAGAAAGGTACAATGTCAACATTTCTTTCTGTTGTTGGTTGAAGTGGGATGACACCATGATGACTGCTTCTTGTGTTGTGTCCTTGCTTCCGTGCCTCTCCCCTTTCTACTTCTTGTTACGTTATTGATCTGCTTAGCAGACTCTGCTGTTACATGTTATAGATGTCCTCGCTTTATATCTGTCTGCCAACCTATTCCCAACATCTCTGAACCGTCACAATCCTGTTCTAACACACTTGTCACATAGCATTGAAAAAAGAAATAGTAGTTGGTCAATTAAAGTTGGTTTTAACCAGTGTAAGGAGAGGATGCCAATCAGGGAAAACTTACTGTTTGCTAATGCCATTTGAATTGTGCATTTACATATAGAATATATTCAAATTACGTAAGCAGTATTTGTTAAGATTAAATTGAGAGATCAGAGATTAAAACAGTGACTAACATCCTTGTGCTACCTTAGTCTAAATGCAAATAGAGTCACTGCAAACAACTAATTAATATTAAATAATTAAGGGCTGAGGAAAACAACTTGTTTGCAACACTTTATCAAACTGTAAGCTTACTAATGTTCTACATGCATTTAAAAAAAATGATGTGCAAACATTTTTGGAGATTTGTCAGGTTTTACCAAGCAGGAAATTTATAGCTTTATTTATACACTGGACATATGGGGAAAAGTCAATTCAATAAGGTAACTTACTGTTTTACATTTAGTGGGTGGTATTCATGCAAGTTGTTATGGTTTTATTTGCAGTTTAGAGATATTCACTGCTGAGATTTTTGCCACCACTCTCACACAGGGGAAATTGAGATTATTTGATGTGTACTGCTTAAACAGCTGCTTAAAAACCAGGAAAAACACACTTAAAACTACAGCTACATATTGTTCCAGAAACAGTATCCCATTTTCTCTGGACAATCTACAGACCTCACTTTCAGACATTTTTATTGAGGAACAGAAATATTTATAAACAGACAATGAAAGCTGTTGACAGTGAGGTCTGTGGTTTATCTCAAAATATTGTTTCTGGCAAAAGACACTGCTGTTGAGTTTCTCAAATGTAGTTTATGTGTATTTTTGTTATGTTGTTTGATATTTGAGTGAATTGACATTCAGAATATTCTTCTTTTTTCTGTCATATGTGTGATGGTAAAAGGTCCAGTGATTATTAATTTAATTCTGAGCAACACGTTAATCAGAGTTTATACCCAACACCGTAGCCTTTTAAGTTGTGTGTGATTCATCCTGGCTTCATATGAGTGAAGGTAAAGTCTGCTGAATGTCTAGCATAAGACAATTGTTTTGTTGACGAACCTTGTGAGATGTAATGGAGCTAGCCTCTACGCTAATTTATGCAGTGTAAAATGTCATAGGCTTATGCTAATAATGTTAGCACGTTGGATTTGTGGGTTTTTAGCGAAAGACTATTTGTTTTGTCTGTGAACCTCGTTAGAAATAATGGTGCTTTTAATATTAAGCCATTGTTTATGTGTGTGTGTGTGTGTTATGTGTGTTAGTTGAATCAATCAAACTTAACTGAACTTCACAGAAACTCAACACACTTGCACAGACACCCCGCAGCCAACTAGCATTTTGGAGGTGTAGTTGCAGAGCAATGCAGGAACACCATCACACAAGTACAAATGCTCAACGGTGTAGGCAACTTGGGTAGGCTATTGCGTAGGCTCTGCAAAATGTCTACATGCAACTTAATCAGCCTATAAAATATATATTCAAATATATATATAGAAAGTAATCCTAAATCTTATTTCAGGGTTTCTGCCACTTTTTTCTAAATTGTCCTTTTTTTCTCTCCACTCAGACATTCTGTCAAAGTGGAACATACCCTGCCAGAGGTGGATGAGGATGGCCTGCTGCAGAGAAGCTTGCAGGACGGACTGAGGGAGAACTATGTCAACTCCAACTCCTTCAAGCCCCCATTGGCCCGCTCGCTTCGTATCAAGGAAGAGCTGCTCAGCCAGAAGCACCGCCTCCTGAGTCAACCTGCTGCTCTTTCATTGGCTAATCTCGAGTCAGCCGGCTTGCTCAATCATGCGCAGTCCTACTCCTTGCTTGGCCAGAAGGGCTCTTCCTCGTTCTGGGGAAGCAAGGCACACCTCGAAAGCCTGATGAAGCTGAAGCAGGCCAGTGGAGCTCTGAGCGGGGCCCTTAGTGACCTCAAAGACCTGCCTACATTCCTGGAGAATCATCACCACAACCACCACGGAGCCTTCCCCTTCAAAAGTTCCCTCCATCACCACCACAATCAGGTCTCCAAGGCCCAACACCACCACAATGAGGGCAAGAGGGACCAGGGCCACTCACCTCCCGTCGACCTTAAGATCCCACAAGTCCGGGGCATGGATCTCTCCTGGGACTCCCATGCTTCTGAGCTGTATGGCTATGGTGCCATGGGGGTTGGGGGTGGCGGCCATGGGGAGAACACCCTGAGCCGGAAGCTGAGAGCCATCCTGCCCAAGCAGAACCGCCGGGGAGGAAGCCTCGGAAGCCTGCTGGATGGGGCGGCTGACTACTGGAGCTCTGACTTGGACCACTCCAGTTCTGGACCAGCGTACTCCACCTCCGACGTGGAAGGGGACCCGAACTCCAAGCAGCCGAGGAAGAAGAGGGGCCGTTATCGCCAGTACAACAGCGAGATCCTGGAGGAGGCCATAGCAGTAGTGATGAGCGGGAAGATGAGCGTGTCCAAGGCTCAGAACATGTACGGGATCCCGCACAGCACCCTGGAGTACAAGGTCAAGGAGCGCATGGGAACCCTGAAGAACCCCCCAAAGAAGAAGCTCAAGCTGATGATGAAGATGGAAGCAGGAGGTCAGGATTTTCCTCTTGCAGAGTCAGAGAACACGCCCACCGCAACCCCACGAGACGACGGCCCGCCGCTGGCAGCTGCTGAGCTCAAGGACAATGTAAAAGAAGAGATTGATGACAATTTCAAACCAATCGACTAAACGACTTACACATGTAAACCTCAGTCAAATGACTAAAGTAATTTGAAAACGGATGGGGCTTTATTTGTGCCAATTTACTTTGCAGTATCTGGGTGAGCACAAACGCAGGGATAACATGAGGAGGATTCTAAAAACAAACTGGAGATAAACAACTAATCGGATGGTTTTTAACAAACGTCGTTTTAACGATGCTGTATAAGCATTTGTTTAGCTTTTATACCCAGGGGCTTAACAAATGCAGCTAAAGACATTAGTTAAATGACAATTGATGAAATTTCCATAAGCATGCTGATAATCCCCAGCCCAAAAACCCAACCCCCCTCTTTTATGAACTTGATACACTGAACCATTGCTGCTTATAAATGCAGTTTGGGCTTTGGACCAATCCAATTTGGGGGGAAAATGAGGGGAAGGTTGAAAATTAACTCCTTAAAAAACTGACAAATTAGTCCCTTTACTGCTCCCCTCTCTCATGGAATACTAGCTGAAAATTGGTAAGTGAACTGTCTATTATATTTGAAGGCAACTGTAAGGTTTAATCATACCATTGATATTCCTCACCAGGGTTCTGAATCAAAACCCATTCTCTTATTGCCAGGTAGCCATGACGCTTTAACTGCAAACTTTTTCTTTCCTCCTTAAGATATTCTGCTAATCTCTGTGCGGACAAAAGCAACATTAACCCGTCCTTTTTGAATGAGAAAAGACACACAAAAGTCATTCAGGGATGCATGTTTGTGAGTTTCGTGGACACTACTGACTTCTATAATCGACTTCTTTTCCTCTATCTTTATCTTTTCATTTGATTTGTTTTGCTTTCTTTTGCACTACACTTTGGGTCTGGCGCTTACAGACCAGGTTACCTCGGCATTGTTGCCCTTGCATCATGCACTTATTATGGTCTGTCTCTGAAGCCCAGTCGCAACCTCGTAATGGGTCAGAGGTGCACATCGCCTGCGTACGCTGATCCATAATCAGATACCAGGAAGCTCTAAAACCCTCTTTTTTTGCCAAGAGACAAGTTGAGGGGTAATGTGATTATGGATCAGCTGTTTTCAAGGCGGAATGCTACCTCATGGACCACCAACAGTGTCTCACTGCTGATCCTAGAAAGCTGGAGCCACCTTCAGGTTGCCCTCCAAATGGTGACCGAAGTGAGCTCATCCCATCCATGGAGATCTTATTGGATGAAAGCCTTTTAGGATCAGAATGTGAAACTCTGCTGCTATCCAGTTGATTATCTAGCTCCTATACAAGGCTTTAGCTAGCCCAAGCTAATGAGTTTTAGCTAGTCTTGGCTAACAACAACACATTGCTGATGTTTTTTGTTTGTTTTTTTTCTTTTCTAATCAAACTAAGCAGAAGCGGCTTAGGTGACGAGTTATAAAAGAAATTCTTCTCCCTCAAACCTCAGACAGTTTTATCGGCAGTTTACTACAACAATGTGCATTTATAGAGGGGGTGTTCATTTTGGGATGGTGGGTGGGCAATATGCAGTGGGGAGGGGTAGTTGATAGAAGCGAGGGAAAAGCAGATTTAATATATTATAAATTATTATGACTGATGATGTAAAAGCCAATCCGTGATTCTGGATGATTTCTTTTTTCCTCATTTTTAACTCAGGGTAACTGAGACAGATGATGTGGGTTTCAAATATGGTCATTTCCTGTTGGACCTATAGTAGACAGACAGGAGGACAAGACACGCCCCTCACTAATGCTTTGTCTGCCAGAGGGGCCATGTAAGTAAATATGGCGGCGCCATAGCAGATAGACCTGCTACTGAATCATGACAAAGAACAGCAAACACGGACGCTGGGTTTAGGGATCGAACTTATGGCGCTAAACTTCTAAGATAGCACTTTTCAAAAGTAAGCGAAAACACAAGAGAGAAAGAAAGCTGTTTGAGGTTATGCACGTAGTGTAGCTCTTCTCTGGGGGATATGGAGCAGAGAGCGACCAGGAGGGCAGAGACATGGAAGAAAAAAGCTTTAGTGTGTGAAGACTTTCAGAAAGCTGCAGCTTGGACCCAAACTACTCTTTTTTTTCCTCTCGATTACCTCCACGATTTAAAAACAAAAAAAACAAAGAAAAAAAAGGAGAAAAAAATGGTCGACAGCTTGAACAAGTTGAGTTTTGTGTAGTGTCGTCTAGTTGTTTTCCCTACCCTCGCCGCTGAAGCACCAGGGATAGAAAAACTATCATCACGTTTTACCATGTGGGGAAAGAATATCCCTCAGAGGACACAGGTGGATATAAAAAAATATGCTCTTTTGGTATTTTCCATCAGGAAAAGATTGAAGGAGATGACAAAAGCTTTTTGGTCGTCATGTTTGTGTGCTCTGTGTTAAATGTTGCTCTACGCTCCTAACACTGCCTGGTGCTCACCCAGTCTGTGAGATTTTTAACATGAGAATTGTACCTCTCTGTTTAGATGAAATGATGATGATGATTCACTCCTTTTGAAATGTATTGTACATTTTATTTATTTGATTTTTTTCTTTGATTATTCTCGTAAAAATGGCATGCACCAGTTTTTTTGGCTGATTTTGGGGTCGGGCCAATTGAATATATTGTGTTGAGAGGATTTCAACAAAATCTCAACCTCATACTTATTTATGAATGAATCACAATCTAATAAGAATTTGAATCACTTACGACCTGTTGCAAACAATCTTAATTTCCCCCTCTGATGTTATTGGTTATCCACCTTAGCTTTGTAGCTCCCTTGGCTTGATTGGCAGGTATGCATGGCCAATGGGAAAAGCTCCTTAAAAGACCCCTGGAAAAAATCTATGGGGGTCATCATGCATGAAATGCGTCCAACACTGACAATGCTGAGCATTTAAAGTGTCTAAAAGGTTGTTGTGTGCGTTGAGTTGGACCCAGCGAAGGACAATGCACTGATCTGATAGTTAAAACAGGATCAAAGCTCCAGTGTTGGTGGAAAAGCACTTGTTAAGAACACGCCTCTGATGAAAGGCTCACTTACCCAGCTGTGAATACAGTTTGACAAAACTTGACAAACATTGTGCCCCCTCCCTCTTAAAAAGTAGAACAAAAAGCCTGTTAGTCTGTTCATTTAATGCATGTAAAGCATGGATCTGTGCTAATACAAAAGAAAATATATGTTTAAAAATAGTGTAATTGGCACTTAATGCACAGGCTTGCATGGATAAACTCCAACAGCACTTAGACTGAATTCCCCTGAGAGGGGCGATTCCTAGAGGGCCAAACTATACCTGTGTATAACTCACATTAATCTCTAAATCCTTTCCAAGAAATTCTTGACCTCCTGCTGTACATTTGGCTCTTATTATAAATATGCCAATGCTTTCTAAAATTTTAATAATTTAATGTCTTTGAGAATGTCCCATTTTCAGCCAGTTCTTATCTACTGAGGTGCATGCCATTTAAGGTATATTTATTTCATTTTATTTGATTTTTCTTGTTTTTATTTTTGTTGTTTATCGTCACGTGGTTAACGGCTCCCCCTGTCCGAAAAAGTCCTCCTTCTTGCAACTGAGTCTCACTGCTGTTCTTAAAAACCTCATACTATATTATATACGTAAAGTATATATCTATTTATATACATATATATATATATATATATATATATATTAACAAATACTCACATAATGAATGTAGTGAACCGAAATGAATATCTCAAACTTACAAAACCAGAACAGTCGTCTGCAAAAAAGATTGCACTGTTCATTTTTTAACTGACTGTTGTTTTTATTCTTTTGCTTTTAGTTTCACTTTACGCTGCTTGCATTGGAAACGCAGTCGTTTTCTGACGCGGGCGTGCGACAGTAGCCTTCAGTACTGTAAATGTCTCAGGATCGAGCCAATGGGATGGGCAGCAATATTTGTCAGTCGGAAAATGGCGCAGACTTAACTACCTGTACTAAACATGTATACAAGGGCTGCATGATTAATGGTTAAAAAAAATCACGATCTAGATTTAGGCTTCTACGCAATCTCACCTCTGAGGGTAAATGATTCTGCCGTATCAGCTTTGGAGAGCACACACAAATGCACTTCAAGGCTGACAGATCTCTTCCTGCAACCACCACTTTGCTGTCAGACAACTAATCATATTAGCCACAAAGCTATCCGTGTGGTCAGGCTGGGTTACTGCAGAGAGTTTCCAATTTTTGGTCCCGGTTGTGTGGGAGGCGGCACAAGCCTCGCCTGCAGCTTTTCTAACATGCACTAATTTTACTGTAAATGTATGTTAGCGCTAACAGAGATATTCAGAGTTTTTCATGTTATTATACGGCTTAGGCGCAGCACCTTAGCGTTTTTGTGCTGTGCCTCAGCCACATGAACACGAAAACAATGTGGAGAGCGTCCGTACGTTGACGCACAGGATGGGACTCGACTACTCACCCAAACGTCTTAAACCAATCACTATATGTACTGGTAAAATGGTGTAAATCTAACTGAAGGGGAAGTTAGCGCACTAGCCCTACAAGTAGAAAGCAGTAACGTCACATAATATCACTGACAAGATCATTTACAAGTCATTCCGTTACACTACCGGGTTTGGAGTTGGCTGTTAATAATACACAAGGATAAGCACTGATAAAACTACGTTCATCACACTAACTGAGTGCCAAATAGCTTGGTAGTTCACTAACAGATACAAAAAGATTGTTGCTTAAGTACTATGCCTGTGTTATTAATGTTAATTTTCTATACACTGTGAATCTGTAACATGCAAGTGTTTTTGCGGTAGCCCATCTGTCGTACGCATCTCTGTGATCGTTTATTGGCCTCAAGCAGTGGAAAATATATCAGTAACACGACAATAGTAGTTAAAAACATATTATTGCGTTTGTTTGTGAACACACTTGATGCAGCTTACCAGCTCTTCCTGTTGGATCGGGGTGAGAGCATCAGCTGGTTCAGGTATGTTAAGCACAGATAACTGGAAAACATGCAGGTAGGGGTGTCTGGATGTAGGAACCCAGGGTCCAGGCTATTAGTACTATTAGCATTAGCAAACTCTTTTTTGTGAAACAATTAGTGAAGTATTCATCGTGACTTTTTAAATTTGTGTATACGTGTAGTTTTACAGGGCAGACATTGCCAGGAAAATTAAATGTTCAGACGAAGGCTGTGATACGTGTAAATACTGAAATAATTAACTATAGCAAGTTTTGTCTTCAAGCTTTTTGGGCGTCACACGCAGTAATAATGGGGGACGGCCCCCAGACCCGTTAATAAATTTGTAATGTTGTTTAATATGAGTCCATATGCTTGCTTTGTTTCTTTGTAGGACAAGTTTTACAGACAAGAAATGCAATAGTGCAAAAGCAATAATTTGTTTCGGTTACAAAAGATTTCAATCCTTTCAAAAAAAATTGTGGTTCTCATTTTCTCAAGAATCATGCAGCCCTGGTATATACTTACGTAATCTATATGTCAACTTGGTCAGCAGAGACCAAGTGCTATACCTCAATCTCAGAATAATGACTCCTTTCTGTGCCTCGTACTTTTATGTATACCTTACCTGGGAGCCTGGCGAAGGGATAGCCGATACTCTGGGAAATATAGTATCCTCTGCTCTTTCTTTTCTTTTATTATCTGTTCATTTTTCTTTTCATTGTTTCGCCTCCCTCTTGCAAAGGGAGGAGGGAGACGCTTCGAGTGTCTGACTGACCAATATTTGCCACCCTACCTCTTTTCAGGTATTTTTTTCGCAACAACAAAACCTTGTAGAAGTAGATAATGGGCAACAGATTGAGGAAAAAGACCCACAGGGACTATTGAGCTATTCCTTTTCTTAGCACTGGATGGGGTTGATATGGGAAGGCTGCAAACCTCTCATTTCTTCCTCTAAAAGGCAAAACATTTTTTGGATTCAGTCGTCTGGTTTCACCCTGGAGGCGATAAGTGAGGTTGGTCCCACCCTGGTCTGAGAAAGAACAAGTGTTTTTGTTCACTGAGGGGTTTCTTTTTGGTTTATTGTGTGTTTTTAGATGTAACATAACTCCAGGTTGAAACTTGACTAGTGGTATTTGTTTTTAAAAAAAATTATGCCTTTTTTTTTTTTTTTTTTTTAATTTCTCACACTCAGAGAAATCAGAGACCCAGAGGGGAGATTGGGGGACAGGTGGACATGTTAACCTTCCTTTATCTGCTGTCTTGTAAAAGAAAAATATATCCAAAATCTTTTACATTGCATTCCAAAAACAACACCACACACCTAGGAAAATGTACCTTTATATGATGAAAATGAAAAAAGCTATATACTTATGAATATATATGTATTTATTTTACTGTTTTTGCATCTTCAGGTAAACCAATCGATTTTCTTTTACTTTTCAGGTTGGTTTTTTATTTGATTTGATTTTTTTTTCCTTCCGAGTGAAAGACTGTCAAAAACATGATAAAAGAAGAAAAAAAAAAGTCGAACATCAACTACTGTAACCTCACTTAGTAGACACCACATGACGTGCCATTTTGTTTCAGGATGGTGTGTGGTGCCACGGGCTACCAGGAAAGAAAGACCCATAATGTATATGATTGCCATGCTCCTCTCTGCCGAGAGGTTTCTTCTGTTTCTTTTTCTGTCACGCTGCATATCTGGTTGTCATTTATACCTCAGGTCCGACCACTTCAAAGCAGCTGATTGTACAATAGAAACACACACAAAGAAGAATCAGGATTTTTAGTACGGCTCGTTTCCAGATTTTTAGATGTAACTGACGGAAGCAGTTTTTGAATAATTGTTGTTTCTTGTCGTCCTTCGTACTGTTATTCTGATGGCATCTTCTTTTCCTTTCTTTGTTTTCTTATAAAAAAGAAAAGACTAATTCTTTAAAAGCCAGAAGCCAGGTTTCTGTGAATACAACGCTGTATTCTCTCTAGCACATACAGCCATGGAAGAGCAGACGCACACACACACACACACACATATAGAGACATGACGCACCTATAGCAACACACACTCTCCCTCCTCATCAGGTAGCCACACTTTGTGTAGGCGGGTTATATGTATAATTATGAAGCTGGGAGTCTGCCGTTTCTCTTTTAGAAGCAAGTGGGTGTGTTTTGTCCACAGCCTGCAGAACATCAGCCCTGCTGGCTGATTTTGATCTGGCACACTGGGACACTGCAGGCACTGCCTCTGTGAAAATCACTGTTTTGTTTGTTGCTTTCAACAAAGACTGCCTCTCTTTTCTTTTTTTTCAAATCAACCTCCCGACCTTCCTGTTACAGGAAGAAAAAAAATTCCTCCATTCAGTCGTTCTTTTCTGTGTGACCAGTCTGTGATGCTGCGCACATTCCTGCAGTTATTTTGTGGCAATTTCATTTTCTCTTCTTATATGTTTTCATTTGACCTGCCTCACCTGTTTATGCTGCCGTTTTATTTGAGCTAACAATGTGGGAAAAACTTTGACACCTGTGATATTTCGTCTGGCCACTCAAAAGCACAAACTCTTGATGTTACATGTACTGCAACCACCATTTAAAACAATGCGAGAAATTGGCAGCCATGTCCTTTTGACAAAACATGGTTTAATTCATATTTCAAAATTTTATTGAAGGACATTTTCTTTATTTTCTAGTTTGAAGAATGAAATACAGCATTATGCATCTTGTAGTTAGGGGACTGTTTTTTACTTGTCAGAGTAGGGGGGTTTGAAAAATGCACAACCCTTCCCCTACAATAAATTAGTCATTAGATTTTTAAAACTTAGCCTTTGGTATTTTAAAATTTAAAAGTTGATGACGAAATCCTGGAGTTGAAAAAAGCCTTGGTTTTTCACTCTTGTCATGCATGCTAGTTAAATTGTGCAAATGGATTAGGTTCGGCCAAATTTTAAATGAGACGGGATTTTGACGAAATATCAGTATTTTAAGCGTAGATTTGATCGTGGGTATTTTTCTGACAGAAGCGTTTGTAACACATAATGTGTTCAAGGACCACTGGAAATTTAAAAGTCAAATGATAATCTCTGTTTTTACAGTTCCTGGCTATGATAAATAGTGTAATCTTGGTGATTTTTAATTAAAATATTCATGTTCTCTTTAAAAATCTAGGAGAAAATAATTCCAAATTACAAGCATTTAAAGCTGTATATCCCAAAAAACCATAAGTTCCTAGTGCTTAAAAAATGATTTGACATGTTCTGCCTTTTTACACCACCCCTCTCTCCCTCATAAGTAATGAACAGTCCCTAAGAAAGACACTGCTCCCACATTGTGTCTTGTTGCTGCACTGCATGCTGGTCTAACTGCTGAGAAAACAAATTCTTCTCCTAAAGACACAAGCAAAAGTACAAGCTACAAAATAAATGCAGGAATAAAAAGAACATCACCAGTAGCTATATATACTGGGTCAGGTTTCCCATCCAGAGTCTTGAACTCAAGTTGCTTTTCAGTAAATGGTCAAAGAGCAGGCTTAAATCCCTCTCTGAGAAACTGCCTGGTGTGTGTGTGGATGGATTTTTCTTCTAACTGCATATTCAAGAGGACTGTTTCTGCCTTGCAACAACATCCATCTTCCTCTGAGTGCAGTTTTAAAGTTAATAATCAGCGCATCTACTGACAGTTACAATTTGCCTCGTGTGTCATAAGCTTTGCCATGCTGTTGTTTTTTCCCCCAGACATTTGTCAAAGCGGCGCTAACAGATCTGTTCAAATGTGCATCTCTTTTGGAGTGCGATGCCAAGTGTTGTAAATGTCAAAGCATTTGTGAGGATGTGACAAGCAGTCGCTCAGTAGCAGTCGGGCTTTGAAAGCTGAGTACGGATCTTAAAAGGCCAGACACACCCCTGGAAAGATGCTCATCTGCGGCAATCAACACAACACACACCTTCACTCCCTTCGGTTAGAATTTACAAAACAAGAAATTTGGAGAAAGTTTAAATTGTGGACACCTGGAGCGCAAAAATTTGACTCCAAATGTAGAAGTTGTCACATCAGATGGTGATGGTTTGAACCATAATTTCATGTTACAACTCAGATATGGTTACCTATTAATCCAAACTGTCTGAAAACAAGATCAGGATTTTGATAACTACACCCTGAATATGGTGTTTACAGTATTTCCCTCAGTGAGTGTTTTTTTACAGCCAGATTTTGAATATTTTTATGGACTGAATGTGTTTTCAGTTGCTAATTGCAGCTTTTATGCAGAGCTGCTGATTTCCAAATTCCCATCTAGACTCAATAATCTACTACACGAACCACACTCAACTTCTTATTCGCATTCAATCTGATGGTGCCGCCACGAATAGGTGATTATATATTTGTTGTTCTTCAATCAGTGGAATCAAGAGTGCCTTTTGAAGACTCTAATCACAATCTCAATTCTAATCGTTAAGGGTTGGTTTCTTAATCACGTATAATCTAACCACCCTAGTGAAATCACAGAGCGGTTGCTTCGAGAGCAACATTTTCCTGTCGAGGCAAAAATGTCACGTGAGATTCAGGTCAAATTTGTCGGCTTAAATTCCCAGCCCGCCCCCCCCCCCTCTGCTCTGTGATTATGTAGCTCTGTGAAAGGCTCGCAGCAGACATTTTCTCACACTGGCTGTTCTCGCCTCCGACGAGCCCGCGGTGCTGGCGTGCGTCTCACCCCTCCGCCTCGGCAGAAAGCCTCCTTACAGATGGCAGTCATATAGACATGGCAGTCTGAGGAGGTGGATGGTAGTGCGAGGATGAAATCTAAGTGAAGTACAGCAGAATAAAGGCCGCTGAAGGTCGCCATCCCCACCCCCACGCCACAGTTAAACAACAGGCTTTTAATGGAACGATGCTGAAATTCACTTCACGAGCGAACGTTACTTCGGCACGTTGCGTCTACGATTAAAAGGTGGCACACTTAGTTTGAAACTCAACTTAGAGATAGAAAGGGGATCATTAGAGACAAAATATCGACCGGATGTGCAGATATTTAGAAATTAAAACACGGCTGTGCGAAAGAAATCTGGTCAAATTGCTCTGTGATAGAGTGCATTTCATGAGGTGCCCTTGTGTGTTGCCATGACAATCTTGCAGCATTGTTCCCATGTGGAGGTGTGTCTGGCCCTTTAGAGCCACCTACATGGACCAGCTGGTCTCTGTTGCTCTGAACTCAAACCCAGCTCTACTGATACTCCTGCATTCGCTCGCGAACATGGAGGTTTCGAGTTAAGTTCGGAGATTTAGCAGAGCTGATGCAGTCTTGTTGCAAAAAATACATAACACGTAGATGCTGCTTCAAGTGCTGATTCTTCGGGTTTTGTCTAGCGCTTCTTTGTTTCAAAGGAAATGCTGTTGACAGATGATTTTACAAAATCTTTGTCCAACACTGGCGAACAAATATTTACCACAGTATGTCTGTTATCCTCTTGTCGTGTCCTCTTTACCTTCGTTATACTTCCAGCAAGATTCTTTATTTGTCCTGCTCTCTTTTGTATCCATGTGAGAGCATCTGAGAGCATGTATTTGTCCTTCTCCTTGCTCGTCTCTGAGATGCTCTCTGTTGTTTCTGCTACCTCAGTCTGTCACATGGACTCGCCTGTAGGGATCTTTTCAGGTGCCGACTGCTAAACTAAAGCGTAGTCCGTTTTTGCTGGTGAAGAAGCATTTCATAGCATCTCTAGGCCTTTTAAAGTTTTGAGGTGAGGTTGGCTGTGGTTTGAGCAGTTTGGATGAAAGCTAAGTGACACCAAAGTTAGCTGGATGATTTTGTCAGGCCTCCCACTGGCAGCTCTCAAAGTCCGCTGATTGTTTGCCAACCACTGAGATCTCATCTTCTTGTTATTCCTCTCAGAAATGTGTCAGGTCTTGATTGTCCTGTCACTCAAAAGTGCGAGGTTTCTGGAGATACGCCGTGATGCTGCTGCACTGCTGTCGGTGGCTGGGTAGGGCCCCACATCTCCTTCCATACCTCTGTAAACGTTTGATTTTATTGTCACTTTCTTTGATGAAAAGTCATAAACCCCTTCCTTCCCCTTCACCCCTGCGCCCTAACTATTCGTCATCCTCTCGGCATCCTTGGGCAGTGGAGCGTGAGCACCTTGGGGCTGACAGGCCCTCGTTTATCCCAGGAGAGATGGGGTGTTCCTGGGCAGCCCCAGGTCCTTCACCTCTCATCAGGCCTTTTCATAAACCTCACCATCGTCTCTTGGGATTGTCTACACGACCCAGAGGCCTCACAACACAGTCTTCCCTTTTCTTTTTCTTTTTTCTTTTTTCACAGAGGCTTTGCCACGCTTCCCTCTGACGAGGAACTTGCAGATTTAGATTTTTTTAAAGACAGGGCTTGTGGTTCTTTCAGCAACAAGGGGGATCATTATCCTCTGCAATATTGAGAACTGTTTCTAGAGGGAAAAAAAACAACAACACACTAACATACTACATACATACAGTGTGTTTGGCAGTCGGTTAATGTTTCAGTCTTGGTGAAAATTTCATGAACTCTCTCAACTAAAGAGACTTAATATTTTAAAGGTTTGGCCGTTAATGTTGTATGATGTCTCTGATCTCTTGTTTTGATGTTTCAGGGTAACGGGCTCGTGCTTGACTTTAAGTTTCTGTATTTAAAAACAGAAAAATAGAAAAAAAAATCGTCTAATGAGCGGGGTTGTGTTTTGTTGAATTGCCAGTGCTTTGCTGTGATCCTCTTGTAGCTTCTTTTTGCAGTCTTTCGAGTTCTGACGTCTTCTACATTTGAACTTTGGTGTCTTTGACGACCACGTACCTTCTCTGTTACTTATCAGTTGTGAAGTCTACACTACATGCAGATAACCACACCAGCCAGTGTATTTATAGTCGAGCTGAGGAGCAACACTGGCTTGTGAGCACGATCGATAGTCAGGTCAGACAGACCGGAACTTGATGAGCGGATATCGGAGTTCAGTCCTCAGCCAGGAAGTTTGGCAGTACAGAAGATTAAATGTCATGCAGATGATTCCCACTGCCAAAACAGAAACTATTCAGAAACTCCTTCATGGAACACCTCAAACGCATCTGGCGGACGTTGACTCGTGAAAGCCAGAACATCACTTAAAAGGGTCTTTGAAAAGCCTTTTTTTTAATTATTTTTGACTGATTCTGTACATTATTTTCAGCCAAATACTTTTTTCAGTGCTTTATAAAACAGCAAGGATTGTAAATATGATTAACTCTTAGCAAGGGAAGGCTCATGCAGAGCTCACTTAACGATCCACCTCGTTGGTCCTCTGGAGATCTAACCTACAAGACTTGGACTGTTGCCTTCCCAAATGTCAAAATTAAGAAAAGCTGCTCGCAGAAACAAGAAAACGAGCGTTTTGACTGAACATGCGTTTGGGAAAGTAACGCTGAGTGTTTGTTCTTTCTTTCAGTCTTTGATAATGTTTTCCATCTTGGTGTTTCTTGGTGTGCAAAAATGTAAAGAAGAAGAAAAAAAAAAACTTACAACACAGAATACCTCAGAAAAGAAATCCATGTAACCTTGACAACCTCCACATATTGTCAGATCCTGACCATCAACACTCATCTCCCGGGCACTTTCATCTACTGTCCTTTGTCTTTGTTTCCCCTCTTGCTTCTTTTGCCATGCAGTGCGTAGCACCCAGTGGAGGTTCCATAGCTTTTTATACCACTTTGGTTTCACATCCTCTTGTGTGTTCTGTCTTTTGATTTGCGAACATTCTTGGTCTCGAACCTTTCGCAGCCCACTTTGCGTTCCTCATTCAAAGACGCAAAGAAGGTCGTTTTCAAGACAATTCCATGCATCACAATTTACAAACAGCTCGGAAAGATCCGCTAAAGATACTCTCAGAATCCCTTCAAAAGGAGGGGTTGCACCAGAACAAACAAATCCTCCCGTCTTGATTTTAAAAGTGGGTTTGCTGAAAGACTGAAGGCCAATACGTGGAACACTTGAAACCACACAGTCCCTACGTTGTTCCTTTTCCATACCTCTTTATCTACTTATCTACTCTTTATCGTTGTTAAAAACTGAATGTAAAAAAAGGCAAACACAACTAACCTCTAATTTAACTATACATATTTAAGAATAAGAAATACTCTATATGTGCACATAGATATACCTATACAAGCCCAACACAGACACAAACACAAATGCATATGTATATACAAATCTCTAATGTCATATACTTTTATCTTGAAAAGGAAGAGGATGAGCCTTTTCCATTAATGATTCAGGGAAACAATACAGAAGTCCAGTGCAGTATGTTAGGTAAAATCACTCCCACTCTGTTGCTTCTGGTGTTCGTTTTCTTACTCTGTTCTTGCTTGTTATTTCCCCATGATGTAGCATAGGACAAAGGGGCAGGGCGACTTGAGTTTTTTGTTAACAGAAGGAGAAGTAGTGGAACTAGGATCTAGTGTAGTTGTAGTCTTTTTCGAGCCTGATTCTGTGAAAACGGGGGAGGGGGACGGTGGGAGGGTTTTTTTTCTAAAGCGGACACTGTAAAGACAGTATATTTATGAAGATGACTTGGGCGCAAGAGTCACAGCGGGGGGTTTGAAGGGTTGGGGGGAGGGGGTCTTCAGGACAGTTGTACATAGAACTGCTTTACCCATCAACCCTTGCCTGTCTTTTTCACAGGCGAGGTGGAACTGTATATTGAAGGCACTGAGAAGCAACAGTTTGTGTGTTTTTATGTCTAGAAAAGTAAAGACTGTTTTAAATGAAGGAAGTGGAGGGGGAGGGGGGGGGGGAGGGGGGAGGGGGGGGGTGATGATCCTGTTCAGGTTGTCTACTGAACCAGACAGACAGTGAAGTCGTTAGAAAACGCATCTCCCTCGAGCTTTGCCGGGAGCGACGGACGGTTTCGTGAACGTTGACCCTCTCGATATTTTTGCATGCTGGTGTACATACCCCTGTATCAGTCCTTTTGTTTGAAAAGGCTGGTTAAATCCAAAAGCGCTTTTTGGATGTTGTCCGCAGGACAGATTCTGATGTTTTGAATATGAAATATTGCCCCTAAGAAAAAAAAATCCCTTTCCTGAGAAGAAGGAGCACCTAAGGTGTTTGTTTGTCACTGCAACAGCTTTCGTAGTGGTTTTTGGCTAAAGCTCTTTTTCAATCATTTTTTCCTTGTGTAAAGTAACAAAAAAAGTATGTATGAGTGTGAATCTGTGTGGCTGTGTAAGAAATAATGTGAAAAGCTTGCTCTTTTTGGTTTTCCTCAGTTTTTCTTCAACCATATTCTAGCCTCAGAGCTGTTTTTAGGAACATTAATCTACCTGTGCTCTTATAGTAACTCAATGGAACAGTGTACAAGTTTGAATAATTGTATCTCTGAACGTATCCTGGCTGTCTGTAGGAAAAGACGCCTCTCTCTGGGCGCCTCACAGCCCCAAATTACATCACCCACACACCCTCAGGGACCCCCGACAACACTGCTCTCACTCTTATTCAGGTACTTAATCTACACCGAGTCCTAGCAGTGATCAACCTTAACTATGGTTTATTTTATTAGCCTGTTCCTATGAAGACAAAAATTACCACCAAAATCTTAAATAATTAGAAGCGTTTTTTCTTACCCACAGAGTTTTGTTATTTTGTGTTCTAGCCATGGGATTTCTTCTCTCTTTCTATCCTTTAGCTGTCTCTATTTTTCGATCTCTGAATATTTTTTAGTATCTTATGAATGTCAATCTTCTTCTCAGTTCAGGACTGCTGAGTCTTTGTTAGCACTCTGTTCTCTCTGACTTGTGTCAGGTGCCATGGCTTTTACTCTGTGCCGAGCATCGATGCATGCATCTGGTATTGTGTGGCTACAAAGCTCCAACGTAACAATGACTTGCACCAAGCTAACCTCTTAAAAGAAACATTTCATACAAGTGCACAAAACAGTGGTTTGGCTTTAGATAGTATTTTAAGCCTCCACAATCCTTCATACACTATGTTGGTTTATGTTCAGGTATTAAGTGCAAAGTTTTTTTCTCTCCGTCGCTATTGGAGTTAAACACAACACAGAGGAATGTGACAGATCTGCCTTCAGTTCTTACACTTCAGGGAAAACTTAGTAAGCCTCTCTCAACGCAACGTAAACCAGGAAAATGTGGGAGCTCAGTTGAACGTTGTGTGATCAAACTGGCAGAACTGTAGAGCTGTGAAGGAACAAGGAGAGACAAACTGGAGCAGCGAGATCTGCTTTACAGTTTTCAGTGAAATTGTTCTCATTTGTTCTGTGCTGTGATTGGTGGAAACCTCTGCTGTATGTTGCTAAGTGTCTGTGTTGCCGCACACAGCTTGGTCGATGCCATGGATTTTGGAAGTCCTCTGACTTCAGAGTCTGTATGTCACTAAGAACTAGTCATGCAAAAGCAGTCATGTATTGGCCCGGTCGGGACAACAGGAGTGTATTTTGCCTAAATTTTGTACCTCTTACAACAATCAAATCAGTGACGTTTGGTGAGAACTGTGTGAAGACTCTTAAAAAATAAGTTGTATTTCATGTTGTAAGAACTCTTAAGATTACTTTTTACATTCCTGATGTTGGTTTTGGTAGTAACCTGATTTTGTTGTGATAGACATAGCTCTGATTGGGTTGGAAATATTTGGGTAGACGCAGGAAGTGTTGTCCAGGGGTTTGGACTCTAGTTTGGGTAGAACAACAAACCTCTTCTCTTCTTCTGTCTTGATTTTTGTCCTGCTGAGGTTTCTAACGTTTCGTAATCTCACCTCGGTTCTTAACGGGTGGCTGGACGCCCCGCTGCAGGGCCTGCTGGGCTTTTTCCTCTTTTCCGCTGAGATTTTGTTTTTGGGTTTGACGATATACCTCATTCCTTCAGTCCAGCGGGCCCTAGGGGGCGCTGTGCCAATGCTCAGGACGCCCAAGCCCCCTTTCACGATTTGGTCCCACTTGGACTGTACCTCTCACAAACATATAAATACGCATACACCTACACACACACACACACACACACACAGGTTCTCCAAATACCCCCGATGGACCTCATTTTTTCAATATCTACTGTTTACAGTTTGACAAAAAAATTGTATAATTTAAAAAATATTTTTCTCATATTGTAGTTTTATTTATGTACAATAATTTTTTTGTTTTCGTTCTTATTTTGTACCTTGTGAGTTGGACTTTTATTCTTCTAGGCTTATATTATCGATGTCTGTAAATGAGCACTTAACAAGGATCACAATAATTGGTTTTAGTTTGATTGACTGCACTATTTTATTTTTCTCTTTCTCTCTCCCTGTTTTGAATGCTAAATCTGATTTTCTGATTGGGCTGATAAATAATAAATTGTCTCATAATGTCTGTGATTTTTTTGACAAAAAGATGAAAGATGATTTGATTTCCTACTCTTTTTTTTTTTTTTTTTTTAAACTTCGTTTTGCATTGAACGTCAGGCGACGCTGATTAGATCTGTCTTTGTGCATGTGTAAAATATTTTACTGGTTATGTTATATTCAATTTGGTAAAAAAGAAAATTGCCATTTTTGCCACACATTTCAGCTGTAATGTTGTGTAAGGTAGTATTCACTGGATGCTAGAACCTTCTTTTCAAAACCACTATTCTTCTAATAAATTTTGTTGTGAAAATAAAACGTCGGTCTCATTTGTGTTTATTCATTTACATATGTGTTTCTGACTGGTGTTCTTATGCTGAGGACGTTACAGGTATGTTTCTACTATGAGACAACAGACAAACATCTAGTCCGCCATTCCCTACTGCATGCATCAAGGGCCAAGTCACACGGTTGACCTCTGACTCTTTCCTTTCCTGGGTTAACAGCCTGGATAAGCAAAAGGTCCTCAAAGGTTAAGTAACACCCCTCTGAGGGGAAAAACCAGGAAGTAAACATAGCATCCATCTCACTAACAAACTCAACCCCTTACTAGAGGTGTCAACACAACAGAAAGGCTCTTTTTTACAAGTTAAAGTCCTGCACAATATTTACATGAGTAAAACTATGCAAGGTGCAGATGAACGGTGAGAATAATATAAGTTTAAACGTTGTCTTGTTTCAAAGGGTGTACTACAGACATACACTGACGTTCAACGCCCAGCCTTTTTAAGACAACTTGTGTTTCACTAGCCACAGCCAGACAATACGGTTTCTATAAATGGCCTCTGGATTTTTACAGGAAAAGCCCATTACGAGAAAGAGATAAAGAGAAGACAAAACACTCAAACTACACTCAGTCCACTTTGGCTTTATAGTGGTGTTACAGAGTGGATCTTCTTCCCACACAAACAATCTTTTGCTGAGTACAGATACCAGTTTGCAGAGAGCCTACAAACTACACCACAGACAAGTGTCATTTTGGCCTGTCGTCAAGTTACTCATAAAACTGACCTCATTTATGATCAGAGCTGTACCTGACTCAGAATTATGTCAGTCAAATCGGACTCTGTTCAATTATGATAAAAATATATACAATAAAATATAACACAATGCGTGCTAAGTACACTAGCGATGAATCAGTTACGTGCAATATAGGGCTGCAACTAACGATTATTTTCATTGTCGACTAATCTGTCGATTATTTCTTCGATCATTTTATCGAAAAATGTGTTAAAATGTTGAAAAATGTCAGTCTGTCTCTCCCAAACCCCAAAATCATGTCATCTAATGTCTTGTTTCGTACTCACGCCAAAGAGTTTTAGCTCACCGTCATGGGAGAGTGTGTGAAGCTGCCAATATCTGAACGTAAGAAGCTGCAATAAGAGTATTTTGGGTACTTTTATAGTACTTTTCTATGAAAAATGACTCAAAACGATTAGTCAACTACTAGAACAGTCACCGATTATTTTAATAGTCGATTAGTCACTGATTAGTCGACTAATTGTTGCAGCTCTAATGCGCAACATTTTTTGCTGACATTAGATAACGAACGAAAGCCAGAGACTGTACTGTATTAAGCTGCTGTGAGTTGCTGCCTCCGTCTCCCTCAAAGAGCAACCTGGGTCTGGATCCGCAGCTGTCTTTACTGGAGTGCAGCATGAAAGCGAGGAGCACTCACTCTGCAGCTAAATCTGGAGACCAAAACATCCACACAAGCACACTGTGCACTGACTGGCAAAAAAGCAAGAGCAAATGTAGTCTCTTACACAGACGCCGATGACGTCAGCATGCTTGCTGGACACTGCCATAGCAAAGTTGTAATAGAACTAGGGATGCACCGAATATTTGGTAATGGAATATATTCGGCCGAATATTGCAAAAATACACACATTTGGTATTCGGTGGAATAAGTTAAACGCTAGGCCGAATAATAGTGGCGTGTTTTGATAACGCAATCAAACAGCGTGCCGTGACGGGCGGAGTAAAATGTCGGCAGTGTGGCGATCCGTCCGTCACTGCACTCGCATTTGAGACTAAAAATAGTTTTAAGCGAGCAAATCATTCAGCACGCTGTGTGAGTACAGATTTCAACCACCAGTAGAAACGATAGGCGAATCCCACCAGTTGTGGGTTGAACGGACAATAATGTATTCCTGTCAAATATGGCAGCCATCGGCTTACCGGCGGCGACGGAGAAGTCGGCTCCAATAATATCCTCTTCTTGGCATCATGACTGCCCAGTAGTACCTGAACAGCCGAGCCAGCCGAACACAGGTATGTGAAAAGTGATTTGACAAAAGGCACATCTGCCTCATTTTCACTGTGGTATCCTGATACTACTCAGAACTGTGATATTTTCATTGGTATCGTACGGTAGGTCCCAATTTTGGTACCGTGACAACACTAATCTGGAGGGGGTTCATCTGCAAAAACTAATGTAAAACGAAACAACGATATTCGGTACTCTGTATTCGGCCAAGCGTTTAATATTATTCGGCTTCGGCCCCAAATTTTCATTTCGATGCATCCCTAAATAGAACCATCGCTGGCTCCCAGCGGCAGTGATGTGATTAGATCCAAATCCGTGTACTTCCGTACTTCCTTGACCAACGGCTGATTAGCTTTGCCTTACACCCGCCTACACCGGAATCTATGTTCCCCGAATTGTTGTCCGTAGTACAACAGAAAAGGCAGTGGTCAGTGCATCGCAAGAAGAGATTAAAATGGATATGATTTAATTTGATTCGGGTATATTGCAGAGCTGCAACGTCTCTGTTACATGTAACACACGTGCCGCACCTTTGGCAACACCGTCACGTGGTCTGGATATCCCCGCCCATTTCTATTACAAAACGAAAGACGAATGTCCCCAGACTCCTATTCTGAAGTAAGGGAGGCTGGTCACACGAGACTAGAGCAAATGCTGCAACAAAAACAGGCTGAGGTGAAGAACAGTAGAGTAAAGAAAGGATGTGATTTTGACCAGCTTTATTCTGCCCCTGTACCAATCATCACGATCCCCTCGAGACATCCCCCTCTCCCGCTGCCTCTCTGCACACAGTCAGCAAACATGTTTTCTGTTTACTGACACACTACAAAATCTGTATAATTCATGAAGACCACAAGTTTACTGTTTAATTGTGTCACCGGGCTTCACATCTGTGTTATTCAGCCAGCAGCTCTGGTGCTTGAAAGGTGTAATTCAACCAATGAGATCGTTTCTACCAGCGGACTATCTCTGCCTCTGAGGAACTAAAACTCCAATCGAACACTTATTCTCTCTCCAGCTCACCTCGCACTCTGCTCGCCAACTCTTTTGTGTTTTCTGTATCTCCTCTCTCCCCGTCTTTTACATAAGTGTCTCTCCCTCTCTCTTTCACTCTGGCTTTCTGTGCTGCAGGGCCTGAGGAAAGAGGCCTCTCCGGTGGATGGAGGCAGAAGAAGACAAATAACTTTTCAGGGCACAGGAAGTAGGTCATCCTCCTATCAAATATTTATTTCTCATACTGTGCCTAAGGCTCCAAAAGGACTCCCTCTTTAGATACTGTACGTGTGCATGTGTGTGCGCGCGTGTGTGTATGTGTGTGGTTTCATGCTTTGCTCATTTGCACATATATGGCTGCTCATGGTCTGTCTGACTGAATTTGAGTCCAGGGATGCTGAATATTTAAAGGTTCACCTCTCTTTAGGAGTACTGAACACTTTTTTAAACCAATCCTCTTTATTAAAAACAGTAGATACTGGCATAGCTTTTCACAGGAGCATCTATATATGTACTGTATGCATCCATTTTTAGTCCATTTTGCAGTGCATAGGGAGCTGGCTGTTCATAAATGTGGAAAGAAATGGAAATCGGGGGCAAAAATATGAATAAAAATATGTAACCCTGCAGCTGGAGTTAGACAGAGAGTCCAGGATTAGATTTCAGATTTACATTTGAGACATTTGGATGCATCCTGAAAATTAACTCAGTTTAATCTTGTTTTCTTTACAATATTTAATGCTACGTGGATTTACCGTACTGTACCACCCCTTTATGTGACTCAGATCTGATTTCTTTTGTCAACATAGCTGCCTTTTTTCTGATTTGGGCACCTTTTACATGGTATCCTAATTCTAACTTGAAATCTCAGTCTGAATAATCACATCACAAGACATAGATATAGACAGACATAGACACAGACAACAGTCAGAGCTGCAGCAGTGGCAGTGACACACAGCTAATGGTGGCAATTAAGGTACTTCAAAACCCTTAGCGCCTGATTGCTGCACTTTTCAGAAAAATCTGTAGCTGAAGCCGTCTCAGCAGTCTGTTGTCCATCCTGGAGGCTCAGATAAGAGCTACCTCTTACGGCGTGTCAGTAACGTAAAGGCACAGCTTCAGTGAACCGGTGGAGGCCACTGCTAATTGTGTTGCAGCTGCACATGGTTTGAATTAAGAATTAATTAGAAAATTTGACTTATTAATTTCATGCTGTGGCAAATACAGGCGAAAGGATGTCATGTAAAATAATAAATCTGTGAAATGTGATAAACTGTTCTGCTCTACATCCAACAAAACTCTCTGATTGTATTAAAAAAAAAAAAAAAAAACTTCAATTACAATTTGTTGTTTATAACCACAGTTTGCTTGGAATAACTGATTTAGCCAACAAAATGTTTATAAAACGATGTCACAATATGATTAGACCAGATTCTTACAGGAAAAGTTCGCCCCCAAAATCAAAATACATATTTTCCTCTTACCTGTAGTGCTATTTATCAGTCTAGATTGTTTTGGTGTGAGTTGCAAAGTGCTGCAGGTATCAGCTGTAGATGTCTGCCTTCTCTCCAATATAATGGAACTAGATGACACTCAGCTTGTGGTGCTCAAAGCGCCAAAATATACATCTGAAAAGCTCAACAGCAATGTCTCTTTGCAGAAATCATGACCCCGTTACTGGAGATAATCCACAGACCTTGTTGTGAGCAGTTTCATGTAGGAACTCTTTTCTTCCTACAAAACTACACCCACCATTTGAATCACCATGCACAAGAAGGCGTGTATCTACTGCCAGCTCACCTAGCACCACTGAGCTAGCTGTACGACATCTATTGCACGTCTGACCATCCTAAAAGAGGGATCACAGAACGGATACTGTCAGGATTTTACTACTATAACTACCCTTATCAATAAACTCTCTTTGTTGATACGAGCCGCCTCCTATCATTTTCTTAAATACCAAAAAAATACAATTTTAAAATTCTTATTTTCAAAAAAGAATACATTCAGAACAGGATTAAAATTAATAATTCAAATATAATAAAATACAATTCTGAGATCAGCTACAGCATTTTTTACAACAGCAAAGTCACTATGGAAACTTAAAATGAATAATACTCCTGACAATAAATACTGAGTGAAGCTGAATCACGAATAAAGAACATATAAGTCAGTCACTCTCCCTCTAACTGCGGATGTGAATCACGAGCTGTCCATTACCACACTGTGACTCAAACACACCGTCAGAGGACGGGAGGCTGCAGGCAAATCAGTTGAAAATATCGCTCTTCTGCAGGTTTCTTCTCTTTTAACGGGTGTTTTGATGAGTGGCTCTTATTGGCTTTTTACGCTCAGAGGTTTTACTGCACTTACAGTAACGACTGGACTTATGTCGTTCACTTGGGCTCATCCTCTCCTCTGCAGCCTCCCTGCTCTGCTCTGCTCCCCACCGAGTGTGTGTTTTTGATATTTGATTGTTTAATTCTTTTATCAAGAAAAAACACTATTTGCTGTTTCCTGCCTCTTAGATATGTCATATATTCTTAACTTTTCTCTGCTTCTTGTTTCTGTACACTGAATAGTTTCTGGGTTATGGACTTTTAGCCAGACACAGTAAGACGTGTAACGATGTCACCCTGGGCTTTGAGAAATATGATGGACGCATTTCACTAGATTTTTTATAGAGCAAAACTTTAATCAAAAAAGGAAATCAGCAGATAGACTGATGATGAAAAGAATCATGAGTTGCAGAACTGTAAATTAATCACTACTGCTACCGGTGATTGTGTTTCCAAATAGTAGCTGTATTTCTTAATGTATAAGCAGCATGTTTAGAGGTAATTTCCTGATTATTATTTAGGTTATAAAATGAGAGCAAGAGCTCATTATCATGTTGTTAGATGTTGTCATTTCTCTGACCATCAGTGTGAAATACAGACATATTCAATTTAAGATAAGATTGAACTTAATCTATCCTGAGGGATGTGTAAACTTAGGAGTGCATCATGCAGTATAGAGGTGCATGATAATATCGGCACATCATCAGTAACGGATGATACTGGCTTTAAAATGAAATGTCGCAAACCGCCAACATGCCGATTGCTGCCAATATGACAAACTGAGACGAAAAGAGAGAGAGACGACTGGTTGCTCTGTGAAATCAAACGTAGATCAAAACCTTGTGTCAGGTGCTCATGGAGAACAGGAAACAACAGGATACACAGCAAAGCAACCCAGGGACTCCAGAAATATAGAAAACAAGGAAGGACGTATTAAAAAGCTTTTACTGTGGTGGCTAAATTATTAAAAGAGCCAACACTTTTCGATCACTGCAGGTCTTTGCCAGGGCTTTAAAAATAAGTTTTTACATCTGTTTTACAAATTTCTTAAACCACCACAAAGTAAAACAACACCTTTAGAAAACAGGCTGTGAGTTGTTTTTTTCCTCAGGGCTTTTCAAATTTTAAAGGAGACATTCTTTATAAATGCATATAAATCAGACAATGAAATATTAGCACTACACAATGCAAAAATAAATGGTCTTAAACCAGGGTATTACATAAATGAAATGCATATAAAAATGAAGATAAACCTGGGAACAGAAAAACGAGGTATACTGAGTACATAGAGTTAAATTTCTCCAGTCACCTTGAGGCGCCCTGTTCTACATATCTACCAAGTTTAGTAAAAATCCATATGGCGGTTAGGCCTAGATAAGAAATGAGCTCTCTAGCGCCCCCATTTTGTTTGATGGGGTCAATAATGGACGGGTCCCCTCAGATTATGTGTGGTCATATGCCTACAAAGTTGCGTGGTGATGGGTGAAACCCTTGAGATGTTATACACCTTTATGTGATGAGCCACGCCCTCCGCTATATTCATTGCCTTATAGAAGCTCAGTTTTAGGAAGTTTTCCAACTTTTGCCAAGAGGGAACTTTAGATATTGGTCCCTAGATTATGTTCACCCAGTTTCATGCAGATCGCTCAAACTTCCTAGAAAGAGATCCATTTGAAGTGTTTTTCAAAAAATTCAAAATGGCGGAAAATCTATATAAGCGGAAGTTATGGGTTCTTGAGGCAAATGTGTTCCTCATGAGGAGAGACATCTCTGTGCAAAGTTTCATGTCTCTACGACATACGGGGCATGAGATATGCCCAGTTTTCATCATTATATAGTAAGATAGCAAAAAGCTAACAGTAAGGTGCAAATAGATAGATATACTGGTTGCACCTATCTATAAAACAACACAAACAGGTTTACAGTATGAGTGATAAATAATGTATGTTTGCTTATGAATGTGTTTGTGCAGTGTCAGATCTAAGTTAGTTAGTGTAGAAGTTCCAGTGTGCATTAATACAGAATGATTATTATTATGTCCATGATATTTATTTAATTTGCACTGATATAAAAACAAAAGCGAAAATCTGCAAATCATCACATTTGCGAAGCTGGAACCAACAATTGTTTGGCTTTTTTTCCCTCTGATAAATTAGTCAAACAATTATTCAATATAAAAACTGCTGCCTTTTAATTTCATGCTGTCCCACTAATCAATTAATCCACTAATTGTTTCAGCGCTGGCGCAGAGACATGACAGGACACTGGAGAGAAGAAGCAGATATTTCATCTCCAGCATTTAACTGCCTGCCTGCCTGCTGCTGGTCTTCCCGACGTGAGACGATGGAGCAAAAGTGCCGAAGTACCAACCTTGTGATAAAAAGCTTTAATGGCTCCGATCGTGTCCTCCAGCACAGTGCACGACAAAAATGCGCGCTCGAGAAATGTACGAGTAGAAACATTTGATATAAAATATTCCCCTCATTCCACCCTTTACTCCTGAGACGTGAACACATCTCCCTCCTCTCTCTTTGTTTTTCATATACACACACTGACTGCTGTGAGAATGTCAGAGGCCCCATCAGAAGCCCCTCCTGCTGTGGTGTGTGGTGGCTAGGCCCAGCAAGGCTCCCCATTACTGATTAATGGAACCACATCAGCTCCATTCAATTAAGACTCAGCGCCAGCCCCATGCGGTCGTCTCCCCAGGCCTGTCTGAGCTGCCTTTAGCTGCGACACACTGAGGACGGCGGCTGCTAACAAGCTCCGATACAGAAGCTGATGGAGCAACGGAGGGTGAACCATTTTAAATCGCTTCACTGTTAACCTACTTTCTTAAATATGTGTGGGATTTTCCTTTTAAATGTCATTTTAAGCCTTGTCTGAAGAATCTGCCTTTGTGCCTTAAAGGTGCTACACGAATAAACTAGCATTTTAGCCTTTACCCACATATAGGACATGAATTATTCATATATTGCTCCAGCTGCAGATACACCGTGTTCAGTGGGGTTTAGTGGAGATATGACTAAATGATAAATTAATTACTAGGGCGAAAAATAAACAAATAAAATTAAATTAAATAAAAAAAGTGACAATTTTTTTTTAATAATCAAATAATCATTTCAGGTGTTTATGCACAAAACATTTAGTTTCGGATCACTTGTAATTGTCTTTGGGTCTTGGGCAAGCAATTTAAATTAAAGACATCAACTTGAGCTCTAGGAACTTGTGACAGACCAAACAATTAAGGCTGCACAATGTATCTGGGTTTTTTCTTAACGATACCAACTTGTACAATAAATACATCCCGAAAGACAGCAATTTATATTAAGATGCAGGGTCCGACTTTAAGGTTTTTTCCTACTTCTCAAATCTACTTGCCCCATCTAAATTCTTACTTGCCCTGCCTAAGAGTTTCTTTTTCTGGCTGTGTGGTGCATATTTTTGCTCATGACTTACGTCTTACGTCAGCAGAGACGATCGGCCAATGGAGGAAGCAGCACATAAAAAAGCAGCACACTGCAACTGGCCCCTGCAAGGACAGAAACAGGAGAGAAATTACACGATTACAGGCCTGGAGTTAAGTCATTTTTAGGGCAAGGCCACTTTGGCCTTTGATAAGTACAAATTTATTGGGGCATCACGGCCAAAATGTGGGGCACCAAGGCCAAAACCAATGGCGCCATAACAATATGTGCTAATTACATTGAATGAAGACAAAACAATATATGTGTTGAAAAACAGTACTGAGTTTATTAAAACTGGGTGTGTATGACTGGGGATATATCACGTTTCTTGTGGTTTTGATTCATGTCCCTTATTTTTTAAGTCTTGGAAATCTCTTTATTCTTTTGCTATCTCCTAGTTATTAAGAAATTATTATTAAAATAAGATTCTTTATTGTCCTTTCTCAGCACATAACATACATTGAAACAAAATTTGACCTCTGCATTTGATCCATCTTACTGTATATACTGGGAGCAGTGGGCAGCTGCAGTGCAGCGTCCGGGGACCAACTCCAGTTCTTTTGCCAGTGCCAGTGGTCAGGGTCACTGACAGGAGGATTCACCCAACATAGCCTACATATCTTTAATTATATAATTATTTATATGTCTCTATGTATATTTTTACATAAATCCCCAATATTTAATTTGCCTTTAAAAAAAATCCTCGTCCCTCATTTAATTAGACAGTGTTTATTGTATTGTATTATATGTATTCATTCTCTACAGGATCTTGTTTGTTATTTAATGTGTGTTCAATTTATTAAAATCAATTTATTTGCCTCCCAGTTTGTTCCTGGCGACTGAGCAGCGTGAACCATCTTTCTTCTCAGAGGATCTTTGTCCCATGAGAGCAGGCAGCATGTTCTCCGTGTCTGCATTTAAAACAACTTTCGCTGGCGATTTCATAGTCACTATAAGCACATTATGACCCTTTGTAAAAGTTTCTGTGTGGTACCTGTGTTGTACATGAGCTAACGTTAGCGGCTAAGGACTGTGTCTGTGCAGGGCCTGCTGGCCCGCCGGCTATTTTTACTTGCCCTGGGCATTCAGGCAACCGTTAATGTCGGACCCTGAGATGAAAGAGCGTTTCAGTAGAAAACTGCACTTTAAAATGTTACTCTCATTCTGTTTTCGTGCATTTTGTGGTACAAAAGTCAAAAGAATGTTGTAAATAATTTCCTTTATTTATTCTTAATTCAACAAGCAAACTGCTGTATTTTAGCAGAGTACTGAGAATAGCAGTTCACTTTAATGTCTGTCTATTTATTTATTTAATATCGTTATTGGGATATTCAACAAAGCATATTTTGCTAATATCGTGCAGCCTTAACTGAGTGAATCTATAATTGGTAGTTGGAGCTTTAAGGGTTTAAAGTCGTAATTGGACATGATGTGATGTGTTTCTGAGGTGAGAGATTTCACTTCCTCTCAACAGTTGTGCGTACTGTATGTTGTGAACAGACCATTATTACACAGCAGGGCTCGACGGTAACGGTTGCCAAGTTGGCACTGGCGACCATTTTGAGAATTGGCAACCAATTCTTGGCTTTTGGTTGCCATCAACTGCATTTTAATATGTAAAAAAAAAAAGCACAGCAAACAACCACATGTGCACTGCAAAATAAATACATTTATAATATTCATTGCATTAGTTATATTTAAAAATTGCCGTTGTAGTCTGAAATTGAACCAGACAACGCCGCATGCATATTGGTGTGTTTACTCACACACATGCATCAGACAATGGCCATCAAAAGAAGGTGCTTGACTGAAGGGTGAAAAATTGAACTATCAATCACAAACAAAGCGCAAACTGAGTGCAGCTGACAACAATCAACAAGAACCTGAATGAAAAACAAAAAAGGAATTTGTGTCTTGAAAGGCAAAATATTCCAGCATGCTTGAGCTGGACAGAAAATTATACAGCAAAGCCTGTACATCATGAACCTCAATAAGTGACACATAAAGTTCAAGGCAGCACATCAGAACCACAGGTCGAGACAAACACCGGAGCTCAAAGCAACACGCGTGGGCAGCTCGATGACATAATGAGGTGGAGGATGCAAGAGCTGGCACACCAATCGATGGGCCGATAAACACCGACGTTTGCAAGATTACTGAGACCAACCAGAAGATCCTTATAAAACTTTTCAACATAACGTATAATATTCTAAAAAATAAGGAAGCCTTTCCGTCTTTACCTCATCTGCTGCATCCTCAAATGAAGCTTTTATTCTTCTATGTCTCATTGTCATCATGAAGCTGACACGTAACTGCATAGTGTCTTAATTACTCACAACATATGGTGACTAAAAATGGCAACCATAACTTCAGTTTCTGCAACCAAGAGCTGCAGCCTGGTTGCCTGTCTGGCAACCACTCTTAAAAGTCAGTGTTGATGAGCCCTGTACAGACGAGGCTCCAGCAGTCTCATTTATAAACACTGTGAACACACAAAATGAGGCCTGAAGGAGGCGTACGCCACTTCTCACGCAAAAGTTGTGATCTATAAAAACAGACTTGATGGGAGAAGCTTTGCCCCATGCTTACAAACATTTTGGAGACGGGAAACTGGCGATGCAAATGGTGACGTGGAGGCCTGGTTGTAGAAGCTGTTGAAGATATTGCTGCCGTTTTTGACTTTTGTGCGTACATACAGTTCTAGTGTGGATCCTGAGTAATGTTTTAAGTGAGACCTCAGAGGTTTTGACTGCAGCGTCTGTGGGATTGTTTGGCTTTTTGGCGGCAAACTTAGACACAGCGTAAAATGTATCTCAGGTTGAATGTAGCAAGGACAGTGGTGACAGTAATTACTTATTTTGAGATCAGATTTATTAACTCAAGAAACAGCCACCATTTCCTGCAAAAGCTAATATTGCAAATGTTCCTAAAAGAGCCACCTTCAGGGTCCGAGATAAATACCTCATAACCCCAACATCCCCATGATTCACAACTACTGCATGAGACACGATGACTGAATTAAAATATAATGCAAAAAAACCTACATAAGTTTAAGTTATTTTTAAAAATCCAATCAAAAGGTAAAACTAGGCAATCAATCGAATACAAATCAAGATATTGTTACGGGACTGCATATTTCTCTCCTAAAATGTTCTTAAACACACATTTTAGTGCTGTATTTAGCTATAATAGCAAAAGTGAACAGGAAGTGGGCGCCATACTGTTTCCTGCGCAGTGAAAACAGAGGCCAAAAAAACAGACAAAATGGTAAACCTGGGCAGCGCTAATCAATTATTAACCAAGACCACATTGCATATTTCTCGCCTTACATGTTTTCAGACACATGTTTTACCACTTCACTGTGATCATTTCTTTACCCACCAGCCGTCATTGTTTGACACAGACCATCTCTCTGGTCATGTAGCACCGATTTCAAAAGTACTTACATCTTTTCACTGCACAGATGGACCCTCTTTATATCTGTGAAATACTTCACTTTTTTTTTCAAGTGAATAGTAGCCGTTAAGATCTGTTTTACAATTGAGGTCACAGTTAGTTGTGGTGTTGTTCTGGATAGAATTATATTGAGAGGTGTTTCAACTGTGCGGCCATTAATATAATCAACTGAAATTGCTTTGTGAGATGAACAAAATTAAATCTTATTCTTACTTGATGAATACAGATGTTACAAACCTTTTCTCCTTAGTTTGCAATTGAAGAAAGTAAATAAAATCGCAATATAAATTGTCGCAATGTCATCACAAAGTACTGTGATAGTATCGTGTCTGGGGTTCGTTAATTCACACGTGTGGATGTTGATAACTCTTGTTCTTTTGCGGACGTGCTGATAAAACGTCGATCCATTTATTCTTTCAGTGTAGAATAACAATTGCATTTAGGTCTGATTTAAGCTCTCATGTTAATAGCAACACTAATGTCACTGTTTTGTTTTCCTCTTAAAGATATAATCTGTGACTAAGGTGTCTGAACTATGTTGTTAATTTATTTATTTTATTAGGGAAATTCTTCAATCATAAACAGAAATTCTCAGGTTCACAGCCCTCTTTATGTCTTTTCTTGATTGAATTTAACTAAAGGGGTTTTTACAGCACTACAACAAAACAGTTGATGAACCCTCTGATGTGAAACTGGGGTTTGTCCATTCTTACTTTATTTACTATAAGAATTCTAAACATCTGTTTACTGATATAATTATTTAATTTTCAGCTTTTGTAGAAAGAGACTCATCTGTCATTGCAATTGATGTTTTTAGCTCTCTTGTTTTGTGTTCTTGTTTTATACTTGATGTATTTCAATAAAGTAATTAAAAGTATTTAAAGATATATATAATATATATAAAAATTGAACTTTTTGCAAATGTAAAAAGTGCAATTTTATTGTCTGAGATGTGATGGAGTAACGTTAGAATTATAAAGCTGCATAAAATGGAAATACTCGTTCCTGAGTACACACCCTACATCCTACCATTCATGGCCTGACATGCTAATCATCACCAGTATGCTAATGAGTATCGTGCACAGGTAACAGTCTCACCTTGGCTCAGGTGTTTGCTCTTCTTCTCTGCACATATCCAGACATGAGATCGCTGCCAAATGAAGTCCAGACTCTTCTTGGTCCTCACAGGCTCCTGTACCGTCCTGTTCCGCAGCAGGTCACACAGTTAGCTAGTTAGCTCATCAGTTTGTCATTAGCAGGTTCGCATCAATATTAACGCCACACCGTCACCGTCACGTGTCTCCGGCGTCCTCCTGTTGTTGTGCGTGTAGCTGCTTGTTTAGTCTTTCTTTCTTTAGTTAAAAATGTCCTCACTGTGGCCTCCGTCCACCGACTCACGTGTGTTTAACCCGCCAGCTGACACCTGTCCCACAACCGGAAGTGGCTTTACGCTCAATTCTGTGTGCGCACGCAGCAGCGACACCGCGTGGCGGCGGATAGTAACAGCGCGGGTTACAATAAAGACCATAACGCCCATTGCGGTGTTTTATTCATTTATTATTAATTAAACCATGATATTAAAATACCTTCAGCATATTAGCATTTAGTGACAGATTGACAAAAAAGTTCTGTTTTCTGTTGTCTCTCAATGTAGCACTCAAAGTAGAAGCAGAAGCTGATGGAGCCTAAAAAATAAGTAAACAATTTAAAAAATAAAATAATAATAAGATGTCTTATTTATAGAGCGCTTTTCATGGTACTCAAAAACACTTTACATCAGTAAAAACAAGAAGTGAATGTCTGGGCGCGGTTATGGAGAAGGCTCTGCTGCTCCAGGTCCCATGTTTGGTCAAGAAACATAAATGTTTGGATTTTAATCACCACTGAATCATTATGTCATCTTAAAATTCAAACACCACTGAAGTCATAGCTTTGCAATATTTTTTGGCTGAAAACCAGAGATGCATGACATTGGATTTTTTGCCGATATCCGATATATAGCAACTCATTTGACTGATAACCAACACCGATATTGATATATCCACCTTTTTTCTCCCATCTAATTTTAGTGATCATCGTTTAAAACTGATATTGGCCGAGACCGATGAGGTGCCAATATTATTCTGCATCCTTACCGAAAACTATCTACTTTTTTTCAATTTGCGATTTCAAAAACTACACAAAAATCTATTTTCACAAATTCAGATCCAAAACTTTAACTTTCATTATATTAAAAAAATACATTCAGGTTGCTCAAATCACATTTGTGGAATTAGATCTAAATATTAAAGTTGAAAAAAATCAAAGAGAGCTTAACTCATTTGCCTATCATGTCCTGGGTAGCCACGATGTTGCTATTTTAGATATGAATTTTTTTTTGGATCTGAAATTGTAAATGTTAAACAAATAAACATGAAATTTCAGCCTTTCAAAATTGCAAATCAAGAAATTTCACATTTTAAATACTAAAAAAGCTGCTTCAGAACAAATAGATTCAGGTTCATGGTTTTCAAAGTTTCAATGCTATGAATTAAGTGGTGTTTTAATTTCAATATTAAATATTCAGTGGCCGTTAAAAATCAAACACTAATGTCTCTCATTTGCTTCCATATACTTGAAAGATTCATGCACTTTTGGGATTTATTCCCACATGGTTTAACGCTTATTATAAGCTAGCTAAATAAATGTAATGCAGTGTAATGATTCATTGTGGAGCTCAGCCCTCATTAGCTACTCAAGTTCTTTATTTGTCTTATGCACAACTAATAGGCTACAGAGAAGCAGTCGTTGACATTAAGTTCTTTGATCTCAGGCACACTCCAACTTCCAACTATAATTACAGTATATAACGTATAAAAAAGAAAATAATGCAAGTAAAAATGTGAATCTAAGACAAAATAATGCAGGAGTTAAATGCAGGTTTTCCTTTTCCCTCCAATATTAAGATGAAATCAGTATAATTCAAATACTGTATATAGTTTTGGCCCCAAAAGAAGAATTACATGATTCGAACTTCCATTTAGTTGATGTCCTGTTTTAAAAAGTGTGTGGCAGTGACAAGAGGAATACACTGCCTGTTGTGGTTGCTACTAGTTTTGTGAACGTTAATTGTTGTCATTGTCCGGCACAAGAATTTCCTTGAGGATAAATAAAGTTCTATTGAATTGAATGTCCTCACAGTGCTGCATGAGAGGGGAGAATACTGCGTGAAGTTGGATTTTGAATTTTCTAGTCCAGAAAACATTAATGACCCTCAATCATTATTAAACCACAATATTGCAACTCTCTGAATATTGAGTTCGTCCATTTTTCTTTCAGCCCTCTGCAGTCTATTCAGTGTTTAGATTTAAGAGATTTAAACTGTGGTTTGTCAGGTCATCTATTCGTCTGATATTCTAACAGTGCCAACCCTACCTGATCTTCTGGTTCTGTTGCGAAGAAAAGCTTTGCCAAAGCAACACGTTGCGTGTTAATTAAAGCTCGTCACAGGCATTATTGTACACCTGACACTGACACAAGAACCTGTCCCTGTTTTAACCTGAACACATTTTGACGCCAAGCTTCCAGTTTCCTTTAACAATGCCTGCTGAATTCTCCTATTCTTTTTCAACTGTTGCACAGAGGGATCTTTGTCTCTCTCTGCCCTTTACATTGTCAATGTGGCAGAACCATTGTACAACATTTGATTGCCGTCGTCGAGTGCCCACACATGTCAATGCAACTCTGCGGCGTGGCCATGACAAAAAAAATAAAGGCAACATTCTCTAGGAGCCCAATGAAAACCTCACCTTCGCAACTTCATTTGACACTGAAAGGAGAGCAAATGTTCAACAAGGTCACACCTAATTGAAAATGATTGAAACACTGTTCTATGGGGGACTTTTTTTTTATTATTCCTCCTTCTTTCTTTCTTTCCTCTCTTACAGGAACTCCTCCCAGGTCACCTTGGTAGTTTCAACTCCTTCTTTTGGCAACTGCCTGAAATATTCAGTTTGCCTCCGGCGCTCTCGAACCCCTTCCCCCATCTTTTTCTCCTCCTCTGTCACTCATCCCCCAGCGTCCTTTCCTAACTTCTTTTCTCCTCCTTTCCTCCTGCTCTTCTCATCTTTTTTCCACGTTTGTTTGTCTTCATTCCAACCTCCACCTCCCCCTCATTCTTCTTCTCTCTTTTTTTTCTTGTTTCCTCTCTTGCAGCTCGCTGTATCCATGAGATGCTGTAGCCGCAGGGTGTGTGTGCATGCGTGTGTGTGTGTGTGTGTGTGTGTGTGTGTGTGTGTGTGTGTGTGTGTGTGTGTGTGTGTGTGTGTGTGTGTGTGTGTGTGTGTGTTTCAGGCCGCTGGCTGCACGAGGTTATACAGTGGATCCAATGAGCACCTGGAGACCACTAACCATGATCATATCAATAAAAGGACATCTGCTCTATGGCGAGAAAGACCTGCACAAGGGGAGAGGAGAAGAGGGGAGGAGGAGTAGGAAGAAAGAAAGAGTGTGTGTGCATGGGGGAGGAAAAAGAGGAGGAGAAGAGAGGAGGAGGGGATTGAACAAAGAAGAAGAGGGCATAGAAAGAGGAGAGAGGGTGATAGAGGAGGAGAAAGATGAACAAAGGAGAGAAAGAGATGGAGTGGAATAAAAGCGATGGAGAGGACAAGAGAGCAGTGGAGAAAAAGTGAAAAAGGAGGAGAACAGGAGAGGAAGGGGGAAAACAAAGAAGAAGAAGAGGTTGTTAGAGAAGGAGAGATGAACAAAGAAGAGTAAGGAATGGAGAGGACACAGATGAGATGGAGTAAAAGAAAGCAATGGAAAAAGACAAAAGGACAGCAACTAAACAAAGAATAAATGACAGAAAAGTAAATATAAGGACGGAAGATGAAAGGCAGAGGGGAGAAATAAAGGAAGGGGACTGTGAGAAAGTGGGAGGCGAGAAATTAGAAAGAAAATTGTAAAAAATAAAAATAAGACAAAGAAGACAAAGACAAGAACTGCGTCCTCCACAGTCGTCAACGAACACCAGTTTCTCAACAACTCAAATCTCTCTCCTCTAGATATTTCATCATCTGCATCATTCTCCACATGGAAATAAAAATACAATCTAAAATCTTTGCTTGAACTTTGCCTCGAGGGCTCGGACTCCACCCTTTAATGTTAATAATAAGCTTCTTCTATCAGTGAGACAGGGCACTTTGCTCCAGTGGATTTAAGAAAAGTCTCCATCTATAGAGCGGCGGTTCAGAGAAACACATACAGGGAGGTTCTTTCAGTGGACAGTCTTCACTGCTACGAGTTCATAAAAACCCTGGACCTAATACTCAGGGTAAACCAATTATGTGGTGGGATCTTACAACACAAAACTAAATCCACTGCGGAGAAATGAATAAAATATGATTTTCGAGAAAGAGCATAAAAAGATGAGAAAAATGCAAGAAGAAAGAGGAAAGTAAAGCAAAGAGAAAGAGAGAAAGGAGTGGAAGAAGATGAGGAGAGAGAAATTAACAAAAGAGCTTGTTCAATAGGAGAGGAGACAGAGGAGGAGAGAGGATGGACTGATGTGAAAGACGAGAGGAAATAAGAGGAGAGAAGAGCAGGAAGGAGGAGAGAGAAACAAACCCAATCCCCCAAATAAATGTTGGTATTGTATTATTCTGCAAACCATGGATATGTTATATTTGTATGTTATTAAGTAGTGGATACACAGAAGCTTCACATTCATTAACCCTTGGTTACTGTGTGGGTAGGGTTAGGCAGAAAACAACTTGGTCATGGTTAGAATAAGATCGTGTTTGGCTAAAGAATACTTGGTTTTGGTGACATGTATCCTGGCTGGATATGCAGCAAAGCCTAAGTGCAAAACAACCGCTTTTTGTGGCACTATCCTCGTTACAAACACAGTAAGCGGTCGCTAAAAAACACCCACGTTCGGTGGCTAAAAGCCGCTGAAAACACACCAGTGACTCGCTAAAACACAACAGGTTCTGTTGTTTGTTGGTCCCAAACACTGGTCTACAGCTTGGCAGGCATCTCGCCTTGTTGTCGCGCCATCAACCATCCCTACAGAAACGTACAAATGTAACACGGTTTTGTAGATATGTACAATTCCAATATTTTTTTTTTTTCCTGGCACCTGGGCTGGAAACACAAAAACAAGCAAAGAGAGAGACAGAGTGTTGGAGAGAAGAGAGGAAAAAAGGAGGGAAGTGTAAGTGAAAGAGGAGATGGGAGGATGAATCAATGAGAGCAGAGGAGAGGAAACAGTCAGGGTGAAACCCCTTCTGCACGAACACTGACAGTTAGACAGTCAGATGTGGGTGACTGTCTGTCCCACACACTGGTTTTGTGCTCTCAGGTAGTCGACTGCAGGTATTTAAAACCTGCTGCCCTCTGCTGCTGTCAGACGGCACCAGCACATTACCTCAGACATGTAATCTCTCTTGTGCTATACATGAGGTCTTTGTTTGGTCGATGTGCTGTGAGCTGCTAACGATTATAGCTGGGTTTGGGACAAAACACAAGGGGAAAAAATCAATAAATAACACACAAAAACTCCTTATAATCTCTAAATTTGTACAAAAAACTTACATCACACAACAACAAAGTGAGTAAGTGGACTTTGAGTTGAGATAAACGTAATTTCTAAGAGGGTTAGGAAAAACATACCAGCCTATTTTTTGTGTAAACAGGTTATAAAATCATACCAGAATCAACACTGACAGGTTGGAATGTTACCAGATCATAATTTGCTGTGAAACTTTGGACTAAGGTTTGGAGATACTGTACAAAAGGAGATGTAAAGTGAGATATGAGACAATGAACTGTAAGATAGGGTTTGCTAAATGAATGATAGCAATTAGAAAAAGTGATAAAATAAATATGGTATTCTTCAGTTTTCAGATTCAGGTTCAGACAATGCAATTAATCCCACAGGAGTAGCTTGTTTAGACAGCATGCCTTGCACACACAAATGAAATTCAAAAATAAAAAAATGTGCCATGAGTTCTATCAAATAAAGGAATCTGTAAATAATAGATTAAAAAAACATATTTACAATCACAGTGGATGAGCTTTCAGCGAGGAAGTGGAGGTACCTATCCATAGTCAGTTTATTACCTACAATAGATGGCGATCGGCAACTACTCTGGAGAAGCAGACAGGAGCACTGCCACAAAAGCTAAGAAATGTACTGGGGCAAAACACAATTTTAGCCACCTAAAATAATTACTGCACAAAAAACAATATCAGTTTAAGAGTTTGCTATATTTAGAATATTTTCACCTCTTGACATTGCAGTCAGACGGCCAGTTCTGATGGGAACTGAAGCTGTTATCTACGTTTTCTTCAAATCTGTCAGTCTCCTTTGACAAAAAAAAAGTAATTTTACCTCACAGCACACAGGAGCTGCTGCTCTACCACTGCTTCAATTATTATGTGTGTTTGTCGTTTTAAAAGGTTAGGTCAGATTCACCAAAGTCACACAGTAACACAGACAAACTAGCTCCTGTGTTCTGTGCGGTAAGATTGCTGTTACTTACAAAGGAGTCTTTGAAGAGAGCATCGGTAACAGCTTCAGTTCCCATTGGACATTTCTGTCTGATGGCTGAAGGTAAAGTGGTGAAAATATTTTAATATAGCTCACATTCATCTAAAATACATTTTGCTGCTGCCCCCATTCACAGCAGTACTGACTGCACCTCCAAACTGGGGCATGTTGACTGTATCTCATACACTGACTATGGTTATGTGCCACATGTAACCATAATCTGAACCATCCCTTTTGAGTGTGTTTACAATGGTCAATCAACCAGTCAATTAATTTTATTTATTAAGCCCAAAATCACAATTTACCTCGGAGGAATTTACAGCATACGACGTCCCTCTGTTCTCTGGACCCTCATAGCGGATAAGAAAAAACTTCTCAAAGATACCCCTGTAACGAACTTTCACTTCTAACTTAATTAAATATCATGGAATACTAAAGTTGCACAGTGAGGTAAGTTTAAAAAAAAAAATGATAACGTGAAACCAAACCAGACAGAAACAGACTTTGTCTAAGGGAACGTTTCAGGAATAACTTCATTGAATTATCACACTGGTTTCACTTCAGCTGAAATACTGTCAGATGGTGTTATACCTGGAAAATAAATAAAATCAAATTAAAAAATAAACTGTTGTGATGTCTGACATTTAGTCTATATTTGACCGCACCTGAGGAACATGGCTCTGTGTGTTCTGCACATGACCTAGACAAGGGCTGGTTCAGATAATCAATAAATCAATATGTTCCCTGGTGACATGTTATTGATACACTGACACCAGGACTGATAGGTGTTTTTTTCTCCTTTAGACCCTGGAAACAGTCCTGCTTCCTCACAGTTAAATCTAGAATGAACACCTCGCGCTTGGATGCGATCAGGCTGCAGTTCACATTCTTGTCAGTCCAGACTCACATGTAGCCATGACGGTTAAATGAATATAGATGTTGCTGCAGAGAAGCTACAGATTCTAAACCCAAGATTAGTTTCACAGATTCAGTATCCAATCAAATGTTTCCCCTTCTGTTCCTGAGTTACAGCACTGTGTAATGGCTTTTGGTTTTTGCAGAACATTATGATGTCACAGTGAAGTGACATTTTAGATGCAAAATGTCACTAAATCAATTCATCCTGTCAGACATTTGGTTTATCAGTTCTTGAGTTATGGCCAAGACGGGTTTTTGTGACCTTGACCTTCAAGCACCCAAATCTAATCAGTTCATCCTTGAGTGTGAGTGGACACTTATGCCAAATTCAAATTCAGGAGAATGAGACAGATGTGATTTGTGCCAAATTTGAAGAAATTTCCTCAAGACGTTTTTTTTTTTTAGATATTATGCTCTCAAGAATGAGACAGATGTGGGGTCACAGTGACCTTGACCTTTGACCACCAAATTCTTATCAGCTCATCCTTGAGTCCAGGTTAAGGTTTGTAAAAAATATTTGGGGAAATTCCCTCAAGGCATTGCTGGAATATCGCAATTATGGCAGTGAGCGACCAAGTCACAAGTTTTTTGTGACCCTTGATCCTCAACCACCAAAATCTAATCAGTAAATCCTTGAGTGTAAATGGACACTTGTGCCAAATTCTCATTCAGGAGAATGAAACAGATGTGATTTGTGCCAAATTTGAAGAAATTTCCTAATGGCACTCTTTAGATATTGGGTTCTCAAAAATGAGACGGATGTGGCGTCATAGTGACCTTGACCTTTGACCACCAAACTCTAATCAATTCATCCATGAGTCCAGGTAAAGGTATGTACAAAATTTAGGGAAATTTCCTCAAGGCATTCCTGGGATATCACATTCATAAGAGCGAGTCAGTCAAGGAATCAGTTCATCTTTGAGTTAAGTGGACATTTGTGCCAAATTTGAAGATATTTGCTCAAAATGTTTTCTAGATATTACGTTCTCAAGAATGAGACGGATGCAGAGTCACAGCTACCTTTGACTACCAAAATCTAATCAGTTCATCCTTGAATTCAGGTGGACGTCTGTGCCAAATTTGAGAAAATACTCTCAAGGTGTTGCTGAGATACAACGTTCATGAAGATGAGATGGACGTGAGATCAAAGTGACATTTGACCACCAAACCTTTTATCGGGTCATTGTTGACTATTAGTGGGCGTTTCTGCTGAACTTGAGGAAATTCTGTTGGGGCATTCCTGCATTATCCCCTTTACAAGACTGAGACGAACGTGAGATCACAGTGACCTTGACCTTTGACCACCAAAATCTAAACAGTTCATCTCTGAGTCCAGGTTGACGTTTATGCCAATTTGGGGAAATTCCCTCAAGACGTTCTTAGGATGTTGCATTCATGAAAATGGAATCGATTGGTGGACAACCCAAAAACATAACACCTCCAACCATGGCTGCAGCCAACATGGAGGTATAATAACATGGATTCTTTGCATTGCCAGAGTCAGACTTTAAGTTTTATTTTAGCATCACATATTTGTTTTACTAAGTATTATATCATTTAAATCCAGGATGCACCGAGAGCACGGACATGACAAAGACTGATCAGAAACCTGGATAAGATTAAATGTCTTGTTAATCTGTAGAATATATCCAGGTTTATGAAACTAGGATATGATGTTTAAATGCACAAAACATAACTGAGATACTAAAGTGGGTTAAATATGGTGTTTTCTCAGTAAAGATACGCTGAGATATTTTTGGTCTTAATGGCTCATTTAAAGGACTTAATAGTGTTTGTTGCGCACAGATGAATCTATATGTAGCTGCCGTTGCCCATTGACTTGGCTTTGCTCTCTAAACCAGCAGCCACGTAAAAAAAAGTATAAGTTTATGTATAAATATGTGCAATACAGTGTCATTTTTATTGCTAACCATCTGTAATTCTTTCTGTTTTGTCAGTACAAACTCTGCAAACATCCAGGAGCCAGTTTATTAGTGCGATATATCTCTGTTTGTTTTCCTACTTCTGCTTTAATGAACCCATTTCCCCTCGCAGATTGAATACATTGTCTCTTTTCTCATAAGTCTGCCCAACATAAATTCTTTCACAGAATATCACTGTTGCGGAATTAAGTGTCAATATTTTGTGCAGACGATGTCTGATGATGTATTTTTTTTGCCAAATTGGATGTATTGTTTACATTTATCCAGTTTGGAGACAAACGCCTCGGTAATTCTGCATATGATCAATCGTACAGCTGACAATCAGGCTGCCAGTGTGTATGTTTTAGTCCTTTGTGTGCAGCCGATCGTCAGTGTGAGAAGATGTGGAGGCTTTATTGGAATTGGGGGGTTGGGAAGGTGCTGCTGCTATGATTTTATCCTCCTTTAAAGACAGAGCAGGGGGAAGGGTAAAGATGGTGGTGTAGAAAGGTTGAAGAGCGGGGGGAGGCCGGCTGGATGGGTTGTAGAGGTGGAGGTGGGGGTGGGAAGGATGGAGAGATGCAGCAGCTTTCACCAGAGAGAGAAGGGTGTGTGTTTCTGTGTGTTGGGGGAGGAGGGACTCTGTCAAAGCCGATGGGGGTATATATTATGTTTTATGGTTACGAGGGGACGCATAAATCACTGTTTCATTAAACGCTTCAGTCTCAGAGCGCTGCCCCCCCTCCCAGCGGGACATCCCTCTTTCTCTTTCCTCTCCCTCCATCCTTCCTCACTTTGTCCTCCATCTTTCTCTGCCCTTATGGCCTCCCATCCTCCTCCATCACTCCATCCACCTCTCCGCTTCCCTTTTTAGCCTCCTTTCCCACCCTCTGCTATCTCTCTCTCTTTCCTTCTGCCCACCATCCTCCCTTTTCTCTCTCTCCCTCCCTGAGCTGCCATCGCCTATTGACTCAGGCTGGACGCTAGACAGTCGTGACACAACAAGGTCAAAGGTCAGAGCAACAACAAGAAAACCAGAGCCAGTGTCAAGGTTGAAGAAGAAAGACAAAAAAAAGGAAAAACAGTGAAGGAGAAACAGCTCTTTATTTAAATAAATAGGAAAAAGAAGCACTAATTGCTGTCTGCTTTCAGGTGAGACAACATAAACCGAAACACTATCTCATTTTTTTTATCTCTTTTTTTTGTAAATTCCCATCAATGATTTTTTTGGCGACTGAAAACAAAGATTCCTCTACAGTCTACAGATGACACAGTGACAACATCGTTTTCAACATATAAAAATACTATGACAAAATCAAATGCATTATAAGCTTATAATATATATTACAATCTGTTAGGCTGTTACTGTGTGTAGATGTATTGCAGTTATAATAATAATAACGATAATAAAAGCTACATTAGTTTGAATCTGATTTATGAAACAACTCGTCGGCTTTTTATGGAAAATTTAACTCAGGCTAAAAAACAAATAAAAACATGTTAAAACGTAACATTACGCACCTTTATTTTAGTTTCACATCCATATAAATAACATGTCATCATATATAAAAGCTACATTTTCTGAGTGGCATTTCTATGATGCGTTCACTGGCTCTTCTGACAAATCGGAAAGGAAGCGTTTGATCCGAACAAACACACTGCATCGTCGTATAATGAAGCTCATTATCAGGGACAGCGTCTTGTTGTTGGAAGCGTCTTTACAGTGACAAACACACACACACACACACACACACACACACACAACACTGTGCTTCTATACTTGTGAGGACCCTGATTCACATAGTGCCCTCAGACGCTAACCATCACAGCTACATGGCCAATCCCAAATCATTTCGTCGGGGCTGTGTTATTTGAAATTCATCCTTCGACACCTTACATTGAGAAATATGAAATGTTAAAAAGCTATAAAGAAAAGCTATATGACAGCTTTCTGAACCCGCTGCTAAACACATCTTGGTCAGTACCATAACAATATTGAGGTTTGGATACGCAGCCCTTCACGTTAACTCAAACTTAGTTCTAACCTCAGCAATAAAAAGAAATTTAAAGGGGCAGTTCACTTTCAAATCAAAAATACATATTTCTCCTCTTACCTGTAGTGCTGTTTATCAGTCTAGATTGTTTTGGTGTGAGTTGCAGAGTGTTGGAGATATCGTCCGTAGAGATGTCGGCCTTCTTTCCGATATAATGGAACTAGATGGCACTCGGCTTGTGGTGCTCAAAGCACCAAAGAAATACATTTGAAAAACTCAGCAGCAATGTCTCTTTCCAAAAATCATGACCACGTTACTCAAGATAATCCACACACCTTGTTGTGAGCAGTTTCACGTACAAATTTTTTTTTATCACTGCGCATAAGGAAGAGCACAATCTCTGAACCCATCGGCTATCGTTTGACGACAATAAAGCCTCTGGGGGCAATATTTCAGGCTGAGCAAGCCAAAGCGTCCTCCTCTGTGCGCACATTATTTTGACTAATCCTTTTAAATAGAATGCAGATACATTAACAAAGCCAATATAAAGCTAACTCGTCAACAGACAATAGACGATGGGTCCACCTCTTTTACTGGCTGTTCAAACATGTTTGATGCCATCTAGTTCCATTATATTTGGGAGAAGGCAGACACCTTTACAGGTGATATCTCCAACACTCTGCAACTCACACCAAAACAATCCAGATTTATAAATAGTACTACAGTTAAGAGGAACAATGTGCATTTTGGATTTTGGGGTGAACTGTCCCTTTAAACCCAGAAATCGACCATTTAGGAAGTGAGAAACAGCCAAAATATTTTCTCATTCTCAAGGTCTATAAGCACTGGTCCTCACAAGGATAGGAGTACAAAACATACACACACACACACACACACACACACACACACACACACACACACACACACACACACTCCCAGCCCCCCGCCAGTCTAAACTGGAGAAAGGGCGTCTGATGAGCAGCAATGGGAACGTATCATGACCCCTCTGCTGTCCCCTGTGAACCCTGTGACCTTTGACCTTCAGACTACGTATGCTGGCAGGGTGACCTTTTTATTTACATTGGGATTATGAGCTAAACTCAATAACCTGCAATTATTCTAGGATTTAAAGGTTTCTACGGTGAGCAAGATTTTCATAGTTTATTTTAATTTAAAATGGAAGCCACAGCCTTCATTTAATTGCCTAAATTTAATTTAAAATCTATTCTGTTGTCACGTTGTGCGGGACATAAAATCTGTTATAAGTAATACGTAAAGTCAAGAATGCACAAACTGTCCTGACTAACATGACTAGCTACAGTCTGTATTCATATTTACTTTAGCTTGTCGTTGATATAACCTACAGCTTCCAGTTGCTTTAAGGAGTAAAATGATTCCTGCAGTGTCTTCTGTTTGGATGTGTTGTAAGAGGAAGGTCTTAGACACACCCTCCAGTCAGGACATTATTTTGTGTTCACGACACATTCTGTGTTTCAGAGTTTAAATGTAATTTTGTGAGGATGATGCAGGGTACCCCCAGGGTTCTCCAGGCTAAATTTTCAGGACCTTTTTAAGTTAAATTTAAAACTCTTTAAGACCTTTTTAATACCTCTGAGAAAAAAAAAATCAATGTCAGTTTTATGGCCATACTGACAAAAGTATGAAGGATATAATGGAAAACCCAGTTCGGATTTTAAGCCCTAGAACAAAATTATTTTCCAAGTACCCTAACACAGTTTATTATAATACTCAAAATCATATTAAGCTGTTTGGTCTTTGTTATTTTGTCAACGCTTTCATTAAACATGGCAACAAAACAGGTGGCTTCCTTGATTTGGTCAGTCGGTTGTTCAGTGATGAACGCAGCCAGACCAAATTTGGTGGTGTACGCCGTCTTGTTGCTTCCACTTACAGAAGAAAACACGATCTTAGAGTCGGGAAAAACTGTTTTGAATATTGCGCTGATTTTATCTTTTGAAGTATGTGAGTAATGGTCTGAAGTGCTTTTCAAGATCCAAGATTTTTCAAGACCTCTGTAAATGAAATTCAATACCTTAAAGCCCTCGTCTGAGAATGTTAAATGTTATGCTTTTTAAATACTTTAAAGACCCTGTGGGTACCCTGTGATGACAGGCTCATGATTTCACCTTCCTGATTATTGTCAGATCAACACATAAAGTCGTTTCAATCACTTGCTTAAACCCTCTTCAGTGAAGTAGATAATCTGGAGCCTAAACAGCAGTCACGTCTGCAGCAAACAATACTTTAAAATGTAGCTTTATTTCACCAGCAGTTCCCTCCTTCATCAGACCGACAGACCTCAGTGCTGCCACTCAGAAACACCTGCACATGAAATCTGACAGGTGAAGTATTTACATTGATTTTTAACATGTCAAACTTGACTGAGAGACCTTGCATTTCATAAACGAGTCCCTGGCTTAAATTAGTACCTTTATGTCTTGCGATAAGCTCACCGTCGCAGCTGTGAGGGAATGAAGAGCAGCACTTAACCAGCCACACATCAAAAACACATACGAGAAGGCATACGGAGGCTTTTCACACACGAGTATTAAAGATGAGCTGGAGTTAGGTAGTTAGCGCGCAGGCTCTGCTGCAGCAGGTGAAGAGGAGGAAGACGACGATGAGGTTGACTCGTTGATTTCATGTTTCGAGAGGGGAGGACTGTCTTATGTTACAAAACTGCGTCTGTGCGCGAAAACACACAAAACAAACACCAAAATGTCTGTTTATCAGTGATCCTTACAGTGTGTGTACAGCTTGGTGTGTGTGTGTTGTGTTTAGACGTGTGTGTGTGTATCTGCATGTGTGTATGTGCGCACCGTTACATCCACAGTACTACACACACTCCTTGCAGCCACACTCCACAGGCTTCTCCACATCCTGCGTAAACGAGGTCCCGTCGTCGCATTCGAAGGTGAGCCGTCGACGTCGGACCCTCAGAGGAGCGCAGCAGGAGGTGGCGGTGGTGGCGCCCGGCTCGGTTCCCACCTGGCACCGCCCCCGACATTCCACCCAGGAGAAAGGCTTGGACGTCTGGCAGAGGACGGTCCCATGCTGCAGGCGGTGGTAATCTCTCACCGGCTCACCTCGACACGGGGACTCTGTAGACGGGGACACACAGGGAGGATTGAGAGATGAGGCCTCAGCAGTTAAAGGGTCATAAATAAAATAATTTCCCACCAACCACTAGGGCTATACGACAAAACAATTTGAGAGAACTCCAGACCTCTGCACCTTCTCTTGGCTCTGTTTTCAGGCTTGAGAAAATCTAGCTTGTGACAGGAGACTTTGGCCAACCACAGGTCATTTCAGAGAGAGGGCATTTCTGTTTCTACGATTCAGATGCACGTGCACATTGGCAACAACTGCCTACACCAGTGGTTCCAAAAAAGTGGGTCATGGGTCCACTCTGATTGGATCGCAAGCTACTCACAAACACATCAAATTTGAAAAAACACACTGTGAATTTTCGGCACAGAGCTTTTATGTTTCAGTGTCGTCTCCTGCTGAGTGATTAACGGACAGCTACTTGACATAGACAACAAACTAGCTCGACGACATGGCCAAACGCAAGTGACTAAGGCGAAATCTGGCCTCGTAGCTGCACCAGTTGGAATTATTATTATTGCTATTATTATTGCTTTTTTGCCTGTTCCAGAAAACTGCGTAGCCTGGTTTTAATGCCGTGTTCATGCGGCAGTTAAACACTACATGAGTCGCCACTGAAGCGTTGTTGAAGCGTTCGTTTGCATAGTTACGTCGCCATGGGCTTGTGTGTGTCTGTTTCCTGCCATCTCAACTGAACGCCACCTAAGGTTTGTAATTGGACATAAAGTATCTGTGCTTTTAAAAAAAGTCATCAAGTAAAAAAAACTGTAGTCCAAATAAATTAACTGTAGTCTGTCAAAGTGGCGCCCGTAGCGTGAACGCAGCATAAGTTGCTGAAGAAAACAGGACAGCAACAAGTTGTCCCAGAGACTGTCTTGGACAAAAAAAGAAAATATACAGTTCAAAACTAACTTATTGGAACTACGTTTTTTCCCCAAAGGAAAGATTAGTTGATTATTCAGAATCAAATTGGGTGAACTAACCTTCATATTTTGAATGTCTTTTTTTTTTGTTTATTACAAGCTGTGATTTGCTACAGATTTTACAAATATACTGTGTTATAGAGACAGCAGTAGAAAAACCATAGTTTTTGAGAGCCAAAAGTGGGTCGCAGGTCCATTTTAAAGGACCGCAAGATACATTAAAAGATACAGTAAATTTCCAGTTTTTGTTTTGAAGTCCTGTTTCATGATATAGAGTGAGTGATTTACAGGCAGCTACTTGACAGAGACAGCAAACTAGCTCGACGACATAGCTAAATGCAAGTATGATGCCAAACGTGTTAATCAGAATCAGAATCGGAAATACTTTACGGATATTTGAGGGGATATTGTGAAACAAGTACAAAGACAGTTTAAAGTTGGTCATCAGGAGCAACTACAACAGGCTGCATGAACAGTCAGCACATGTGCATTAAACTGTGTGGACTTTGAGCTAGTGACGAAGAAGAAATCTGGACCCCGTGGCTGCACCAGTTGGGAACCACTGATCTAAAATATATACTGATGCATGGGTGTGAATACGTTCTCCAGGATGACACTAAAGCTGGGATCAGACCAATAATAGTCTGATCTGACACATGTGGAGCGTAGGGAATAAAGTGAGAACTGGGCATGATAACTGTTTAATCTGTGTAGCGTGTGTTAGTGAAAGACAGTTGCTTCTGCTTTTGGAGCACAGACAGTCCAGCGTGTTTGAGTTTTCTTTCACACTTTGATCTCTTGTGTGATTCATGCAGGTTGTGAAAGACTGTTCAGTATGGTTGTTGGGTCTAACGTGTTTAAAGCTCCACGATCACATAATCTGACACAGTGACCATCTCTACAAACATTTACATCACATAAGCTGTTCACACCCTGATCCCTCGTCCTTCCTCACCTATATCACAGCTCTCTCCGGTGTATCCCTGCTCACAGACGCAGCGCTCTCCGTCCTCCGTCATCTGACACTGGCCGTGCAAACACTGCAGACCCTGGCACAACCCCGCCGGCTCCTCCTGCAGGTTACACAACGCACCACGGTATCCCTCCACACAGTCGCAGCGGTAAGTCTGTGTGTCCAGTGCCACACACGCACCCTTCACACACCTGGGTTAATGAACGCAATGAAGAAGATGATGAGAAAACACTTGACATGAAGGACAAATCAACACAAACACAACATTAACAGGAATTTATATATTTGTCAGATTAACACTTTTGAATTCGTGTCAGGAGGAATGGCATTTATTAAGTGGAGGTAAAGTGCATGATTTAAATGCCAAGAAAATCAACACTCACTTGCTTCCTTCACAGGGGTTGACACCAGTTGCCGCGGTGACAACGTCGGCTCCAGTAAGGCCTCCTGTTATTGGCTGGTCACAGTGTTGTCCCGTCCAACCAGGCTGGCAGTGACACTGGGGACCCTGAAAACACAACATGTTTACTACTTTATCTTCTTTATCCATCGTGACTGAAAAGAAAAATCTTAATAAATGTTTGAACCTGAATAACTGTGTAAAAAAAATTACATGAAACATCATTAACCTTCTCCTCCTCTGCCTCCTTTATTCTGTGTCCCTCAAAGTTTTCCCTTTGCAACAATGTTTTAAGAGAATAGCGAGCGTTTTAAATACTGAAATGCCATGTTTGTTTGCCACGACATGCCAAATGAAATAAAATAACATTCAAGTGATCTTCACCTCAGGGAAAATTCCTGATACAATATAAATCATGAAAGAGAGCTTGACTATTGAAACATTCAAGTAAAGATAAACGGGGCATTAATAAAAGTGCAGATTTTGATGTTGAGGTGAAGTTCAGGGACAATCTACACAAGAATAAATTGTTAAAATATATGCATTTTTTCATAATAATACACGATTAGTCTTTGATTTAACTTTTATGTTACTCTAGCGTTTGTAAGGCTTATCACTGTTGACACATGCTGTTGTGTGTCGGCTGTGTGTCTCCTACCTGTGCAGCGTTTGGCTGGCAGATCCCGTGTAGACAGTAGAGTTTGCGGCAGGGCTGACAGCCCGGCACCACCCCTGGCTTCATGTGGCTGCGGGTGAAGTCCTGCAGCTCATGGTTGATGTAGAGGTTCCTGATGCAGCCGTGAAAACTGGACATGTTGAGGGTCTGGGAGGAGAGACCGAGAGAGGCGTCCATCACCTCCTCGGGCATACCTGTGGAGACAGGCGGTCAGATAGAAATCAGATATCTTTGCCAGCCTGAAAACTCAACAAACTGCTCCATGAATAGTTTTTGTGTGCTTTTGAGTGTGTTCACTCTGCTGCCTGTCTGCTCTTACCTCCTACGTACAGAGGTGCATCCCCCGTCACCGGCTGGCTCCGGCCCTGACTGTCCAGAGTTGTCGGCTCTCCTCCGTCCACAGACAGGTTCACCATTCGATTAAAGGTCACCAGCTCCACCGTGTGAAACTGCCCATCATTCACCGTCTCAGTGCTGTATGTAGAGGGTGTACAACACACTTTCCATATCAGATTTACAATGTAGGAACGAAGGATGATAAAGAGAGAGCTCATGGATATACATTTTATTGGTGAAATTGGATAAAATCATTATCCAAATATCAGTCATTGAAGGCTCAATATTTACAAGGGTTAAGGCTGGTTAAGGGCCTGTCCCATTTTTACCTTTAAATATTCCACTTGGTATTGAGTGCCCTCTAGACGATGCAACAGTTGGCTTTCGTCGCCGCTAGTTCTTTGATGTCGGTTTGAAAAATACTTGCACAGCTGTGTCAATCTCATCCATGCTTGACGCACTTTGTGTTCATTTTTCTGTCACTGCTTTTCATGATGGTAGCTGGATATATCCCCTTTCCACCAAACATTTGCACTTAAATGCAGTTTTTTTTAATGTGAGAAAACCTGCTAAAAGTAGGCAATAAACTCCTTTCGCATTGCCAGAAGATCACAGCTCTGCATTAAATGACTGTGCCACATTTGATGTCACGAACACACAGAAAAACAGGCTAGTAAACAGTAGAGAGCAGTATAGAGGCCGGGGAAAATGATTCAGTCTCTCTTTCAAACTCAGTGCTGACTAATTTGGACTAATGTTCGAGTGCTGCTTGGAGGGAGAAGGGGTGAAAATTACCATGTCCACCTGGGGGTCATATTTCCATCACTACCAACCCGAGCCAATTAGAGCTGTAGCTGATAAATACCTGAGACTACTGCAGAGTCGTTTGTCTCGGGAATATACGTATGCCGACTGTAACCTTTCCCATTGAATACAAAAGCCAGATGTTAGCGGGTGTTAGTGTTGTTATTTTTTTCCAGCAAGCTATGCAGGAAGATGATGTTGACATTTTAAATCCTGGCTATTAAGATCTGATGGTTGATTATTTTTCTAAATCACTGTTAATGGGCACAGCAACATCAAACCTTTATGAATCCCTGAACAGGCAGATCTGAGCCAGGTCTGTTCTGGCCTTTGTCACATACTAAATGGTCACTTTCTAAGCTAACCTGTTTGGTTCTGCTAAAACAAAATCAGGTCTGTTTGCCTGGTTAGTACAGCTGCTGATCAGCCCTGGTGCCGACCAAACAACCAAACAGAAACTATGTTAAGAGTCTCGGTTTCTGGTGCAGTTTGTTTGCGGTGTAAAAGCCAACAAACCAACCAAAGAATTTTCCCGATAGCAGACACGTGATTTAAGTATGATTTTAAACGCTTAACTACTAATAAATCCATCTGCTGATTGTGAAATCTGTCCAGGAAGCAATCTTATAAGCGATCTATATATGGCCATATATATATATATATCTCCTATTTATGCAAATCAGTTGGTAACCATGGTAACACATATGCACATCATTGCAGGTATTTTCCCAGATGAATAGGTCAAACGCTGTTGACGAGTCCATGTGCTATGGCAGTTCATTGTGTCCATTAAAAAAGTGTGTGACAGCGATCCCACCGTAATAGACCTCGAGTCTTTACTTTCTCTGCCTGTTAGCTCATCAGTCATTTCTTCTTTGTGATACCAAAGAATACAAATAAATATCAGAAGTGTTAAAGTGCTGCATAAACTTCTGCCTGTCAACAGAATTCCATTCCCCTGTGTGGGTCCTGATGATGCAGGATTAAAATGGCCAAAACTGTCCAATTATGGCATTATCTGTTTGTCTTTATAACTTCATTTTACTCCTCTTGGTTTGTTTACAAGAAATCAGTGTGAACAGGAGCCGGTCCAGATCTGAAATGCCACAATGTGTAATTTTATTTCCCACTTGATTTGGACTAAACTGAAAAGAAAATGAAAGAACCTTAAGACAGCCTTTTATAAGTATTCGGACTGATGAATTCCAAACTCAAGTTCTCTACATTTTTTCTCTTTTCAAATGAGTCGCCACGCTCTCGATCTCCTCTCTGCAGGTGCTTATCACACAAATAGCCTCAGACTGTGTGTGTGTGTGTGTGTGTGTGTATCAGGCTGACGGCTAGCCGCGCCTCCTCCTCCTTAACAGTGAACCATCCAAACATTTAAGCACTCGACACCTGATCAAGTGGACACTCAGCTTCGAGTGTTCTCTGGCTGCATCTGCAGTTTAACCAGAATACCCACACTGTCCGTGTCCACATTCCCGAACACTGCAGGACTCGCTCCAAGCAACACACATCACGCACTAACACGCTCTGAGCGCCGTTGCTGGGCTACAGTGAGCCAAGAGGCTGCCGAGGGCCTGATGGGAGTCCTGCAGATTGTTCGGCTTGACGAACACTCAGCCTTCAAAATCTGACGAGGAGAACACGCTAATCAACCTGCACTGTGGCTGCTGGCTGGAGTAACGAGGTTAAGTGTGATGTTAGACACGTTGAGCTAGTCAGGTTCAGCAGATGGAGGTCGTGACCTTCGCACAGAAAAAAAGCAGTATAACTCCACTGTAACTATTTATTTCCCACTTAGTTTCAACTGATGGGGCTTTTGTCAAGGACCTGCCCCTTCTCACCAACATTCTGAGCTGCGCTTGTTACAAGAAAACACAGTTTCTATAAAACTGCTCACTGAGGTTTCACAAAATCCAAGTGAGAATAAGTTTAAAATGCTGCTCCTTTTATAAGATAAGTGAAGGTTTATACTAGAAAATAAAGTTCTGTATATAAATAAGAGCTGAAATGATTAATTGATCAATAAATTAACTCTCTAAATTACAGTAAAATTATACAATTTTGAGGTTTGACTCAAATTGGCTAGTTGTACAACTCTGAACCCTGAGAATATTGGTGTGATTTCTTTCAACAACATGGGCAAAAGGCAATGAGCAACTTGGTAAGAAATGTCCCACAAATTGAAAAATAAAATAAAATAAAATAATGTAGAAAATTAGGGAAAAAAGAAAAAAGCTATGGGAAAACCATATTTATAATTATTATTATCACATTTTGAAATAATGTTACAGAATTATTATAATTTTAAGCACTCTTTCTCTCACTTGATACTTGATTCCTTTTTAAAAGAAAATAATTTTCTTGTTTTTATTTTTTAAATAATTTCTTGCTCACTTTTGGGGTAATTTCTTCTTTCGTTGCTCATTGCCTTCTTCCTGTGTTTTTACAAGAAATCAAGCCGATTTGCTCAGGTTTCAAAGGGTTAATTTGAAGAAGAAGGAAGAACTAATGTTTTTAGGCTTGTTTTGTCTTTTAAATAAAACTGACCCTGCTTTTCAAACAGCTCCTATTTTAAAGGTATAATGTGTAACATCTGACCATTATAGCTTGTTTTGCTTAGTTTTAGCAAAACCATAATAGCAAGAAAATAGCTCCACTTAAACCATATATCAGCACCATTTTAAATGTTTTTGGTTTGTGTTGACTTTAGTTTAATGACACAATTGGCCAAATAGCCAACATTATGCAATATCTATTCTATTAAAAGCATAAGTAACTTTCTCACATGGCTTGTGTGTTAGTGAATATGATTATACATATGACAACTGTGTTTTATCTAGTTTTACTTTCTATTGCTGCTCTGCATGTCTGAATGTAATGCTAATCTGTGTGTTGGTGCTTCTTGTTGTTTGCATATCTGTTTGTTGTTGTTGTGTCATTGTATTGTACTGATGCTCTGCTGTGCTTGTTGCTTTGCCTTAATTCTGTTCTACCTTGACCATTTCTTATTGCTGTAGTTAATTCTGTCTTTATGTCTTCATGCTGTCTTTATCCTGTGAATTTTATCATTTCATTGGTTTCAACATCTTGCCAAAGGACTGCAGTTAAAAATTAGCCAGCTGGCTAACACTGGCACATTTACAGAAATGTTGATTAATGTGAGTTGTTCTTATAAAGAAAAACAAAGTTAAATAAAGCGACGTAAAGTTCAGTATCAAACCTTTTCTCCTGGCTCGCCAACAGCTGTCTCAAGCAGCGGAAAGCCACATCAACAATAACTTGTTTTGCTTCGCTTTGTATGATTTGCCAGTGAACGTGGTCACATCTTTTGCGTTATAGAAAGTTATGCATTTAAAAACTAAAACTTTAGTTAGTGTGGATGTAGCCTTTGTGTTTACTGTGCCTCTCTGTCTCTATCCTCTCATGTGGGACTGAGGGCTGACTGGATGCTACAGTGACTCACTGGCAACTCTCGAGGTACAAGTGGTACTACAAGACAGAGAGGGCTGGGGCTTAGTGGTTAGCATGCCGAATTCAATAGATATCTCTGCAACTTAATCTTATTACACCGATGTCTTAGACATAATGCCATTGGTTGATTTTTGTTCATTTTAAAAAAGTTTTAACACTAAAATTCTGGACATATTTTACATTTTGCATCTTTAACCAGTTTTCATACAGGATGGAACTGAGTTGGATCCTTGTAACAACAGATGTACTTCTGTGTGTGTGTGTGTGTGTGTGTGTGTGTGTGTCTACCTGTAGATAGCAGTGGCAGGCTGGTTCCCAGGATCATATGTGACCCTGACATGGCCCTGATGGAGCTCCACAGCGATTGGCTCATTGTCTCCGTTATACAGCAAGATACCATTTTCCTCTGCCGTTGACACCTGAAACACACCCACACACACATAAAGAAAGACACACCGAGAGTTTCTTCATAGTTTGTGTGTGTGTCTGCTACTGCTGATATTCGATTTCTACCATTCTACAGTGTGACGTCCTCACCTGCAGTGTGATGTTGGCCTGAGGCCAGTTCTTGACGTCTTGCAGCTGAACATAAGAATCCCTGTCGACAAAGTTGACGCTGACCAGCTTCTCACAGCTCTGACCCTCGAAGCCCGGCAGACACTGACAGATCGCAGTCCCCGTCTTCTCCACACAGGGGGCGCCGTTCTGACACTGAGTCAGCTGGCAGAGAGACAGGGGAGGTAGGGCCACTTCACAAAACTCACCACTGTGGGGAAAAGAAGATGACCGAGAGTTTCATCCACTGATATTTACAGAGAGTTTAAAATCTGTACACATCAGTGAGTGGATCTGACTGGGGTTAATCTTTGATGTGGAAGGTTAATTCTTAACTATCAGTAGAAACATACATATGCCAACATCCTTTTTAGGTGTGCAAACTTTGATAAATATTCCGCTAGAGGGTTTCAAACATGCATATTTGTTAAAAATAAGGATCAGTCATTTGATTTACATGACAAAAGTTATAATAGACGTCTGATTTTTAATTATTTGATGATTTTGTGTAACTTTTGATGCTCTGCCCAGCACATTGCAAGGAAACACATACAGATTGGGGAAAAACATGATTTTAAATCAAGTTTCCTGAAATGTTAACATAAGACCAGAGACTGCTTCTAATATCCAGTATTTTCCCAAACCCCAGTCTATTTACAGTGTTGCCTGTGTTCCCAGTACCTGTATCCCTGTGGACAGACGCAGCTGTAGCCGTCCAGATGGTCGACACACTGAGCTCCATTCTGACAGCGATGGTCCACACATTCATTATAATCTATACCGCAGTCCGGCCCCACCCAGCCTGGGATACACACACACCTACAACACACACATACACACAAACACACATACACACATACTACATGACACATGGTGTAGGATTTTGGGGAGTCAACACAGACCTCAGGAATTATCATTAACCTTTGTATATGCTTGTCTGTGTGTCTATATTCTTAATCTCATCTGGGATCTGAAACTTTGCTGAGTGTGGCAGTGATAAAGTGTGTGTGTGTGTGTGTGTGTGTGTGTGTGTGTGTGTGTGTGTGTGTGTGTGTTGTCACCTGGGGCCGGTAGGAGTGCTGATGCAGGTGGACTGATGCTGACAGGGGTTTCTACCTGGAGAGCACACATCCTCCTCCTCCTCACAAAACAGACCTGAGAGCGAGAGGAGAGGAAGAGGAATCATGTTACAGTCCGAACATTCAGAGCAGATCATTTCTGCTCTCGGCATGTCAGAGCGGATCGATTATATTGTCTATAAAATGCTTTATCATCATTGTTTCCTGATGAAAATCACTGAGTGGAATCAGGGGGGGTGAAGTGCCAATCGTTGCCGCTGTCACACCTGTGTAGTTTGGAGGACACAAGCACGTGTAGTTGCCCACTCCGTCCACACAGGTGGCGTCGTTCTCACACCCATGGTCCTGACAGTCGTCCACGTTCACCTCGCAGAAAGTGCCGTGGAAACCAAATGCACATGCACAGCTAAACAAACACAAGCGAAGAAATAAACCGTAACATTCATGGACTGTAAGATATGGAGAAATACTCATGATCACAACATGCAAATTCATTAGCTAATATCCAACTTATTAGCACTTCATGTTGTCAAGTGTTGTCTGACAGCAGTGTAGGCCCAGAGCAGCTTGTTTGAAAGGTGATGCTGTCGTGTTTGTTTCAACTCATTAAACAGGTTCTCCATTAAAAACCTGCTAGAAACTTGGAAACTGTGAAAAACTCGTGCATTTTTAAATTCCCACCTGGACTTGTTGAACTCACCTAGCTTTTTTTTTTTTTTTGCTTCTGGGTGTAGCAGAAAGTCCCTGACCTGCCTTACAGTGCTTCAGAATAAAGCATATATAGAATATAATTATATTATATAATATAATCTATTTATGCAAATCAATCAATTGGGAACCATGGCAACACATATGCACATCAAGGTAAAAAAATCCCATAGCGTTGCAACCCTAAATAGCCGCATTAGCTAATGTAATGTTAAACGGCAAAGAATAGCCGTGCTTAATTAAGGCCGAGCAGTACAAAGAATACTAAACAATAAAATGGCTCACTGACTTATGTGTATTCCAAGCAGTTGGAGCAACAATAGGGCGTAAAGTGGATTTGACGCTCAAATAAAAAACACAGTTACCTTGAATAAAACTACAGATTTCTCTGGGTTTGAACATTGCTGGAAACACTGAGGGTAATATAAGTAAACAACGTAGGTGTAGTTGTTTTTAAATGTTTTAATGAAGAGATGTTACATGTTATACTGTTACTTAGCACTGTTGGAGAGAGCTAAGATTTTTATTGCAATGACTGCCTCACAGTAACTGCTGTGAATATGACAATAAAGAATCATTCCTACAGCTACTCTGCTAGCATGGCAAAAAAAACAACAGAGGAAAAAGTCTTGTTTTAGGGAGATACAGCCGGTTATTTTATAAGTGTGTCTATTGCAGTGGTGTAGTAGTAAATGATGAGGTGGGTGTACTACTAGTTAGATAGGTAGGTTACAGATGAAGAAGTGGGCATACTCTCCTATATATGACAATGGCTGTTTAGCAGATAGGTGGGTATACTGTCACTGGATAGAAAAAGAAGTGGGTATACCCCGTATACCTGAGTATACCCTCCACTGCACCACTGGTCTATTGTGTTTTTGCATCCCCGTCTACAGAAGTTTCGAGGCTTGTTACCTGAACCCTCTGGTCTGTTCGTCGCTGATGCAGAGTCCTCCGTTGGTGCAGGGATTACTGACACAAGCGTCCACTGGAGTCTCACAGTGTTTACCCTGAAATATCACACACAAACATTAAATAAAGAGCTTTTTTTTAAACATCAGATCAGGTCAGCTGAGTAATTTGATGGGATTATTGTCAGAGACAGATGCGGGCTCAAAATAATCACAGACAACACGCGAACACACAGAAAACATTGGATCAGTGGTTTTAAACGTTCAGCTCTGGGTTTTTAAATGGATTGTTTGTGTCTACGGGGGGAAACATTTTGATTAGATGTCACAAGGTGACAGTAAACACATTCAAACTCACTGACTAGATCACGTGAGCCTGGTTGCAGCATGTCACACACTCACACAACACAAACACAAACACATAGTGTACCGTGAAGCCAGACTTGCAGGTACAGGTGTACAGCTCTGTGTGGTGGACTTGACAAACGCCCTGATTCTGGCAGGGAGACGCCACACATGGGCTGCATTTGGCCTGAACAGACGCCTCGACCGGACCTGACAACACACACGCACACACACACACGGGATCAGCAGAAGACAAGATGCGCTCAATATACAGAAGGCAACAGACAGAGCTCCAAAGAAAATTGTGTGTTAGATAGATCACACCTGGTGGCTGAATAAAGGACAATAAATCTCACCTTTCATCATGTTCTTTTTCATCACTTTGTATTGCTTGAAAGACACGAATCTATATTTATGTTCAGACATGACTTCTGTTTGGATTCAGAGATGATGTTTGGTTGTAAAGGGCCTGGTGTGTGTGACTTTTGTGAATCCTATCTAACCCTTTAAAGTCATGCAATAACACGAATAAACAGATCAAGGCAGTGGTAGACCAGCAACTCCCGTGTTCAGCGAGGTAAAATTACCGTTTTTGCCAATGGAGTCTGGCTTTGAAGGGAGCATGAATTCAGTTGGGTTATACTGCACAAGCTGTGTTTCATATTGTATTGTATTCATATTGTGTTGTTTTTGTATCACAAGCGATGAGGAAACGATCATTTTGGAAGTTACGTATTCCCTTAATGTGTCCTGAACTTCACACCTGAGCTTGTCTCTGTGTGTCGTTTAGTGTTGTATCTTTTCACATGATTTAATATTAACTATAAAATAACAGTTTTGTGTATCTTTACTGAGTTGTTTACAACATCTCTCAGCTGTTCTACCGCACAGGATGTCAAAGGTGTTAAGTGAACGCCGACATTGTTGTAGGTGTTGCATGTTGTATCATCATTAGGTTATGTAACTGAGTTATTATAAACTATGTTATGAGATAAGATATACACCAACCAGCCAAAACATTAAAACCACTGGCAGGTGAAGTGGATAACATTGATCATCTTGTTCCAATGCAATGCTCTGATGGGAAACCTTTGGTCCTGGCATTCGTGCGGACGCCATTTGACGCAGTCCACCCATCCAAACACTGCTGCAGACCAAGTACACATCCATATGGCAAGTGGCAGTTTCCACCCTCAGCAGGACAGTGCATCATATCACACCACAAAATCTGCTCAGGAAAGGCCAGAGGAATGTGACAAAGAGCTAAAGGAATCAATCTGGCCTTAGAATTCCCCAGATCTCAATCTGAATTAGCATCTGTAGGACGTGCTGGTACACCACCTTGCCAGGACCAAAGGTTTCCCAACAGAACACTGCATTGTAATGAGATGTTTGCTGACGTTTTTTGAGATGGCGGAGGTCATGGAAGTTCATTATTAAACGTGCATACTGCAACTACAGACGATGAGTAACTATACCAGAAAGAATGCCCACGATTCGTCCATAGGTGGCGCTATACTAACCGATTCTAATCTTTTTGTGACTAACTCAAAAAGTCCTTGACCAAAAATGTTCAAAATTTACATGCTGCAATTAGAGACCATAAGTAACTATGCCAGAAAGAACAACCATGATTCATCCATTAATGGCGTGATAATAGCAAATTTGGTCACAGCTATTGCAAATTTGCGCTTGTTTTCTCACACTCTTGGTGTAGGCTAACCTAAAATATTATTTATTGTTTAAGATTTAGATTCAGACAACTTTATTGATCCCACGTGAGGCAATTAATTTGTTACTCATTCCAAGCATCCACCACAACAACATACAATTTCCTGTGTCATGCACAGTCAAGTAAAACAGACCACTAGGTCACTGAAGGGCACTTTGAATGGCCCAAGTTAAAAAAAAAAAAAAAAAAAAAAAATATATATATATATATATATATATATATATACATATAAAAAAAACAGTAAAAAATAATTTTTGATTCGTGGAGAAAGTATTTTGAGTATTTTAAATACAAAATTACTCCACTCAAAAGTATTTTGTTACAAATTACATTTGCTTTTTATCGGCCTTATCAAATACAAATTACAAAATACTCAAATGTAATTGAAATACGTATTTTAAATACAAGTAATAGAAATACTGCCTGTCCCTGGCAGCGATACTGTCAGGAAATTTGTTCTGGACTCCGTCCTGCTGTTTCACATATAAGAAGATAAATCATACATGCTACAGAATATAAACATCTCAACAACACATAGCTTCATTATTGATCTGTATTGTGTTAAACTCTTGTGTGGACCTTAAATATGGCTGTTATTTCACTGCTGTTGGCTGTGTGTTGACTTGTCAAAGTCACTAAAAAAGCTTAAATATACCTGTTATTGTTCATGTGAACATGCACCTGCCTGAAATTTAACACAACCGACTGCAGCCTGTAAATTTACTGTAAATGAGCAGGAAGGAGGCGACATCGCTAACCATGTGTCAAATCCACATTCAGTCAAATTAAGACGCACTCATAATTTGTTTTGTGTTCTTGCGTTAAAACAAAACAAAAAAGCTCCGTGCGAGATGTGGGGGAACGTTAATTACAGCAAACTATTCACAATTCAATTAACAGTGCAGTATTTTGAAACGCATCAATTAGCGCCTGTAATGCTGCACACAGGATCTGATCACACCATCACTAATGGAAAGTTCACACTGTCTTCACACCAAGGAGAGGGTGGGATCAAACCTCTGCTGTTATGTTTAACAGAAGTTTAAATCCAGATTGTGTGTTCTCGGCTGTTAAAATTATGCACCTCTGAACCTCTTCATCTTTTATTATTTTACAACTTGAAGTCACCGTAGATTAATTAAGCTTTTCATTCAACACAGAGAGACTGTAGAAAGCAAATCCCCACTCACAAATGAATAAAACACAACACTGAATAAAAGATCACACAGATAACTGTCTCAGAAGTCACACAACATGTTAAATGAAAATTACAACCTGACAGATGAAACGGCACGAGCAATATTATAGGCCAGTAATGGCTTATAATACACATGATAGAAAACTGTCTGTAGAGCACTTTTCCAACAAAGTGCTTCACAGAAAAAGTAAAACAGGGAGTTTATAAAAACAAACAATATCACAGGAAAACATAACATTGCAGGAATGGAAAGTTAGAACCGCAAAAAAACATATCAAGAGTGCATGAAGGTGTTTTTTAAAGAACGTTTTAAGAAGGAATTTAAAAGACGTGAGAGATGTAATCTGCCTTAATCTCAGTGGGTGTTCCACAGTCTGGGAGCTCTAATTGCAGAGGCCCGGTCACCTTTTGTCTGGGAATACATTTTGGAGCAAAGCTATTAGTGCTTTAAAAGTAATTACTGGAATTTAAAACAGAGGTGTGATGTGTTCATATTTCTAGGTTCCAGTTATGACAGCAGTGTCGGTCGAGGGAACTGATGACTGATACCTGAGTAAAGTGCAACGTAGAAGCTCAGGCGAGAAGGAATAAGAGCAAACTATTTTATGCAAATTAGCTGGAGAAAAGAATGACCAAGTTTTGACATTTTCTTGAGATGACTAAAGCATGACTAGACAGTGTTCTTTTTCATCACTGAAAGAAATCTGTATCAAATAGAAAGATTACCAGCAGTCAGATAATGTCTTTTGGTCAAGCAACCTCTTAATGATATTAAGATCATATCTATGATTCTGAGTCTGGGCTGGGATTGCCTATAAACACATGCCTATAAACATGGAGATATCTACGGAGATATTTAAACTAGCAGCTAAAAGTGCTAACAGTGCAACAATGGTAGCAGTGCTGACAGAGCCATCAGTGTTAACCATGGGAGAGCTAGAGGGGGGGCACGCAGCTTGAGCCTAGTTCACATTACACAATTTTCACGGTGATAGTATTTTCACGCATGATAGTCGCTTCTTTTGGGCTTGTTTCCATAGCCCTGGTTGCTTGTTTCTCTCCCAAGATCTGGCAACACTGACAAGCCGGCAACCAACAACAACAATGGCGGCGTCCACAGGATCACGTTGTGTTTGTCAACGCGTTATCTGGGGCTCTGACGGCGAGGGCTCAGTGGAGAAATCTTGTGATGTGCACACACAAGTTGTAACGCAGTTGGCGAGACTCCCGCTGACAGAAACACACGTCGCCAGGTATGAACACTCAAAAGATTACGATAGTCTCCGCAACACAAAAGCAGGGTGAAAATCATGTAATGTGAACTAGGCTTTACAGGACAAAGCCGTCCTGATATCAGCGATAACCACCTTATAAGCACTGTGCAAAGCGACAGCAATTAGCTAGTGAGTAGGACACACACACAGGACTCGCGTGCACTAATATGCACGAGCACCTGGATCGCCTACCACAACTAAGAACGGAGAAGCTCAGATTACTACAACTAGAACTACACCATCTTCACATAGCAAATAGTTGTTCGCTGCTACATTAACACTCTGAATGTCATGTAGAGCTCCTCTCAGACTGTTTGGTAGAATTTTCAGATCCAAATACAGTGAGCTCTAGAGAAACAAAAGGAAAAAATACCAAGGCACTCATCTTAATTTTAGAAAAAGTATTAAAAAGCCTTTATTAAGTTACATGGCTGAAGAGGTTAAAAGTGCTCCAATGCGTTTCGGCTGGGAGCCTTCGTCAGGGAAGGCTCCCAGCCGAAACGCGTTGGAGCACTTTTAACCTTAACTGGGCAGTTTGATCCCTGGCTCCTCCCATTCCCACGTCGACGTCAAACCTTGAGCACCAAATAGTAGCTCACTGTCATCACAGTGGGGCTATGACAGGCAAATTGTACAGCGCTTTGGATAAGGAGGAAACAATAATATTGCTGGATTCTTATGATGAGGAGGGATTTTAAGGCACGAGAGGAAAAGAGACACTGTATGTGGGTGGTAGATTGTTAAAGTTCTGACTTGAGTGAACTGCTTTTTGGGTATCTGTATTTTGCTTTTGTGCATTTGAAGAGTGTGTGTGCGGTGTGTGAAGGAGAGGGAATTAAAATGGATAACCACAAGCTAATAAAAATCAATACCTTTCATAGAAAAATGTGTATCAAGTTGTTTTTTTAAGCAAGACAAACATCACACAAAAGTTAGTTACACACTAAAATGCAATAACAAAATGGTGGCTGGTGAAAAATATGGGTGGGTGGTAGAATTTAGAATCAGCCACTTTGGTTGATGGAAGAAAAAGTTTGTTTCCAACAATGCTGATAAATACAAGAATTAATTGTCAGTACTGAAATGACAAAAATTTGCTTGAGAAAATTTAGAAACGATGTCAACATTGTGTAGTTTGTTTGCTATTTTTCAGCTGCAAAACTTTCCTTTCAGTTGTTGTTTGTCACATTTCTTTACTAACCAAATTTAAGGACTACCTATAAAGATATTTGTGTTATCTTAAAGAGAATATTGTCCAATATACGTTCAGACTATGAAATGTTGATGTCATTATCAGCCTCAAAAATAATTCAAAAAGTAGAAGCCACAAGTCGTTCTGGACAGCAAATGTAAATGATCAAATCTACCTGAGAGCAGTCCAACAAATCATTTATTTAAAACAATCTAATTCCACGGGAAAATCAGGCTCTCTTATCTGTACATTTATTGTCCTCATTTCAGTGTAGCCATAGTTCACTTACATCCATATGAATGACGCTATCATGTCCGCTTCGCCCCCGCTCTGACCTTGCACATATAACCAGCATTGTGCATGATGTTCTTAGTGACTACAGTCTTAAAATAGAGGCCTGTGCATCTACAAGAAAATTAGAATTCAGCTCACACAGCGACAGTAACCTCAAGGAATGTGTGTCTTTGGCAAAATTTGTCTCTCATTAAGGCAACTTTTCTTCTTCAGAGATTTACCTCACAGTTAAATACAGTGTGCACTGCAGTGTCTTCGGCTGTGACAGGTGTGTAGGAGTGAAAGCAGCCAACTCCTGATGAAGGTCACACAGACTAAAAGGCTCCCTTTCATTAATCTATTCATCTAACTATCTCCTCATCTATTAGGAAGCAGCAGTATGTGGGTGTTTGTTCTCTTAGCTCGTTTTACAAATTAAACGACAGGATCACACAGGGTTTAAATAGCCAATTAACTTTGCTTTCAGCTCAAATCACTGAAAAAACACAGATGATGTTGGCGTCATGTGAATGGGTTTACATGTCGGGTCACTTTGATTAAGAAAGCACTTTTAATAAACAAATAAATATCTTTACCAACACCAAAGAGTACAAAAATGATCTAAACAGTGTGAGACATGAAGCTAGTGCAGGACTTTTCTTTCATGTGCAGTTAGTGAGTGTGAGTGTGTGTTCCTATGTTAGGGTGGCTTCCTGCCAGCTTACCCAGACACTGAAACTTGTCGGCGGGAGTGGTGAGCAACAGCTTGCCCTCCATGCCGCGGGGTCCGGCACAGCGGGCGATACCGGGCTCCTTATAGCCGCTCTTCACCCAGTCAGACAGCCAGAGCAGACGGCAGTCACAGTACAGAGGGTTGGCTCCAATCGCTCTGAGAGAAGGAAATAAACAAAGAGTCAGCTCTCTGACAGAGCCAAGGCTCTCTGGTGTCGAGAGAAAGGAAAAAGGAAAGGAAGGGAAAAAAGGTAGGAAGGATGAGGAGGTGAGAAGTGTTTTAATTATAGAGGCTGGGAAACAGAAACCAGAGGGAGACAGAAAGAAAGAAAAGTAAAATGAAGAAAGAAAAGAAAGGAGAAAGAGAGAAAGGGCAGGACAAAAGGAGAGAATGGTGCAAAATAAACAGTAAAGGGGAGATGGAGGGAGAGAGAGGAAATGATATTATAATGGGAGAAAGAGGGAAAGGTGAAAAGTAAAAGAAGAGATGAGAAAGACGGGATGGTTGGAAAGAGGAAATGTAGGAAAGGCAGGTAAAGAGATGGTAGGGGAAAGTAAAGGCAAAGAAAACGATAAATTAAAAAGGTAAAGATGCTGGGGAAAGAAAGGAAATGAAATAAAAAGGAGGAGAAAATGAAGCTGGGTAAAAAAAGAAAGAAAGAAAGAAAGAAAGAAAGAATGGGAGAAAGAGAAACAAAGATGGAGACAGAAAGAAAAAAGAGAAAGATAGTTGAAAGAAGGAAAGAACAAATGAAAGAAAGACGGACAGATTGATGGAGAAAAACAAACAAAGGTGGAGACAGAAAGAAAAAAGACAGATAGATAGATAGATGAAAGAAAGAAAGAAAGAAAGAAAGAAAGAAAGAAAGAAAGAAAGAAAGGAAGAAAGAAAAAAGAAAAAAGAAAGAAAGACAGAAAGAGAAAATTCAACAAATCAACAAATCTGCACTAATTTTTAAAGCCACATGGTGGAGCTCTCAGTCCTCACAGCCCTGCTCAGCTACAGAAAGTGACACACACACACACACACACACACACACACACACACACACACACACACACACACACAGAACAAGGTCATATGAGAGAATATTCGATTCTTCTTGGTCGATTTATCTCCGTCAGGAACAAGTGATGAGGATGAAAACACCCACACGTGATGTCATGTCACCACATCTGGATCACCTCCAGTCACACTGGACTTCTGAGTGTAAATGCTGAAACAGTGAAACAGTGAAATTCCCATCCAGTCTGTCGCTGACAGACACGTCATCCATGTTGTTCTGACGGAGATCGAGTGACTTAAATCGACAGTGAGCAAGAAGAAGTATAAAAAACACGCATAGTTTGTTAAGCTATGGGTGGAGAAAAAGTCAGCCAGCTGCTGGGATAATAAGAAAGCCCAAAGTAAACTTAACTACACATAAACAATTATAAATATTTTAAATTATTATATGCTGTTTCTATATTTAAGAGCCAAGGCAAACAGAAAGGAGTGGCAGCATCAGAGAGGAACATCAAAAGTCCAAAAAAAGTCCATCTTAGCACCAGAATTAGTTCCACGAGATCATTTTACAGTCTGACTCATTATCCTGACTGGCAGGATTTGATTTCAGAATTGATTTCACGCATCAGAAGACAAAAATAAAAATACTCCCTCCCTCCTCACATCCTTTTCCCTCCTCCCTTTCTTATTCCTCTTCATCTTCAACCTCCCCTCCAACATCCATCTACCCCCTCCTCCCTCCACACTTACTGTAGACCCTCAGATTGACTCACATGGGTCATGCTCGACTGAGGATGATTATATTGTATATGCAGACGCGCACACACACACGCACACACACGGCTCAGATCAATAGACCCATGGGAAACGATGGATCTCTCACTCCAGCTAATTCAATCCACCAAGCAGCCACTTGAAACCACTCACTCTCCGAGAACTGGACTCCATCTGACTGGAGCTATAAAGGCAGGGGGAGGAACACACACGCACACACACACACACACACACACACACACACACACACACACACACACACACACACACACACACACACACACACACACGCACAGACCTCATTCTGTCAGCGAGGGCGACCCTGCCGTCCATTACACTCAGCTGCTGCTGTCATTACTCATGTACATGTGTGCGTACTACATGTATATTTGAGTGCTTACAGGTGAGACAGAGAGGCCACGTCGCTGAAGATGCCCTGCTGCAGCTCGGAGATGTCGTTGCCATGGAGAGAGCTGAAAGACGGACACAGCGGAGGGTAAAAAACGGTCAAACTGAACAACCCAGAGACCACAATGGCTCTGAGAGGCACCAACAGGGGAATATTTAAAGACCAAAAACACATGATGGCTCGAATAAAACGAGGGGATGACAGTGATGTGGTCTGGTCAGTGACAAGTATAGTATAGTGTTTGTGAGTGTGTGTGTGTGTGTGTTTGCTCACAGCAGTCTCAGGGAGCGCAGGCCACCCAGTGCCAGAGGAGGGATACAGCGTAGAGAGTTGTAACTGAGGATCCTGCAGGGGGAGAAACAACAAAACAATGACAGTTCGACCTCTAAGATACAGTCGGTATTAACACGCTGCGCTGCTGCTACTGCGACTGCGACTGCATACATCTATTACTGCTTGTGCTCAAGTGGCAACTTTAGGGGCTGAAAAATGACGTAAACATGGACGTGCTGAAGAGTTAAAAAACAGTGCAGGTCTTTGAACAACCACTTGAGGCTGGCTCCAAAAGCGAGTCAGTCCCACAGACCCCCGTGTACACAGCTTCAGTCTCTCCCCCGAATATGGTCACTTCAGTCTCCAAAACTTTAAAGGTTGTGTAGTGTATAACCACCTACAAATAAGAATCTCATGTGTTTCTGTTTAGAATGAGCTGCACTAATTTATTCAGTTTACCAGTTATCACCTGGTCTGTTTGCTTGGAGAGGAAGAGACCTCTGCGGATAATTCGGCTTCGTTTTTGATTTATGATTTGAAACTGCTTTTTTCTGTGTTTTTATCAGCTTTAATTACCTGGTAAGTTTGTTTGGAGAGGATGAGATCTTTGTGGATAATTTGTCTCTCGATTAAAACCCTCCAAACAATAAACATGGAGGGAATTTTAATCCCCTAAATCTTACACACTTTGGTGCACACAAACTTGTACAAAAATGTCAAAATGTTTGATAACTGGCAGAATGCAGTTAAATTTGCTTACAACATAAGAAAGGTCAAACTGCAGAAGTCATCCCCAGGTCTGCAGCTGGCAGAGGGAGTTGCATCACTTCTTTTGATGCAACGAAAGTGCCAGAGAATATGGGCTGGCTGGGCTCAGGATGAGCTAACAGATCACAGAATATGACTTTGGTGGGTACGTTTACATGCACAGTTAAGTTGAGGTAAGGTTACAGCTGGACTAGGCCATTTAATTGGACTACTGTCCTTGTCCCAGTGTACAAGCATAGGAGGGGATTTGATTTACTGTCCAAAGTATGTCCTACTCTGCTATGATAGGTGGAGATATACCCCCTTTTGCTGGTCGACCTATTACGTCACAGACCAAACAAGTTAGCAGAAAAGTTAGTATATTGCGTCTTTCCAGAAATGCACAGCTCTGGATGTAGATTTCACCATGTTGTTACTGGTTATTTAATGCTATACGACTTCCAGGTCAAAGCACTGGGTGGAAACTGTGGAGCATGCTCACAGCGCCTTGGCCAGTTTGGGTCTGATTGACCGTATACATGCAGGAGGAATCTGACTCCCAATCACTGGGTGTGTTAGTCCGACTTTGAGAAATTTTATTTAGCACAATTTCAGTCAGACTAACATGTTTTCATGTATTTTCAAATACTGGTTTTACTCTAATGAACACCATAAATAGATTTTCTCTTATGTCATGTAAAAGCCCACTTTATCATGATTTACATCTTGAATTACCGCAATAAAATGTGATTTATTTGATGGTTTTTGGTCTAATTTTAACATACATCTCCTTATTTCAAGGTTCACAGAGAAAGGAAACTGTCAGAGGATTAATTTTCTAGTCATTTTTGAACATGAAGTAAAAGGTTATATCGTAAGTGCAGGATTTAAAGTTGAAAACTTTTTTATGTTTCCTCTCCAACTGACTAAATTAAAGTTGAATTTCTCATGGCTAAGATGATTAAATTTCTGTAATGAAAAAGGTTATGACCCTTGACCCCTTGACCTCTGACTGCTATGAATTCCTGTATGTGTCAAAAGAACTGATGAAACTCTTGTCAAAGGTAAATCATTTAAAATGTCTGCTGCCGTCATGTGTTGTTATGATTTCAATTAAAACTCATCTAAATCTGGTAAATTTAGCTTTTTCTATCTTCAGTACATCAGTTAAGGGTAAAAGTCTCCTTTAATATTTGATAAAGGACACAGCGTACTGTAGGTATGTGTGTGTGTGTGTGTGTGTGTGTGTGTGTGTGTGTGTGTGTGTGTGTGTGTGTGGACTCACAGAGTGGTGAGCTGGCTCATGTTGGAGAAGGAGTCATCGGAGAGGGAGCTGATTTTATTGTTGCTCAGGTCTCTGCAAAGGCAAAGATCAAATTATATCAATACACACACACACACACACACCTACACACACACACACACACACACACACACACACACACACACACACACACGATACACAGCAAGGGTACCATTAGTTACCCAGGCATTTACAGTGCTCACAGGCACACGCTGAGATCTCTCTCCGTAACATACACACTCGCACTCTCACACAGACACACACATTCTCTCCATCAGTACATCTTAAAATACTTTAACACTGAATTGACTTGATCACATGACTAAGTTTACCTGTATGTCTGTTTGTGATAGATAAATAAATAAATAAATAAATAAATACATGGAGCTTTTTGGAATAAACTGGACTTCGCGCCACAGATTTAACTACACAGTCCACAGCTCCCCCTGCTGGATATGTTTGTGAATACAGTGACAATGAGGTTTGTCTGCACATGCAGCTCCTTTGCATCCACTATACGTCAGTCATGTCAAAATTTCAGATTAACAATGAAAAATTAAGCTGTAATTATGAGGTTGAAGTGCTGAAGCTCATGTTTTAATTTCAGGGCCGTGTTTCCCAGAGGTCTGAAATATACTTGTAGAGCCGGTGAAAAGGGCCGACATTACCTGCAGGCACCAAAACAGTTTACAACATGTGACAAAAACAAATACCTGTGACCTTAAACACAATATTTTGAGTCACTGAATTTTAAGGTTTTAAGGACAAAATAGACCTAATGCCAAAACTATTGCTGCAGAGAGTGAGCTGGTGTCAAAAACTGTTTCCAGCGATATGTGTTTCCCTCGACCTAAATCCAAACCAACCACAGAGAGTGGGACTATGGGAAGCATGGCTTTAAAAGGAGGGAAACAGACTTTGACACCAACTCTCCGACGCGCTTCTGCCTCCGCCACGGCAGCAGACCAACAGGTACAGAAGGGGTGAGGGTGCGTTGTCCACTAATTAATCACCTACAGATGCTGCAGCTCTCTTGGACAGTGGGTCGCCACATACAGGGCATTTCCCTGGCAGAATAAGCAAACTGCTAGCGCTTGCTAACTTTACTTGCTCATTCAGCATTCCCGCCATTAACTAGCTGCATACACCAACATGTACCATGTGATACCTGTGGCATTTCAACAGTCACGCAACACAGCTTTACATTTTAAATGAGTAATACAGGGAACATTTTTCACAGAACTTTAGACATGTTTTGGGATTTTCGTCAATATCTCAAACAGTAGCCAATGTTGTCAATGGTTAAAATTTTTCCAAAACATTTTGTTAATTCTAAACCATTTTCAGGCCTAGAAAACAGTTGTGTTTTTAATTTCATAACTGTTCCAGGAATTAAATGACAGTGGGAACCCTGCAGATATTTTTGCCTCTGCGGCCGGTCAAGTAAAGTCTCTGCATGGGAAACCCTGCAGGGTGTTCACATCCAAATCAGGTGTGCTTTGTAGGAACTGTAGCCTTTCCCCCTAGTTTTAGGAGACTAAAATGCTAGGAGACATTTTGAAAAAGTAGTTAACATTTTCTTGCACTAACTTAAACCTTTGACCCTACAGCCAGCTTCACCTACTGTATTGCTTGTTTTTGGGGCTTTCACCTTCAGTCTGATCTCTAGCAGAGGAACATCTGACATATGTCATGTGGATTGAGGTCACTTAATAAGCAGGACAATCGTATGACTGTAGGAGCTTTCTAACATGAGCTACGAGTCCTACACTCCTCACTGTTAAAGCTAAAAGTCAGCACTTAAACCCTGTAATCTTTGCTTCACTTCAAATGCAGTGCGCAAGAGCAGATACACAACAATAAAAATGTGTCAGCATTAGCGCCCCGTACCACAGTGAAATAACTCCTTTGCTAAATGTGGATGTGTTCATAGAGGCGGTGGAGCAGAAAGGTGTAATTAGAATTACTGCTCACAGTGTCAGTGGTTATAATAGAGTGTCAGTAGAGTGACTGCAGATGTGACTGAGGGTTAGTGGAGTGCGAGGTTTTGTGTGAATGGAGTGTTTAGTCGAGTGGCTCTTACACCAGCTGCAGGTATTTGAAAGTGGCTAACTCCTTAGGAACACTGGTGAACTGGTTACCATCCAGATACCTGAGAGGACAAGAGAGGGAGAGAGAGAGAAAGAGAGGCAGTTATTGTGCTGCGCTGCTAAATAATAATTCACATCCTCCATTCAGGAAATTCTGAGGTCATTTCACACATTATCACGTCTTTACAAGCTCAAGAGGTTTGTGATTGAATGATATTAAATCAGCATGTAACACTTGATGACAAGTGCCTGGTTACTGCAGGAAAAACAATCAGAGCATTGAAAGATGCGTTTTTCAAACATAATCTAAATCTATCCGTCAGAATTACACTGCGCACGAGCTACCATAGAAACCTATAATTACAACCTTTCATCAGAGAAGATAAACATGGATAAGATCATTACATCTTTTACTCTACCTAATTACGCTGCCTTACGATGTATTTTATATACGGCTTTATGTCCTGAAATTGTTTCAGCACCTCTTTAAAAAACATCTGAGGGATTACACTGCAGCAGCAACTGGCTGAGAGCATATTATCTTTTAGCATTTTAATGGATTTATAAGTGAACTTTTTCTTTTCTTTCTTGATGATGATGTAGAAACTGGTTATTCTTTGGGTTGATTTTATGGACTGTCTTTTAGCTCTACACAGGAACAGTGTTGCTACTGTTAACACACTGCATTTGTGTGTACCCAAGTAATGTAACACGTTAGGAGCCTGGCACACCAAGCTGATATTTGGCTCGAGCGTCTGATGCCCTAGATTTTGTATTGTGTGTTGCACAGTTGGTGCTATTCGGCCCTGGTCGACTGTTTTTTGGCTGATTCTGCTTGTTGAATCAGTGGGAGAAATCCCTCTGATTGTCAGTTCAGCTCAGTGGACGAGAAGAGAAATGGAAGTGAGGAAAGAAAACAAATGACTAAGGTCCAGAGGGTGTGAGATCAAAACAACATTACATATTAGGTAAGATATTTTTTCAACAGCGGGTTGTGTTGTTAATGTGTTAACTGGCTAACTAGTGTTTTGAAGCCGTCCTGTCGGTCTTCTGGTGTCCCTTTTTTGAATGATGCATACAAACTATCACTGTCTGCTATAATAGAAAGTTGTTTCCTCTCACGCAGGCGCAGCACCTACACACTAGCTGACCGCTGGCTGTAGACTTTGCAGCATGTTCAAGTTCAACGTCATGGTCAAGACACAGCGACGTGAGGCGAGGCAACAATTGGCCTTCATCGCCACTAGTCCTTGACGTTGGTTTCCTCTGTCTCGGTCTTTACTGTCCCTAAATTCAGTAATCACATTACAGTTACTAATCAAACAATTGTGTTGTTACTTAAGTTCTTCAATTAACTGCATAATGGACGGGTAAGAAAAATGTATCATGAAATACGCGGACAGCAGTAACGCCATCCAGTGCACCGTGAAAAGGCTCCAAAGCCTGGGCAGTCTGTGCTGACATCGAAGAGGAACAGGTTGTCTGACAAACAATATGAGAGGTTCCTCCTCATGATATGTAACCACTGCTTTAGTGATGAACACGTCAGATAAGCTGGACCAGTGTGCTATAAAGCCGTAGTTTGGTGAGCAAGCGAGCTATGGATGTATTATTTTGAGACAATGTACATCTGTGCTCAGCGACATTAGGAAGGGTAACCTCTTTTATATTGTTTAATCTACTTTTATTTTGAGACAGTTATGACCTACTGCAGTGCTGTCTTTCTCCTGATCCTGATTCTCTAAGCAACGACCCCAACGCTTCACAGGAGAGCCAAGCAGTGGGCAAGTAGGATCTAAAGAAGCAGTGAAGTCCCTGACAGTAACAGCACTGAAGATGATGTGGAAGCAGTTTAAGTCGAAAATGCTGTGTTTGTTCTTTCAGACTCACAGTTCAGTGACGTTGCGGGGGAGTCCTCTGGGCAGAGCCTGCAGGTGTTTGTTGCTGCAGCGGACCACTGTGTCCATACAGGTACACTGGCTGGGACATTGAGGCCCTGGGGCACAGCTGCTGTCCTCCAGAACAGAGCCTGGACAGATGGCAGACAGTGAGGTGGGGGCACAGTAATGAAATGTTGATGTCAAGAGGAGATATTTTATATAATGTGGCTGTAAGCTATCATATCGCTGCTGTCCTGCACTTTGATCACATTCCTGTCACAGTATATTCCTGTTTATATCAGAGTGTGTGTATCTTACCATCCTCGCAGCGGAAGTCAGGTACAGCGACGTCCTGCAGGGGAATCTCTCGGAGGAAGGCAGGACCCTGGCAGCGAGGATTCCCTGTCACGATTCGTCGGCTCCGAAGCCACGCACCAAACCAGGACAGACGGCAGTCACAGTTAAAAGGATTTGCCAGGAGATTCCTGATGGACAGAGGAGATTTAGAGTAGGAGGCAAAGAGGGTAACAACGAGACAGCAGAGATCCGTGTGTGTGTGTGTGTGTGTGTGTGTGTGTCACTAACAGTGTGGAAAGGTTGGGTAGGGTGTCGAAGGCTCCAGGCAGGATGGTGCTCAGCTGGTTGTCGTAGAGGGAGAGCAGCCTGACGTTGCTCAGACCTGTGAAGCTGCCGTTATGGATGCAGCTGATCTTGTTGTTCCTCAGCATCCTACACACACAAAAATTCACAACACAACACACACGCATTCAGATTTAAGTCTTCTAAAACTCAGCTGTTGGAGCTTCGACTGCAAAGAATTCCATTTGCTTTTAGATGAGGGGATCAATTTTTGGATGAGAGGATGGAGCTGTCCTGATTGACAGGTCGCCATGGTAGCAATTTGACTCAAGCTACTGCTTTATCGTCTATTTTACTCTGAACAGGACCATCATTTATAAAGTGAACATCATGCATTAAAGAAGATTTGAAACTAGCGATTGAGACCATAAACCTGTCAGGAAAATGTTTCAGTGAGTAGGAGGCCATATTTAAATGGACTGCCTTGCTGTGAGAATGCGCTCTGATTGGTGCGTGACTGATTAGAAGCAATGATCCAATCAGTTGGGCCGTATGACTTCTGTGCCCTGCATGAATTAACGCAAAGGTTAATTTACTGAGGTAATAAATCTAATGAGAAGTAGGGTTTTTCTCTCACAGACTTCTATACAGCAGACTTTTTCATGCAACCTGTGGGGTCGCCTCCTGCTGGCCATTAGAAAGAATGCAGGTTTAAAGCGCTTCTGCCCTGGCCTCATGTCTCCTCAGGGATTTATGCAGTCTGCGTTTATTGACCATGGTCTGCTTTTGTACACATTCCCTGCTCCAGTCAAATATACTTGTATACCTATGAACATGACTTGAGAACTGTCCGTCACTCAGGACTTCTGCATCTCATTAAACAATTTTAATGTTTTTAATTTGTCTCTTTCTCTGTGTTGACACCTGTCTAAGGCCTTTAGAGGTCTATTGGGGCAACATACTTTACTCTCTACAGTGTTTAATGGTGATGAATATTAGGGGAAGAGTGTGAAGTAAACTCACAGCATGCGCAGTCCCTCCATGCCTTTAAACATGCTCCCTCTCACAGACTCCAGGTGATTGGCTGTCAGGTGAAGCTCCACCACCGAGGACGCACCCTCAAACGCCCCGTCTTCAATCTCTGAGATCTTGTTGTTGCTCAAGTTACTGGAAAGAGGGAAGGCAAAATGTTTTCTACAGTCTCAGGTTTTCACACACGAGCACCACTCTTACAGATTCAGGACGATGCACTCAGAGCAACTAAATATAATCATTTTGCAAGATAAAGCCTGCTGAAGCAAAGCTGTCTGCTCATGTGGTGGAAGTCAACCTGGTTAATTATCAGCATTCAACATTCTAGTTGATTTGTTTTCCAGTGACTTAATAATTAGCCTTACCTTTTTCCATGTATGTTTTCCAAGTAAACTATGAATGAAGTAGTGTACTCAGTTCACTTCATAAAATTCACATTACAGAGTTTGGTCAGAACCTCTTGTCCCTCTTAGAGCTGGGGTAGGCTCTTTTATTTTGGCATCTTTGGGCAAAAATCCCACAATAAACTTTGAGTATATTGTAATTCAAGTGGCCTGAGAGAAAACTAGACTACTGCTCCTCCTCTTGGCTCTGTTTTTGGGCTTTAGAAACTCTAGGCTGTGACCAGAGTCTATGGTCAATCACAGGCCATTTCAGAGAGAAGGTGTTCCTATTGCCTGTTGTACTAATAACGATGATCAACAGCCCCTCAAAGGGAGGGGCGCATTCTGTATAAACAAAAGTAGGCAGGCGCCATTTTGCTGCACTCCCCGATTTTGTTTTTAGACTGCCAATGCTGAAAGAAGACTGATTGGGCTTTCCTGCAAATTTGCACAAGGGCTTTAGTCTAAAAGAAATTTTCACAGTAAACAAAATAAAACGTGTGTCAATATCGGCAAAGCGTTTCAGAGATGGAGAGAAGATGATTCTAATAGTTTAGCCTTCAGCTAACTAGAGCGAAAGACTTATAGCTGCAGCCTGAAGTTTATGTTCATGTTGCTAACATTGAATCAAAGTGTGTTCTCAGACTCATTCACTGCAGCTACAGACAATCTAAGCAGCAGGAGAACAGCGAGCAGCCCTGGAGACAGATCCCCAGTCAGTATCTGTAGCAACTCAACCTCAGCCAGAGCCAGGGATCCAGCCTGCTTGGACATCCTGACTCCTGGTGGGAGGGACTTAGGACAGACGGCGGGAAAGACGAGCTGCAAGAGGAGGGTGTATTTTTGCCCCTTTCAGGAAAGTGCATACCCCAGCTTTAAGGTGATAATAAAGGCCACACAATGAGATCTCCTGGAAGACTGTTTTGATGATTGAATGGGTATTCGTCATTGTTGAGGTTTTCTGAGTGACCTACATTTTCTTGAGCTGCGACAGGCCCTTGAAGGCTCCGGTGGCCTCCAGCACGGAGAGGTCGTTGTTGTTGAGACGCCTGGGACGGTCACAGACAGCGGACATGAAGAGGACAGGGCGAAAACATCATTAGCAGAAGAGTCGGTTTGGAATGTGTGTGTTTGAGTGTGCATCCATGCAGTATGAGTCCATACAAGACATGTCAACACGGATATCCATAAAGTGCTTGTGTGTGCACTCATATGTCTGTGTAATGTATGTACATGCATAGAAGTGTAATCATGAGGAGGTCTTGCAGAGTATGGCTTTAACACTGAGGTTCCCACAGGAGCTGGCTGTGCGAAAATGCATGCACTTTGAATAAAAGCATCCCCTGAATAGAATATGGCACACTGTAACTGTGAATACTGGAGCCAGACTGATATATGAGCAAGGCCCATAGCTTCAGCTGATACTGGCTCATCACAGATGTATTGGTATAGGTGCTGAAAGGAAAATTTAATAATCATTGTTTAAATCATATATCAAGCAAATTTATTTTTTTCTTTCTTACTTTGATGTATTTCAGGAAGTTAAGTGACTACAGCTTAAAAATAGCCTCTTGGATAACTTGGCATTTTTATACTGTGTGTTGCGTGTTAATTTAATTTTGTCCCTTCTCGGATAAAATAAACTGAAACCAAAAATGAAGCGAAATCAACAATCATTTACACGTCACATCTTCTCCAAAGTAAGGATTTCCTGCTTTTCTTTGTCTTGTGTCACTGTAAATTTCATATCTTGGCCTGTTAGTCAGAACAAGCGGCTATTTAAAGAGGATCTCTTGGGCTCGGGGAACTTTTAACGGGTATCTTTAACATTTTAAAAACTAAACAAAGAAAAATCTGATGGATTGATGATGAAAATGATCATAAGACACCCCCCTGCTTCAGCAGGTCCTGGTAGGCAGAGCTAATAAGTGCAACTGTGAGCACCTGGACAGTCTCTCAGGGGGATCTTATTTAAGACCTGGCTGTTAAGTCAGTTTTTCTCTCTCCTTTCATCCGGCTGTTTAGTTGGCTTCGGCCTGGTTTCTAGTCTAAGTTCCACACCATACAACACTATACTCCACCGCATACATCACCCACTCACTCATGCATCTGCTGACACACTGAGACACAGACTCACACACCTCATGACATTACTATGTATTTCAAATCCTCTTTTGTTACACATAAATTGGTGCACCTTTCAGTTTAGGACGGTGTCTCTCATGGCTTGTGAGCCGGGTCATGACAAATGTACGTTAGCAGAAAAACTAGCAATGCATTTAAGTGCTTCAATAAAAGATTTACAAACAGTATTTTTATGTACATTTCACCCTTACACTTTTTGATCTGTTTATTCTTTTGCACAAACTTAATTACGATTGAAGGTAAGAGTTTAAACTTTAGTGTTACTTTCATCTTTGGTAATAAAGTTTTTGTTCAACTGTAAAATACCCTGCCTCAGATGTATCTTCATCACAACTCTCAGAATTACTGTCTGCTAAACAACTATCTGATTTTTATCATTTTTAAACACTGGTACCGGTATCAGCCTCAAACTTCCAGTGTCAGCAGGACTCTAATTATAGACTGTGCATGTGTTCTGTGCAGGTGTTTGAGTGTCTCACAGCTCTTCGGTGGAGGACGGCAGGTGTTCAGGGAACTTGGTGAGGCGGAGGTTGGAGCAGTCGACCACGTTTGCTTCACAGCGACACTTTGCAGGACACACCGGCTTGCTGTTGCACTCGTAGCTCAGACGCCTGTCCTCAGTTCCTGAGCATACAGACACACACAGGGAGGACAGAAAAAAAGGACTCAGGAGAGATTCAACATACCCTTCACAGCAACATTAAGACATGCAGTTGGAGAATTAAGTTTTATATCTGCAAAAACTGTTTTTAACAATGCATCTGATCCATCTAAACTAACCACTGAGTGGATGACGTTAAGCAGCATTAGAAAATATAACTTATATAACTTAGCGGTTATCTCTTACGGTCTGTGTCAGTCAGTCTGGAAACTGGTTGGGAAACTTTAACTATAGTTTGGAGCAGAGATTGTGCCTGTCACGTCAACACAACAGGAATAAAATGCTCATACTTCTACTCACTTGAACTACATTTACCCAGACGACACTAAACCAGACAGACATGAGTTCAGGTCTTTTAGCCTTGTCTATGAGCAAGGCATTTAATGTCCTTTTCGATCTAGGAGACTACAGATTTCCAGGCAATTAGTTACTGCCCCAGTGCATATTATTGTTATTAAATTCTGTCAAGTTGCTCGGGTGAAATTTATTTGTTCCTCTAATTGAGATCAGGCACGTACAGCGTAGGCTTGACAGCCCAGCACATACACACACAAACATAATCACCTGGGATGTGGTACTGCTCCTTGGCTGTCATGAAAAAGAAAGAGAAACAAAACCATGTCAGTCAAAAGGTTTGAAAGCTGCAAAGACACACACACACACACACACACACACACACACACACACACACACACACACACACACACAGAGGCACTCCTGGAGGAGGTCCTGTGTAAAACTGAGCGCAGTAAAATTTACCATTTTAAAACATGAAAGAAGGCGTGAAACGATCCGTCTCCAGATCGATGTTTTGCTGTTTTATTGAAGCGATGTGTCAGCCTGCGTGCAGCCTTCCAGGCCTGGCAGCGAGACTAAAGCGGCGTGGAACAGTTTATGTGGTGATCAGAGAGCCTGCCATGGTCTCACTGGCCAGGGGCTGGCTCCACGCACTGGCACGGTGTGGGTGAAGGAAATGGCCGGGAGCTTTTAGTCACAGGCGTTCAGTTACAGTCCTTCAGATTAACTCGCTTCATTCTCATCTTGTTGTTACCCACGCTGCCACACTTTATAACTAATACTTTGTAAACACTACTTTTTTCTTTCAGTTTTTTGTGCCTGACACGTCACACACTGTCCCTTTCATCAGTGCAGCTGGGTCTCATTACACCTAAAGGCACCAATTAACCTGCATGTCTTTGGACTGTAGGAGGAAGCTGGAGCACCTGGAGAAAACCCACATGCTGCCACACTGCATCACGTGGCGCCGATTTGTTTGTTATTGTTTTGCTTGTTTCTTTTATTTTTATTGTGTATATCTAAAGGCAACAGTACAAAATATTTAAAGTAAAAAGGGCATGTGCCATAAGCTGAGGCTTCAACCGACAACTTTTCGGTCAGCAAAACTTGCTTTGGTTTGTCTTAGCTTAAAAAATGATAACTTAAACTGCTATCTAATTGTTTTTGAGTTGTAAATGAGAAAAATAAATACGTCCTATTTCATCATAGCCAAAAATAACATGCACTTGTAGTTAGAGCACCATGGATATGAGTTTGAGTCAGAGTCTAACAGCAGCTCTCTCCAGCTTCAACAATCTTGTATTTAGTGACTTTGACTCAGCTGCTTTATGATGTTTTGTATCAAAGAAAAGAGACAAGAGACAACAAGTGCTGTTGGCTCAAATTTTTGTGGACAAAGCTTTTTGCAACAGTGTGGATTTTGTACTATGAACAGAGAGGTGATTGTCTGTCATGAGCTAATATATATGCTAATAGGCCATGTTTATAAAAAGACTTTTGGAGGTTAATAATTTGCATTTTTTCACACATAGTGTGTTTACACTTGAGTTGAGGGAGGCTTTGCTGTGGCTCATCATCTTACAGTCAGAAACCCAGACTGTCACTACATGTCTCAATTCACACTCCTGTCTTTTTTTTCCCTTATCTCCCATACACACCCACCCATCCACCCCCACACACACACACACACACACACACCCATCCACCCACACACACCCACACACACCCACACACACACAAACATCACACAGGCACTGACCGGAGCAGCGGAACTTGCTGCTCTTGATCTGTGCGATGCGCTTGTTGGCGAGGCGGCGAGGGCTGGCGCAGCGCGCTCCGCTGGTCTCTATGGGGTTTGAGCGCAGGAAGTCGGCCAGCCACTTCACATTACAGTCACACACGAAGGGGTTCTGGGCCAGGTGGCTGATGGGAAATCACAGGGGGCGAGACATCAGTCAGATCAGACTGAATGGAGTGGAACAGAACAGAACTTAAAATAGCTTGTGTGTGTGTGTTTGTTTTCTCACAGTGTCTGGATGCTGTGCAGTGAGCTGAAGGTGCCTTTTGCCAGACTCTGGATTTTGTTATCATACAGCGACAGCAGAGCCAAGTTCTCCAGATCTTTGAACACTGACGCTCTGATGCAGTGGATCTTGTTGGCATTCAGCAACCTGACAAACAAAAGAGAACATCAGCATTATCAGGGTTCCTACAGCTTATGACGTGTTAGATTTAAGACTTTTTAGGACTTTTTTAATGTCACTCAGGATGAAATGTAAGACCAGAAAAAACATGAACCTACATCCATTACTTAGGGATACGGACAATTTTGCCTAAATGTTTATTTTAACATAAAACATGACTTGTTTGTCGCGTGGTGGAGACGAGAACAGAACTGAGAGATACCTCACGTTTGTTGCTAAGTTTTCTAGGCGATTTTGTGTTTTTCGCTCTGCCTCAATTCCCATCCTGCTGAATTTGACAAACATTAGGCATAAAATACACCCAGCCACCTCGTACGTATTGGCACTGCCATTGTCGCTCCCTCTGTTGCTCTCTGTTTATTATGAGCAGCATGAAAGCTCTGCACCAGGGAAAAGTTGGCAGGAGTCTGCCTGCACATATACAGACAGTGACGAGGCTAACTGTTAGCGTTACACGGCTAAAATTACCCATCTGCTAATGATAACAGGTTTAAGGACATAGTCAAGCTCTTTCGGTGTGGGTGGGATTTTGTTGGGACTGTTAAACGGCTCAGTGTTGGATGTTAGCCGCTGCTGCTGTGTTAGCTCGTGCAGAAGGAGAGTGGCTTGCAGACAGTCCATCAGCGCTGTGTCTAACCTGCATAACATTGACGGCAGCAACAGAAAGTTTGCTAATTTTTCTCATGTTAACTTTGGATTTATAGTGTAATGGGCAAACTGAGGCTTGGTTGTTCAATAAATGAATTTCAAATTGCACTTCTTTCTGTTGTTGGCCAGTGACATCCCTTTTCTTATGTTAGACTTTATTGCTGAGTACTCTATAATAATTTTATGTGAACACTTGAATACAGAAGTCACTTAACATGCCCATCCCTAATTTTAATACCAGTGAAGGCCTTATTTTTTTTACATGTTTTAAGACTTTTTTTTTTTTTTTAATGATGCAGAACAACCACTGCTCCACTCCACTGGCTTAGTCTTGGCAAGGTGCTCGAAACATCAGTAAGTCTGGACTAGTAGAGAAAGATTTCCACACACTTACATCTGCAGTGTTTTACTTTATGTAGACTGAAAGCTCAACAATAAAGTGAAACAAGTGTTTTTCTACCAGTTTAGACTTTTTTTAATGACTTTTAAAGTCTAAGTCTGTCAGCACTACATCTAACCTGTATAACGCTGATGGCAGCAACAGAAAGTTTGCTCATTTTTCTCATGTAAATTTCAAATTCATGGTGTAATAGGCAAATTGAAGCCTTTTAATAATAATTACTCCATAATAATGTAATATGAGTATTGAATACAGAAGTTACTTAAAATGCCCATCCCTAATTTTATACTAATTAAGGTCTCATTTTTAGATTAATGTTTTAAAACTTTTTTGGATCCACAGGAACTTTGATAATGAACTTGATGACATCTCACAAGCCTGGTTTTTGTTAAAAGATTTAAATCTGGAAAAAAAATCAACTTAAATATGACTAGATTCTGATCAATCAACAGTCTGTTTAGTTGCTGACATAAAGCAGTTTTTCAGAAAACTCCCAAACCTTGTCAACAGCTACCTACTGTACAGTACATGGCTGTCTGCCAGAATGATTTTTAAATATATTATTCTGAGACAAGACATTCAGAAACTTTCAAATTCTTCACAGTAGTTTGAATTTCTGCAGCTGTGTCATGAAGCTCTTTCATCCTAACACAATCATTACAACTGTAGCTTCAGCATGTGGAATGCATTGTGTGGTGCGTAAGAAGATGGCGGTGTTATCAAAAAAGTAACATCATAGCGTGTTATGAGAAACAGATTTACATCAGCTTGACTTGGCAAAAAACTATACGAGGAGACATTACTTTCCATGCAGTGATCCAACAAATTATGGGCACTCTCAAGCCGTTTGACACCTGAAATTCATTTGCGTAAAACACAGTCGGTGTAAATGTCAGCTCAGACAAATATATGCATGTTGTGGTTTGGACTTACAGCAGCTCCAGAGAGGCCAGGCCATCAAACACTCCGCCGGGCAGCTCGGTGATCTTATTACCATACAGAACTCTGCACACAAAGATGGTTTTGTTTTTTCTTATGAATTCATACATATTCAATCAGTGTGTTACCACTTACTACCATGTTTTATCATCGATTTGCATCATCATAAACAACGGAAGACTTTTATTCCATTGATAAAACATTTACGTGGCTTCACACTCCAAAACAACCCAAACAAAAACACATTCACACACAGCCACAACAGAATACATTAATGCCAGACACATACAGCACAGGCATACGTACACACACTTACATATATACACATAGACCCGCAGGCCACCCGCTGTGATTATGTGTAAGTCCTGATGTTTCAGAAAGAATCTCTGTTTACAGAGAGCAGGCGCCACTTTTGAATTATTCATACTGACAGACACACAAACACACACATGTGGTGCAGACATATGGAGGTATAGACAGGCATAATACAGACATATGTAAACACATATTGGTAGAGGCACTGTCATAACACTTCAACAGTTTGTTCACACACACACACCGTGACACCGCGTGTGTTACTCACAGGGAGTTGAGAGCTCGGAGGCCATGGAAAGCATCAGGAGCAATCTCAGATATCTGGTTGTTACTCAGGTCTCTGGGAATGAAACAGGTAACACACACACACACACACACACAACACACACAGACTTTAGTCACAGCAGCCAAAAAACAGTTCGCTTCATCTTTGTTTTGATGTAAAAGTAGAGACTGCCGTCGCATCTCTCTGTAACCCATCACAGCAGGGATCTTTTGTCAACCTTGATTGCAACTTCACCTTAACTAAACAAATTAAATCAGTCATTCTTTCTTGTTTATACCAGCTCAGGAGCATGTTAAAGATTAGATCATTAGAAAAACTCTGGAAACCATTATTCATGAATTCATTATTTCCTGTCTTGTCTACAAAAAGAATCTCTTTCCTGTTTTGTTTAAAATTCTGCTGCCGGGGTTTTGACTTGAACTACAAAACAATCCTTGTATGCCAAGACTGGCTTCCCTTTGCTTTTAGAATTAATTCTAAAGAGTTATCAACAACTTTTACTGAGCTGTGAACACCTTATATTCCTCCTTGCTCCACATTACCTGCTAATACTTTACTGTTGTTCCAACTTGGAGATTTGGTCACAAGACTCTGGACTCCTACAGCGTGAAACTTCCTGCCTGTGTAGTTACGTCAAGGCAGCGAGAGCAGTGTTCACTTTTAAATAACTCACTGTTTCAGCTTTTAAGTGTGTATTTTATTTTTTTACTAAATATATTATTTTCCTAACTTGCGTATAACTGGTTGTTTTCATCTCTGTGTTTGTGATTATTTTATTATTTGAAATGTATTTACTTCAATCTAAATGTTTTAGAGCTTTATTTAAACCTGTGTGCATTGTTGTAAGTGTCATAATAAATAAAGTGAAATATTATTGAGGGATTAAAGGAATACGTCACCAACAAAGTGATTATTTGTTTATCAATTACTCGTATTACCTCGAATTTATGAAAAAAAAAAATCTATTTCTGGCAGGCCTCCACAGTGAACAGAGAATCCAAAAAAAATGCATGAATTGTAAACGTGGACCATATTCAACAAGAGCAGAACTTTATCAAAACATTTGTTGACTAAATCAATCCTTCCATCAATTTTCACCTGCTTATCCACAGTCAGGTCATGGGGGCAGCCGGCTGAGCAAAGTACTCCAGACGTCCCTCTCCCTCTAAAGCCTCCTACTAGACGTTCCCAGAAAACCTCTGACCAGAGGCGCTAAGGATGCATCCGAGTCAGATGCTCGAACCATCTCAACTGACCACTTTTGCTGTGAAAGAGCAGGAGCTCTACTCTGAGCTAAAACATTCCAATTCAAAACACACTACAAACAGTCTCGTGCACGGTTGAGTAGTGGGCCTGTGTATCCGCGTGCATTTGTACTCTGCTCAAAAGGAGTTCAAATGCACGCGGGTGCTCAAGCGCCCTCAGGGCGTGCTACTTGTAGGCGGAAGTGTTTTGAATAGTAATGTTTTAGCAAAAATGCATGTGTCTGGGAAGTACTGAGCACACGATGACATAAATGAGACTTGGATTATAATGCAAGAGTTGTTTGTAAATGTAAATTGTAAATCATTTTGATACAGTTTTGCTGTTGTGAAACATGGCCCTTAATTACTTCAGTTCCTGAAGAATGTTTCAGATTCTGCATTGAACGTGGGGTGCATGTGAGAAAAGCAAATTTTCACAGATTCAAGGTAACACAGAGTGAGTAACTGACTTATAAATGGTCATCTTGCAGGTACAGTATTCCTTTAGCAGATGAGAAAGTGTTTAACAGTGCATTTGTTTTTTTCATGTGATACACTCTGGGGTCAAACATACACATGAATGGTTTTATTGTTCATTTTTCTAATCCCCAAATCAAATCAAATCAAAACCATTTATAAAACTGAGAAACCCCACTTGATGTGAAAGGCTGGCTCTTAGAGAGCGAGTGCAGCTCTGCTTAAGTTTTTAAATCTCTGATTTAGTCTGGCCGAGCCAAACCACAGCATGTCAGATTATAAAATCCTTGTTCTGCTGCCACATGTCAGTCGCTCAACTGTCACAATAAATTTTAAGACAAACCACTTAAACCAGCCTGGTAATGTAATCAACCCCCGTCTAGGCTTGGGACGGTCTCACAGTGATGATGTAAGAGGATGGGGAGGGGGGAGAAGGATAAGATTGAGAGGAAAAGGAAAACCACACAGAGACAAAGATGGAGAGAGAGAATGTCTGAGGATGGAAATGGGCAGAGGAAGAGAGAGAGAGAGAGAGAGAGAGAGAGAGAGAGAGAGAGAGAGAGAGAGAGAGAGAGAGAGAAGCAGTGGGAGTGAACAGAATAAAGCCACAAAGAAAGAGGAGAAAACTAAAATAGGGTACAAAGCTAGGAACATTATTATTGTGGTCAGATGAGTATTTTAAACACATTCACCAGATCACAATGATATACGTTTGATTCGTCATGCAAGACCCTTAAACGGCCTCTGATGGGGGCTGCATCTCTTTGCAGGCTGACATAAATCAAGCGCTCCTCCATGCTGAAAATCCACTGGGGCTGTTTGTTATGTCGAGCAGGAAAACCACAGCTCGGTGAACAGTGGAGACAGAGGAAGGAGAGAGCGATCCAGTTGGCAGATCAGAGTTTAAAACACTGACATTTTCCCAGAGGCCCTGGCCCTCTGGAGGAAGACATACTGTGATCGCATTGGTTGACTTGAAACTTAAGGGGTGGAGCCATAAAACCACAGCTCCTCTGGCTACATGGTGTTAGTCTAGCTGACTTCAACCTAGCTCCTGTAAAGAAAAATGTATATTTAATCACTTCATGTCATAATAATCATAATAATACTGCAAATCATGGAAGCTACGGGAAATATTTTAGTGCTGATGTTTAACTTCTTGAGCAAAAAAAACCAGCCTCACTATTGCAACATGAAATACTTTACTACCACTCAGAAAAATCACGACTGTTTACTGTCCAGACTCCACAATGGTGAAGTGTGGTATTTACTGACATATTTTATGTCGTAGAACTAAATGTGAAAATCTCTAAAGCTTATGTTAACAAAAAATCTGATTTTTGGCATCTAACAAAACAAAAAAAACCACTGATTGTTAGTCACTTTAGATAAAAGGTTGAGCTAAATAAATGTATTGCAAGCTTTCACAAAATAATTAAGTCTGCAGAATCTTATTCAAAAATTAAATTTCTTCTCATAACTGGTTTTGGCTGCCCACTTCTGGAGGCAGCAGACTATGCAAGGCAGCCCACGTGTCCTTCTCTCCAGTGCCTTTTTCTAAGGCATTCCCAGGCCAGATGTGATGTACTGTACATGCATGCCCTTCTGTGTGTTCTCACTCTGGGTCTCCTCCCAGTTAACCTCATCTGGCTAAGGGTTCAGTCACTGCTGCCTCATATTAACAGGCCAAAGATGGGAAAAAAATCAGCGATATTCATCCAAAAAGGTTCTTGAACCCAAAGTGCTATTTATCAGTGAGTTTGTTTTCAGAGGACTCACATTCGACGAAGCTTCTTGTAGGAGGTGAAGGCGCCCGGAGGAACAGACTTGATGCCATTCTGCTCCAATCGACTGGAGAGGCAGCGAGAGAAGCAGACAGAGAAAGAGTGAGACAGACATTAATAATTTGCCTCCTGTAGGTCGTTATACACCACAGCATGGCTGCCAGCTGGATGTTACTTCCATCAACTGGACTGTCTGTAATTTCCATTCAAACCCCTCAGACATTTGTCCACATGCAGCATTAATTCAAGACACATTACTTGATATAGCATGATGATATGTTTTTGACAAGATGCTGCAGATCAGCAATGTTGCAAATTCTGAAGAATATTTTTTGGGATGTGATTTTTTATTTATCCCAGTAAGATGCCCAGACCATTCTATACTCATGATTACTTGTCAGTTCAATGCTAAAGAACATAAAGCTCATTCTGCTGGTAAGTTGTCTCAGTTGAATGTAAACTTGGGATACTCACATCTCCGTCATGGCCTCAGGGAGGTGGGCAGGGATGGCAGTAAGGCCCCTCCCTCGACAGTCCACGATGTTGTTGCTGCAGGAACACATGGGAGGACAGGAGCCCGATGCCAGGCTGCACGGCTGAACGAAGGCACTGCCGCCGTGCCCTGTGAACAAACAAGTAAAACCAACTTTGATTCCCTCGCCCACATGTGAACCTCAGCGTGTTGTTGTCACTGGGCTGCCGTACCTGAGCAGGCGAAGTCGCTCTTGCGCAGCTCGGCGAGGTTGAGGCCCCTCAGCGTGGGAGGAGAGCTGCACTGAGTGTAGAGGCCTAAAGCCGCCCGCTGCCGCAGCCATGGAGACAACCAGGCCAGGTGACAGTCACAGCGCAGAGAGTTAGAGTGGAGGCGACTGGGAGGGAAGATCAGGGGAGGAAGTGCGAGGGAGGGAAAGAGGACAGGTGGGAGTGAAGGAGGGAGGAAAAAGTGAAAAAGGGAGGAAAGGAATGACATGAAAGCACAGAGGGCAGAGAATGGGAACATATGGAGAAGGAGGGAAGAGTGCGACAAAAAGAAAGGAGGAAATTGAAAGAGGAAGGAAAGCAAAGGAAGGGAATAAATAAAGAAGGAGGATGTAAAAGGAAGCCAAAGAAGAGACAGAATATGTAAAAGGAATGGATCGGTGGGAGAAAATAACAAGGTGGGGAAGTAGTGAGAAAGGAAATTAACCACAATAGACAGAGAAAGGATAAATATAAGAATGAAAGAAAGAAGGAGAGAAGAAAAAAATAAGACACAAGTACTGGTAAGTATCTGTCTGTGCTGTCATTGCGGTTCTGTTTCCAGAGTGAACAATGTGGCATTCTGGGTAATGCAGTGCACTGAAATGAAGGACTCACAAGGTGCGGAGCTTCGGCATGTGGTTGAAACTGGAGACTGGAATAGTACTGATGTTGTTGTTGTTCAGCGTTCTGGGAGAAAGAGAGACATGGAGATAGAGAAAAAGGGTGCGAGGGAGGAATACAAAGAAACAGTCAAATGGAAAGAGAGGCATTAAAAAAACAGGAGTCATCATCCAGTAGAAAGGAGAAAGAAACAGGGAGACATGAAGAAGAAAGTGGGGATAAAAAGGCAAAATATGAACAAATAGTGACATAGAGAAAAGAAATCGATAAAAGAAGAGATATAAAAAGAGTTGATAGTGAATAAAAATGAGAGGAAGTCTATCACATATCAGGATGATATAAATGACTGCAGTATATTCAATATATCCTCCAAAACACAGGTGAAAATTGACTGTGCTTATTCCGAGAGAGATGCCAAACAATCTGTATTTGAAAGACTCCACGCTTTAAGTTTTACTCACAGTACTTCCAGAGATCGCAGAGCTCTGAACGCTCCCTCCTCGATACAGCTGATGTGGTTTTTATCCAGCTGACTGGTAATGAAAGGAACACAACACCAGAATTATATTTAGTCAGTCAGTTAAGCCGACCAAGTAATCAATCCACTGATCAATATTTTGCAGGTTACTTGATGGGGACCTTCACGTATTATGCTTTCCCTTATTTAGTGTATTAAAGGAAATGGCCACCTTAGAATGAAAATACAGACAGTACTTACTGACCCTCGTGCCGACGACAAATCAAACGAGACTCGAGAACTAGCACCATCACTAGCCATCAGGTAGTCTCACGCAGGTTGCCATGTACACACATTTCCTTTAATATATAGTGTCACAATGAAGATGTTCATATTAAGTGTGATGTGAAATGTGGTTTTAAATAATGAAGTAAACATATCTAGAAGTAATCCCTGTGAGCAAAAACATCAGGCTTCAGATCGTTCTGAAAACTCTGTTTCAAACAGTTGTTGCTACTGGATGAGATATACATTTCGTAATGAGTGGATCCTCAAGCGTTTAAAGAAATATATTAGTTTCAACTGAATTGGAGGGGGAAAAAAAGCGTTGCAGAAAGTCGTTTCTGTGGGCTACAGCAACACTGAGAAGGACTAAATGCACATACCTGCTATTTTTAAATATCTCATTGAGACAGATTCTGACTGCAGCCTGTTACATTTTGTTCCAGACATGGGGGAAAGTTACACACAGAGTTATCTTCCAGTCAAGTCCCAAGTTAGTTGTGGTGAGAATCAAGCAAGTCAAGTCCCTGCTATAAGTCAAGCAAGTCAAGTCGAGTCATTGCTCAGGTCAAGCAAGTCATAAGTAAAGTCATATGTCACATACAGCAAACATGTCCTCACGATCCGCTAGCTTCATGTCCTCTGAATATGCTGTGAAAAAGTCCGGTCTCTGTAGGCAGCCCAGGCTCCGCAAATAGCAGCAAAAACATTTGGGTCCAGGCTGCACCAACCAGCCAGCGCGAGACCAGCGAAAGCAAGCACACACACATATGAACAAGGTGCCCATGTCTCATGGTTTACGGATAACTAAACCCCTGAGCTTGCGTGAGAAGGACTAAAACTAAAATGCAAGGACACTGCAGCCTGTTAGAGTTTGTTCTGAAAATGTCAGCGTGCAACCGTGTTACATTTACGATAAACGCAATGCAGACTTCCATCTGTGTCACCGCTGATGAGGAAATACAGCAAGCGATTTAAGAGTACTATTTGTGGTTGAAATGCTAAACAGACGTGTAGTCTAGGTACCATGTCTGAAGGGTTACTGTTGGTTCCGAAGATACCATACCAAAAGTGTTTGGTAAAAACATGACTCTAGTGTTTACATTATGTAGTCAACACGTCAGGGAAACATTGAATCTTGGGTGCCAGTGTTGTAAATTTCTCCAGGATTTCGGATCATTTCCTGCTGGAACATTTCCAGTTGTGTTAAGAAGCTTTAATTGGTGGAAAGTGCTGCTATTCTCCGTTACAGCCATTCCCTGGCTACAATGATGATGCAGAGACGCCAAGATACGATAAACCCAAAGACGATAACCAATCAGAGCAGAGTGGGCTTATTCGGGATGGAGGGCTTTAAGAGACAGACGCAAAGTGTTTCAGACAGGGGGTGAAAACAGGTGTGCCTGCTTAGACAGCATGAGGAAAATGAAGTGTTTTTTACAGGATCAGACTGTATTGTTACCGCTGCTTGTTTGTGTGTGCATGTGTTCGTGTGTGTGTATGTCGTAGTGTATACTTTCACACACAGGTTTTTGAGGTCCGTGGCTCCTCTGAAGGCCCTCCTTGGGATGGCCTGGATGCTGTTTTCACTCAGGTCCCTGGAAAACAAAGAAACAGAGAGAGAAGCTTCCTGTTGAGTGACACTGAAAATACATGCTTTCTTTCTTTTTACTCATGAATTCTACTTTTTTTATTATTATTTATGTAATCTCATTATTCAATGGTGCGTAGGCAATATTGTGTTGTGTTGTATTGGCTGATGCCAGTAAAGCACACTAAAAGCCTCCATATCTTCTTCTCCATCTGTTACAGCCAGCTGACTTACTGGGAAGCAAGTACATTTATAGAAGAAGGTGAATAAACATTTAAAACAGTCTGAAAAAGACAGGCTGGACAAAACATCTAAACAGTATATGAATTTACAGCATTATAAAAAAAAAGAAAAGAAAAAGTTTTAGATCTTAATATCCGGTAGTGTTTCCGGCCCCTGTGCTTATAAACATTGGGTCATCCTGCAGCATCCACCCACTATCAGTCCACTAAATCTAAATTTCAGGCTGATCCGCGCCATTACCAGCTAGTTTCAAACCAATCTAAGCATCAGTTCCTCTTTATCTTAATGTTGTTTTTCCTTCTAGCCCAGAGGGAACTGAGGGAGGCGTGCAGCAACCAAGATTGCCTAGAGACCAGAGAGGGTCGCACGTGCTACAACAGGCCGGCTTCATACTGACCAAAAGGAGGATGAGTAGAGAGAGATACGATGTTACAGCTAGAAAGACCATAAGGTAAGAACGGATGAACAACGGCAGCCACATTAACAGAACCAGGCTGATAAAGACAAAACCAAAGGGATAAAACGGTGTGTGTGTGTGTGTGTGTGTGTGTGTGTGTGTGTGTGTGTGTGTGTGTGTGTGTGTGTGTGTGTGTGTGTGTGTGTGTGTCAGATAGACCACAGAAGAGGATGTACATCACTCTCTGCCTGCCCTGGAGGACCTCAGACACACTCCATTAACGTCAGGGTCAAACCAGAGAGCCTGACGGAGGAGGAAACACCCACTTACTGAGACATGCACTGCTGATATGATATACTGTTTGACATCCAGCCTCGAAACACTCTCTTCGTGAGAGCAGATTTAATTTACACAGCACAGTGTAACACTGAATGTGAGAATTACTGGTCTCTGCAGAACAGGACGGTCAAGACAAGAGACAATCAGTAAAAGTAGTAGCTGTCTATATTCCATTGTAGCAGTAAGAGCTGGCGTTTTCTTCAGGGACATATAGTGGTTTACAACTGATGTGTGGTGTGATGATATCTTTATCTTTTAACTGCTGTCCTTCTATTTATTAACACCATACTGTAATACAGTAGGGATGCACAATATATTGTTTTTGTATTGTCACTGCGATGTCAACTTGTGCAATAAACACATTACGAAAGACTGTGATTCAGTAACAACGTATTTAATCACATCCTGTCTGTAGGCGGGTTAATAAATAAGGATTGCTTGATGGCCCGGGCCGGTAAAGAGGTACTTCGGTCCCAAACAGGCCTGTGTTAAAAAAAGTCAGTGAGTAAATTACGTTATGTCTTCTGCTCTACTTTTCAAGACTTCGCTCTGCTGTCTGTGTCTGTCTTTGCGCAACAACAGACACAGGGAGGCTTTTCCACTTCAAAGATGATGTGTTGGTCAATCCTAAAACAACATAGGAGTTGAAATGCAAAACAGCATTTGATGGGTCTTGGAGAAAAATATATGACTGGGCTGAGAATGATGACTGGCGTTTTAAGAGTAGTGTAAACAGAGACAGAGTGGATGGCGGTGAATCACTCAGAACAGTCAAGTGTTAGTGATCAGAGCAGAGAACAGATTAACAGCAAACTTGTTAAGTGATAGTAAATGTACTGTGGAGATTTCCTAAAGATATACATACGGACACCGATCGACCAAAACATTAAAGAGATAATGCACCCAAAAATGAAAATTCAGCCATTATCTACTCACCCATATGCAGAGGGAGGCTCAGGTGAAGTTTTAGAGTCCTCACATCCCTTGCAGAGATCCAAGGGGAGAGGAGGTAGCAACACAACTCCACCTAATGGAGGCTGACGGCGCCCCAGATTCAAACGTCGAAAACACACAACTGAAACCACAAAATATCTCCATACTGGTCGTCCGTAGTGATCCAAGTGTCCTGAAGCCCCGACATAAAAAGTTGGTGTACAGAGAGGCAGTTAGAGCTACAGGCTACAATGAGGCTAAAAACAGAGTTCAAATGACGTTTTTTTTCAAACAACTTTTTATGTCTGGGACATTTTGGACGTTTGAATCTGGGGCGCCGTCAGCCTACATTAGGTGGAGTTGTGTTGCTACCTCCTCTCCCCTTGGATCTCTGCAAGGATGTGAGGACTCTAAAACTTCACCTGAGCCTCCCTCGACATATGGGTGAGTAGATAATGGCTGAATTTTCATTTTTGGGTGCACTATCCCTTAAAAACCAGTGACAGGTGAACTGAATAACATCAATCATCTCATTACACTGCAGTGTACTGCTGGGAAACCTTGGGTCTTGACATTCATGTGAATGCCACTTGTCATGCTTCACCCACCCAAATATCATTGCAGACTAAGTAAAACCCCCGTGTGCGTGTCAAGTGGCATCTACATGAACTCTAGCATCCAAGGTTTCCCAGCAGAACATTGCACTGTAATGAGATGATCATTGTGATGAGATGTTATTCACTTCACCTGCCAGTGGTTTAAATGATGTGGCTGATCAGTGTGTATATACAATCGCTCTGTAAGTCTGAGTCAAGGACTGAGTACACTTTATTATCTATTTAGCTATTGCAAGAGATATCGTCATCACAATATTTCATGAGTTTATCCCATAACACATATTTTCCTCTTATCGTGCAGCATTAAGTTTTGTTTCGGCTACAGCGCTGTCTCTGTCGAAGGTTCAGCGGTAAACCAAAAGCCTCGCCTGTGTGTCCAAACCAGAGGAAGTATCATGGAGAGGTCAGCGGTTAAAGCAGCAAGACAGCTTGGAATAAAATGAAAACTTGACACTGTCTGAGGTCTGTGATGAAAGCAGAGGTATCACTGAGTCTTTGAAGCATAAAGCTCTGCAGTGTCTGAGACATGAAACAACCCAGTGAAGGAGGTGCAGAGGGATATACAGAGTGACGGAAAAGTGACAGACACAATGAAAACGTGTGAGGTGGTGCAGGATACAGGGCGATACAGGATGAACAAGAACATACATTAAAAGGGTAAAATAGTTAGAGAGGAGGTGGTTTAGTGTCTGATCCCGGTGGAGACCCCAGAGCAGACCCAGAACACAGTGAAGTGATTATATCCCCAGTAAATGGAGGATGGGACTGTCTGTGGTACTTTGCTTAATGCCGCCACCTAAACCCAGATGAGCAGTGAAAGTGAATTAGCAACCAGCAAATAAAGGGAAATGAAATTGAGTGGGAAGGAGAGAAAGTAAGAGACAGTATAAAAGTCAAAGAGAAAGAATAAATAAGCTGCCAAGAACACAGAGGAGAGTTGGAGCAGAAGAGAGGGATTGTTATGGTGATAGAGACAAAGAGCGAAATGGAGGCTTGATGGAAAGAGACAGAGGAGAAAAGAGATGAAGTCAGTTACACAAACAGTTTTTCTGCTTCATTTCAGAGAGAGCTCAAGGCCAGTGAACCAAACTAACCCTTTTCTTTTCTGTCTGTGCCTCTCTGCTCACTTCCAGTACACTTTATATCCACTCGTAGAAAGCCCATGTTGTTAAAAGGATTTTAGTTCTGTTTGTCTCAAATAACGTATTCATTTGAAACACAAAGAAAGAACAAAACAGAGCTCAGCTACCAAACATTATTGCCGACGCGACAGTCTGTGGTTTCATTGCTTCGACCTTGAAAAGCTGTATTTCTTATACGGGACAATGTCTGGAAGCTCTTTACAATGTGTTTTTAAAGTTCCAGTTCAGTCTGAATCTGAATCAGCAATGTAAAGTGGAGATGAAGCACTGAACAATATGACTGTGGTTCATTTGACTTTTACTTTAGGCAAAATGAGGCACCGCAATCAAACTTGATATCCATCTAGATTTGCTAGCTACTAGATCGCATTTCACTTTGTTATCAGCACTTTTCAGCAGTAGCGCCTGACAGGTGGATCACTAATGTAAGTCAACCTTTTGGAGTTTGGGATTACTTGTATGGATAAAATTGGGAGAGGAGCCATAACAAAAGTGGTGCAAAGTAAACGGAGTCAAACTTTTTGTTTATGATCTAAGGTGAGGCTAACATCAGATGATATTGATGCTGAGCTATGAGCTTTTTGTTTCCAAATTCTACTGAGAAGCCAGCAAGATCTTGGTGGTGTCTTCACGTCAAGGATAAAAGTCTGTTATGCACACTAAGAAGAGGCTGGGCTGACAAATGCAAAACCAATCTGGCACCACTAGCAATCTAACCCGACACACACAGGGAAACGGGACAAGTTAAAGTGTTGCTCAACTGTGTCAGTTCTTCTGATGGTGAGTCATGCTGTTTGTTTACTTTTATGATGCTTCATGATGCAGAAAATGCCGACATTTGATTTGTCTTCTAGGTGTTGCTCATGATATAAGGTGGCTTGCAGACGTTACCACTGAGTTAGACTAGTTGTGTTAACTGCAACATGATGACATTAACATAATGTCATAAGCATCTTGCATTATTGTTGTGGTTTGAAAACTTGATGGAGAAAGTGGTAGAGCACATATGTTGTATGTAGAAGTTTTTCATGTGGTTTGCCAGCTGCAGTAACTTCTTTTAAACGTAGTCAAGCACCAGCCAAAGCATTGACTTTCAAGTTCAGGCATCCTTTCAGTTTCATGTTGCTGCTGTCATCAAACTATATTTGGTCTTACTGGCTCTTGAAACGTTTGGTGTTTCACTTTGTCCCTGATTCTTTGTATCTCAACAAATCTCTCAAACTTAATGTGGCAACTCTGAGGGATGCTTTCACATCTGCCCTGTTTGGTTTGGTTCAATCAAACTCAGGTTTGTTGCCACCTAAGTGCAGTTTGTTTGGGCAGGTGTGAACACAGCAACTGCACAGGGGTGCGCACCAAAACAACCAGACCGAGACCTTCTTGAAGAGGCAGTTACAAACGAACTCTGGTGCGGTTCATTTGTGGTGAGAACATGTTCCGACCTGGATGTGAAGCAACTGCAGTCACATGACACATTGTTTGGGTTAAACATGAAAATGTTACAGTCCTGGAGGATTATTAATGTGCACCTCCTCCTGTACTGCCTTAATATGCACATTCAGCACATCCAATGCATCAAAACATTGTTTTCTAGTTGGAGCCGCACCTCGTTTTCAAACTGTATGCTTTGACTAAAATGAACAATGACAGCAATATAGTCCACGATGAGCAGCGCTAAAATCAACCTGCGTAGTTGTCCCTCCATTGTGACATTAGAAAGTGTCACATTTATCTTGCAAGTGTTCTCTTCAACGTTTGCTTTACTTCCTGGATTTTTCCCACATGGAAATTCTGAACAATCAAGAGCAGCTTTCTCACACAAGGCATTTGATCTGGTCCTCTTGTAAATGCTGCCGTGAGAACACGAACCAACTCTAGGCAATTATACAACTTTGGAACAACATTAGTCCCTGATTCGGACCAAAGGAGAAGACTGTAGGTCTGAAAGCAGCCTCAGTCAGTTTGAAGAACACTGTTATACTAAATGTTCCTAAACAACCTCGTGATGTCACCAACTAGCTTGTTGAAAGATGGCTGCATCCTACTGGCGGAAAAGTGAATTATTAAGTAGTTTTCTAGCGAATCTGGGTGGATATCAAATGTGATGGCAGTTAAATTGTTTTGTGATTCACTTCCACTCTAATGGAACAATAACATACAGTAGCCGCTTCAAAAAGTAAAATAAGATGTGATGTCAACTGTCATGGATTCCTACCAAGTTTCAAGTCTCAGAAAGTTCATGGTTACTACTATTTTCACCTTGGTGAACTGGGTTGGGAAGGACATAACCAAGAGGTGACAACATAAGAAAGACATAGACAATACTTCATGAAGTTCCTCTGTCTTTAAAAAACAGAACTGTAAGATATCCAAAATATGAACATGAACAGAGCCAATTCCTTTAACAGCAGGGAAAATAAATCTGTGTTTGTGGCAGAGCAGTGAACACACTGGGCAGGACAGATTAATCTAAACAAAACCAAAGACTGGTGAGCAGCATGATAAATGTCCTCGCATAAAAAAACATAAGCCATCTTGACAAATGTAAGCAGTCTATTTGGCTGACAGTCCACCGCTGTGACCATTTCAGCATCAAATTTACTGCCTTCATTATTAGTTCTGCCCTACTGGGTTTTATTTCATAAAGTGTACTCTTGTATTTCTGCAGATGTTTCCGCAGACAGTCATAGGTGCAGATTATGTGGTTGCTTGGGAGCTCAGGCACCAACAGGCGATTGCAAGCACCCACAGGGAAATCATACTGTCAGCTGACAATATCGAGATAATTGGGTATAGTAGAGAACAGGCTAAGCAGAGTTTTAACTGTGAGCTAAACCTGCGTCCATTCCCATATTAAGATGCTATTGGTGTCCAGACAGTCCCCTTTAGGCCTCACACAGTGATATAAAGCACGTCATTTTGCATCAGTATGTGAAGCGCTGCCGTCTGACCTAAGTGGCTCTAACAAGCCCTCAATAGCTGTAGAGGTCCAGTAAATGCATCTGGCATAAAACATCCCATCCATTAACATCTAAATATTGAAGACACAGTTCAATCAAGAAAAATATAAACTGTATACAGGGTTGGAAATATACTTTTTTGTCCACTTGCCATTTTGGCTGGTGGATTCCAGTATCTACCAGCAACTCAAGAAATTACCACTGTTTTTTTTTGGCTGGTGAGTAAAGACATTCTAGCAGCCACATACATTTTACTAACATCTGACTTTCAGCTTTGGTGGTGTTAAAGGTATGCTATGCACGATTTTCGGTTACTGTTCGGAAACACGCTTGCCAGCAAAGTGAAAATAAAAGCCAACCTCAGTCTCCCTCTCATTTCGTGTTGTGTCTTGCTGTATTTGGTTTTTGTGTCTCTATGATGTCTGATGCATATGGTCTGGCACCTGGTCACTATCTTTTTAGAAAGCCCTGATCTCACCTGAGCACTGTGGGCACACATGCCTATAAACATCTTGAACAAAGAAACTAAAAAGAAAATAAGAAAATACAGGCAGAGGACAGATTCTCCGCAGAAAAATGCACAGCCGCACACTTCTAGTAGGTCATAAGTGATGATTAAGAGGGTCTACTTCTGTATGAGTCTATACATTGTTTTTAAGGAAAATCCTGCATCTTATATCCGCCTGAGACCTGAACTTTAGTTTGGTGTGTATTTTAATTTCCCCTAGCTGTTTGGGATCAGTAGGACCCGATCAGTATGAAAAACTAAACATTATCATTGATAATAAAGTCCCAATGTTTTCAAACGAGACAACAATAAAGTCCTGGTGTCCTCAAACGCAACCACTAGATGGCACAAAAAGTGTCCATGAACAAGGACAACAGGTCTAAGTTAAGCAGAATGAAGTATAAGGAGCAGTAAACCCAAAATGTGATGTCTTCATCATCAACGAAAGAAATTCCTGTGTGGCATTATCCAAGTGTCTTTTATCAGTTACAACAGGTTCACACTGGATGCGGAACGCTCTCCGCGTCCTTTCTGCGCCTATTTTTACCAGTTGTACTGATCACATTGGACATGCCGAGGCCTTGAGCTCCATGGCCGGCTTGTGATCTGCAGCGATTGTTTTTGTGTCTATTCTCATTTTCCTGCAAGCGAATCTGGCAAGAAAACACACTGATAATCTATTCTGGACCTTATCGAGGATCTGATTATGATAAATAATTAAATATGCATTTTGTGCTTCCACATATTTGTCAGTTGAGTTTAAACAGAGCGAGACAGACGAGCAAAGGCACACATACACGCACGCACAAACAAGCAGACTGAGACAGAGCTTTACATGTGGTTAGAAAAGAGCAGACGAGTAGAATTGCTTGTTGAGCAGCACAGAGAAATGCACTTCTGGTATAAACAGCCAGGCAAATCCTTTTGAGTGGCTGCACGACAACTGACATATTGGGGAACTTGCGCGTCCACGGTGAACATGGTGTTAGTGGGCTAAAGGAAATTCAAGTACAACTATTTTCACTAAACTACTGCGAAACAAAGCATCTTGAGATGATCCTCCTGTGAAGGAATTTGTGTGTGAATCACAACTCCCTTCACAGGAAATGCTTTCTTTAGCAGTAGTTAAACGAAAGTGTTAGTGTCTGGATTTCCATGAAAGAGCTGAGTATCTAATAGAGTTTACATTGTTTTGGGTGAACTATTACTCGAATACATTGGCAACCTATGGGAAATAATATTGGAGCCTATGAAAGCAATGACATTATGCAAATCAAACAAATATTCCAAAAAATGCTAAATAACCAGCTGTGCCTTCCAAAGTCCAAAGTAAAACTGAAACATGGTGGAAGGAAGCCGATGTGACAAAGAAAGTTCGGAACATAAATAAGACAGGTGCAACCAGGTGATAAGATAAACAGCAAATGAAGCTGCTCAAGGGTTCAGTGTCAATGGCTTATTTTTCACCTGCCAGGTCGAGCAAGTGAGTCAGAAATCTAGTTGCTCAAAGTCAATTTTTACTTGCCCCATTTAAAAATTGCTTTATTTATTGTCTGTTATCAAAAACAAGAAAGACTAATTGGTACTGTGAATGTGCAGCTCTCATCAGAAATGAGAAGAAAGTGCGATGGCTCACTCCTTAGCTTCATCCATCATCAACTCTGGATCAAACAACAAAGAACTAACCAGTAAACACAATTTTTTTCTTGCCCAATCAGACAAGCGAGTTGCCCAGTGTGGCATTTTCCTTGCTCTGGGCAATGCTTACTGTTGAACCCTGAGCACACAAGCTGCTCTCATGTTTCCATTTGTCTCAACAAGGCCGTCTTCATCAGGGTTTTTAACACACATACGTAAACCAAACACCTTTTAACCTGATTATTAATGAATATTTGTATAATTACTCACATAAGTACTTTACATGCATCCACAGCACACATGTACAGGGGTTTGATAAGACCGTAAGTCTCTCATGTCTACACACACACACACACACACACACACACACACACACACACACACACACACACACACACCAATATTAAAGATGCTTTCCCATCAGGTTGTCAAGATATCTGTTGCCAGGACTCCAGAGGGCTGGATATGATGTTTACTGGAGGGAAACATAGACTGGTCACAGCTGGATGTGTGTGTGTGTGAGTGTGTGTGTGTGTGTAGACAGTAGGTAGTCTCATAATATTTGCTCTCTCTCACTCCTACTATCTCCTCTATTCATGTTCTGATCCGTTCTGTCATCCGTTGTGTCCGTATCCTCCCTCCCCTCCATCCTTCCTCGCTCTTCTTCATCCCCTCATTGTTCCGCCGTCTCCCCTGTCGTTTCAATATCCTCCTCCCTCCCTCCGTGCTTCCCTCGCTGCTCACAGCGGAGGGTGAGAAAGGTAAACTTTCCCACTCGTTTCCCTGCTCGTCTTCTACTCGTCACTTCTCCGTCCATCCATCTCTCCCGACTGGGGGGTCAAACACGGGTTAGTTTCAGACATGCCACTTGGTGACCTTTCCCGCTCTATCCCATTTTGTTTCCTATACTTACTTATTTACTTAATCCTCTTCGTCCCAGGTGGGACATAAGGCTTCGACAGTCTGCCTCCATCGGGACCTGTCTTGCGCTGTCTTGTCTTGTTTCCTATATTCTGTTATATTCTTTAAATCTTTTAGGAATATTCTGTGATGGTCAGAGAGATGTCAGGCAGCAACAGAGAGAAATGTCCCATCACAACTCCAAGCGTCGATGCTTCTTGGGTGGATTGGATATGTATCTGATATCAAAAAAGTCTTCTGTTAATGCACCAGAGACGCACTAGATTGCTCAAACAACCTCAAGGACGTCAAAAGGCATTGTAGCAAGATGCATCTGCAAACTGTCCTCGTCCTCAAGCGTAGCTACGTCAGTAAGGTGGTAGTAACATCTGCGGCAGTTAGCTCGACGACATGGCCGCTTAATATATAAACGGTGTGGACATTAAACTAATGACAAAGGGGGATTCTGGACCCCCTGGCTGGACCAGTTGGGAACCACTGCCCGAGAAGGCACTTTATCATACTTAATCTACCACTGGGGAATCCAAGACGACACCTTGGCAGCGTAATTATTTTTCAAACATGGGGGGCAAACATTAATTTAGATTAGATAAGACAGAATTGACTTTACTGTCCACCCCAGTGATAATATGTCTTTGACTTCTCCCAAGTACAGCCAGGTACATCGAATACACATAACACAACAAACCATTAAAAACATACAAATACACAGTGTACACAGTGCCAATGGGCAGGCAGCAGCAAATATTTTATATAAATAATAAAGAAACACATTAAATAACAAGTTGCCTGCAGCAGTGCAATCATCCAATGCCTCTATGAATGGCACAGGGAATAAAAGACCTCTTATATATGTTCCAGCTGGTCCTTGAGACCCTAAATTGACAGCCAGGTGGCAGCCCCTCAGACTGAGTGTAGTGTACGTGAGGTATCTGTAATAATATATTTGGCCTTCTAGTGCACACAGCACTGTCAAACAGAGTTATTTCTGTGAGTTGCCAATCACCTTCTAGCTTGCTTTTGCTCTTGGCAATCAAGTTTCTGCACCGTAATGTGTCTATGTGACCCAGAAAAACCAAGATAATGCAGTCAGTCTGTCTGTGATCTTGCTCACAGAGACGCATATAGTATGTGGCTGAGTGTGAGATCCATGAAATAATGCATGCACTGTAAATGGGATCATAATAGCACATTAACACTTAGTTCTGATGTAAGAGTGATTTATTTATCAACATACTGTGTCAGCGCTTAAAAACTAACAAGAAACTACAAAAAATGATGACACTTATTATTCACGGGCCATGCATAATTAACCTCATGTGTCCTTGGGGGCACGTGGCAATTCCCAATCAGCACAAAACAGTATCAGAGCACACTCTGGGTATACTACACTATACATACTGCGCCCTAATGTGTTACCACTTTCTTATTCACACACATACACTGACTACATCACTCATACTCTCACGGACACACACACACACACACAGACACACAAACTGTCTTGTTTGACCTCCATCCAGGCAGGTCAGCAGACAGTCAGAGCAACAACATGGTTAATATTTTATCATCATAGTCTGGTCCCCTCCTCAACCTGACACACACAAACACACACCGTACAAACAATTTAAATAAGTTATCACCTACACAACCGAAATATCCTGAGAAACAGGAAAGGAAGGTGAAAAGAGAACGAAAGAAGAAGAAGAAGAGGAAGAGCAAAGTCAAAATGAATTGAAGGGGCGACCCGACTGACTGTAGAGAGAAAACAAAGTTAAAACCAGATGTGCAGCACAAAAAAACAATAAATGTCTGAACTGATGCAGCATTAGAATGCAGACAACTGTGGTTGCCTGGAAAACCACAGTTAAAGAGGATGACCTTAAAGAGACCTGACAGTGACAAACACACCCCCGTGATTGTTAGAGATATCCTGAGGGATGTGCGCAGAGAAATGAAGAAAGTGTGCGTAAGAGAGAAGAGAGGAAATTGGGTTTTTATTTTTCAAGGCGCCAAAGACGAGACATTAACAGACCTTTGACTGCAACACATGAGTTAAAGGAAATAAAGTTTTATATTAGAGGACTAATTCATCAAAAATGTGTCTTTTGAGTATCAAACACTTGTCGACTGTCACTCTGAAAAGAAACTTCTCAAACCACTCCTGCAGCAATACACTTCTCCACTGTTGATCTATACATTAAATAAGAAGTGAAGGGAAGTCTTAATGCAACAGATTACAGATTATTTTAAGACAATATTGTGCTTCAAACTTTGTGGTTTGGAGGAGACACTATTCTGTTTTAACTGTGAGCAAAACCTGGTCCATAAAGAAATGGTTTTCCCACATTGGTGTGGAAGCAGAGACCATACGTGCAGACGTCTGAAGTTGCCTCTCTGTCATCTCTGCTAAATTCAGGGCTATACCCAACCCAGAATTATGTCAGTTGAATCAGATTCAGCCATTTAATACGAATATTTGACTTTTTTTTTTATACAAAGTTTAAAGTTTGAACGAGGCTCAGCCAGACCTTCAATGTAACAGTGGCATTCACGTAATACGATGGATTGGAAACGTGCAACAACATTATTTACCGACACCAGATATCAAGCAAAAGTCAGAGACTGTATCATATTAAGTATGTGTGAACTGTAAATTCACCACTTCCAAGCAGAAGAGGAAAGATAATGTTATCTCTGAGTCTTACAGAGGAAACTTTCTCCTCCTCTGTGCCGCTGCATTGTGTCTGCAGCTGTCTTTACCAAAGAGTAGCATGAAAGGCAAGAACGCTCACTCTGCAGCAAAATCTGGGGACCAAAACGTCCCCAGAGGTACACTGCACACTGACTGGCAAAATAAAACATAAAAAGACTGCTCCACTTGAAGCAATCTCAGTTGACTAAGGGATCTCTTACTGACAATTCAAATCTCTGACTTTTAAGGAGCAGCTTTAACTAAACTTATGCTCTTATGTCTATTTTGCAAGTGTTGATAGTGCTTTTTGTGGTTGGTGTTGGACAGTGTTGGCGTGTAGCTACGAGTCACTCATCAGGATGAAGAAATCAACTCACCAGCATGTAAACTCTCTTCCTGCTACTTTTGCTAGCGAGCCAGGACGACTTTTTAAAAATATAAACATCAGTAAACATCAAGGAAAAGATGAAAAAGATGGGCAACAGCTGAAATAGCATCCTGCTAGTCACTGTGCAGGCAGTGGACAATAAACTGGACGACCTCTGTGCCCGCGTTAGTTTCCGACAGGATATCAGAGACTGTAATATACTTTGGTTCACAGAAATGTCCTGGACAGTGCCGTCAACATGGAGGTTCTTTTTTCAATGCTGATCTGACAGAGCGGAGGACTCTGGTGAGGGAAGGAGAGGAAGTGTGTGCTCTATGGGGACTGGTGTGCGGTGGAAATGTAGCCCCTTTTACACTGCCAGATTTTCCGCAAATGTTGGGCCGTTTTGCTGGCAAGCTGCGAGCGTTTAGACACACAGAGCTGGATTGGCAAGTTGATCCGAGGTGCCCAATTTTCCACCTCGTAGGGTAGATATATTGGCGGAACCCTTTTAGTTTAAAAAGACTGAGGTGGCCTTCTGCCACGAGAGGGGCTGTAGGTAGGCGGGATTTTGCTGCACTCCCCGATTTTGTTTTTTTACTGCCAATGCTGAAAAAAGACTGATTGGGCTTTCCTGCAAATTTGACCAATTCCTATTTAAAAAGGGCTTAAGTCTGGTTCCTGCTCACCCTGCACCAAAAGGGGAATAAGCACTCACATCACTACTATGCACGGCTCAGAGGCGATTGCAGAGCAGCACAGCCCTATTTGTTGCGTGTGACATTATTGCTCATAAAGAAACTTTTGCAACCATGCAGCTGTCTTGTTAATGTCAAGATACGTAAACAACACACTACGACATGCTGCCAGTGACGCAAGACACGGGGCCAGTCAGAGTCTGGAGCACGCTACAGGACACCACCATCAATGTCACCGATGACTCAATCAACTGATTCACAGTCTGTGGTTGACTTAATTTGTAAAACTTAAGAAACAACTGTGCCCAAACTACAGTTAAATCATTCCACAACCAGAAACCAAGGATTACCAGACCCATTTGCATACACTGCAGCCAGTCTGGGGACAAGGACGATTTTAAAGCAGCAGCCTACTGACTGTGAGCCGGGCCTTATCACCCAGCACCAATTGGGGATTTCACTAATGTTCTTGAGGATAAAAGAAAAAGGGGGCACATCCCTGCAGCCAGGTTCCAAAATCTGGGGGAAAGATAGTACATAATTTGGTCACTGATCACATATGGATGTAATATTGGGATGTCCTCTCACTTTTGGCCAGGTAGTACTCCAGAGAAACATACTAATATTTTATCAACTGTTCTTCTGCTCTTAGTAAGATGATGTAACACAAAACTGAGCGAGCCGGTTCCAGACAGCTTTGAACACCAGACAATGAAACAGCCTATTACTCTCTCAGTTCCAATCATATGCAGCGACTGTATAATTTCAGAACAATGTATTTTTTGAGGGACCCACAATACCCAGTGTGTTGTTTGCCCAACAGAGTAGCAAAACAGATGCCCATGCTTGTATTCATATGAAAATGCAATTATTACAAACTCATTTTGTGTGACCCGGCATTGTTCAAACCCACAGAGCTTCATTATAAATTATAGTGGTTGTTCCAAAGTTTCCATAAGATACCAAATATGAAAAGATTATGCACAAACCACAAGAATATTTTTGTTTGATGGAGGGTGCAGCAATAAAAACATGTTTTTTGTGCCTGAATCTTTTAGTCAAAGTTCATTTTCTAGTTTGAAAGCTACTTAAGTGTGAATTTAAAGATAAAAGTTTAAAAGTTTAAAGAACAGCAGAGGCCATTACCAAAAGGAAAATAGAAGGATGGGGTGAGAGAAAGTCTCCTTGTTTTACTTCTGAAGCCCACAAACATTCATTTTTCTCATTTCCCTTCTGTCTTTGTGTGAACCACAGAGCTGCAGGCGGCGAGCTCACACAGACAAAACACAGCAGGAAGGCACGCAGACACACACACACTAAGCATGAACACGCAAACACACCACACACACACACACATGCTTGATATTAGGGTCACACAACATCCAAGGGTTATGCGTGACAAACACACATGTTCCTATGAGTGGACACAAGCACGAATACACGGGGTACATGCACATGACCCACACCCACTGAACTGAAGGGTTCATGACCTGATGGCATGAAGGAGGCTGTAACCATGGTAACAAGCCAAACTCAGGCAGTGCGGGAAGTAAATCCTGTAAATATCTTCTCTACCTCTGTTGCGTTCTCTCAGGCTTCAGTTTCAGATTGCTTTTCCAAATAAAAGTGCACAAAGATAAAAAGTGACTTCATGCGCACGCTGGTAGACAGTTAGCTTGTTACCGTAATGCTTTAAAGGCCCAGTATGTAGGATTTAGTGGCATCTAGCAGTGATGTTGCCGTACTTAAAACTTCTGCCGTGTGCCAAGTGTGTCGGAAAACAGTGGCCGATGCAAAATTGCAAATGACTCTGTCTAAAGCCAGAGGTTTTTTTGGTCCGTTCTGGGCTACTGTAAAAAACATGGCTGACTCCATGGAAGACAACCCGCTCTGTACATGGATATAAACATTCTAAGGTAGTGAAAACACAAGGATTCTTATTTTCAGGTAATTAAAACTAATCAAATCATAGTCATGAAAATTACATACCATTTCAGTCAATAGATGCCCCTTTATCCTACATACTGGACCTTTGAAGCACTCCTCACATTATACTTTTTTCTTTCACATTTTTATATATTCACTTATCACTTTTCAAACTTAAATTTGAAAAATAAACTTGCAAATTACCAGATATCACACGGACTATGACTTAAAAGATGAAAAACAAAAGCTAACTTTACAGTATTAGAAACTACGACTACACTAAAGGCATTTCTGCACCAAGTCTGAATTTTCCATCACCCAGAAAACTCATCACATACAGTAATTTGAATTTCTAGCAATAAAATGCACTATTAAATACAACACAACCATCAAGCAGTGATGATAAGCTTCATTCATCCAGAGAAATGAAGAAAAGTAAAGAAAAGAAAAGAAAAAAAAAAAGAAAAATGAATCAAGTTCTTAAACCATTTACATGTGATGCAAGAAACCGACAGTTTCAGTTTTAACCTCGTGAGACCTCTGCCTTTGTTTTGTATGCATTTTTAATTTCTCCCAGCTTTTGAGGATTAGTAGGACTTGATAAGTTTTAAAAATAAAACTGGACATTGTCAATTAGTCTTTTTTTTTTTATTTAAATGATATGGGCACAATGGGTTTATTTTCAATAGTCACAGGTGAGAACAAAACTGTTTATTTCAATGCCTGAACTTTGCTGTGCAAAACTAAAATTAAAACCAATGCATTTATTGAATTCTTTGTAACTCTGTGGGTTTAAATGTCACTGTTTAATCTAAAACTGTTCAAAACTGATTAATTTCAATGCTTGAACATGGCTGATCTGTTCATTTTGTAACTCTCGAGCTAAAAACATTAATAAGCATAAACAAAATAGTTTCAACTATTAAATTTGATCAGGTTTTGCAGCATGTCTATTTTTGTGTCAAGATCAGCTGTAGAGTGATTTGGCAGAGATGGCTGCCATCTTGTTTTTACATGGACACTAGATGGCGAATAAAAGTGTCCACTGACGAGGACAACAGGTCTAAGTGAAGCAGAATGAAGTTTAAGGTCCAGGAAACCCAAAATGTGATGTTCACATTTGAAGACGCAGGGTTGCAGGAGGTTGAACAACACAATAGACGACACTGTAAGTCTTGTTTATTTTGTAGACCACAATTAAAGGATGAAAGCAAAGATAATTGCTTTTTGGTGCGTGTGATAATGTTTCTTATAAAGAAACTTTTGCCAACAGCGTCTGTTTATTTAAAATGAAAAAAATAAGATGTTGTTTCATATATTCCTCCTTCCCTTTTCCTTTTATCCCTTTCTATCCTCATCTTCATCGTCACTTCGTATCTTTTCTGTCCTTCCTTTATTTCTTTTCCAGTGTGAATCCTTCCTTTATGCCAGCCTCTTCTTTCATGGAGAGAAGCTATGTTTCTTGTTCTTCTTGTCACCTCCATCTCTGCTTCCAGTTTCTCTTTACTTCATTACACCCATTCTTCACTCTCTCTTTGCTCCGCTCCCTCCTTTTCTTTCACCTCTGTCTAATCCCTCTTCTTCTCAGCTTCGTCGTTCTTGCCCTCAATCAAGACACCGGCCTTGGCTCCATCTTTTTCTAATTGCCTTTCTCTGCCCTCGCTGCTCTCCTCCATCACTTGCCTCTCCCCTTCCCTACTTTATTTCTTTTCCCTTCGTCTATCTCTCCATCCACAGGGGAGCAGAATGCTTAATTGAAAACCCCCACAGACAGATAAGAGAGAAAGGTGAGAGAAAGGTGATGACGGAAAAGAAAAAGAGAAAGAAGGGGGAATAGAGAGAGAGAGCATGAAAATGAAACAATGTAGACAGAGCTGTGAGGGTTGACTGTGATTGCTCCACTGTCTCTCACTAATATTTATCTCAGTGTCAATCTAAGATTAGTGATTGGCTGTTTGAACAGTCGTGTGTGTTATTTTCCCATCATGCTTTTCCCTCTGCTCTCCCTGTGTCGACTTTACTTTGGACAGACATGACAGGAGAAATCACTGTTCCTGGCCTGACCTCCCACAAACACACACATGCAGACAGACACACACTCTGGGCTAAAGAAAAACAGCTGAGCAGGTTTTTGTAAAGGGAGTGATGGTGTCTGTCGTCGCCACAGATCCTGTTATCCAGCGTAAAGTTGTTACCGCACACAGCGGGAAGCGTCCCACAGTCCCAGCTCTAAGAAAACTAAAATTCTGGGAAAATCCTGCTGCTGTGTGCTCTGTGATGACGGATTTGAGCCCTGTAGATAATGTAAATATAGAAATGCATGCATGTGCAAATGGACTGGACACACACAGGCATATCTGCTGTCGGCTGGACACTGTTCATCCAAAGCACCATGTACGTCTTTTATGTCAAGTTTTATCATTGGAAGCAGTACAAGAAATCATTAAAAAAAAAACACAAAAAATATACTTTCAAAGTTTAACTTGAAGGAATACTTCACCCTCAAATGACCATTTGTATAATGGTTGTTCACCCCATTACACTGAATCCATGAGGAAAACTTTATTCATCTTGCATGCCCCAACAGAAAACAAAGAATCCACATATGAGGTAAATTCTTGATGAACAGAAGTCATGGGAGTCGGCATTTAACAGCAAAACTGTATCAAAACATCCGTTTACAAACTCTCACAAAACTTGAGCAGTATAATCCAAGTCTCATTTGTATGCTCAGTGCTTCCCAAATAGACGGCCATTTCTGATGAGAAGCTGTATTTACAGAAAAACCTTTTGATGCTCTCTTCAAAGCCAGACTCCATTGACAAAAACAGTAAATTTACCTTGCTGAACACAGGAGCTGCTGGTCTACCGCTGCCTTGATCAATTAGTTAGTTCGTGTTATTGTGTAACTTTGATGTTCTATATAGTTAGCACAGATTTTTCAAAGCTGTGACTTGTGTGTGAGTCTGTAAACGGATGTTTTGATATAATGTTGCTGTCGTTAAACGTGGTCATGTATGACTTCAGATCATGAGGAAATTTCATCAGTTTTTGGACTCTTCGATCATCAGAAGCATGTGAGAAAAATAAAGTTTTCCCCTATGAATTATTATTATGGTCATTTGGGGAGTGAAGTATTCCCCTGCCTTAATCAATACTTCTAATACTGACACTGATTCAAGGGACAGAAAATGATCTCCAACTCTGTAGCTTTACTGAGCTTTTTAGCCTTTAGTGCTCTAGCCTTTCTGACTTTCTGAGGCCCCCCCTTGACGGCGCCACTGGCCGTGCACATGTGAGTTGTTGACGGTGACGTGTGTGTCGGCTTCGTCGAGTGGATCAAGTGCAGCACGATGCTGGTATATGACAGCAAAAAGATGGGGATCTCGACACTTGGCACATGACGAAGGCTTGCCATGGAAAGAAAGACGAGAGTCAGCCTTCAATGTCCATGTTCGTATCCTTAACAATTTAAAAAAAAAAAAAAAAAAATGTCGGGTTTAAACCAGGCCCGGGCTTGTAATTACAGTTAAAGGGACGGGCTCAGACAGAACATGCATGGGCTCAGGTGGGGTCGGGCTGGATTTTTTGGGCCCGATCTAAGCTCTATTGTGCGGTGGTGTGTCAGTGTCACTCTGCAGTTACACCTCCAAAACAGTGGTATAAATTAGCCTAGCGGCTAGCGAACTTTTCCTCTACTCAGATTTTGATTTTTATGAGAACAATATGTTATTTTAACCTTATTTAAAAAAATATATAGATTCACTCTAAGAATTGAAAAGTACCTGTGGTGGCTATTTTTTTTTTATTAAATGAACTAACTAACATTCAAATTAGTGCCTGTGCTTCAAATTTAAAATATGTATTAAAGTTTTGTGCAGAGTGGGTGCACACAAACACTGGAAAGACAATGTAGGAAGACACACAGCTTGTAAATATCCACGTACATCCAATTATTTCGCAACACAGTGACAAACCGCAGACACTTACAAAAACTGCATGAATGCAGAATTATCACATAGGAAAACACAAAATTAATTAATGCGTGTGCAGACACACTGTCTCTCTCTTTCACAGTGTAGACACACCTATAAATAATTTTGTCACTCAGTGACACACGAATACACAACACACATGGCTGCTGTATAGATGCAAATCTGTGTAATTATCACATGTGTAAATGCAAGGGCAAAGACACACACAAAAACAGTCAATTATACTGTACAAATGCAAATACAAGCAATTATCACACACACACACACACACACACACACACACACATACAAACAGACATATTACTCAAGCGTGCTCTGCCTCTGGCTCAGTAAATTAGTCGGGTAAACGTCGAGGTCACGTTCCGGTTAGCCTCTAACACAGCCGCAGCCCGGCAGCTGCTATCACCGCCTCTGTTAGCTTCACACCGCTAATTAGTCGCACTCAGATGCCAATCAACTGCGCTAATGAGGACAGCTCTGCCTTGCTGCCTAATGAGAGAAACTCTCCAAGTGTCTAAGGGGAAAGTTACTGTAACCGCAAGGACACACTCGAAAAGACACACATTAAATCATGTGCACAGGTTTTTAATTTCCTTCTGTATTTTAATGTCATGCATACATCTTTTTGCGTTGGACATATTTTACTCAAACACAACTGTCTTACTTGTATATGTTCATATTTTTTAACATCTATATTCATTACCATAATTGTCAGGTGTACTGTGAGGGCCGGGGTATTTCTATCAGAACTATATGATACAATATTTTGTCAGATTCTAAAAAAGCAAAAGCCTGATCCAAACCGCTTCACTCGGCTGTCAAAGAGAGCATTTTCAGCTGCTGTTCTTCCTCTTTGAGTTAGCTGCTAACTGCTATCAGCTGCTTTTTAAATCTCCCTTCAGTGGCACATATAACACGATGTCAAAACATCATACCCATCCCTTCCATAGTGCATGGAATATAATGCAAGATTGGTTTTAGAGGTTTCTGTGGATAACGGACATCTTGATTTCACTAACATGTCATTAGCAGAATCCACTTTAAAATACTAATAAAACCAACCAGGGCAGCTCTGTTAATGAAATAAACATGTCACATTTTACATCTTCCAAGCCCACAGGGTGCAATTTTCTGAAACTCAAAGAAGGGTGGCGAACAATGCTGATGTGAAAACACCAGAGCAAATTTTTTGAATGACTGTATACAAAGAGGCAGCAGTCAGTTGCACAGTTAGCCACCGAATTTAGCCTAACAAACATGCTGAATACATTTTCAACCACATAAAACATTTGCTGATTGATTTTTTTTTCAAACCTGCATTTTCTGAAGTACATCCATGTTTGCTAGCTGGCAGGCTTCTTTTTATTCTGGCACATTTCTGGTGTCTAACAACGCCCACATGTTCATGCGTTTGCATGGGATACAGAAATACCGCCTTGGGGTTGTATGTCTCTGCCAACCAGTTGGGTTGCAGTTTACATCCATGTCTGACCAGACTCATGTGCAGCCATGACAACAGACAATGCTCTAAATATGGGTGTTGCTGCAAAGAAGCTACCAATTTTAAAGTGTGGATGCTTCACATATATCTTCAACCCGGGAGCACAGAAGGTCTACACAATCACCACAGTTTCAAGGTGGGCACCCAGGATTAGTGTCACCAGTTCATTGTACAACTCAAAGTCTAAAAGAGTTATAGTGCTGAATAACAGCCAGAAAAGCAGAACATTACAATGTCATGTTAAAGTTGACCTTTGACCCTTTGGATATAAAAAATCATAACTTCATCATTTTATCCCATGAGACATTTTTTTGAGATTTTGGCATAATTTTGGCATAAGATTTTGGTGACCTTTGACCACCAAAATCTAATCAGTTAAAGGGATAGTGCACCCAAAAATGAAAATTCAGCCATTATCTAGTCACCTAATGTCCTGAAGCCCTGACATAAAAAGTCTGTTTTTATCATGTTGGGGGCTTCAGGACACTTGGATCACTACGGATGAGCTGTATGGAGACACTTTGTGGATTCAATTTTGTATTCTTGGACGTTAGTCTGGGGCGCCGTCAGCCATTCGGTGTGCTAGCCTTTCCCCCTGCTGCGGACATTACCCGAAAAACAAATGCCTCAGGCCACAGATGTCGCCGGCAAAAACCCCACATTGCACCTTTGGTCCAGGCTTAACTTGAAGATGATCACATTCAGGAGAAAACTTACAAAGAACAGACTGTGGCCGCTGATAAAACCGTGAATAGCACATCACTTGCAACCGCTATCAACTCTGACTCAAGGTCCGAGTCACTCCAGATATTGCGCTAATAGTATTACAGCGCAAACACGCCCTTTTGATCTGGTTGCAATTATCTATGCCGCAAAGTATAAATGGTTGCACCAACAACACAGTAGGCAGAACAATTGCATAGAGAAAAATAAAACTGATCAAGTCAGACAGCGAGCTACAGCTCCTGACCGACTTTCAGCAAAGAATTTAAATATGATAAAAAGAAACAGTGTTTGCGATTCAATAACCCAGTCTGTCAGTGCTCTTCAGTTACCACCAACTCTCTGAAGACGCTAATGATTTCACTGTAACTGCATGTGGCTATTAGCACTGATCTTTGTGAATTCGACTGCTTTAGGAATGAGGCTCATTTGCATACAAAGGGGCTAATTTTGCCAAATGTATGCATATTATATAATTGCTAAAGTGCTAATAGCACAGGAGCTTCAAGATGCTATTTGCTTGGCAGCGCAGCTAGAGGTGCATTTCACCCTTTGTGGGTGCTTTCACAAGTGAACCGTTTCCTTTTGTTTGTGCAGATTTAGAGGCCACAAAAGCGGCACAATCCTAATGTGAACTCTCTTCTCAGATTTGTGTCAACTTTGCTTATAAGCATCAACATGTACGTATGATCAGGGCTTTGGTCCAGCTTTATTTTGTTGTTTATATGAATATCATTGTTTATATTTATGGAATTAATGCTTCAATTATTCCTTATAAAGCCAGGGTTGACAGAAGTATCACTTGTTGTTTGTCTGAGGGAATAGATCCCATCTATCCACGGTCAAAAGCACACCTGCTGAAGCTCCGATTCGACTGGCTAACCACACAGTTCACCTCCAGGTCGAGGTGAGTGTGTGTGTGAGAGACATTTAGCTACACTCCCATAATTCTTGGGTTCCCCTGGGGTAACGAGAGGTGCTGGGAGGGGGCACCCTGGTACACACACACACACACACACACACACACACACACACACACACACACACACACACACACACACACACACACACATTCAGGCAGCCTCTGGGTATCATCAAAACACACAAAGGGCTGTTACTGGGTGTGGAGCGAGCCCTTCACACAGCCACACAGAGCCAACAAAAGACTGCAGAGAGAAAGAGAGAGAGAGAAAAATGAGAGTCTACAAAAATCAAGAGAAAGAAGGAGCTGAAGCTTTAACCCAGAGGTGTAGAGACAAGAAAGTGCATACGAGAGAAAGACAAGCTGACAGGACGTAAAGTAGAGGCTTAGGAGAAAGCTGTGATTACGGTGATTAACCTGACAGACAAAAGAAAACACAGGGAGCTTCCTAACATCATACAGGTGTTGATATGATAACCTGCACCAAGAGGAAGAGACTTAGGAATGTATGATACATTTTAACATGAAATCAGGTGTGTGTACATATATATGAGGGTCCACACGTAACTCTATAGACATGAGCAGATGATGAAAATCCCATTACACAGACCCCTGCGGGCACATGAATGCGGCAACAGTGAGTGATGGTTAAATATGTGAAGACTAGAGTGTAGATACGTGACGGGACTCGACAGGCTGGATTCATACAAATATTTACAGGTGATGTTCAGGTTGACATGGTGCTTCAAGCTATGTTACGTGAAAATATAGTGTAAAAATCTCTTGGTCACTGCAGGGGTTTGTTATTTATGTGACAATGCATGACTGCGACACATGGAAACAATGGTTGCATGATAGGGTTTTTGTGTCGAAGTGACTAATGGAACAATTTTTTGAATTGGTCCAGTATTGAGAGAGACAGCTGCAGCCACAGCATGGACACAGGGTGCAATGTAATCCCAACGTGCAATTGTGCACCGTCAATTTACGCCTCTGAAAGGGTTAAATTGTTATTTAAAGTGTCTGAATAAAACATGTTTCCTGTCTGTGTATCCTGCTCAAGAAGAAGTCTCGTTCTGAATTCTCGCGAGAGGTGACTTGTTGCAGTGAAAATAACAATAGAAACATTAGTGAAAGTTAGAGAGTGGACTAGCAGGAAGTGTTTGTTGAGTTGGAGTCCAGGATGAGTAGCTTGGTGTTAGCTAAAAGATTTTCAGTCAGTATGTGAGTGAGTATTAAGCTGATTTCGACAATGTGGAAAAGTCTGTGAGATTTAAGAACGAGATTTCCCCTTGATTACACTCGGCAACAAAACAGATCAGCTAAAGGTAATGAAAAACATTTTGTTTCTCTGTAGAGATGCTGTGTAGTTGATTATGCAGTAGTCACAGGTATTTATCGGCAGTGACGGAAATACAAAACCCAGGTGAACGCACAAATTATAGTCCCTTTACAGGCAAGATGCAATGACGCACCACCACAAAATACCAGTTGTCTCCGCCCAAGCAGCGCTCAATCATCAGCCCAATTAGTCTGCACCAAGTCTGAAAGAGAGACTTAACAAGTAAGAGATATATAAAAAGAAGTAACCACTATAAAATTTTAATTTGCCTCCATGTTGCTTTCTTTTGTTTACTATCCGGTTTCCCAGCCAGACGTAGAAGCAGAGAAAGGCGTTCTTGTCCGCTGTGGAGCCGTGTACACAGCTCCGGTCTACTGGCTGTGGGAAAGGAGTCCACCGCCTTTTAGTGGGTTTAACTGTGTTTAAAAAATGTGTATTTGACATGAAAACATGGGGAAAAAAAGGTTCAATTTAAAAAATACCAGTTTCCCTTTAACTGCATTGGGCTGGGGTCAGTTCAGACATGAAAACAGAATGCCTGTTGAGTTCGGGTCAGGCTTGGTTACTCCTCTCTTGGACTCGGGTGGGGTTCAGGCAAAAATATTCAGCCTGAGCTGCACTCTAGTGAGTACATAAAATCTGGGTGAAAGTGTGTTCTTTTAAAAAAACTCTATAAAAACCAAAACCACAACACTGACTATCAAAGACAAACAAAAGAAAGAATCCGAGGGCGGTGTTTAGGGAGGTGGAGAGAAGAATGTAGACGAAGAGTAAGTGATGTACGGAAGGTAATTTGGACAAAGAGACAAAAATGCACACAAACAAAAAGTAGCTCAGTGTGTGTGTGTTGTGATTCGGAGGGACATCAGGCTTTATAGAGTCCATCAACACAGCAGGAGGAAAAGAAATCACTCCTGCTGGAGAAAGTGCTAATGGCTCTGCACTATGTGTGTGCTGCTTTATCTGAATGTGAAAGCACGCGCGTGTGTGTGTGTGCTGATTGATCGAACATGCCAAGTCCATCTCGGCATTCCCTGATGGGAGGCAGAGTGTGAAATTGCCAAAAAGGCAAACAGCAAATAATCAGGACAGACACACATACATCCACAAACAGACTGACACACACACTTTCTTCTCCCCTTTGTCACTCAAATAGTTTCTGTTTGCCTCTCTCCTTCATACACACTCACATTTACACACACACACACACACACACACACACACACACGCACACACACCCACTTGTTCATCCCCACCTCCTTTCTGTAATTAGTTGTATTTTTCATGGCTGTTATCCACTTTACTTCCTCTCCCTCTGCGCTCAGAGGAAAAGTAAGAGTGTCTCTTTGTATCTGCACATTTTCTCTGTCAGCCGCTAAATCCATCACACAGACAATCATTCACGCGCACAGGTACAAAAACACATCGCTGTCATAAATGGATCAATCATTGAGAAAAGTTAATTAGAGAGCCCTGTTGAGTTTGCTTTTTTTTTTCCTTCAGCAGTGTTTGTATGTGCGTCTCCAGGCGTCTCCAGGCAGTAGCAGATACATTCCCCATCCTACACTACAAACACACATTTGTAACAAAGACTTCAGAGCAGAGTGTGTGTGACACATTTAGCCGCATAGTAACCAACTGCGTCCAAGCTTTCAGTTATTAAACAGAGAAAAAAAAGCTCTGTGTGTGTGTGTGTGTGTGTGTGTGTGTATAGTTGTCAAATTAAAGCTCGACTGTGCCTACTGCTCCTGTGGGACTGTGGGAAGTGATTTGTGGTGCCTCTGCTGTCCGAAGGGAGACTATTTGCAGTGTTTTCTAGTTGAGAAAAATGGGTCAATTTTTGATGTGAAAACTGGCAAAGCACGCAGCCCGAAGCAGCAGAAAAAGTCTCTGTCTGCCTTTTGTATGTGTGACAGTTTATTACTTCAAACCAAACAAATATCAGTAATTCACAATATCTGTATATTGGTTAATGTGCAACCTAAATGAATTATAGTATAATATCAGTGTTTGTACACTGAGTACACTGCAGGGTGTGGGATTATTGCACTATTGAGTCAGGAGTGCCAATTCAGAGTGTACGTAGGGGTGAAGTGTTTTGGGTTTAGGGAGCTGAAATTACTAAATTAGGTGGGGTTTGGTTGTAGGATAAATCAAACCAAATTTAGCTTGATTTACCCAGAAAAAGTTATGAGTTATACTAGGACTGCAACGGTACGTAATTTTCATGGTACGGTAACCGCCTCAGAAAATACTGCGGTTTCACGCTATTACAGAATTCACCCTTTGTCCCCATCGGGACAAAACAACGATTTCACCAGTTTTTGCATATGTCATGTACTGTAATGCCCGTTCACTCAACTGTAGCCACGTTTGTTCTCTATCACTGACACCACGTTTTGGACAGAATGATCAATTCAAATTAGGAGAAAGTTAAATCTCCCGGTGTTTTCTATTGTTTCCTATGGGAACAAACCCCTGTGAGACAAGTTTTGTCGAACCCAGCAACAGTAACCAAGGAGGGCGGGTCTTGACAAAGGGTGAATTATTATCAGTCGCAATGACCCTTAAAGGTATGAAAACCGAAGGGTTATTTTTGGTTGAAAAACAATTTTATTGCTAGAATTGAAACCTTTGAAAATAACTAAAATAAATGTGAGATTCTCTGTCCAGTTGAATTTCTTTTCCAGTACTGAAACTGGTGTACCACTTCCACCCTGAATGATACCTGATAATACCTGAGGGAATAATACCTGAGGTAAAACAATGGAGACAATCCATGAAAGGAACGATACCGATGAAAATCTACACATTGTCAGGATGCTGTGTCCGCTATATTAGCTGCTAGCTGTTAGCTTTTATCCATGATAACTAGCCGTTATCCCAAAATAAAAATACCCTCATCCAATGCACTCACACAGCTAACACATACATAAGATTCATCACTAAATCTAATACCAAATACTGGCTGCAGTCTGCACAAATAAAGCAGGGCAGCCCAGTCCCCAGAACAAAATCTTGGCATTGTATGCTTCTACAAACGCCATGTTATATTTGCATGTTTCATACTTTATCATATCAGCCTTTCTGACTGATGTAGTGCATGAGCTGACTTTCTCATCAGGAGGTGGAGGGGATAGTAGGTGTGTGACACCTAGGCAAACGCTTGCCAAGCTGCAGATCACTGTTTGAGACAATTGCTGTGTTTTCTGCGGCTTTTTAGACACCAAACGTGGGTGTTGTGTAGCAACCAGCTGCTGTTTTTAACTGTGAATGGAGCTACAAAAAGAGGGTTTTTGACCTATACATTGCCAGAAGGGGTTGTGCCAGGTATTTTACGCCAAAACATGATCTTTTCCTAACCAAAACCAAGTGGTTTTTGTGCCTTAACCTAACCACATCTTAACCTCTGCATTCTTGAAACACAAAGTTTCAACCTATCTGTTACATTAAAGCATACAAATGTAACTTATCCGTGGTTTGCAGAAAAGTACGCCAACATCTTTCCTGGCGTACGACAGAGAGAGTGAAGTATAAAGTATAGTAGAGTTTGTGTATTTGTGCTGAACCATCACGGTACGAGGGTCATGTTCTGGTGTAATCAGAACCAAAGTTCAAAAGCACAAGTAATCCTAACCCTGACCTGACTGGAAACTTTGAGGTTAGCACAACACTGCACACCACGTTTGGGTGATTTGAATATTTTAATATAGCCAAGGTGGAAGAAACTGAAACACTCCTCCCAAAGTTTTACTTTTAATTATTTTACTTATTTTCTATTTGATGATTCAGTTTTGTAGCCTCTTGTGACCAGTTGCCATTGGGGAAAGCTGTTGTTCAGTGTTCATAAAATGTAATACACAAGCAGAATGAACAAAATGCTCTCAGTTCCCCACAAAACAATTTAGTCTCTTTGACATCTGCACCACTGTTTGTTTAAAATAAATGAAAAGAAACATATCCATATGCATTTGGATTTTTTTCTGCTGTACTGTACTCGCACCGAACCTTGACTTCTCTGTAATGTTTCACCCCTAGAGTCTAGGGTTCAGAAGTTAGATTTAGAATAGAGGGAAGTAAAGGACAGAAAGTAAGCAGAGCTTTTGGAGACTCACAGGCGAGACAGGCCTTCGTTCTTCTGAAACAGCAGCTCTGGAAGTTCTCTCAGACGATTCTTGTTCAGGCGGCTGGATGGACAAAAAAGAACTCTGAATTAAAAAACTTGCAGCATAAATGTTAGTTAATTTAGTGAAAGTCACCTTCATACTATACGTATTTGTGAATGTGTCTGTGTGTGCTCTCACAGTCTCTCCAGCTCCTTCAGTTCATCAAAAGCTCCTCTCTCAACGTTACCGATCTGGTTCTCCATCAGATGACTGCAATAAAAAAAAAAAAAAAACAAAAAATAAATAAATAAAAAACACTGATAATCATAAATGCAATTTGAAATGTATCACCGTCCATCAACATGTCCTCATATCTTTTATTTTTCTCAACATTATTCAAGCACATAATTTGTATCCTTAGTAAAATATCAGGATGTATTACAACAAACATCGGTGCATTAAGTTAATTAAACTAATAATGGCGAGATGGTGGCATCAATTTGCCGTTTTTTAAACTCATTTTGTGGAGACATTGCATAAAGAAACTGAGTCTTTGCACAAGTCAAAAGACAAAATGTAACATCCTTCACCTTTTCATTAATCATACTGAAAAACCAAAGCGCCAACACACATTATTTCTCCCACTGTTGCTGCTGGGATCTGTACACTTGATAAATACACTCCACAGACTCCCACATAATAAACCACTGGTGTAACACTCAATCCCCTCCTGACAGCAGCGAGCCCCGGGCTCCCAGCAGGCTGCTAATCTGTTCTGAGCAGGCCTCCGGAGATGTCATTAGTTCCTGGCATGTCATCTTTTTAACACCTCGTGTCCATCACTGGCACAGTCCCAGTCTTCAGGTAAACACAGGAAACCATCAGTGCAGCCTCTCCCAGAGGGCACTGTGTTTCCAGGTCAAAAGGTCGCAGATAAACCCCTCCCTGTTGTAAATTTGACTGACACTGACACCAAACAAGCACCTCTGGGTGGCTCATGTGTCACTAAAGCATCATTCTGTTCCCTCTGGCATTCGGTGGCACCACAGCCATGATTCCCACATTCCTACGAGACCTAAGACTCGTAGGAAGCAAAGAAATGTGGGAAAGAATCTCTGCTGAATACATAAAAGCTGTTGCCTCGCCAACAAAGAGCCGGACAGCTGGGAGAGAAGGTCAGGCCTCTTTATTCTACAGAAATGTAACTGGAAGAACAACAGCAAAGAATTGGCTACTGAATTAAAAATGTTGCACTTATTTAAAGATATTCTGGACAACAGTAATGTGTAAAAGGAGACTTTGCTGAATGACAAATGAACTTTGATGTAGTTGAAGGAGTGGATGTGTCAGTGACTTACAGGACTCTGAGGTGTTTGAGACCAGAGAAGTCTGCCTTGGTGATGACGGTCAGGTTGTTTCCGTTTAGATCACTGAAAAAAAAAAAAAAACAACAGCAGCAGATTATAGGACAGGAAGTAAACTGAGCACAGAAGTCAATATCAGTACATTCAAATAATCAATGGCAGTGCAGATGCAAGATGGAACAGAGAAGGGTTATAACCCACTTCCACTCCTCACTAGTTGTTTTGGGACAGCACTCAATGTGGCGGACCCTCCGCGTGAATGCAGAAACAGAGTGAGAGTAAGTAAGGAAAGGGTGGTTTGGGAAAGGCGCTTGCAGTTCCAGTGTTAAGTGAAGTAAAGATACTGTTTTTGTCAATGCAGTCTGGCTTTTGAAAGGGTTGTCTGTCAGGGAAACACTGAGCATACAACTGGATGAATGAGACTGGGACGATACTGCACTAGTTCTTTTATGAACGTATTATCCTATAGTACTGAATTGTTTGTCGTTATGATCTGTGCATACATTGCTGCTTGCATCTTTGAAGTTGTCCTTCGCCATTCTGCCTGTAACATTAGATCGAGTGATGTCCGACTGTAAAAGCTGAACGTTATCTGCAGCTGCACAGATGTATCATGTTTGAAAAGATGGATGAATCTGTGCAGATACATTTTTCTTTTACAAAGAAAAAAAGTGTGATTATTCTATACATTCGACAAATACTGACATCTGAATTGAGAACTCGAGTACTCATGCCTAAAGGTGCGGACACACCAAACCGACATCAAAGAACTAGCGGCGACGAAAGCAAACTGTTGCGTCGTCTACGTCACCTCACGTCGCCCTGTGTCAGTTGCATTTGAACACGCTACACTACACGGACTACATCAGACGGCCAAGTAGCATGTACGTTCTGCGCCTGCGTGAGAGAGAGCGGACCGACTTTGGTCAACGGCCGACCATCGGCTTGGTGTGTCAGGGCCTTAAGACAAATGATCATTTGGGGGTCAAGTATCCCTTTAAGAGTGGGATTCTAGCAGCAACTTTGCCAGATGAACAGATATCAGCCTCAAGATCTAATTTATTCTGAAAATCCAATTTAATGATGATGCTTTTATGACTCATCAGCTGCTGTGGTATGCAGCCAAAAAGCAAACTTCTGCCCTGATTCGTGATGCAAAGACGGCAGATTAAGCTCCAGTGGAACTTTCTACTCCACAAAAAGTAAGCTCTTTCCCCGAGGATGCTGTCCATGAATTTATACTGTAAAAATATCCCTGTACTGTACAGCACATTGTTTCTGCTCTTTGATGTTATTCTCACTCAGTTTGCAGAGAAGAAAGTATTTTCAGTGGGAGGTCACTTTGAGGACAATCTACTTTTTTTTTTTTTTTTTTTGGTAAATCCGCCAACGTCAGCTTAAAGTTGCAAGAAAACCAAGAAAACTGTTTCTCCCAGACTTTTTTTTTTCAGATGTACAGTATGAGATTCCTTCAAAGTTGTAACAGTTACTGTTTAACAAGAGTATCATGTTCCTCCTTCACTCACACGCTCTCTACTCAAAGTTTACTACTGTTGCACTCATTCCAAGTCACTCATGGTAGAGGCTGCAGAATGTTTCCAGCCATTTTGAATACACACTTAAAGTATAAACTGCTCTCAGTGTGTGTTACGTGATATTGTACTTAGGCAGGCCCTCTTTTCAACACAGTCGTAGAGGCTGCTCCTAGCGGGAGGGGTTTAACCCTACGACCTCATTGTCTACGCTGATTGACAGCTGTGAAGAAAGAGAGGGGATGATGATGTCACTCTTCCCACGAGGCTTTGTGGAAGGAGAGGTAAGCTGAACCCTGTGCACGTACCTGTATGTGTGTGTATGTGTGTGTGTGGAGTGTCATGTTACTGTAGTACTGTAAAGGGTGGAGCAGAGTGTGACCTTGTCATGTCCTGTATAACAGAGAAAGACAGAGTAAGACGGAGAGAGAGAGTGGATGTTGTGGTTTGGGTGTGTGAATCTATACTTCACGGATGGAAATGCAAAAAAAAAACACCTGGCAAAGAAGAATAATGATAAGTTCACAATAGAAAATGAGCCCCACAAAAAAATATAAAGCGATTTTGGTCTCAGATTCAGCTTTCAAGAGTTTAGTTTCTCCTCCATGGAGTTAATAACAACTAAATTAATTTTTTTAGCTGCGACCAGAGGCTCTATAGCTCGCTCAGTCAGTCGGTCCACAAAAGTTTCCCCACCCTATGACGGCTACAGTTTTAGGCGGCTGAAATTTGGCAGGGCATGTTTGAAGGTGTGTGCGTGTGTAGATTAGCCAATTGGCTAAAAAAGGGTGTGGCAATGTGAGTGGCTCTTCGCAAAAAAGGTGCAAGACTTCAAAATGGATTCACAGAGTTTGCCCAAGGTTTTGCTGAGTAACTGTTTGTGCTAAAATTGAATAAAGGGACAGCACATGGATGAATGCATGTACATGGTTGCAGTCATTACGAATTTGCACTTGTCTTTCCTAAGGTCATGTATACATGTGTACATCCATCACTATTATCATTCCTCCTCTCCGTATTGAACTTTAAAACCGAGTTTGGCCAAGATTAACCTGAGGCTGCAGCAGTCTGAGTTAGATAATCTTCCAAATCTTCCGAAGTGATATTCTTTTTAGTACAACATCCCTCTTTTTGTTTCCCCAGTCAGTGCTTCCTTGCACAGCTGCTGTGGAAAGATAGTAACACAAGAGGGAATCTTGTACTAAACAGACTATAACTTTGGAAGATCAACACTTTCATTAAGTCAACAGACAAGAGTGTGTCTACACACTTTGTGTTAAGCAAGTAAAAATTATAGTGATAAACAAATAATTTCTCATTTTTTAAAAAATGTATGGTGCTGTATGTAACCCTTCGAGGGAGATAGTTGATTATTGAGTCTCATTTGCAGGTTAACAAATATTGACGCTTTTGGTTGGTAATCGGACCGAACCACCATTTTTATTCAAAGCTTTCCACTGTTGCGTAGTGTGCTGCTGACCCATCCTGGTAAGCTGCAATCAGTCTCAATATCTTCAACTTCACCATCTCCTCCCTCTTTCTGAGGACTCAGCAGGATTGGAAAGTAAAGTAGTACTAGTCCATACCCATTGAGTACAGCAGACCATACCATGACTTAGTCATACCAAACATTAGAAAACACCAACATTGGTCCACAGGGGGAGCCACAGCGATCGGTCGCATTTTAGCCATTTTTAAGCATTTTTCTGTTGTTATAGCGCCACCCAGTCACCCATTAGAGTTAAATGTCTCCAGTCACCTTGAGGCGTCCTGTTCTACATATCTACCAAGTTTAGTAAAAATCCATATGGCGGTTAGGCCTAGATAAGAAATGAGCTCTCTAGCGCCCCCATTTTGTTTGCTGGGGTCAATAATGGAGGGGTCCCCTCAGATTATGTGTGGTCATATGCCTACAAAGTTGCGTGGTGATGGGCGAAACCCTTGAGATGTTATACACCTTTATGTGATGAGCCACGCCCTCCGCAATATTCATTGCCTTATAGAAGCTCAGTTTTAGTAAGTTTTCCAACTTTTGCCAAGAGGGAACTTTAGATATTGGTCCCTAGATTATGTTCACCCAGTTTCATGCAGATCGCTCAAACTTCCTAGGAAGAGATCCATTTGAAGTGTTTTTCAAAAAATTCAAAATGGTGGAAAATCTGTATAAGCGGAAGTTATGGGCTCTTGGGGCAAATGTGTTCCTCATGAGGAGAGGCATCTCTGTGCAAAGTTTCATGTCTCTACCACATACGGGGCATGAGATATGCCCATTCAAAGTTTGCAATTTCAATCGGTTGCTATAGCGCCCCCCTTTGGCCAATTCATGTAATATTGCTTCATTCACATCCTCCCATGACCCTCTACCACTGTGCCAAATTTCACAAGGATTGACCAAGTCAGTGAGGAGAAAAACGTGGAACAGACACACACCCACAGGCAGACAGAGTGTCCGTCATTATATAGTTAGATAAAAAGCAGGACTCCAGTGATGCACAAATACAAGTTCTTTATTCTTTTCTACAGCAAAATTGGTGCAGATACAAATTCTGCCTCCTGTCAATGATGCATTGACAATGGACGGACAATATTGTTGGGTTTTAGCCAAAAAACTGGTAGAAAGTCATGGCACTTTGTGTTGCTTCGGCACAAACAGCTGAAGCTGCTAAAGAAAGCACAGCCACACTCTCCATTAAGTAATTGCTCTGCACAATGTCACACAAGCTGATACAGCAGATTGCTGCACTACAGTGAAGACTATGACACTGGGAGGTGGAGAATGATTAAAATTGAAATAATCACATCCCACTGGAAGAAAATAATATTTTGCGGGGTCTTGCAGTCTGAAGATGGAGGAGGAGGTGGTTCTGAAAAACTGGGGGGAAAGCAGAAGCAGGGGATTGGCTGGGACAGAGGGAGGGAAGGATGGATGTAGACAGGTCGTGGCGGGGGGTCCAGAATCACTCCCTGAGTGTGTGTGAAATTACCCTGACAGTTAGATCGCACAGGCAAAACAATCATGAGGGAGGGGGAGAGATGTACAGCAAGCAATGATCGTACTGCCATACGATGTAAAAGCATGTATAGATGCTGAGATGGACACCAAGTCTGAACACATTAGCTGCTAATCACAAAATTCTGATAAGGTTTATCTCTGGGGCGTAAGGACGAGCAGAGACACGAGGGAAGAGATGAACACAAACACAGCCCTGATGAGGCGTGGTTAATCAAGTTTTGTGCAGCATGGCGGGGTCAGGGGTCAGCTGAGCGACAGACTCCCCTCGAGTGGCGACTCTGCCAAACAATAGCTCATTAAAGCAGAACGCGTCTCACACACACACACACACACACACACACACACACACACACACACAACCACAGACTTAGTGGGCAGTGAGGCAGTTGATACGCTCAGCTCTGCTCTCCACTGTTAGATCTGACATTGAAGGAGAGCAGGACGAGGGCGACGGAGAAAGATGATGAAATACATGGTGTGGTTTGAGAGGAAGAAAAATAGATTAAAGACGTACAGTGATTAAAGGCACTGATCCTCAAGTAGAGCTGGTTATCACCCCTTAATGATTCTTGAGCGCCAGCAGATATTTGTCAGAGGAGCTGAGTATCAACATCTGTCAAGTATCAGAAGATTTCTGATCTAAATCCTTTTTTTATGTTAAGATGCCATTAAACACTGATGCCTTGAAAAATTTTGCAGATTTTTCTCAGTGAGAAAGTTTTTGTATAAACACTTGTTTGCAGTCCTCACTCTAAGGTATATATACACCCCTTTCCTATATACACTTGCCTTGACTCAGTATGACTTGGCGCATCAGCCCAGTGCGGCACGGATTTGCATCTCCATACAACAGGGCTACCCGCTTGAAGGTATGTCTTTAGCTAATGATGCGCTTGTCTTGAGTCAATGACATTTAAAAGCACACCCTCTTTAGCGCCGTTTACCACTGCACCGTGCAACGGTTGTTGGTAGCGAGCTACTTATCATCATGGATTTTCCGGCTGTTGTTACGATTTTGTTTGGCAGTTGAAACATATGAAGTTGAAGCTAAGTCCTGCCACAGCAGCGGAGGCTATTTAAACATGTCACTGAATCGTCTCTAAATAATGACAAAGCCCATCCGATGTCACCACCACCCACTTCAAGGTGGTCTGACAAGCTTTTAGCCGACTTCAGAGATGGCCCACCTTGGGCATGACTCGGCAAAACGTGGCACATTTAAACTAGTAATGCAAATCAACGTGGTTTCACTCAGTGTGGCAAACAATGCCAGCGAAAAAGCCATATGATAGTCCGTCCAGGAAGTTGCAATGCTGGATTCGCAACATTCATTCATTTTCCGTAACCGCTTATCCAAATCTGAGACAGCATTGCAACTATTTTTGCAGTTTCCACAACTTGAATTGCATTTTTTTTTAGAGAGGGTGCCATAAATGAGGTATTTCAGGCCGCAACAATCCCAAAAACCTTCTGCAAAATCCTAGATGGACTGATGAACTTAAGTATAACCAACCTGGTGCAGACAGAAGGTTAGTTACAGTGCAAGTTGCAGAAAGTTAGGATATGGTACCAGGTATGAGCCTCTTCCCATCTTTTTGTTGTAAATGTGGAACACACAACCCAGTTCTTCCATATCCCTCTATTCTGATTGGGTATAATGGGGGAGTCCACATTTCTAATCTAAAAATAAAAATGAAATCTTTAAAAATATCTACGCTTACATAGGATTGTAACTTCAAAGAAACCAAATATGATACATGTCTTCAAAGTGATTAAAAAAAAAAAAAAAAGCCCAAATATCAGCACACAATATTGGCCGTTGACCGCCTCCTTCCATATCTGCTTTTAAAAATCATCACACATAGAGAAGCAGTGCAGTAGGATGCATTTGATAGCATCCATGTGGCCAATCGATGCAAATGGCTCGTTTTAATCTGCTAATCAATTGAGCATGATACAGGGTTGTGGGATTCTGAGACGAGTCAAGTATCAAGATACATACACACACGTAGCATCATCCTCTCCACACAACCACAGTACAGAGCAGTGATAAACAGTCGCGACTCGTCTGAATAGACGAAAAAGAAACCCAACACTTTTCTGCTCCATCACCTGCTTACTACACAGCAATCCAGTTCAATCTGAAACCTTCATGTGATGCATCAAGTGCATTTGTTTTGTTGACTTCCATGTGTGGTTACAACGTATGGCCCAAGAACTGGCTTGTTTTAATGAAAAGAGTTTGGAAATTGAAAACAAATCAAATTCAAGTGCTTGCAAATTCAGTCAGTTTCAGTTTAGGCTGTTTGACATCATCTTTTTTTATTTCTGGTCGTCATTAGTGTACACAACTGGCTACCAGATGTCAACACATGTCTGCCAGTGGTCGTACAGATCACAAATGCACCTCGGTTTTTGTTTTTGTTTTTTGTGGTGCAGATTGAGGAATTTAATTTACAATTAAACTTGGGATTTCTTAAGATAAGATAGGAGGTCTGTGAGGGGATAGAACACAGCCTTTAGTTAAAGAATTGCTTCTGTAAGAGGAAGAGAGGACTCTTCCAATCTTTGAAAAAGTTTGGTTTCTGTAGTTGGTTTGGATTCAGTCCTGACAAGACCACAATGCAGGTCTGGTGAAAGTAGACTGATCCATGACCCTAATCACATTAAGATCTTGGTTAGTTAAATCCAGCATTCAAAGGGCAGGAATCTCAAACAAAGTCAAACAAACCAGAGGGCAGAAATCAATTGAAACCATGCTGACTGCTCCAAATGACCATTTGTATACCAGTTACTCACTGCGTGCCATGTTTTTTCTTGCAAGCATTCTGCATGGATTGATCAGGGCCGCGATCAGTACTCGGCAGTAACGCGTTACAGTAATGATATCACTTCATCCAGTAACCAGTAGTGCAACTAATAACGAATGAAATTTCAGCAATATATTACAATTACTCCAAAAACAAGCGACTTGTTACAACGTTACTTTTGTTATCACAATATTAATGACTTGAAATACAGCAGTCACATCAGCTGACTCATTTTAGTAATCGTCATGCTGCACACACACGTCATAAAGCAGCAAGCTAGTTGAAAACTCTTACCTTAGCGGCTGGAAATTACTTTGATTTTGTCTGAAGGAAAGATGACAAGAACACTGTTGCTGCAGGTAGTCGGACTAAAACTCTTTCCACTGCGAAAAACACACCCTCAAACCTCAAGTCTGAAACACCTCGGCTACTACGACTGACAGCACAACAGCACAAAGCTCCTGGAAATATACCCCACTAAAGCTGAGCCCTCCGTGGCCGCAGAGGTCGGCTGTAGCCCTGCACTGGCTAAACAAACAAAATTGGGTTTTAATCATGGACAGCTGCAGCTACAAAGAAGTGATGAAGCTTGTGGTTGGATATGTGGTGGATGAAATCTTGCTTCATGAGTGACTCCCCGTCTTTCGGGCAGAGCCTCAGGAAAATACCGGTCACAGGCAACTGAAGACCCCCAGGTACACAGAAGCTATCTAGCCTTAGCTACACTGAACGATGATTGCCCTGACGTTCACACTGAGGCACACATCTCAGTTTTGGGGAGACACACAATTACCAGTTTTATGGAGTGTAATGGAAAGTAGTTTTACACAACTCAGGCAGTGTAATCCAAGTCTCAATTCTCCAGTCGTACGCTCAGACCTTCCCAAACACATGCATTTTTGCTTAAACATTATGATTTAAAACACATCTGTACGAAAACCTTTTGTGTTTGAGTTCTGCTCAAGCAGAGCTCATGTACAGGGCGCACCAATTGTGGGCGAAGTGTTTTAAATTGTAACATTGCATGTCTTTGGGAAATACTAAGCGTATGACTGGATATATGAGGCTTGGATTACACTGCATGAGTTGTGTAAGAGGTTGTAAATCGCTGCTTTCATATAGTTTTGCTGTTGTTAAACGTGGTCCCTGATGACTTCGATTCATGAAGAATGTTCGCCTTATTTGGATATTACGTTCATCGCAGAAGCATGGGAGAAAAACCAGAGTTTTCTTCACATATTCAAACAAGACACAATGAGTAATTGATATACAAATGGTCATTTTGCAGATGAAGTATACTTTTCCAGAGCACTTTGTTGCAACCCTGGGGTGGTTCCTGTCTTTGTTTGGAGAATAGAGCAATCAGTACAAGATGTGACGGAGCAGGAGGTTTCTCAGGACCTTTCCAACCAGCCCTGGAGTGCTTCATTTGGACCAAGATCTGACCATGACTAATATCCCTCCCAGACACTTCGTAAATGAGCCAAAGAGTGGCAGCAAATATTCTGCTGCTCTGAACACAGTCATTTCCTGACCAGGAAAGAAAACTACTGAAATCTGCTGCGTGAAATATTACCAAGTCAACACAAGGCTGCACTGCAGATGTAAAAGCAATCTTAGTTTTCACCGTCACCTCCCCTCTCCTCCTTCCCTCTACAACAACTCTTTCACATCATCACCCTTCCCTCTTTCACCTCACCGCTTCTCCTCTTTCATGTTCACCTCCTCCTCTTTCTCCTCTTCCCCTGACAGCCTTAAACAACTATTCCTCCCTGTTCCTCCTCCTCCTCTTTCTTGTCCTTCTCCTCCCTTCTGCTGTTCACTCTGCTCATTACATCTTTCTCCCCAGATGCAGCACAGTGGATGTGACTTATATTAGCGACCACACACACACACACATTCAGGTCTAATGACACTTCATTAGCGGCATCTTTCCCACTGAGGGGCTGCGGGGGAAATGGTAAGATGATTATAAGAGATGGACAGAGAAAGAGACAGAGGGAGACGCTGAGGTGGCAGTCATTGCTAATGAAACTGAGAAATGAGGTGTGTGTGTGAGAGAGAGACACTAGAAGGGGAAGACTGAGAAGTGATACTGAAACAGAAGATAATAATTCATCTACTGGCATAAAAAATTAGCTACTTTACAACTACTCCATATTTAAATGTATTCAACTTCATAACACCTGGCGGAATCTAGGACCACTGTAAGTTTCCATTCAATCCTCAGAGCCTCACAGGACTGAAAAACCACATTTGAAAATCTAACATCAGCATGTCAACAGAGACAATGTCTAGGTTAATCAGGGTCCTGACACAATAAGGTGACGATCGGCTGTCGGTAAATGCCGGGCATCTGGTGCCCTGGATTTGCAGTGTCCCACACTGTTGGCACTAGTCAACCCTTGTTGGTTATTTTTTGTTCAATTCAGCATGATGAATTGCTGGTGGAGCCCGTCGGTGAGAGAAATCCCCTTGATTGGCAGTTCAGCTCAGTGCTCGAGAAGATAAACAAAAGTGAGGAAAGCAAACACACCACTGAAGTCGAGAGGGCGTGAGATCGAAACACACTTGTTACATTAGCGAGATTAATTTTTTAGCCATTGAGCTCTTTAGCAGAAACATTTCAGAATCGTTTGTGTCATTGTTCGGAGGCACACAGTAAATGTGCTTTGTTCTTTCAACACTGGGTTGTGTCGTTACTGAAGCTACCTGGCTAACTCGCGCCTTGAATCTGTCCTGCTGGTTTCATGTTACCCTTTTTGAATGACGAATACAGAACCGCCGCCTGCTGCTATGAAGAGTTATTTCCTCTCATGCAGGTGCAGAATGTAAGTGCTAGTTGGATGTTGGCTGTAGTCTTTGCTGTGTGTTCAAGTGCAACTTTTTGGCCGAGACAAAAGCGATGTGAGGCAACATAACTGTCGGCCCTTGTTGCCACGAGTTCTTTGACGTCCATTTGATGCGTCTGGGTCTTCAGGATAAACCACAGACCTAACCGTGCCCACTGTAAAATTTTCTCAGTGAGGTCTGTGGATCGTCCTGAGTTACCTGGACACTGTTTCAGAAGTCATGTTTCTCTTGAGATTTCCAAATATGGTTTTTAATGCTTTAGTCATTAACATAAATAAGTGAGGTCTTTGCCATTTGTTCATTGCAGTCATCACCTGCAAGGCCAGAAATCCTCTGCAATCACAGATCTCGACAGTTAGAGAGGTTAGTAAGAGAGGTTAAGTTTAGGAAAGTAAACATGCTGGGGACGTTCCTTAAAATGACTCAAATTTCACTTCACTTTCACACATTCCTAAAAACACGCCAGTGCACTGATCAGGTGATCGCAGCCTTCCAAAATACATGGGTTATGCACAAATTACTGTCTCAAATTACGTGGGATATATATATGAATTTGGATGCATTATTTTTCGTAGGAAAACGTGTGGACAGTTAATGAGAGCGGCCTCTAATGACACCTTCCTGATCCCCATGAGGTCAACGATTAAATTCTGGGGTTGAGGATATTTTTGGTAAAGGTTAGGTTTAAGGTGTAAAGCGTAGGATTTGTCCACTGCAGTTTGTAAACACAACATTGAAAGCTGGCCCCTCCTCCCCAGCTAACCAACACAACGACGACAATAAAAGAGCTTTGTTCAGTTAGCATTTCGTCTCACTGTATTCGCATCTCTTCTGCGCTGCGTCCACCATTTTCGTAGCTTCCTCTTGGATTTGAGCTTATGATCAGGCACCTGGTTGCTACCTTTTTATAAGGTCTATCCTTCACACTCTGTACACAGTTATTGAGTGGGGCCCAAAAGCTGACACCCAGGGACTTTTTAAGGGAAATCCTGCTCATTCAGCCTTTAACTCTCCGGTGCATTAATGTTAAGTCAATGCAATGTCCTCATAAGTGAACAAGTTTGCCCTGTGTGTGTGTGTGTATTTGTGCTAAACCTTCTCACACTCAATTAGTTGCCTCACTGGCAGTTCCACGTAATGGCACGCACACACACAAATACTTTGGAACACACACATACACGCATAGCTTGATTAATATTTTTCTCAATGAATCATGCCCAATTTATATAATGAGGCATCCAGAAACAGAAATAAACAGAGAGTGTGTTTTTTCAATTTGCAGTGTCTGACTGACTGCTGTGTGCAGCTCTGACGCTCTCTGGTTCAGCTGTTTATGTTTGAGTTGTGGGTATCCAGGAACTCGGCACTGATGGCACACACACACACACACACACACACACACACACACACACACACACACACACACACACACACACACACACACACACACACACACACACACACACGTTTCTCTCTCCCTCAGATACACAAAATAAAACATGAAAGCCCGACACAGACCTCGACCTGCACTTTCTCACAGTCTGCCCTTTCACGTACAAACAAAAGCTGACAGAGTTCATTTAAAGATTTCCTCCTCCTGATTTTGTGTTGGGTTCATTTAGGGTCAGACAATAATATCTAAGACTGGGAGACGCTTTAGTATCAAACTCACCTGTGGAAAAGGTTTTGTTTTTTTGTTTGGCTGCTTACTCACACCAGAAACTTCGATTTGTGCACGATTAATCAAGCAACATTACTGAATTGATATGCTGTTTTTTCACAAAACAAATTATGCAGAATCAAACTTGAAAGTATTTTTAAAAGCCTGCAGTGTCTTAAATATAATATTTGTTTACGACGACGATAAATTACCACACTAATTGTGCTGCTTCTACACTGTTCTCTTTGCTTTATATTATAATAAATATAAAGAGTGCTGCAGGGATGATGTTTTTTGGGGCTGGCGCGGAAGTTAGCATCGCCCTGATTCCCTCATCAAAAAACCTATGAGATTTTTCCATTGGGTTTTACTTTACTGCAGAAAATAAGCTCTGTGGCAGCCTGATAATCTTTACAAATTAACACCAGTTTTGTGATTATTGAAGCGTGAATTAAATCGGCAGGAGTAAAAACTAACGTCAGGGTGTAAATCAACTACACCACGGTTACATGACTTAACATTGCCACCACAATGAGGCTGTAAAGCCGTGGCTGATGTGATGACATTCTGTAGTCCCATTTAGCTACTCATTAGCAACTGCCTTTTTTAGGACACAGAGAAGCTTCAAAATTCACGAGTGGGGGATTTAAACGTGAAAATCTCTTGAGCTTGTGTTAACCACAGACCTTGTTTCAGACATCTAACCAAAAGCCCATCCAAAAAACCCACTGACTTCAAGACGAGGGAACTGTAAGAGAAAAGATGCTAACCCATTTCCACGTTTTAAGACTCATTCCAGCACCACTGCTAAGTGAGGACCCAGCTTACTGTAAACTGCACAGCTTGCTGCAGTGGAATAAATACAATATCACTTTTGGATACATCAATATATCAAAACAAAAAGCCACGTGATAATGACATTTTTAGAAATATTTCTTGCTGTGCAAATGCTAAAGAGGCACTAAGTGTATTTCTTTTTATTTTTGAGGGACCACTGTGCAGCAGCTCTATATTTTGGGAATATTTTTTACAAAGCTGTCCTTGTTCCTTGTTTACTGTAAACTTTAGTTTAGAGTGTCCTCTTGGAGCAGGACATAAACACAATTTTTTGATGAGTGGCATCATAAGATCATGAAATGACTGCTAAGTAATTGGAAAAACCATTGGCCAGAAGTCCACTCTTCTCTCTAATACCAGTGCATACACTCATGAACATGTCTTCACAGATTTCCTCCCACTCTCTCTTTCTCACACACTTTCCTCTTTTCTCGGCTCAAATAACCATGCTCATCAGGGCCCAAAGGGGCTTCCATTTTTCAGCGTTGCCATGACAATCCGACGAGGAGGGGGTGTTTAGTTTGACTGGTGCAGTCACCTTGATAAATGACCCTCTTATTGCTGCCTGTCTCCCAGGGAATACTGTACACACACTCTGTCTCTCACACACACACATACCACTAACTCTCTCTCCCCCAGTGGCTAGCTGTCCAGCTGACACACACACTCAGATCACTTTACATGCTAATTGGGCGACAAGCCCTTTAACAAATAGCTATTTAATGAGTTACTCCTCTCCACTGCAGGGCAGAGCCTGTCTGAGTCTACAGGATGGTAGACTGCTGGAGCTCTGGGAGGAGGAAGCCATTCAGAGGTCACACAGGCTGCGTTTACATGCATGGAGTAACCAGTCATAGGTCATTCTCTGGTGCACGTAAAGGGTCAGTTCACACAGATCACAATAATATATGTGAATAATTTGAGATAATTGTCTGATTTTAATCACAATCTCAATATAATGAAGTCAAATGAAGCAAAGCACTGAAAACTTTCCAGGAGCAATGTCTCTGTTATGCTGGATGGTTCACAGATCTTGCTTTGAGTTTACATTGGAAGTTATTTTTGCTGAAGGCATAGTCCCTCTGAAAACTGCTGAACAGTGTGTTCTGTAGATTATCCAGAGGACCAGAGACCTTGTTTCTGGAAAAACACTCTGCTGTTCAATATTTCAATGTGATTTTTCACTGTTTCCATCCATCAATCCATCCAGACTGATATGAATTTTATTTCTGTTCATCAAGTACAGATAGAGAACATGCTTTGTCCATCTGAGGAGAGAACAGGGGTTTCACATAAGCCTCCAACAGACTGTGAGATTTTAACAATCTTATAAATTTTGTCCAAGCTACAGCGTGGGACACGGATCCAATAAACTTGGGGACAACATCCAGTTTGATGTATGCAGACTGTATGATGACAATTCCTACTGAAACACGGGCAATGACGTAAAAATAAAATGCCATCAGCGTGTGTCATGGAAAGAGAAAAATGAAAACAAACAGAAACAAGCAGAAATTAAAATATAAAGCAACACATTGGGGTTTTCTGCACATTCTGGCATTCGAACTGTCTTCTTGTTACTCTAACATGTAAAAAATAGGTCTTTGACTCGATGCCACAAAGACTGGGCTTTGTATTGAGCGATTTAGAGAAATGGTAGTTGAACTTTTTTTGTTTTTACTGATTTGAGTACCTCATGTAAGAATGTACAGTTAGTTGTTTACTCTCTAACAATGGACCAAAGCAGCCTAATTACATTAATTGCAGTTTTTGCGGTGTGTCCCGCGTAGTCGTCGGCACTTTTCGGCCGATTGAGCATGTTGAATCGGCGATGGAGCTTGTCGGTGAGAGAGATCACTCTGATTGGCTGTTCAGGTTTTATTTCCTCGCCCCTGTAGCGAGTGAATCTGTCTGTAGTGAACCCGGGGCTAACCGGTGCTTCCTCCTCAGGCTCCACTTCACTCAGCTGCCCCACAGACCTGCTGCTTCTTCCCACTTTAACCTGAATAACAAACCGGAGCTAGCTGGGAGCGGCTAGTGGAGCGTTAGCCGCAGCATGACCAGAGGGAAGCACAGCCAATTAGCCTCCGCTAGTCTCTGAGCTAGCCCTGGCTCTCTGTTTGGAGCCAAGCCCTGGTTTGGTTTTCAGGTTAAAGTGGGAAGAAGCAGCGGGTTTATCAGGCAGCTGAGTGAAGTGGAGCCTGCAGAGGAAACACCAGGACCGTCTGGATGTAATAGTCCGTGGAGTTGCTGCGGTGCTCGGCTGCACAGATAGGAAACCCCTCGGCTGACAGGATGTACCACTCTCTCACTCCGCTCTCTCTCACACAGGCGCAGAACGTACGTGCTACTTGGCCGTTGGATGTAGTCCGTGTAGTGTGTTCAAATGCAAATGACGCAGGGCGACGTGAGGCGACGCAACAGTTGGCTTTCGTCGCTGCTAGTTCTTTGATGTCAGTTTGGTGTGTCCGCACCTTTAAATTCCTGCCGTGATCTGATGAAAGACATGCAAGACGACACGTTGTACCAGAGGCCAACCATTGCTTGTGATCTGCAGCAACCTGTGTGATGTGCACAATGCGAAGGTAAACCACCAGGAGGGGCCAGTGACTGACTTCCGGGGTCATTGATGCAAACAGCCATGCCGTCAGAGTGGTTGCAGTTGTCAAACTAGGCAAGACAATTTGGACATGCAAATCTTTCGATTTGGGCCCCGAAATATGTCCTAAACATAGACTCAGCTGTTTTTAGGTATAAAGTGACAAATGGCTGTGCCAGACATTGATTTTTTGCCCGATGCTGGTCTGATCCCACACCTGTTGGATCGGGCCAGTGTCAGGCTGAAAAGGATCCTCGTGCAAAAAGTCAAACATTGTGATTTAGTTTTACCTTTCAGAACAAATTACATCTTTCTGCTCCACTATACGAAACTGTACCCACATTTATGCTGATGGTACTTATGTCAGCAGGTGATACAATAGATGCTCAGTTTTTCCACTCTGTCAGTTACAATTACTTAATACAGCAAAAAACCTTTAGCAGAAGAACAGTTAGCATCAGCGATATAAAAAAGACAAACGAGCAAGTGGGTCTTGCAGGCTCAGAGTTTTTTCCAGGCCATTTCTCTTTGACCAGGGGGCCCGAGCCCTCATCCCCGATCATAAAGCTATCAGCCTCAGAGGGGAAAACATCCTCCACGCTACAGTAAACCAGAGAGGAGGAAGGATAATGTATCTCTGCTGGCACCCCTGACAATCATCAATTATTCACACACAGGCACTCTAGAACCTGAAATAAACACACACACACTCACAATGTACAAACACATACATGTTCCTCCTGCACTGAGAGAACCATACACTACATACACTTTGACAGGGAGAGGAACAGATGGAGTGTTTCCTTATTTATATACATATAGTAAATGCTGCCATGTTCATTAAGTTTTTTTTAGGTTACTAGATTAGATTTTCAAAGGGAAAAACTCCAATACAAGATCTTAAGATATCATACTAATACTAAATATTTCAGTCAGTCGTTGTAGAGTTTTACAGAAGTGGCAGTCCATCAGAATCAAACAGCAAGGGTAATTTCTAGAGACGCTGACTTGCACCAATATCAAGCTATCACCAAGAGAAATTCACCACAGAACAAGCAGGGACAAATTCAGACACTAACTGTGTCATCAGCAGACCACAATGCACTGCATGAAAATTTGGTGTGTTCATGCTGCTTCTCTGGCAGCCACAGGCGCTCACAAGGTAGGTCGGAAATAACAGCTGGTGCGTACATGCACTAATATGAACTAAGTGCTCTTTCCCGTGTGCGAGATGTACGATTCATAGAGGTTTCATCAAACTTAGATCAGGAGGTTAGCAATAAGAGTCTTTCAGAGTTTGAAATGGGGACTTTTAATTACAGCGATGTGTCATTCCTCAAAAGCGGCGTGAAAATTGGATCTGCAATGTCTCAGAATACAGTGCAAAGTAGTTAATTGGCTCAATAAGTTGGCTTTTAAGTGATGCAACAATCACAATTTTTTAATGTTGGAACACAAAGACAAATTCAGCTATCTGAAGACACACTTTCAAAATAGACTAGTCTTACAGGAACAGAAGCAGCTTAAGAGGAACACCATACAAAACTAATAAGAGATTATATTACATTTCTCTGAACGTTGTGCTGTTATACTGTACAAGCTGAAACAAGATACAGAGCAGAGTGACACAAGAGCAGGGGGAGAGAAGGAGATGATTTTCCTAGCTGATGAGGAATTTGTTCAGTGCATGAAATATGTGGACTGTTAAAAGACGGGGATTCCAAGACGATTACGGAAATATTAATCGTCTATTTGCAGCAGGGAAATATTGCATGAAAGAGCAATGATGCCGCAGACCAGCACTCTGAATCCTGGGAGTCAAGTGGAGAGTCAGAGTGTGTCCTCATGTGTACATACGTGCATGCTTGTGTGCGTATTTTGAAGTTAACCAGACTACCGGTAAAGAGAGCTGGAGGGAGCATGAAAAGAGGAGGCACTGTAACAAACCAGGGATGACACACAAGCATGCACACATGCACAAATACACACACAAAGACACTATGAAATATCTGCAGATGATAACGCACTGATAATGAAATCAACCACTGCATGCTCATTTTCATCTGCTGTACACAAACACGAACCTCCCTCTCTCCTCTCTCCTCCTGTTACTCACACAAGTTTTACACACATCCATCAGATACATGCATGTTTATTGACACTTGTGAGGACCTTCACACTGTAACCTATAAACCAAACCTAAACCTAAAACCAGATTTGAATAGTTCCCTTAAGTGAGGAGCAGTAAAATGCCATCACTTTGAAGGATTTCCCTCATCTATCCACCTGCGAGCATGTGGTCCTCAGAAGTACAGAAAAATATGAACACACACGTGGTTGGTGCATGACTACTCACAGCCTCTCAGTCCCTCTGGGGATGTTTCTGGGTATGGAGTGGATCCCCAGGCCATGGCAGTCCACCGTGTTCCCCAGGCAGCTGCAAGGAGCGGGACACGCCTCCACACCTCCTCGTCCTGCCACCAGCGCCAGGATGCCCCACGCCAGCATCGTCCGCAGCCCAGATCGAAGAGCCCGGCCCGGGGCCACTGCCAATGCCGCCGTCCCACAGCCTCCTGACCCAGCTCCATCCCTGCTTCTCCCAGCAGGCATCCTACTCTCCTGCAGCACTCCACCACACTGCAGAAACCAGTCGACAGATCCTATCCCCTCCCAGGGATGACTGACCACCAGCACCAGCAGCAGTGCAACCCCCTCCAAAAGTGGACGAAAATGCTTAAAGTACAATGAGTAAAATGCTTAAAGAGGCTGAGACAGACAGCAGCACAGCCAGGTGAAGTTCAGCTTGGACTGAGCGGCTGCCACTTGATGCCAAAGTGGCCTTTCAGAGAGAGAAAGATAGAGGGGGAAAAAAGACAAGTATATCCTCTTCTTCTTCTTCTTGTCCCCGGCTTTAGAGCTCCTTCCAATTGGCTTCTCTTCTTCTACTCTCCTGTGTGTTCTCTGCTCTCCCTCTCTCTCTCTCTCTCTCTCGTGCAGCCGTACAGTGTGTTTGCCTCTCCCCTCCACTTTTCATTGAGTCATTGTGCACTGAACAGTGAGCCACTAGAAAAAAAAAGGAAAAGGGGGGGACTCCCTCACTCCCTCTATCTCACACACACACAGAGCAATCATCCATCAAAAGCTTTTACAAATAACAGCACCAAGACTCCTCCCACGCCACCACCCCCCCAGTCACACACACACATGTACACACACACACACACACACACACACACACACACACACACACACACACACACACACACACACACACACACACACACACACACACACACACACACACACAGCAGCAGCACCCGGAGTGAACTCACATCTATTCAGTGACAGCAGTAGCGGGAGCCGCCACCTCCAGTGACGGCAGCCTTTTTCTCTCTCTCTTCCCCTCTCCCTCTTTCTGTCTATCTCTCTTGCCCACATGTGCTCTCCTCCCCTGGGGAAGAAAAGAGCCTAAGGCTGCATGGACATGATGAGAAGAGAGAGAAAGAAAGGGAGGGAGAGAAGAGAGGAGAGGAAATCGTGATCACCCTGAAGCATCCGACTGGGAAGCTCCAGCACAAATGTGAGGACTGAAACGGAGAAACAATTTGTGGAGAGAAAACTGAGTAAATGTGAAATAAAAGAAGCAGGCAGGGAGTCCTGCTGTTAAATGAGATAATATTTTTTTGCCACAGCTCAGTGCCAAGACAGCACACCGGGCTGCAGGAACTTGGGTTGCTTGGGGAGGGAGAGAGAGGGGGGTTTCTTGTGAGACTGGCATAACTGGAATGCCATAAGCTGCCACAGAGCTTACTCAGAAGTCTATTATGAATTCACTGGCAAGGCTCTGAAATTCAAATGGAGCCTGGCTGAGTTTTTTTTTTTTTTAATCTCCAAAGAAACGCTGGCTTCAGCTTTTGTGATTGCCATATCACCAAGGAAAAGAGAGGAGAGGAAGAAATCTGGATCATCAGGAGTGTGGTGCAGGGTTAAAACCACAGAAAACTAAATCTACCACCAGAACATTTTACTACATTTTTGGGGTAAAAACAAAAACTGTAGGACTGCAACATTTCTTTTATCATGGTATAATCTTTCACTCCCGTCCGAAATTAATCCATTAATAGTTAAACCACAAATTGCCAGAGAATAGCGATAATTGACATCATTTCCCAGAGCTCAAAGTGATACGTTTAAATAGCTAATTTTGTCTCACCAATGATACAAAGATCTGCTATTTACATCAGTATAAAACAGAACAAAGTTGCAAATAAATATATCTGAAGCTGAAAATGTTGATTTTGCTTTATAAATGACTTTCTACCATTCGATTGAGTAATTAACTAACCTTGGAGCACTGAAGAACTGCAAGATAAATGAAGTTGTTTGACTCGAAAAGAGCAGAAATGACTGGACTCTTTGTTTCTTTGATGTTTTTGTTTGTTTGTAGCTGTTATCACTCTCATCACGACATCATCTGTGATTTGTACAGTATTTCATGGGGTAATGCGGAGTATAATTAGATCTTCTCTGAATGACTGATTTGATTTAGCGTGTTTGCAGGTTGACGATCAACAGCCGGAGGGCACGGTTTACCCAGCTTTTTATTTACCACCATCCATGAGTGATTATTGCTCGTGGCCTCACTTTGTCTTCTCCCCGCAGACGCAGTATGACGGGTTAATTTAACCAGGCGCTCTTCAGAAGTGATGGAAAACAAATTGGCCACAGGCAGAGCCCCGGCTGCAGCTGAATTGAATGACTCATTCGGGCGATAATCTGCAACAAAGGGAGGGACGAGATGTTGACATCTCCATGGGGGTGGACCCCCTTATTTCTGGGGGCCATAATAGCTTTCTGAGGCAGGAGTGGGTGGGGATGTGGGGGGGGCTATTACTCCAGACGCGTCTGAATTGATTTCTGGAACGACAGAGCAGATGCTTTTGTCTCAAAACGCGTCAATTCAGAAAACCCTTCAGATCAAGTCCCTGCATTTAATATCATTAGACACAATAAACGTCTAATCCCACAAACACAAGGAGACTTTTCTTGTGACTAATTAGCAATGCTGATAAATAGATTATTTGGTTACTTTGATCAATTAAGACAGCAGAGTGTGTGACAAATGTCCTCCTGGTGTGATTTCTAAGATGCAATTTCAGCATACAAAGCAATATAAAGGTTCAGTGTAAGATACTGCTTGATGCTCCAGCATATCAAACTTCATTCATTCAGCTGACAAACACCTCTCGACCTGAAACTATAAGTCAAGTAATCAGTTTGTGCAGTGACAGAAAATAAATTGAATATTTTGATAAAGGTTAGTCATTTTTCAAGAAAAAGTGCCCACCATAACTTTCTCACATGATGATAAAGTGAAGATGTTTGGTGTTTGAACTGCTGGTCTGCAAAAACAAGCTATTTAAAGATATAATATTGAGCTCTGGGAAATGGCGATGAGTATTTACTATTGATGACTATTTTCTGACATGTAATATACCAAATGATTACTCAAGAAAGTAATGGACACATAAATCAATGATGAACAGTTTTAAAAATTAAGATTTCTGCTTAATTAACGTGTTTGATTTAGAGCTTAGGTTCTCTGCCTGACCCGGGCCCATCGGCCATAATTTCCTGCCACTATCCTCAGGCTCGGATGGGTCGGGCTCCTCATAATAGACCTAAGCTACAACTACTTATCACCCCTTGACGGCGCCATTGGCTGCGCACATGTGAGCAGTCGACGGTGACGTGTGTCGGCTTGGTCGAGTGTACCAAGTGCAGCACGATGCTGGTACAGTATATGGCAGCGAAAAGACCGGGACCTCGACACTTAAGAGGCACATGACAAAGGCTCGTCATAGAAAGAAAGACAAGAGTCCAACTTCAATGTCACATTTGTATCCTTAAAAAAATGGCGGTTTAAGCGGGCTCGGGCTCATAATTACAGGGACATAACATGGGCTCAGTTGGGGTTGGGCTGGATTTTTTGGGCCCTATCTAAGCTCTAGTTTGAATTTTAAGTTGCACTTGGCCAAAGTGCCTAAATTAAACACAATAAACACAAATTTAGTCCGTAGGATTTAGCGGCATCTAGCAGTGAGGTTGAAGACTGCAACCACCTGAAACTTCTGTGGGCCAAGCGAGTAGGAGAATTACAGGGAATAGCCCTACCTAGAGCAAGTGTTTGGTCTGTCCATCTTGGGCTACTGTAGAAACTGGAGGACTCTGAGAAAGACAACCTACTCTGAACTAATGAAAACATAGCCTTGAATATTATTTTCTATTTCTGCCAATATATCCCCCTAACACTGGACCTTAAAGAGTGAAGCACATCATCAAATAATCTAGAGTTGTTCCAATACTATTATCAGAAATGCCTCTGATGTTGCCTAAAATGCTGGGTCACATATCAGCAAGTACGTAAATATATAGACTGATTGGTATTTGTTGATAAACTTTAAAGTAGTTTCACACCCTCATAAAATATCAGTTGTCCTGGAAATCTATTTGTCTTTGTTGCACTAAAACCGTAGCCTACACAGGAAGATGCACTGTGCAGCCACTGGCAGCTACTGTTTTTAGAGCAGCAAAGAAGGACTGATTTCTGGTACGCAGAGTAATGTTAGCAAAATGTCAAATTAGATAATACAAGAAAGATCTACAGCTTTTATTCTCTGTATTTGTTTCTTTGATTTACAAAGGGTTTAATCTGAGCCTTTCCACAAGACGACAGTTGTATCGAATCAGTTCTCAGTATTGGCCGATATGCAAGTTCAGGTATAGGAAAAAAATGGTATATTAACACCTCTAAAATGATCATGTTGGGGCGACTTATGTGTTGGAGCTGCCTAAGTAAGTTTTATTACGAGCTGTTTAGACTACTGCAATTCCCTTTTCACCAAACTACCCAAAAAAATCAATATGAAAACTACAGCTAGTCCAGAATGCTGCAGCTAGAGTGTTGACCAAAACAAGGAAAATGGATCACATTACCCCACTGCTAAAGTCACTACACTGGCTCCCAGTATCTTTGAGAATTGATTTTAAAGTTCAGATTACTGAGGTCCTCCGCTGCTTTACTTTTAAATGTTCCTCATGTGTCCCATAAAAGTACAGGTGAGAGCACTTTCTGTTTTTACGCCCCTTAACTGTGGACTGTTACCTCTGGATATTAGAATGGCTCTCTCTGTATTTTTAAACAGAAATTGAAGACCTACCTTTTTAATCTGGCTTTTAGTGTGATTTTTACCTATTTCACCTGTTCATTTTGTTCCATTTTATTTATTCATTTACTCTCTTTATTCTATGGAGTTTTAATCATCTCTTTTGTAAGTTTGTTCTGTTTCGGTTGCTGTGTTTTGTCTGTTTTATTGTTTTGTGTCTGTGTCATGCCAATGTTGTCATGTGAAGCAGTTTGGGCTGCATGTTTGTATGAAAGGTGCTACATAAATAAAGCTGAATTGAGTAGCGTGTGTGCCAATTTTAGGCTGAGTCCATGTCAGCAGCTCGGTTTCGATTCCGACCCACAGTCCTTTCCTGTCCGTCCTCCTGAACTGTCATAAAGGCAAAAATGTCCAAACATTGTTAAAAAAGTAAAAAATAAAATTAGAATAATCATAATAATAATAATAAAAACGCAAAACTCAAAATGACTCCAAAGCATTAACTAAAGGAGAATGCTGCCAAAATATTCAATATATGTTAATACATGTAAGACTGAGCATTATAGTATGATGTACGTCACATTGTTGCTTTATTAAGCAACACACTTGACCTGAATAAAAAAAATTTACTGCAGGGGGAAACCTAATGCCCAGCACTAATTAATAACCTGTCAAGATTTTTCTTTTAAAGCATATAGATATAGTGAGACACTGGTATAGTTCATTATTCCTTTACATTGCTTTACTGATCTCGTCATTAATCTACACTCTCTAGAGATATGTCTTCTTTTAATGCATTAGAAGTAGCAGTAGGTTTGGAGGTCTGAGAGACTATCTGTGAACCATAAGAATCAGTCTGCCTGCACTGCTGAATCCCTACCAGCTCCTGGGACACCTCACTGGTCGAGCCTGACCTCTGACCTTCCTGATGAGGGAGAGAGAGAAAGTCTGTCAATTGGTACGAGTAAAAAATGATACTACAATTATTATAAACTGTGACTGAAATATTAAACAGAAGCTGTCAAGATAGGCAGAAGTCTGAACGCCAATTAAAACTTGTTCATGAAATAAAAACCCAAACTCGATTTTAATTGTATTTTCCATCAGACTCACACCTCTATATTATCCGATAGCACCCTCTAGTGGGCACACACAGGTACTGCATTGATACGAAGCATTGTTACAGTGGGCAATTATTTCCTCACACTGACACATTTCTGGCACGTAAACACTGGAAATTGAAAAATTATGGCTGCAAACATTAGAAAACAACAACAGACTTTCTGTAGGAAACATAAAAAGTTTTAATCCAAAGCGGATGGTTTGCCAAGGAATCAAATGCACTGTACAAGGTTAACTTATTTTACACTAAAATACAAAAAGAAAGAAAGAAAGAAGAAAAGAAACACAGAGGTTACCACAGTTTGAACCAAATGGTAAAACACTCACAGATGACTTCATCCTTACACTGGAAGAATGGTGCTCGGACAAATGAGAAGACAGACATTTTTGTTGATCAACCTTTAACCCAATGAAACTTCAGTGTGTCAAAGTGATGTTTCCCCACGGCTCAGAGCATTAAGGTGCAATTAACCATTCAGGTAAAATTTGATTCCACCCACTTTTGTCATTTATAACTCCCTGCAATTATCTTGTTCTCACAGTGTTCAGAAGAATTCATCAGTGACCATGTACGGCAGGACATCAGTAACTAAATAATTCACATTCATGTAAGGAGAAGAACAGAACAGACATGCAACACAGACAGACGGAAAACAAGAAGGCTCTGAGGGGCTTTTTGTCTTTCAAATATAAAACAATAATTTCCACATCATACAGAATGTAACTGCTCCCGACTGGGTGACAAAAGCAAACTCAAAAACAAAACAAAAATAGAAAAAGGAAAACAACAAAAATCAATGTGCCTTAAATCTGGCAGCTAAATTCCATCCACATAAAAAGACATTTGTTTCCCCAAACACAATAAATACAAAAGAATCCAATTTTGCTCTCCCTCGAACAGGTTTGTAAAACTGTAGTATTTTGAAAACTAAAAAGGACGATGCAATGTCATGATAAGAAGAAAAGACGACATACAGAGATCCCAAATCAGTTTCAAAAGGCTGCTGAGATTAATTCAGTCAGGTTCATTTAAAAACAAAAATGGTCCTGTGTTGACCATTGTACAAAATGACCTTCAGAATATTAGTACCATATACTATAAAACAAAAGGAGGTAAGATATTTTAGTGTCCATCTGCACCTGTCATGTCAGTCATGTTCTGCACCGTATTCACGTTCGACAAATCCATCGTTACGACATCCACAACACTTTCAAATCAGGATGCACTAATAACAGCTTCCCGACACAAAGGCTCAGAAACATTCGAGTATTTATGAGGAAATGATGGAGCAACCCTTCTAGATTTCTTCTGCATCAGTGTCAAATTCTACGAAACCTAATGCATACACAGCCAGTTTGGGTTTAGGCTCATATTGCTGAGCATCTCTCCTGCTGAGGTGTTAATAAGCAGGGCAGTGCAGCCCCACCAGCTCTGCAGCTGACCTCTGACCTCCCTGTGAAGGAGTTTGGGAAACTGGTACTGGTGCATCCGTACTCGCTTGAGCAGACGTCAGTTCAGTCGAGCCATGAAGAGTAAAGCTGAAGGAAGTGAGAACGATGCAAAAAATATATACGTATGATCCAAAATATTTTAAAAAAGGGAAAAAATAACAATCTGATTTCTGCAAACGCAAACCTGACAATGCACCTGTGTTGTCTGAATCGTTAATTCTAATTTCTTTAAACTGCGCTGCCCTCATTAGATAGGAGACATGTGCTTCTCCAGTGCTGACTTAAATTTTCATGTACCAGCAACTATGTTTAAAGGTGCCACTGTTTACTTCTTTGTGGGATCCATGTAGATTTGAATCACAGTTTTGTAATTTCCACACCGTAATCTAATTAGGAAACAGACTGCACAGCTGTTTGTGTTAAGACACTGATGCATTTGAGACATTGTTGAGCTTACTTTGCATTTTGCTTTGTGAGGAAAATGTTCATACGCAGCACAGGTTCAAACTCAATATTGTCTCTACTAGACCTTTACGTTGACCCTGTGTCTGAAGTTGTTACATTCCCCCTGTTAATTGCTAAAAGCTAAAAAGTTAAAAGCACTGTGTCAGCTTCAACACATCTGTTAAAATAGTTTGGATTGCACAGATTAAATTCAACATTAATGAATGTAACAGGTTTATGTTTTGTCATGATGGGCTATTAACATCTAACATGTTAAAATACTGACAAACAGTTATACTAAAACAGAAACAGATGATACAGTTTCACGTCCAATTATAATACTCTACGTTCCTTTTTTGCTTTACTGATTCTCACGTCTTAACAAGAGTATGGCCTCATCTTAAAACCACATACACACCATGTTAAGAGAAGAGTAACTGACTGTAACTGATTACTGCTCATTTCAACCAGAGTAAATTCATATAAAAACACTCTTTAGACCTTCATTTAAAACATCAACATAACAAATCTCTCTCAACCACCTTGACCTTTCCATCATCCAGCCAGTAAAAAAATTAATTGTTTAAAAACATATTTTAAGTCCCACGAGCCATTCTGGGAATGTAACATGTCATATTTGACAGATTCTCAAACAGGGATCCCAGTTAATGGTTTCATGATGAAAAAAAACTGTGAGAGTAGTGAATGTAGTTAGCAAAGAAATCCTGTTTTTCATATCAGGTTGAAACATTTAAAAAAAATAAAGTGACCTGCTCAATTATCATCCAGTAACCAAAGCCTTACATCACATCGTACCAAAAACATCACAGTTCCCAAATAAAAATAAAGTCTAAAATCTTAGAATCGCGCGCACACACACACACACACAGACTGTACAACATGTATACATATTTGACACTCTACAGCAGACTGTACGCTTAGCTTGCTAGTGGTCATAGATTCTGATACAGTAGCTAACAAAACAAGTTTCAAGTGATAACTGGCACAAGCAGGTCTGAGCCAGCGAAGCCAAACCAAAGCAAAGACCTACTCATTGTTTAAATTATTCACATCAAAAGGTGGAGCTGAGCAACAGCCCCAGAGTTTAGTCAGTGTGTCTCAAAACAGTGCGTCAAGCAATGTGATGAGTGTTAATGCTTAGACGTGAGAAGTTAATCACAGTTTAAAACATGATCTTTCAGCAGGATCAGAGCGCAGACACATAGTTCTGGTATATTGAGATTATTATGCAGAATTATGGTGATTCACAAACAGAAAATGTCTCAACAATTTAAAATCAGCCAGATACAATCGCAAAAATCTAACAGCAGAAATATTCCAAAATACCACTGAAACTTGACCTTTATGTGGTAATATAAAAATGCATTAAAAAATTAAGGACATTATTAAAAAGGAAATAGACATCCTTTCTAGCAGCTGCCACAGCCTTCATCTAGTCCACCAGATACATATTATCACCCAAACTAAATGGACCCCATTCAGTTAACAGTGTGGCTGATGAATAATCTCTGCCATATATAATTCCTTAACTGAATCATGCGAAAAATATTGTCTGTCTCGATACAAGATTATAATACCTTAATGCTAAAATATTGATGACCAGCACTGAAAGAAATTTATTTCTGGAAGTAATAAATACATCTTGCATGGTTTATCAGACATCACATATTGAGGTCAGAATAATTAAATTAACTTATCCAAGTCATGCAACTTAACACTGAGGCCATCTATGAGCAAAGCCACAGTGGAGGATTTAATTCAGCTGCTGGTACCTGTTTGTAACAGTCTTACCAGCCGTGAAAAGAAGACAGAGTTCTTGGCTTTGGTTTGGCCGTCCTGGCTAAGGCTAAAGCTGCTGTATATTAGTCACAGTTAAAATATACTTACTACAATGAAAACACAATGATAACCATGAGGAATTAAAGTATTAATACTGCCCAAGTGTTGTCCGAGACGAGGTGAGGATGTCCGGTTTTACAGTGAGATCTCCTAAACAGGAGAGAAACCCATCCTGGTCACGGAGGAAGACTCCTGCTAAGAGACGAATGGAGGGAGGAAAAAGAGGTGGAGGGATGGATGGATGGATGGAGAGAGGATTTCTTAAATTACAGTTAAACTAGTCCATACTTATTGAGTACAGCATACCATACCATGACTTAGTCATACCAAAAATTAGAAAAAAAAAAAACCCAACATTGGTCCACAGGGGGAGCCACAGCGATCAGTCGCAGTTTAGCCATTTTTAAGCATTTTTCTGTTGTTATAGCGCCACCCAGTTGCCAATTAGAGTTAAATTTCTCCAGTCACCTTGAGGCATCCTGTTCTACATATCTACCAAGTTTAATAAAAATCCATATGGCGGTTAGGCCTAGATAAGAAATGAGCTCTCTAGCGCCCCCATTTTGTTTGATGGGGTCAATAATGGAGGGGTCCCCTCAGATTATGTGTGGTCATATGCCTACAAAGTTGCGTGGTGATGGGTGAAACCCTTGAGATGTTATACACCTTTATGTGATGAGCCACGCCCTCCGCAATATTCATTGCCTTATAGAAGCTCAGTTTTAGTAAGTTTTCCAACTTTTGCCAAGAGGGAACTTTAGATATTATTCACCAGTTTCATGCAGATCGCTCAAACTTCCTAGGAAGAGATCCATTTGAAGTGTTTTTCAAAAAATTCAAAATGGTGGAAAATCTATATATAAGTATGGGTTCTTGAGGCAAATGTGTTCCTCATGAGGAGAGACATCTCTGTGCAAAGTTTCATGTCTCTATGACATACGGGCCATGAGATATGCCCATTCAAAGTTTGACATTTCAATTTTTTTTTAATTAAAATACAGGTCTTCGATAAAAAATGCAACTTGTGAGTCACTGTGGAGTCTGTTTTCAAGCCCTGGTTAAAGCGGACTTGGAAAACTACAAATACTGCAAAGCAAAACGCATTATGTTTGCAGGGAAAACTGTGTCATACCTTGGAAACCTTCAGAAGTTTGTTCTCTTTGAAAATAAAGTCTGGGTTTTTTACTATCAGCCCTGCCTTCCCCAGCACAGGACCATTTAATGGGCTGCTCACCTGTACACACACACACACACACACACACACACACACACACACACAATTGCGTTATTATTTTTGATAGAAAGACAAAATGAGCATTTCAAGTCATCTTCTAATTTTGTTGCAGATGGAATAAGATCTATCATACAAACACAATGTAAAAGCCGAAATAAGTGTGTAGTCACCACAGAGAAAAAGTACAACAAAAATTTTAAGTGCATTAGATGTTGCCGACTTCCAGAGGTGGGTAGTAACGAGTTACATTTACTCAGTTACATTTACTTGAGTAACTTTTTGGATTAATTGTACTTTTAAGAGTAGCTTTAATGCAAAATACTTTACTTTTACTTGAGTAATATTGTTCTAAAGTAACAATGCTCTTACTTGAGTACAATTTTTGGCTACTACATTACATATATTTGTGTTTCTTGTGCCTTGATTTATGTCATTTTTGTAAAGATTTCATTTATTTGCATTTAGTTAAAGGGTATCATTTAAAAGACATGAATTTGCAGATTATTATTTTTGATTGATTACATTCATGTTCTTATTTGACAAATAAATCAGACGCTACTCAACAGTTACTCAGAACTTGAGTGGTTTTTTTCACCAAATACTTTTTTACTTCTACTCAAGTAATCATTTAGATGACTACTTTATACTTCTACTTGAGTAATATTGTTCTTAAGTAACAATACTCTTAATCGAGTACAATTTTTGGCTACTCTACTCACCTCTGCTGACTTCCAAAAAAAAACAACAACAACAAAAAAAAAAACACCTCACCGCTTGCAGGATGACGTTTTCTTTACCGGGCTTTCTTCCTGCCCTGGTGACAGTATCAGGAGAGATGTGACGGACCCGCCTCTCTGCTGTCAGCTGCTCACCACGAGCTTTGCGCTGTTACCAAACCACCAAGTGGGGAAAAAAACAAGTTGTAAAAGGTTAGTTTAGCTCAGAAAATATATAAATGTCATAACAAGTATATGTCAGAACAGTTTACTGACAAGGCATCACAAGATTTTTCCATTTAAAAGGACTGTTTTTCAACAAATTTCTAACTGATTAATACAAATGAGTTTTTCTTTATATATTATGAACTGCACTGATTATCTGTCTTTGACTATCTATCCTAGTTTACAAAAGACCAACTAAAATGTCCATCTGGCATATTTACAGTAATGTTTCTGAACATGCACTGTCTCTGAGAAATAAATATATAAACTGATCACTTCCACAATTCATTTGGGGACACTGCTTAGATTTATTTTGCTGTTCTTCTCTTTGTCGTGACTTTCCAGGGTTCTTTAGTACCTTAATGAGGCCACCAAAGGAGCGGGAACGTGGATGTTTCTTGCTGGGAGCTGGGGGGACCTTGTGGGGCTCATTAGTAGGTGTCCCTGGGGTTGTCTGTTTGACTAACTGTATAAAAAAAGCACCACTTATGTTTTATATTTAAGACATTTAACACACAAACTTTAAAAGTAAAGTGAGTTGCAATTTAAAAGCAAAGGAGCTAAGTTTCCACATTTATGTTTTCAGTAAAAAGACCCTGGAGTGAACCTGTCGGACGAGTTTCTTCTTCTTGGCGGAGTCTGGCATGTTGTGATGGACGTGTCGGAAGAGCTCCTTCAGAGCCTCTTCTGTGTATTGTTGAGCCGGTGACTGGCACTGCTCCTGAGAGCTGGGGCCCAGAACGGCCGTCCTCTTCAGGGGCAACACTGTCCGCTGAGCAGGAGAGCCGCTCGCGCCAGCAGCTCCAGATCATCCTGAGTGAGGAGAGGGCAACTCAGCTTGTGTACATTAAATGGAAACTATTTCACATGTATAAGGAGGCAAAATGACAGTTTATGGTTCAAAAGAAATGCAGGATTTGGCTTTAATGACCATATTTTTTTGCAGCAAGCTATGTAAACTCAAACTTTTCAGTCTCATTCACTGCCTTAAAATATACTGCACACTGTTGGATCAAACGCCATTTTAACAGGAGGGGATGTGAAGACTAACTGATGACAAATTTATGGTGTGTTTCTGTTTTTGTGCTCTACTGTGAACTCTCTCCACGAACCTTGGTCTGCAGTGCCTTGGTACCAGTGAAGTGCACTCTGGCGTATTCCCGCAGGTAGACTGGAGCCTGAACAACATGCAGCAGACGCGTCACTTATCCACAGATCATCCATTAAATCAGTCACATATTTTGTTTCTAGAGCCCGACTTGTTTATGTGCTTGACTCGGAGTGTTTCTGCACTCAGTATGCACACTGAATAACTAACCTACTTCAATCCGTAACAGTTTGATTGTTCAGTCGTGTGTTTGGTCAATAATCACCCTGAAGAGTTTCTGTGAGTGTTTGATCAGGAAGGCCATGCTGTTGTTCAGTTTCTTCAGATTGTCTTTCAGGTCACCGGCTGTCATCTGGAGCCAAACAGAACAGAGGAACACTTAGTCACTTATTAGTACCACTACAGGGCAGAGAAATTTATGAAAAAACACTGAGGGCAACAGAATTTTAAAAAAATTCAAACTCTACCCAAAGCAGTTTTAAAGCAATTTCCTTTGGTGGATGACTAACTGTGGTAAATAACAAGCTCCCAAAATGAGCAGAAATGTCTAGCTCTACAATATTTTTGTCGTATTTGGGGAGCCCCTTGTCCTTGAATCCTTATCATGAAGTTATAAACTCCAAATCTTACATGTCTTGGCCAGAGGACATGCGGGGCAAACATGAGGGCGAGGTTAAAGGCGGACATCTTGTTCTTGTCTTGCTGCCTGGCAGTGTGGTAGAGAAGGTCCAGCAGGAGTTTCAGCAGTGACCGGTTGGCCTGCGGTAACAGCAGGAAGAGAAGCTGCAGGGCCTCTATCTGACGCTCTTTGTTGGGTACCGCAGTCTTGTTCCCTTGTTCGTCAAACAGAGTCATATCTGGAGGAGGGACATGGGTAGAAAAAGTGAAGTCAGGAATAGATTTACTAAATTACTGTAAAATCATATGTATTGACTTTCTCTGTTGAGCATTGTCAGTGACATAAACATTTAAATTTCCTTTGGCACTTTCATCAAGAGTGGCGTCATTTTTGACATCTTGGCTGATGAATTTCAGAGGTCCTGCCTTTTAAAATAAGCATCATTTTATGCTAAAAGGTCTAACATTGCTGCTTTTCTTCCAGAATTTGTGCCTTAAAATGAATACATAAATAAATGTATAACAAAATGTGTGAGTGTGTGTGTGTATTGATACCAGCAATTTTGAGGTGTGCGTGGAAATGTCTGTGTGTGAGCAGGGGCTCGGGCAGCTCTCCCAGGAAAGTCTTAAGCAGCGTGGCCACGTCATTGGGGTGAAAGTCTCCAGAATCCAGGTCGACATCAGCCTCACTGTTGAGGAGCTCCTTCAGGGTCTGCTGCCGAACACTGTTCCCGGCACGCGAAACAGACCCTCCACATGGAGATCTGAGTGCGTAAGAGCAGGTGGGTATCAGCAAGTAAAAACATAAAACATCTGAGGATTCCAAACCAGTTTTGTCTATACAACTGTGTGCTCAGTCAGCCTTAGAATTTGTTTTTTGTTTTTGTCTAGCTAAGAGGAAAACATGCCACCCACACTACTCCGAACCACAAGAGGAGTTAAGTGCTATCCACATTGCTCGGTGGTAATGGACTGATGGCAGACAAAAGGGCTGTTCATTGTTCGAAGGCAATTATGGCTGTATTATGTGTAAAATCAAATTCTTTGTAGGAGGCTTGGTCTGACTGCTGTTGGCTTCTGAAAGTCATTGTGGTAAGGATATAAAACCATTTTTCATTTAGATGACTCACTTTTACTGAGATACTCGATAAGCTGGTAGATCTGGGCAATGCAGCTCTCTGTCAGGGGAGTTCCAAACACAACGCCTTTATCTGTGAAAGTTATAGAGGAGATGAGAGTGAGTGATAATATAAAAATTTACTGAAAGACCTTTTCCATTTCTGCCACGTACATCGCAAATGAGCAGAGCAACACAGGTTGAAAGCCGACATTTACACTAAAGAACAAGTCTGGTGACAAGTCTTAAACACCACAGTAAAGAACACATCAGCAACAAACAAAAAGAAAATACTGAACAAGTAGCCACATCTTAATGGGGTGTCGACTGTTAAATTCAACTGTTATAATTGTGAAGTAGACTTAAAGGGAAAGTCGCCTAACAGCACTGATCTTGCAGAACTGCAACTGCAGCAGATCTGTTTCCAAATACATTTACACTAATCATGTCTTTTCTGTAAAAGCACAACAAGTTATCTGTGCATCAGGGAACATAGACAATTTCTAGTAATTTCTAGATGTCACCTAGTTGACCCCTGACCTTTGCGTTTGAGGAAGTTGAAAGAGCGGAAGAAGCCTCCATTTCCACCAGTTGGGGTCTTGGGACCCTCCTCACCAATGAGCTGTGCAAACTCTGTACCAGGAAGATCGATTAGGCGAGTGATGTTACTGAGCACCAGCTCCAGGAAAACATCAGGGTTCTCATGACGGAGTTTCTCCACAAAAAAGTCTGGGTTGAAGATGACGGGTGGTCGGCCAGCGTGAGAGCCCCCAGGTGATTCCTCATGATTGATTACCATACTGCACACTGTACCTCTGAGGGGGAGACACAAGGAGATTGTACACAGTTTTCTCATAGTATTGGAGAAGGCACAACTCATGACTACACAAAATCAATGGCTACTTAGTCTTGAAATCTGACAACAGCTGCTTGTGATTTGTGTATGCTTTAACAGCTACTGGATCCTTAATAATGAAGGATCTTTGTTGCAAAAGTCAAAACCATTATGAAATGCATGTACATAGGATATAAACTGATCAGACAAACATTGCAGCCACTGGCAGGTGAAGTAAATGGGCTGTCATGGCAACAACTGACTGAGGGCACAAGACCGAAGAGGATGGAGGAGATTCATCAATGGCCTATGTTCCTCAGGGAATTTAAAGGCCTAAGTAAGTAAGTAAGTAAGGTGACCAACCACCCCAAACCCAGGCTCGTGGGAGAAGGGGGCCCGGGAGCCGCCGGCCCTCCCTCTTCCCTCTAACGTTTATACATACTATATAACCTTTTATACACAATAATAGATGGATTAGCAACCGTTTTACTTCTGGCGATAAATAGTTACCATCCTAGACTTGTATGGCTTTTTAAATTGTTTTATTTAAGGTGTAAAACAAAAGAGAAAAGACGATACCACAATATCATACCGTCACCGCATCCCCTCAAAGTGATACCGTGATATTGATTTTAGGCAATACCGCCCAGTCCTACCGCAATCTGATCAAGCATCTGTGATACATGCTGACACAATAAATCTGAAAGGATCCACCGCTAACGCCCAGGTGCTGACACCACAGAACATCTTCCAGAGGTCAAGTCCAATCAAAGCAGGTCCCACTGTGGATCAGGGGTACCTCTGGGGTACAGTCAGGTCCCAGGAACGCTCAGTCAGATTGGGGTGTGGGGATCTTAGAGGCCAAGTCAATGCCTTGAGCTCTTTGTCACATTCCTCTGGCCATTCCTGAGCAGTTTTTGCAGTGTGGCATGATGCACTGTCCTGCTAAAGGGCCACTGCCATGCCATGCCATGGGGCGGAGGGGGGCAGCCTGGTCTGCAAGTTTTTGGGTGAGTGGAACATGTAAAGTGGTCTCCCAGCAGAATAGGATGATCTTTGTTCTTATCTTCATCCGCCAGCGGTTTTAATGTACCGGCTGATCTGAGTGCACAACATGTCTAATTTCCTCAGACTTTAGGAGGCTCCCTTGAGAAACACAGGAGATATTATACAACGGTTTTCACAGGCTGCAGTAACGTTACTCCTCATATCAAGTAAATTAAACTCAATGATTAAACTCGTTATAGTGTCCCTTTAAACTTATCTCCACCACCTTCTGTAAAGCTAATTCTGACGACACTGCCATCTATAATCTCACAAATGACATTTGAAACTACACTTCTGACAGTTTTAACAAAGCTTTAACATCAATTGGTGCATTTGGATATTATGTTCATGCCTGTACAAAAGTTATGCGTGTGCAGAAACATATGAGCAGTGTTGCACTACTAATCTAATTTAGCTAAAATTTGCTAACTTGAATTCAATTTAGCTTGTGCAGTTTGCGAAAACGTAACGTTATGCTAACACAAGACTCCGGAGCTAACGCTAGCTAACATAAGCTGTGAATTCCCACTAACGTTGCCTAACTTATCTCCTAAACAAACATTTCAATTGCTAGTAACGATATCTGGCTACCAAGTGGTAGTTAACTGACTCATTGTTCATCTTTCAGCAGCTAACGTTAGCATTAAAATGACTCCGCTTGAGCTGACAGCTAACGTTACAGTGACAGCCCTTGTCAGTCAGTCTCTGCGTGTTTTCACCGATTTAAATGCCTCGAGTTCTGCTTTTGTCGTGAGTCATGCTAACACTGCGTCAATTCAACTACAATTAAAACATTTTAATGTCGGTCTCGACTCGTTCTTACCTTCTATTATGCGTGTTTTCATCGGCATCTTTACCCGCAGCCATGTTCAGTTTGAATCCTCCGCTGTTGTCCCTCAGGCCCCGCCCACACTGTCAACCATTGGTCGTTTGTCAAACGGAGGCGTGACGTTTCCGGCTCTGATTTGCATGTCCCTGCCTGTGATTGGTCGGTTTGAATTCAGAAGCTCTGTCAATAGGAAAACAACATCTGTATGTAGCAGCAGGCTGCACGACTCAATAAACCTGCAGCTGTGGGCACATCATGAGACAATGGCCCCAGACACACACATGCTGAAGGCCCCACCAACGTTTTAAGCCAAGAGCAAGACTCAAAGACATTGTGGTGGTTTTGTGCCTCTTTGTAGTTGTTATACATTTGTTTACAGTGTCTTTTTCGGTCATTTTGTGTCACCTTGAAGTTGTTTTGTGTGTCCTTGCAGTTATTTTGCGCCTCTGAAATAATTCTGCGTGATTTTTGGCCATTTGTGTAATTTTGTAGTCATTTATTGTCTCGTTGTGATTGGTTTGTATGTCTTTGCAGACATATTGAATCTCTTCCCATTGCTGTGGTCATTTGTGGCTCCTTGCAGTGCCATTTCCTCTCTTTGTGGTCACTTGGCCCACTAGCACCCTATATAGGTTCCCAGGCCAGAAACTTAGGTGTGATTATTGATGGGGCGTTTAAATTGGACAAGCAGGTCAGCTCTGTGGTTAAGGCTAGTTTTTTTCAGCTTCGGCTCCTAGCCAAAGTCAAACCTTATCTTAGAAGAGCTGATTTAGAAAAGGTTATTCATGTGTTCCTTTCATCGCACTGAGATTATTGTAATTCCCTGTACGTCGGCATCGGCCAATCAGAGCTTAACCGTCTACAGCTTGTGCAGAATGCAGCAGCTCGTCTCCTAACCGGGACTAAGAAACATGAGCACATAACACCAGTGCTCTCTTCGCTTCACTGGCTTCCGGTTAGGTACAGGATCAATTTTAAGATTCTTTTATTTGTGTTTAAGTCTCTGTATGGACTGGCCCCTGAATATTTATCCGACCTTATTAAGGTGCATCGACCCTCCAGGGCCCTGAGGTCAGCTGACCAGTTAGTTCTGGACGTTCCTCGGTCCCTCTTAAAATCTAGAGGAGATCGAGCCTTTGCAGTGGCGGCTCCCACGCTGTGGAACACTTTGCCTCTGTCTGTGCGGTCTGCGACTAGCCTCTCTATTTTTAAAACTCGTCTTAAAACCCACCTGTTTACCCTGGCCTTTGGCTGAGTTGCGTCACCTGTTGTTATGTCTTGTTATTTGTTTGTTTTCTTCTACTTCTCTGTTTTGTACTGTGTTCTGCCTGTGTTGTCTATTGGTGCTGATGATTTCATCTTGTAAAGCACTTTGGTTGGCCTTAGGCTTTTAAATGTGCCATATAAATAAACTAAACCTGATCGATACGGGGTCATCCCTATATTCCTCGGGTTCTATGTTCCCCGATCGGGGAACATAGGACCATTTAAAAAAAAAGGGTCCTATGTTCCCTGCTTTCCCCAAAAGGAAATATGTTCCTCGCTTTGTATGGGACCAAGGAACACAGAACTCTTTTGAGAAAAAGGGGTTAGGGTTAGGGGTTAGGACCCTTTTTTTTTTTAAAAAAAAGGGCCTATGTTCCCTGGGTCCTTTTGGGGAAAAGCAGGGAACATAGAACCGCTATTATTAAAAAGGGTTCTATGTTCCCCACTCCCATACAAAGCGGGGAACATAGGACCCTTTTGGGGTCCCATACAAAGCGGGGAACATAGGACCCGGGTAACATAGGTACGCTCCCGATCGATACATGTTCATTTGAGTGTAAAAATACCCTGTTACAAGAAAAAAAAAAAAAAAAAATGCATTAAAATATACTTAAAGCCACCTAAGTAAAACTAATCATAGACAATCATACATGATATTACTGGATTATAGTTATTAATACAATTATGTATACATCACTTTGATGTCACACCTGGTACAGATGGAGCAGAATTATATACTGCTGCGTAGCTTCACCTATAATAATGTATCATAATCCATGAGTTTATATATATTTTTGTTAATAATCTAAATCCACAAAGTAACTAAAGCTGTCAAATAAATGTAGTGGAGTAAAAATCAAAATCAAAAATTTATTTTAAATAAATTTATTCAAAATATTTGCCTCCCAAATATAGTTGATTAGAGAAAGAAAGTAGGCTACGTCTAAACTGTATTTAAAGCATAAACTGTTTGACCCTCGGCCTTCAGTGTGTGATTAAGTGTGCTTAGTTTCATTTAACCACTGATAACATTCAACAGCACCGCTTGCAAAATTGCATGTCGTCACAGCATTTCAGTTAAATTTGTAATTCACATACATCTAAATTTCCCTTTACCATGTGGTCTTTCTCCTTTATTGGGACAGAGTTCACAAAAAGTAGCAGAGGTACAATTCCAATGCAGAGAAACAGAGAAGATAAAAAACACAAAGCTGCAGAGCATCAAGGCAAAAACAGAAAAAAAGAATTACAGTGAACAACATGACAAAGACTTCATTTAAAGACAAGATGCTGCAAATTTAGGTTTATTAAACAAATTATACAGAATTTTGGTGGCAGTCATCAAGGCAAAACTGTTGCATATTTACACTTCTATCACTCTTCATTTCATGAGCAGAGGCAGGAAACCTGTTATTGATAGCTGATGAGTTCCATCTAAAGATCACTTCTCTGTAAGATAATGATCTTTACACTGGTTACACAATTTTCTCTCCAGCAGCAGCCAGTGGATTTGTTTTCTTAATTGTGTCTACATAAGGTGCTATATATCAATATTATGTTTATTTAACTGGCTTCAAAAGATTTTAATCTTGACCTTCACTGTCCAGTTTGATGTATGTGCAGAGTTTGACATTGGAGGGCTCACTCTTTCACTTTTGGTTCTATCTTAATATTGTAGCTTAAAATCTGTTAATATCCAATACCTCTAAACAACATTTATACATTGGCTTACTACTGGTAAGTTTTCAGCAGGTGTAACAAACTAGTGGTAAGTACATTAAACTGTTTCAGCTGATAAACTAAACAATCTCTCTAAAAACTCTGAAAACCATGTTCGTCCACACCATAGCTGAGATGAATCTACTGTCAATTCAGATACAATTTAATGCACTGTATCCATCCATCCATCCATCCATTTTCATTTGCTTATCTGGGGCCAGCTCACAGGGCAGCTGGCTGAGTAAAGCAACACAACCCAGCTCCTCCGAGGGGATCCAAGGTGCTCCCAGGCTAGATAATCCCTCCAGTGTGTTCTGAGTCTGCCCCGAGTGTCCTACCAATTGAGTGTGCCCAAAAAACCTGTAATGGGAGGTGCCAAGGAGGCATCCTGATCAGATACCTGAACTACCTCATCTGACCCCTTTTGACACCTAAAAGCAGCGGCTCCCTCCCATGTCTGAGCTCCTCACCCTGTTTCCAGCTGAGCCCAGCCACCCTACGGAGGAAACTCATTTTTGGCCGCTTGTACCTGCGATCTTGTTCTTTTGGGCACTATCCATAGCTCATGACCATAGGTGAGGGTTGGGATATACCAGTAAATCAAAAGCTTTGCCTCCTAGTTCAGCCCCTTCCTCACCACGACAGTTCATCACACTCTCCATTTTACCGTCACTTGTAAACCAGAACACAAAATACTTCACTTGGGGCACCAACTCTCTCCCAGACCAAAGAGTGCAATCGATCATTTTCTCACAGTGAACCATGGCCTCAGGCTTGGAGGTACTGACTTCATCCTGACTGCTTCACACTCGGCTGCAAACTGCCCCAGCACCAGTGCCAGTCCCATGCTGGATGCCACGGTATGATAAAGCCAACAGCACCACATCGTCTGCATAGAGCAAAGATGCAATTCTGAGGACCTGTATGCACTGTATACTGAACATATTTCATGTTTGATCTTAAAGAAATATCCACTCTCTGCTATTATTTCTGACATCACAATATGTTTTTCTGCACAGAGACCAAAGGCATTTTTGTTTCATCCCTTACTCTGGACAGATGTCCTCACAGTCAAACAGAGATGCAGTGAGTTGACAGAGACATGATATGGATGGAATGACACGTAGTGGCCATAACTCAGGCAACCTTATCTTCTTGCCTCTCTTTCACAGGCATGGTTAGTACTTTGCTTCTGGAGGAAGGAAATGTGCCTTTTTATCAGATCAGATATTGTCAGTGAGAAACGGCTCTATACATGTGTCACATGATTTGAGAGATTCAGTTCCCTTTTGATGTTTGATTTTATTGGATGTTGTATTTTGGAGAACATAACTGATTTTCTTGACTTTGGCTGATGAGCAAAGCTGAGTGGACACATCAGTGAGGTAAATATCAATAGTATTTTTTCAATGTGATTGTCACATTTTTCATGTTATTTACCTGCTAATGAGTTTCACTGTCTGTGAAGTCACAGCAGAGACAGGAGAGAACCAGCCATGAGTTTCAAAGCAGCAGCAAGTGGATTTGTTGTCCTCCTTCTCTCTGTATCAGGTACTGTATATTTTATATGTGAGATATCTTACTGATTCTAAACAGCATTATTACAAGTTTCAAACAGCAGAAAAGGCTCAGCTGTACTTGTGTTGACTATTTAAAAGTCTTCAAAATAAACTCGTGGTTATTCCTCAGCATATTTGATACTCTGCTTTGGTCCAAACTGAGATAATTCAACAATTATTTGATTGTTAAAAAATGTTGTAAACACATTTATGGTTACTGGAGGATGAATTCCCCTGACCTTTGCTCCTGTGCCACTATGACACCAACATTTGAGTTTCAGAGTATTTTATCTGTATTTTCGTGCAGACATTCATGGTTTGTGTTTCGATCTCTGATGATCCTTTGACTTTTCATAGTGCCATCATCACACTCCAGTTTTGAGAAGCAGGCTGGAGTCTGACATTGAAGCTAAGTGATGTACTGCTGTGGAAGGGTCAGCAACAAAATCTTTTTTAGCCACCTTAAAAGTCTCACCTCAAAAATCAGTATCAGTTTGAGTGTATGCGATATTTATAATATTTTCCCTGCTTTACATTAATGTCAGACACTGATTTCCAGCGGAAGAATAAAGCTGTTATATGGCTTTCTTCAAGGCCAGACTCCATTGAGAAAAACAGTTATTTAACATCCCTGAGCACAGGAGCTGCTGGTCTGCTGCTGCCATGATCAGTTAGTCTGTGTTATTGTGTGACTTTGGTGTTTTATTCGGTTAGTTCTGATTCACCAGAGTCACACAGTTACACAAGCAGCTCCCGTGTTGAAGGAGCTAAAATGACTGGTTTTCTCACTGGACTCTGGTGGCTTTGACGAGAGTATAGATGGGGAACTGAAGCCGTTCAAGGCTTCTCCGTCGAAACAGGCTATGGGCTGCATACAAACACAGTTTTAGTCATGAATCCACACACAGTTTTATGTATCTGGCCCCTGGTGAGCCAAAGCATTCTCATCCCAACCTGTCAAACCTGCCGTTAAAGGTGCTTCTGTGCTTCAGTATCAGAGATCGAAATAATAACTTTATTTATATAGCACCTTTAAAAACAAAGTTTACAAAGTGCTTTGACAAACAAAGCAAACGCAGGATATCTATAGCAAGAGAGTCAAAACAGTGAGGGCAAGCAAAAGTTGGACAAAATCAAGCTAAAATTGAGGTGAAGGTAAGCAAAACACAGACAGAATGATAAAAACAGAATGTTAAAAGAGATAAGAACAATAAAGACTAATAAATAAATAATAATTATTAAATAAAACTGTTATTTCTAAATACAAGACAAGACAACATTGCATAATGACAATCGAATAACAAGGAATAAGCAATTAAAAGGAAAAGAATAAAATAAAAAAGAATAAACAAAAAGAATAAATAAAAAGACGACATCACATAAAAGCAAGTCTATAAAAATGGGTTATGGGTTATGGGTCTGGCCCCAAGCTACACCCATAACGGGCTTTAAAAGTGATCAGTAAAATCTTAAAATCAATTCTAAAACGCACAGGGAGCCAGTGGAGGGAAGCCAGGATTGGGGTGATGTGATGCCGTCTGTTAAAACCAGTGAGAAGACTAGCTGCTGCGTTCTGGACCATTTGGAGGCGGGAGAGTGATTTATGGTTTATGCCAGAGAGGAGTGAGTTACAGTAATCGAGTCTGGAGAAGATGAATGCGTGGATTATGTTTTCTAAGTCAGAATATGGGAGCATGGGTTTGACTTTGGAGATAGTTCTTAGCTGAAGGAAGCAGGACTGGACAACTTTATTGATATGGGGTTGGAAGTTGAGGTCTGGATCAAATATTACTCCTAAGTTTCTGGCTGCGGATTTGACGTTAATGGACAGGGGACCAAGGCTATTTTCAATGGTACTGGTGGAGTTTGGGGGAGTGAACAGTATGATTTCGGATTTGGAGTTGGAGTTGAAGAAAGTTTTGGACCATTCAACAGTTGATATCGTTGAGACAATCTAACACAGCAGCTCGGCTTCTTGGGTCATCAGGTCTCAGCGGGAGGTATATCTGTGTGTCGTCAGCATAGCAATGGAAAGACACATTGTGGCGGCGGATGAAATCACTGACAAATCAGTGGTATTTGGTGATTGGGAGTTTGAACGAATTGGGTTAGCACATTCCTCCCTGTAGTGACAACCGTGTAGAGAGCATGGGCACATTTTTACAAACCAGATCTGATTGTGGTTCCTGATGTGCTCTGTGTTACAGTGATACAGAGTCAGAATGGCTGGAGAGTGACTTACACCTCTACTAAGGTCTGTGCCTTAAAAGGAACAACAGTGGAAATACGCTGCAGCTACAGATACCCATTCAGAATAAATGGCCGTGCTACTACAGCTGAGAAAACATTCTGGTTTACCAAAGTGAATGGACCTGTTCCTGTGGATCTGACAACAGACCCAGAGTATTCAGGTCGTGTGCAGGATCACTGTGAAAACAACAACTGCACTCTAAAAATCAAAGACCTGAGAGAGAGCGACTCAGCTGAGTACAAGTTCATGTTCATCACAAACCAGCCAGGTGGGAGTTTTATTGGTTCACCTGGAGTCACTTTGTCTGTCACAGGTAACATTCGCATCCATATGTTATTATTTCTGAATTTTCAACATCCAGAAAACAAACATGTACATATGTTGTGTGTGTGTTGACAGTGTTGCCTAAAATAATAACAATAACTTCACAAATCCAGATCTTAAGGTGAAATTCAACTTCGGAAGCTCTTATCCTGTCTCATGTCAGAGCAGTTGTCGTCTACCTGGTAATTCTAACTACGTCTGGTATAAGAATGGACAGAAAATTCCTGAAGAAACATCGTATTCTTATCAAGGCCGCTGGGATTTATCACACAGCTATTCCTGTGCTGTAGGAGGATATGAGGTTTTCCCTGCTCCTTCAGACTGTGAGTTGACTTTACAGATTTCTAATGACATATCACCATCTAGTGGAGCCGTATCAGTACATGCATTGCTAATACAGACATCCCTGTTTGTGACTCCTCACTGGGTCTAGTTAGAAAATGTTAAAAGATATATATATATATATATATATATATATATATATATATGTATATATTATTTTATCTTTCAGGTGCCTTTGGTCTAACCTGCAACACAGTGACGTACACCAACAGAAGCATCTGTGCCTTAAAAGGCTCATCAGTAAACATTTCCTGCACTTACAAAAGCCTAGATGATGTTGAATCCAAATTCTGGTTCAGTCCCGAACGCAGTCATCAGTGGCAGAATCCCTCACAGCCTGAGGACCTCAGAAAAGATCCCCAGTTTGCAGGTCGTGTTCAGGTCATTGACACAGAGAGAGGACGCTCCACCCTGAGAATCACTGACCTGAGAGAGAGCGACTCAGCTGAGTATCACTTCAAATTCACAGCACCAAGCTTTGAATGGAACAGTAGTTTACCTGGTACAACTCTGACTGTCACAGGTAAACACAGACTGATGTAAATACACCAACACGGTACATTTAAAAACACTCAACATGTCGATAAGGATCAATCTGTTTGTGTAATAGCTTCTAGGAACTGAAACTGTTGCATTGAACGTCTGTCATCATTTTTTTGTTTTAGAATCAGTGATAATATTTTTCTTGTTCTCATATCCAGTTCTCCAGGTGCAGGTGACCAGAACAAAAGGCTGCCAGTTTAATGCTGAGGCAGAGATGAAGTGTAGGAGCAGCTGCAGTCCAGATGGTCGTCTTTCTTACGTCTGGCTCCAGAATGGGGAGGAAAGCCCGGGGATGGAGACAATTTCTTATGAAGGACACGGCGTCTCATGTGCTATAAAGGGATTTGAGCAGTTCCCCTCTCCTTCAGTGTGTAAGTTTAATCCACTGTGTCAGGATAAAAAAGACACACACATGCTGACATTACAACACATTTACAATCTCAGACCAAACCTCACTGGAGTCTTCTAAATTTTAGTGCGGAATAAAAAGCTAACTACTACTAACAAAAGAAATATGCAGATACATGTGATCAGTGTTGCTATTTTGGGTGGGTGGCTGCCCAATGGAGATACTCTTGATTATCTTCGGCTGGAAAAAGTAGCAGAGAGCTGGCAGATGAGATTTGGGCTATTTCTGTCAACATTTGGCATGATTTTGAAAAGACACTCAGTTTAGGTTAACTGGTGACTCGAAATTGTCCGTAGGTGTGAATGTGAGTGTGAATGGTTGTCTGTCTCTACGTGTCAGCCCTGTGATAGTCTGGTGACCTGTCCTGCATAACATATTCTAATCTTTTAAGTTGTTCACATTCAATTCTCCTCCAGATGCTCCAAAGCGTCCCTCTGTGTCAGTGAGTCCCTCTGCTGAGATAATGGAGGGCAGTCCAGTGACTCTGACCTGTAGCAGTGATGCTAACCCAGCAGCTAAATACACCTGGTACAAGGAGACAGTAAACGTCAGACCTCTCAATGAAGGACCACAGCTCGTCTTCAGCTCCATCCAGTCCTCTGACTCTGGACAGTATTACTGCAGAGCAGAGAACGAGCTGGGGAGGAGGACGTCTCATGGCTTCACCATGGATGTGAAATGTGAGTGAAACAGTTTATTTAGACATGAATGCTTAAATCTGTCCAGTCTTTGCTGATCATAACCACTTGCTTGAGCTCTGCTTGCTCAAGAAAAAGTTTTATACAGCTTTTGTCACACATCCATTTATCAGACCACCTTCAAAGTCTAAAATGCAGCTACACACACAGTATTGGCTGATTAACTTAATCAAACCCTTCTAGTAAGGTATATCTCACAACTGTCCATCTCTAATTCTAGACAAATCAACTATAATCATGAATATCATCAGGCTGACTCTGGCGGTTGTGATGCCGACCCTACTGCTTCTTTTTTCTCTGACGATGAGGTGAAGCCATAAAAATTAATCATTACCCGTCTTTTACTTTGAATAGTTCATTTCAAAGTATTGGAGTGTTTGATCAAAATTTGTATTTGTTTGTTTGTTCTTGGATTAGATTCAGGAAGAGGAAACATCTGAGCTCCACCACTGAACCAAATGAACCCAAAGAGACTCCGCAGGTGAGAGAGAGAGAGATTGTGCCACAGTGACAGAACTATGTTACGTTATGTTATGTTACATTACTTTTTTAGCAGTAATATAACACGTTACCAACAGGATTTCGGGTAATATCATTACATCTACAATGTCACATAGAGTTTTACCACCCGAAACAAACAGCTTGTTGTTTTCATTTTTCATTCATCCACACTGATCCACACCGCTCCACTTCCATCAGTGCTCCAGCAAAAAATAATAATATCCCCTGAGGGTTAGTTGTGCCTTGTCGTGTCATTATACACTAATTTATTACACTAATTTGCTCTCGTCATAGAGACTTGATCACACGCCATTCTGCTTGTTGTGCTAAACTCAATATTTGTTTCATATCATAGGTCCACAAATATGCATCCATATCTCATAATGATCCTCTGCCTGACCCTCCAAGGACATATATTTAAAAGGGCCTCCTCGGCTATTTAATAACTTTATATAGGTTTGGTTTTTTTTTTTTCATTTTAATACAAAGTGGTAACCACTGTATGTGAATCCATGAATCATGAGTCAGACCTGTGCAGCAATGGATTTGAAACGCACTGTAATAAAATGGAGCTTCTGTGCTTTGACTACCTGCTGTCAAACAACGTGACCCTCATCCATTTAAAATGCCTATTTGTTTTTCTGAAGCCATTTTGGTTAAAGTAATGCAAAAAGTAGTGTAATAAGTAACTTATTACTCTACACAGACAGTAATATTTTAAAGTAAATTATGCCTTTTGAATTATCTGGTAATATATAATACATTACATTTTCAGAGTAACTCACCCAACACTGTATATTATTATATGACTCGATTAGTAGCATCTTCCTTAATAGAAATAAACAAAAATATTGTGTATTTACCCAAACACATTCACTGTAAATGTCCTTTGTAGCAAAGAGCAATAAAAAGGAAACAGTTTGTCCTTTAAACACGTCTGACTACATTTCAATATGAAATCCAAATTTCATTTACAAGGCCTTTGACTCTTGTCTTGTCGTCTCTCTCCACCAGCTGGAGTCTGGTCCTGATATCAGCGTCTCAGCCTTGATCACTGTCACTGCAGCACAGACAGAAGACGCAGAGAAACAGGAACACTTAGTGTGAAGGTCAGTCAGGATTGAGTCTACTGAGTCTACAATTTCTTACTTCCATTTCTAAGAAATAACCCACCAAAACTTTATGTGATTTTTTTTTTCAGATGCAGTCAAACCAGAGGGAGACTCACCTTGATGGAAACAGAGAGAAATACATTTCTGTTGGGTTGTACAATTTGCTATGCATTGCATGTACAGTAGTTTAAACATCATGGCAGTTCCCTCTCACTGCTGCAGAGGGCGATAGTGTACAGGAAGTTTTTGATTTCAGCTTTGAATGAACTCTCGTGTGTTTATTACTCAGAGTAAAGTTCTTATTCATCATTTTTTTATTTATCATACATTCAAATCAGTTTGTTCACTCTGACTTATTTGTCTGTCTATAAAACAGCGCAATAAACTTTTACTGTGTTAATGGACAACCTAAACAGCTACTGCTTGATAAAATAAAGCCGACTCACCACTTCACCTGCACTGTCAACCCCAATTCACTCAACAACAGCTTGCACTCAAAACTTTTAGTTTAGTTCAATACAGCAGCATAACAGATTTGAGTACACGAGACACAAAATAAAAGTGTCACATGACAGGAATGTTACAGTATGTCAGTGTAACACAACTTTTTTTTAGTTGTTGATTGTATATTCAATTATATGAACATAAAAACATTGAGCACACATTTTACAACCAGTTTTTAACATTTAATTCAACTATAAAAAATATATTGTGGCAAGTTAGATTTTTCAATTGCAAGTGTGACAAGGAGGCGATACGTGGAAAAAGTAGGGAGAGGACTGACAACGCCACCCCAGGATACTCTTTTTCAAGAGCCTTGAATTGAGTTGAAAATTAGGAAAACGGCACACAGACTCATTACTGAAAAAAGGACAGGGACGTTAAAGTCAAAATAAACCAAATGTTTTGTTGAGTGTAGCAAAAATGAGCAGATATCAGGGACTGGAGCTGCTGAGAGAAAAGGAAAAAATGCATACATAGTCATAGTCAGTAAGAAACTCGTCTTGCAGAGTAGTTGTCTGTATCTGTGGTCAGAGGGGAGGAGGATGAAGCAGGGTTTGAGAGGACTGCAGGGGTGTGTGTGTGTGTGTGTGTGAGTGCTCTGCGAGGTCAGTGGGGGCTGGCAGGTGAGGCTCTCTATCTCACTGTCATGTGCACAAACTGCATTTTAAGGAAGGTAATGCATCCTCTCCAAAACAGCTGGAAGATTCATTTCTCCATTGCAACATGGTCATTCGTGTGATCGTGATGTAAAGAGGAAGGAAGCCAGGCCTGCTTAAACACCTTCATATCTATTTAGTGCAACGTTTCCAACCACAGCAGACACACACTGTCTTCACAGACCACATCCTCATTTTGTAATATAGAAATGTGTATTCTGACTTTCTGACACACAGTATTCCTCATGTGCGTGATCTGCTGTGATTTAACAGAGACGTGAGGAGCAGCTATGAGTTTGACAGCAGCAGTCGTCTTCCTTCTCTCCATACAAGGTACTGTACATTTATATTGTGAGGCAGTTAGCCCACTTCAGACATACAGAGGAAGGTTTTATGTTGTGCAATGTGGTGCCATCTCTTAAACACCAGACATTCACTTCTCTTTCTTTAATTAGAAGTCATAACAGGACATCTAACACAGAGCTGTAGCTTCACAAATTGAAGTATGCTTGCTATAAATGAAAGTCTGTCTTCTGATGATGTTCTGAGTCTGATGTGCTCTGTGTTACAGTGATACAGGGTCAGTATGACTCGCGAGTGACTTACACCTCTACTGAGATCTGTGCTGTAAAAGGATCAACAGTGGAAATACGCTGCAGCTACACATACCCATCCAAAATAAATTCACGTTATACCAGATTGAAGAAAACATTGTGGTTTAAAGAATATGAATCTGTAGATCTGAGAACAGACCCACAGTATTCAGGCCGCATACAGTACAGTTTTACTGTCAAGGACTGCACTCTGATAATCACAGACCTGAGAGAGAGCGACTCAGCTGTGTACAAGTTCATGTTCACAACAGACCAACCAGGTGGGACTGTAACTGGTTCACCTGGAGTCACTCTGTCTGTCACAGGTAACATTTTCATTCATAAATTTTTTTCCGCAAATGATTATCATTTTGGAAACTTTAATATAAATGTTTTGTGTGTGAATTTGCATTAATGTTGACAGTTTTATCTAGAATAACATTTCTGTTTCATCTCCACAAAACCAGCTCTCCAGGTGCAGGTGAGGAGGTCATTCCATACCTGGTCAGAACTGATATGCCACAACAGTTGTACTCGACCTGACCACCAGCACTACATCTGGCACAGGAATGGACATAAAATTTGGGAATACACATCTTCTATAATGGACGGCTTGAATCCTGCAAACAGCTATTACTGTGCTCTCACAGGATATGAGAATTACCCCTCTCCTTCAGTGTGTAAGTTTACTCCACTGTGTCAGGACAAAAAACACATTTCATAAACACTAACATGACTATACAATTACAGTGAATAGTTATACATGTTCTTTAATAACTGATTCTAATCTTTAAGTTATTGATGTTCATTCATCTCCAGATGCTCCAAAGCTTCCCTCTGTGTCAGTGAGTCCCTCTGCTGAGATAGTGGAGGGCAGTTCAGTGACTCTGACCTGTAGCAGTGATGCTAACCCAGCAGCTAACTATACCTGGTACAAGACCAATAATCAAACACTGCTCAGTGAAGAGCCACAGCTTGTCTTCAGCTCCATCCAGTGCTCTGACTCTGGGCAGTATTTCTGTGCAGCTGAGAACGAGCTGGGGGAGACGATGTCCAACTTTGTTCATGTGAAATGTGAGTGTAACAGCTAATTTAAGAATAAACAGCAGCCTTCTGTAATTAAAAAAGCAGCTTCAGGATATTTTAATGCAGTCTCCGCTTATCTTCCTTTCTATTAGATGTCCAGTGTAAGATCAAAACCTCCTACTGACTAATTATTATTTTGAATACGAGTCAGACAATGGATTTAAGAAAATGTATTGAGGCCCCTTTTCTTGAAACTGGGCACAAGTTTAAACCAGAGCACCATTTGGTGTGTATTAACACCATCCACAACTCACATGGAAAAGATGCTGCATGCGTTATTAATAGGAGGAGGAAGGAATCAGTGGCACCCACGAGCACACCTGCTAGAGCAGCCGCGGGTTGAGGCAAGCCTCAGTAAAATCCAAACTCATGACTACTTCTCATCATCTCTTGAGTTAAATTTAGGTTTCAAAAAACTTCTGTCTGTGTGTCACAATGAGCCTGCTGTCAGATGCCTTATAATGTTGTAATTTACTTCAGTAATTACAGCAGGTGTGTTCATTAGTTGATTATGTTAATTAGTTATGTGTGATACACTTCCATGCAGAAATGGTAAACTACCTGTAATAATAATAGAGTTTGTAGTGGCAGGTTTTGTTACATTATTCACCTAATTCTTGTATCAAACCCTTCTAGTGAGGCACAGCACTGTATATATCTCATAACTGTCTACTTTCATTTCCAGGTAAATCAGCAAGGACCATGAATATCATCAGGCTGACTCTGGTGGTTGTGATAGCAACTCTACTGCTTCTATTTTGTCTCTGCATGAGGTGAAAATATAAAAATCAATCATCACTGATTACTTTGAATATTTCAATATTTTATCTATTATAGATTTGGATCAGAATTTTTGCTTATTTGGTTTTGGATTAGATTCATGAAGAAGACAACTCTGAGCTCCACCACTGCACCAAATGAACCCAAAGAGACTCTGGAGGTGAGACAGAGATTGGGCCACAGTGGCAGAACTTACTCTGTTAATTTATGAGGCCATGAAGATAATTTACATATTCTCACTCTCATCTTGTCGTCTCTCCCTATCAGGCAGACTCTGTGTATGAGAACATCTCAGACACTGCAGCACGGAGAGAAGACGCAGAGGTGCAGGAAGACCTGGTGTGAAGCTCAGCCAGGTTTGAGTCTGCTGCATGAGGGAAAAAAATCACAAACTAAAAGCATCATCCTGGTTACATTTCTGAGAAATAACGCATTAAATCTTTATTTGATTTTCTTCAAATGCAGTCAAACATTGAAGTGGATATATCTAGTCAGCATCACAGGCAGTTGGCAGCAGCATGCAGCAGAAGATTTGAGTAGAATGCAAATTATATTTGTGCCTGTGCAGGTACAATACATATGTTCACAATTTAAAATGTCAAAGATTTTAATGTTGCAAATTTATTTCAAGAAATATTGATAGCCTCATCATATCACACCTGTCCTGGCAGAGAAGGCACATTTAGTCAAAACAGACATGGGAATATTTCACAGCATGTACAGTATATTTTGTATAGTATAGTATATTTTAACACATTGATAAACGTAAGATCTATCACAGAATTTACTATGTATTGCACGTATGGTAGTTTCGACTTCATGTCAGTTCCCTCTCACTGCTGCAGATGGTTTTAGTGTTTGTTATTCAGAGTGAAGCTTTTATTCATCAGTAATGAGTGCAAATAAAATTCAAATCAGTTTGTTTGCTCTGACTCATTTGTCCATCTATAAAACAGTGTAATAAACTTAACTCTGTTAATGCACAACCTGAAACAGCCACTGCTTAATAAAGACTCACCAGTTTATTTGGATGAGACAAGAATCAAACACAAAAACAAGCTTAATTTTTCAGAGTCAGATTAATTCTTTATCGTGCTCCACAGAGAAAAAATGGCACCACAGTCTACTCAGAGCAGGTTATAAACGGACAAGAACACCACGACAGCACAGCACAAGTCTGTCAGAGTGACCCCAAGTTATTTATTAACCAATAATGTCTGAGAGCATAAAACTCCTCCCAAAGCAAAGATCTCTTGCAGAGTATTGTCTGTATCTGCAGCCAGAGGGAAGGAGGAGGATGAAGCAGGGTTGAGGGGGTGGCAGAGGCTGTGTGCTGTGGTGAGTGCTCTGCGAGTGGCGGCAGGGTCAGTGAGTCGATTTTCTGTAGCCTGTCTCTGTTGGTGAGTGTGAGCATAGTGAAATAGCTGCTGTTCTTCCACTGCAGCTCAACACGTTAAGGACAGAGCAAATGTCATTCTGTGATAACTGTAACTGAAGACTGCCACTTGATTTGTCTAACTTGAAACACAATACGAGAACTGTGCATTCTGTCCCCATCACTTCCACTGGAAGCTTATATGAATGATATTTTTAATGGCTCGTCTAAACAGGTTAAACAGGTTAAATTTCTCCAGTCACCTTGAGGCGTCCTGTTCTACATATCTACCAAGTTTAGTAAAAATCCATGTGGCGGTTAGGCCTAGATAAGAAATGAGCTCTCTAGCGCCCCCATTTTGTTTGATGGGGTCAATAATGGAGGGGTCCCCTCAGATTATGTGTGGTCATATGCCTACAAAGTTGCGTGGTGATGGGTGAAACCCTTGAGATGTTATACACCTTTATGTGATGAGCCACGCCCTCCGCAATATTCATTGCCTTATAGAAGCTCAGTTTTAGGAAGTTTTCCAACTTTTGCCAAGAGGGAACTTTAGATATTGGTCCCTAGATTATGTTCACCCAGTTTCATGCAAATCGCTCAAACTTCCTAGGAGGAGATCCAAAAAAAAGTGTTTTTCCAAAAATTCAAAATGGCAGAAAATCTAAAATATGTTCCTCATGAGGAGAGGCATCTCTGTGCAAAGTTTCATGTCTCTATGACATACGGGGCATGAGATACGCCCATTCAAAGTTTGCAATTTCAATCGGTTGCTATAGCGCCCCCCTTTGGCCAATTGATGTAATATTGCTTCATTGGCATCCTCCCATGACCCTCTACCACTGTGCCAAATTTCACATGGATTGACCAAGTCAGTGAGGAGAAAAACGTGGAACAGACACACACACACGCAGAGTTTTCATCATTTTAAAGTAAGATACCATTTTGTATATAATGAGGCTCTGAGTAAAACATGGATACTGACGGCCCTCTGCTGGTGAGCAGTGGACAACAACAGACTGATATCCAGCCTCAGGATTACCATCTGCTTCCCCTTTCTGTATTAGCGACATGCATTTCTCACTGAGCACCACAGAAACACTGCTTGATCTGTGTTACTGTGATGAAGGATGTAGCTGCACCTGTGCTTTCTTAAAATCCTTATATCTTCCAGTTGTCTGTAGTCACACCTGCAACAGTGTAACTGGCTGGAAGTGGTAGAGCGGGTCATCCATTACTCAGAGGAGCGGTGGTTCGATCCCCGGCTCCTCCAGTCCGCATGTTATAAAGTTGGGTCACCTGTCCACAGGCAGCCCCGTCACTCTGACACCTCCCCATCCAGTGCATGTATGGGTCCTGTTTGTGCATGTGTGTGTATCTCGGGCCTGTGTGTAGGCTATATGACAACAGAGTAAAAAAACTCAATTCCCCCTAAGGTATTTATAAAGTACATCTTCTTCTTCCTCTTCTGATGATATGTAAATCAGTAGCGTAACATGTGCATGAGGGGTAAGAGTGGAGTGTGGATGTTAAAAAAAATGCAGAAAATAAAGGAAAGTGGTGGAAAGAGGTGAAACTCATGCTGCCACATACCCAGAGGGAGGCCTGCAGGGACACAGAGAGAGACAATGATGAACAGAGCTTAGATTTTCTAAGCTGGGAACAGCTGGTTTCCACCAGAAAGCACCGGTGACCAACCTGTAAAGTTAACTGCGAGGTGAAATGTAAGAACTCTGCTGAACAAGCAACAGCAGGGGTCGCCACTCAGTGCTTTATTATCAGTGTCACTAATAAAAGACGATAACTCATCTTGTGTAACAGTTTGTGACCGTCTCCTGAACCCAGAGGGGACACGATACAAACACTACTTCCTGCTCAGTTTAGAGCTTCGGCAACAAATTGAAATTGAATGTTGTTCTTCTGCATTTGTGTGTTATTTACCAGCTGGTGTGTTCTCAAGTCTCTGAAGCCACAGCAGAGAGAAGAAAGGACCAGTTATGGGTTTTAAATTAGCAGCAGTTGGATTCCTTTTCTTCTTTCTCTCTGTATCAGGTATGGTATGTTTTCACTTCTTTCACTTTCACTGTTGCATTCGACAACTAGAGTGAGTGTAATGTGGGCAGGTTGATGTAAGATTTTAAAATGCATTCATATAGTTTTTCAATGGAGGGACTTTACTAGATGTCAGTTAACAGTTTATTCATATTTTGGAAACAAACAAACAAATTGAAATAGCTCCAAAGTTCATCATTCAGTATGTAAATGTGTGTTTTTGTGTGAGCAGTTTGTGTTTCAAAAGCAGCACAATTAGTGTGGTGTTTGAAGTCAATCATAGGCGATGAAATTTAGCTGCATTTGTGCTTGATTTTAACGACAAATGGGAAAGCTGGTGCAACACACAGTGCCAAATATAAACACATCTGAACTAACCAAAGTCCTTAACCAAATTAAATTTCTCTGTATCAACATTACTGTGCTATTGCTGTATAGGCTGTGCGTTCACACCAAATTCTATTCTTGCATTTCCTGACCTGTGTGAGCCGTGTCCATTTATGATTGAAACTGCGCACGCAAAGTCACGTTCTCTGCACTTCTCCTTTCACAATCAGTGACCTGATTACAGACAGAGCAGTGATGAGAAAATACAATAATAAGGACACACACACAAGACTTAAAATGCTTTGTTGTGGAGGCTGTATTGTCTTCACAATTTATTGTTTCTTATCTGTAAAAATAAAGTTCATAAAAGTTTCGTTTCCACTGAGGGAAATGGTTTCAGCTTACAGAAACAGACAGGAGGTCTGTGTCATCGCAAGTAGTTACTTTTCTGGGGAGGTGCACATCAGGCTGTGGCGTAGGTTACAGCATAGGCTCTGCGACCACACAGAGCCTACAACATAACTACAGCGTCAGTTCGATGCAGAAGTGTAAATTCCGCCTTACGATGAACAAGCCCTCTCAAGTTTACGGGAGACTCTTGGGCACCAGTAGCTGTTGTCATTCAGATATCTTGAGTTGAGAGTTCAAGGGACCACTTTGAAAATTGCTTTGCCAGTTGTCCCCTTGCTGTAAGTTAGCCTAAATGTGGAGCACCACTTAGCCCCCTTCCCGACAAGCTATGCCAGCACCGTTGGTACCAGTGGATGCCTGAGATTGTCTAGTTTCACATGAGACCACTATCTTCACGCTATCTTAAAAAGTAAGTGTTCTACAGTGTCTTAAAAACAGTATGTGGCCTAAACATTTTTATGCCAGCGGGGAACCAGATGCAATTGTCTCAGGGGGCCATGGTCACCCTCGCCCCCCCCTTGGGGCACCACTGGCTCATCCTAAGATTAGATAGGCACTACATATTGCAAACATTACTATTATTATGTTTTGGTTTATTATAATTACCTCAGTTTACCTTACCCATTCAAATAATGTTGACAGTTCCATTATATTATTTTGTACTGTTGCAGACTTAAGTTGTTTTATTATTCATGTAATAGTTATTTCATTATCATTCAAAGCCAGACATCTCTTATTAATGTTCATCTTACTAACTGAACTCTGCACCCTGCTGTTGGTATAAATCTGACTGTAGATCCTGATGTGCTCTGTGTTACAGTGATACAGGGTCAAAATAACCGGGCAGTGACTTACACCTCTACTCAGATCTGTGCCTTAGCAGGATCAACAGTGGACATACGCTGCAGCTACACGTACCCATCCGGAGGAAATGATCCAGCTACAACAGTTACAGAAACATTATGGTTCACAAAAGGAGGTGATTTTGCACCGGTGGATCTGACAACAGATGCAGAGTACGCAGGTCGTGTGCAGTACAGCTCTTCTGACAAGGACTGCACTCTGAGAATCACAGACCTGAGAGAGAGCGACTCAGCTGTGTACAAGTTCATGTTCATAACACGCCAACCAGATGGGAGATTTATTGGTTCACCTGGAGTCACTCTGTCTGTCACAGGTAACATTTTCAGATGAAGACTCAGAATGGTTTATCTTGGAAACACTCCTGTGAATCTGTGTATGTGTGTGTGCATGCATGTGACACTTCAGTCTAAAATGTTCATCGTTCTCCACATACACAGCTCTCCAGATGAGGTCCAAGGTGTTCAAACCAAGTATACCAAGTGTCCATGCACAGCTGTCTTGTGAAAGCACGTGTCAGCTGCCTGGTCCTCCTACCTACTTCTGGTATATAAGTGGAAGGAGTTCGATCAATGGACGGACGAAGGAAGGAAAAACTTACGAAACTAACTTTTATTATAAAGACAGTTTTGCCTGTGCTATAAGAGGATTTGAAGAATTTGCATCTCGTCCAGAGTGTGAGTGACACTTTTTACTTCATTTCCCGTATCATGACTACGGAAGCCCTAGAGGCAAATGAGAAAAGAAGTTCTGGTGATTGATCAAATTGTTTTTTCTCCTGTTTTTGTGACTTAAAGGCGGGTGAAAAAAAGGCAAGAGGCTGAGGTCTGTCACTACCCCATGTTCTAAATAAGGCTTAAAGCTATAGTGCGTAACTTCTGTCTCCCCCCAGCGGATAAGGTGTTATTACAACAAATAAGCCCGGCACTTCCATGTACACAGAGTAACACTCGCTTCACACCGTGTACACAACGTTACACAGCGTGGCGAACACCAGGCTGCTAACATTATATTATGTTCATGGCACCATTTCCAAGAAAATAATAAAGTACTAGGTCCAGTACATGTAACAGCAACACATACTACTCGTAATTATAAACCAAGTCACTTACTTATCCAACAGCAGCATCCATGTCTGCCCTCAGCCCAATTTCTTCCTTCAGGGCTCTCCACCGACGAAAAGCAACGCCAATACAAATCCTTGTTTGCCTTCTCCGTCGGTCACTTTCCTTCTTTGCCGACAGACCTTCAGCCGAACAGCCAGGCTTTTTCTTTGTGGTAGGATCCACTTCTGAACCGTGTCTCGGCCGCTCCTCCGCCATGTTGCTTTCTCTTTCTACCTGCGCTCTACCTCTTGCTATGAGACTCTCCGCTCTTCCTCCCCCTGCCCTTCATTTCCTGTGCGCCAGCGCGGGAATGTTGCCGGTCGACACGCAAACTAAAAATGATATATGTTGAAAAATACGGCGAGATGTTAGAGGAGCCAATCGGCTTAATCAGCATTGAGTCATCTCCTCTAGTAGTGGCTTGGGTGAAACGGACATTTACGGACATGTAGAAGTTACGCACTATAGCTTTAAAAGCATTTATATCTTCCTCCAGGTGATTTCTAATTTCTCAATAAACTCTAAAGAGAAGGTAAATATATATTGTGTGTTAGCAAGTTATGGAACATTACCGTCATGCCTTTCTTTTGGCTAAAAATGTATTTTAATCTTTGCCAACGTGCCTCACCTGGAAGAAAACACAAATGCTTTTAGTCCTACTTCATACGTGGGGTAGCCGCTTGTGGCCAAAATGGGTATTACAAGCACAAACATTTGGAAAAATTGACCAATTAGGGGGCAATCACACCTACAAGGAGCGCTAGAAACAAGACGCCAGTAAGACAATTGATTCCCTATGATATGGCGAGTCTGACTGGTTTTCAAGCATTTTTTATGACGAGCGTCTTTCTGGCATCAATTTAGACGCACGTTATTTTTCTGACGTCTTTTTCAATGCGTGTTTGTAGACATTGAAAGTTGAAATAATCTCAACTTTTGGGAGTCAGGCACCAGTAGCACCATAGCTCCGTCTTGGGTCCATTTTCAATGTCTTGATCCTCATTGAAAGGGCGTTTAAGGCAGAAGCGATCACACCAAGATGAAACACTAGAAACGCAACCCCAGTGCTCCATTGTTTTCCTATGATACAGCGTGTCTGACCAGTGTTCAAGCGTCTTTTTAGATGCACGTTTTTGTAGATGCTTCTTTTTAGATGTGCATTTTTTTTTTTTTTTTTCAACTTTTTTGAGCTTCAGACGCCAGTAGCTAGCGTGCATTGAATAAGCGCTTCCAGCATTTCAAGCGCCTTTAAAGCATCTGCGTCTCTAGCGTCTGGTGTGATCGGCCCCTTATATAAAATAAAATAAAACACCTCTTAAAAAAAAGAAAACACCTCTGATTTTAGAATAATAAAAAACAAAAGATTCTCCTGGCAAGACTGCTAATTTCACCTGTTCTCCACAGGAGCAAAATCAATTTAGATCAGACTTAGAAAATGCATCACTAGAATTTTCTTTCCTCCCTTGCCTCCCAGGGCTTTGGTAGCTGCATGTATTTTATTCCGGCAAATGTGTTTACAAATGTTTAATTTTCTCAGGCGCCCATAACAGATACTGCAACATAGTGTCCTACAACAAGAGAAGCATCTGTGCCTTCAAGGGCTCATCCGTGGACATTTCTTGCTATTACTTTGGCAATGAAGCAGGCTTATATCTTGCATTCAAATTCTGGTTCAGCCCTGGACGCAGTCATCAGTGGCAGAATCCTTCACAGCCCGAGGACCTTACTCGAGACCCTCGGTACGCAGGTCGTGTTCAGTTTAGGGTATCAGGAAGTGTGGCAACAGAGAGAGGACTTGCAACTCTGAGCATCAATGACCTGAGAGAGAGCGACTCAGCCGAGTATCGCTTCAAATTCAGAGCACAACGCTTTGAATGGCAGACTGATTTACCTGGTACAACGCTGACTGTTGCAGGTACTGATGATGAACACAAACTTTGTAATACATGACATTTAATCCAAACACAGTGACAGTACTTTTCAATATAACACAAAGCACAGTTTAATGTGAACCTGATGATTCTCCTTCCAACTTAAAAAAGACCATGCATCAGTTTAGTCATTCATCCTACACAGTAATTCATATCAACTTAATAACTGTTCGTTCAGTGGGTTATTTAGTTATCTCTGTCCCCTCTCTTTCATATCCAGCTCCCCGAGTGCAAGTGACAAAAGCAGTAGTCCAGCAGTCTTTTACTGAGGCAGAGCTGAGGTGTCAGAGCAGCTGCAGTCCAGCTGGTCGTCTCTCCTACGTCTGGTTCAAGAACGGAGAGATTGTCAAAGGAGTAACATATTCTTACAGGGGCCAGTTTCATCTTGGAGACATCATCTCTTGTGCTTTCAAAGGATATGAGAATCACCGCTCTCCTTCAGTCTGTGAGTTTACAATGGTGTATCAATGACATAATGTCACAAGGGTAGAAACCTTTATATGATACTATCAAGACATCAAATTTATGTGTGTGGTTTCCATTAGAATTACGCCTCTTACTTTGAATTCAGTGTGTTTTAAAGTTTTATTATTTTGTCTCAACTATAGAAAATAATTCTTTGGTGAAATGACTTGTATATTCATTATTTCCAGATGCTCCAAAGCTTCCCTCTGTGTCAGCACGTCCCTCGGCTGACGTAGCAGAGGGCAGCTCAGTGACTCTGACCTGTAGCAGTGATGCTAACCCAGCAGCTAAATACACCTGGTACAAGAAGAATGGAAATCCAGACCTTAAACCTCTCAGTAATAAACCACAGCTTGTCCTCAGCTCCATCCAGTCCTCTGACTCCGGACAGTATTACTGCACAGCTGAAAATGAGCTGGGCAGGAGGACGTCTGGATACATCCTTATCAATGTGAAGTGTGAGTGAGACATGGCCTACTTGAAAGAAACAAACAACACCCTTTTTGAAAATGTTAGTTTCTGTTGAATGACGTTGCTATGGCAGCCATTCTGCGCGTGACACACAGTAATGTGGTGGGTGGGTGTAGTTAAATAGAAAGAAAATAGTTCCTACATGAAACTGCTCACATCAAGGTCTGTGGATTATCTTGAGTAACCGGGTCATGATTTCTGAAAAGAGACATCACTCTTAAGTTTCTTTAAATCTTTGTCTCTGCACAAACCAGGAGGCAGACATGTCTGTGGCAAGTATCTCCAACACTCTGTGACTCACATCTAGACTGATAAATAGCACGACAGACAAAAGGGCAAATATGTACTTTAGATTTTTAGGGAGAACTGTCACTTTAACATTTCAATCTCTTTCAGATGCTCCACAGCTTCCCTCTGTGTCAGTGAGTCCCTCTGCTGAGATAGTGGAGGGCAGTTCAGTGACTCTGACCTGTAGCAGTGATGCTAACCCAGCAGCTAAATACACCTGGTACAAGAAGAATGGAAATCCAAACCTTAAACCTCTCGGTACAGAACCACAGCTCGTCTTCAGCTCCATCCAGTCCTCTGACTCTGGAGAGTATTACTGCACAGCTGAGAACGAGCTGGGGAGGAGGACGTCTGAATCCATCTCTATTGATGTGAAATGTGAGTAAAACAAATGATTTAAAGCAACAAAAAAGTCTTTCTGTCATCTGTCAGTTTTTTACTGACTGTGCCTACACTTTTCTTTCAGCACTACCGCTGTGTTCCCCTTATGAAACTTCAGCATTCCCTTGAGATAACTTTTGTCTTCTCTCTCTTATACATTTGTGTTCTCTTACTTTAAATTTAAAACTACCTTTCCCATGTGCACTACCAGTGCGCCCCACCTTTAAGTCAATACAACATATAAACACTTTAACTATCTGCCTTTCAACGTGCTCCCTCAACTACTAATGTACAGTTTTAGCCCACTAACTATCCCACGATTGGCAATGCTGTACTTTCAATAAAGCAATCGTTCTATCAAATTCACAAAAACACACACTATGTGAAACTGTATGTGGGCAGCTGTGCACTCAGTGGTTATGGACTAGTTTACACATTACTGTAGCTGCTAACTACATAAATATTTATGTATCATGAAAATAATATGGGCCACATGTACATTTTCCTTTGGTAATCTAAATGACTTTTTGCCTCTCCTCCAGATGCTCCAAAGACCTGCTCTGTGTCAGTGAGTCCCTCTGCTGAGATAGTGGAGGGTGATTCAGTGACTCTGACCTGTAGCAGTGATGCTAACCCAGCAGCTAAATACACCTGGTACAATAAGAACCAAAAACTGCCTCAAGGACCAGAAGGCATCTATCATTTCACCTCCATCAGCTCTGAGGACAGAGGGCTCTACTACTGCAAGTCTGAGAATCAATATGGAGAGATCAGCTCTGACTCTTTGTTCATCGACGTCCTGTGTGAGTACAGAACTTAAAAATAAAACATTATCTGCCACAGAAATTTCAAACTCGTAGCAAGCAGTAATTGACTCACAACCTTGACCAAACATGCAACATGTCTTTTGGTTCATATTCTGATCAGATTAGTTTTCAGCAACACTTTCTTAGTTAAATTACTGATTGGTTGGACTGGTATTCTAGTGCATTTATTATTTGATCAGATATTGCTGGATCCAAATTGTGATTTTGTTTGTCTGTGATTTTAATTGCATGCTACATTGAGAAGTTAGAAAAGAATGAGAGGCTAATATAGATACGATACGATATAATACGATGCGATATACTTCATTGCGGATGCGGAAATTTGTCTTGGACTCAGTTTCACTAGTCTGAGTCCAGATGGTATCGTAATATAGTTATGCAAGAAATGAAATTCTTGAATTATTTTTTAACAATTAAACTACTGTATCACAGATCAAACTTGACTTGACAAGGTTTTGTGGTAAAACCTCATCAGCCATTTTGTTATCAGTACAGTAACACGATTAAGACACTGCCACTGACATCTGACAAAAACCAAACAGGTTCATGGCTCTGAGCTCTGTACTATTCACAGTTCAAACGTCCTTGCATATCATGCATGCTAATGTTAATGAGTTGTGTCTCTATGCATATTCTCCTCCAGATGCTCCAAAGCTTCCCTCTGTGTCAGCGAATCCTTCCACTAATGTAGCAGAGGGCAGCTCAGTGAATCTGACCTGTAGCAGTGATGCTAACCCAGCAGCTAAATATACCTGGCACAAGGAGGATGAAGACTCAGCAAAAGCATCAGAACAGAGCTTCACCATCACTGACTTCAGAGCTGAACACAGTGGGAATTATTCCTGTGAAGCCCAGAACAAACTAGGACGTCAAAATGCTACCATTTGTCTGACCCTTGCAACAGGTAATAAGAATACACACACACACACACACACACCAGCTGATCCACATGCTAATATTTAAGTTCTTCCCTTTATGTGTTAAGAAATATTTATAGTATATATACAGTATATTGATTAATAATATTCATTCGTTCATTTTCCATAACTGCTTATCCTGTTGGGGGTTGCTGGGGGGTTGACACATAGAGACAGACAACCATTCATGCTCACATTCACACCTGTGGCCAATTTAGAGTTACCGATAATTGGTTAATAGATTAATTATTAACCTAGCCTGCGTGTCTCTGGACTGTTTGAGAAAGCCGGAGCGCCTGGAGAAAACCCACGCTGACATGGGCAGAGCATGCAGACTCTGCATAGGGGTTCAAGTCCTCCACCCCGGGTTCGAACCAGGAACCATCTTGCTGTGAGGCGACGATGCTAACTAACCACTGTTGTTTGAAATGATTAAGCAAATGTAATCAGAAACATAAATACACTTAAGAAGTTGTAATTATTAGCCTATGGTGCTATGGTTTGTCCAAGTGGTGTTGCCATACCCCAGCTGAAGCTGTTTCTATGGGTGCTGTGGGTAGATACAATCAATAGTCCTTTTTACACGGAGGTCACTCTGTAGGGCCGCTGCAGAGTCTCTTCTTTACGCTGCCTTTGAATGCGTAGCGCCCCCTCAGTGGTTAAGGTTACAGCTAAGGGTTTGGTTAATTAGGGGGAAACATATCAACAGGAAAATAGTGTTCGACACAACACTGGTCTCCTGTTAGCAAAAATGGCCTAATGTGAAACAGGATAATGTCAGCCTCTAGTGTGATCAATAACATACGTATCAGCAGTGCTTTACAAACAATAACAATGGCATTAACATGATAATAACGATTATTTACTGTCCTTGTTACATGGTGGCTGATCTCGCCCTCTCCTCCGACGACAAGGAGCTCCCAGACCTCATTGTTGTCCCAATTTGCAGACATTTTCAACTGCTTTTCTTCTTCTCTGAGTTAACTGCTAACTGCTTCTAGCTGCTTTATCAAGTAAGGTTTATCTTATGTCTGTCCCCATTTCTAGGAGAATCTACAATAATAATAATAATAATTGTCATAATTGTGACTCTGGCGGTTCTGATCCTGATAGCTGTTATTCTTCTGTGTCGACGGATGAGGTAAACAAATTCAACTTTTAACAATTTGTCTTCGCTGAGATCATTTAAAAAAATCTCACACGTTCATCTTTACATGTTTCCGGATATTCTATCTTTAAGTATTTATGACGTTACCCTGAGGGCTGTTAAAATATTTAACTCTGCATCAGTGTCTGACTGATGCTTCCACAGTAGCACAGTTCACATCTTTCAGTTTTTACTTACTGTCACCAGAATTTCTTTAAGATATTTGATAAATAAATTGTTTCTTATGCTTGATTTAATCCAGGAAGAAGAAAACTCCGGACTCCACCAATGCACCAAATGACCCTGCACACAGTACGAAGGTTAGACATAGTGAGAATACAATCATGAAAATTAAAATAGTTGATAACATGTTAAATCCATTTTAAGATAAAAATCAATTGGTAAGCTCAGCTGGTTTTATGAATGAGGCCCTCAGTTGTTATCTTGTCATCTCTCCTCACCAGTTAGTGTACCAGCAAGTCTCAGCCTTGAAGTCTGCAGCGAAGACTGAAGACACAGAGGAGCAGGAAGAATTCATGTGAAGCATCACTATTCACATCAAGCACAGTGTGTGTTTTCAACAGTGTTAAGTTCGTTGACGAAAACTATGACAAAGATTTTTCGTCAACAACCTTTTTTCCATGACAAAAACAAGAGCACGATGAGCTAAAAATAGATCTCGATAATAAAAACTCAAAATCTATGTTTCATTTTCGTTGATGAGACATGACGAAAATGTCTGAACTCAGATCAGATTTCTCTGACAGAGATGAAAGTTTAGTTTGAGTCACCAACTCTGTGAGAGGCACCAGTTTAAACGTCCAGACTAACATGTTGCAGATGAAGAAAGAATTCAGGCTTTAATCAAGTTATGTTTCTGCTTCCTAACAGTCACATGGATCAGTTTACAATGAACCTGGGGACAAATCCTAATTTTCTCACATTAGTTATTTGTTGCGAGCATAAATAGAGAGATGTTGAGCTTTTCAAATGATGATCAGTAAGTGTGTGCTTGTAAATCAGCCCTTAAACCTGTCAAACAGTGCTGGAGAAATGCTTGTAAGAGGGCTGTTTGTGTTCAGAAATTATTTGTATTTGTAAAAAAAATTATACAACCTGTCACCTTGACTCTAATTTCTAATACATGAACTGACCTCACTGGATTAGTTTAAAGATAAAAAAAAATACATAAAGAGGGCATAATGACTAAAAGTTGAAATGTTGGGTATTAAGCTAGACTAAAATTACGAAGGATAAAAATGATTTAAGTGTGAATAAAAGAGACTAAATCTAAAACATATGTCAAAATTAACACTGGTTTTCAATCATTAAAATCAAACAGAACCTCGGTAGTGTCGCACCAGATGGCACATTTCTTTAAGTGTTGTAGCAGCTGACTGAAACAAACTAGCCTGATAAGTCTGTCCTGATGACGTCAGCTTAACAGTCTGTTTTTCTCTCTGTGCCAGCTGATAAATTAAGCTTTTGCCAAATCCAGTCGAACAGCGAAAGCATCTTTTCCTCTGAGAAACTCCACGGGTGCATACTCTTGCTGTGGTTTAATTGTTATTGACTCTATTTCTGCACTAACTTCACTTTATATTGTGTTTACCCTGCTAATATTAGAGGTGGCGCTTGGTGCTTCGGGAGCTGCCGTTACGATTCTGCAAGCTGTGGCTGCATTTTATGTCGTCAGCTACAACACAGTCCCTGATCGGCTGCTTATGTTGTCAACAGTGCAGAAATTAAAACCCAATCAGGGCCAATCAGGGATCTGCACAAGCGGCAGTGAGTCCAGACTGATACAGAGAGCAACAGAGAATGTTGAGCTCACGTCATCAGGATGGTCTTAACAGGCTAGAAACAAACAGCCAGCTTCAAAAATTGTTTGTTTAAATGTCATGTCAGTTCCCTCTCACTGCTGCAGAGGGCGGCAGTGTGCATAAAGTTTTGCATTTCAGCTTCATACAAATTGTTTTCTGTTTTTTAGCCTCCACTGTGTTAAAGAAATGTAATGTACATTTAGTTTTTCCTCCTTATCTGTTATATATTTTGTACAACAATAAATCTTTTGTGAATCAATTGAAAAGTTTGACTGCTGTTAAGTCAGGGACACTGTAATGTTTATTATTAAACTTATATTCTGAATCCCTCTCTGTTTGCTTACTTTCCTGCATCAAGTTCTTCGGAAAATAAGTTGACAGCAGTGTGTGACTGAAGTGTAATGTGCCACATGTGGCTTTTTGGCACATAAAATATATTTGTGCTGTAAAATGTAGACATCATACCATCCAAAACATGCACCACATTACACCATCAGTTACTGCGCACCTTTCACATTTAGTGTTCAGTTTGTGATGTGTCCCTGTTTGTGGCTTTAGTGGTGGCAATGGCAACCGAGCAAGCGACCCACCTCTTTGGCCCACATTTAAATATGTCAACAGACTGAAATACCTTGTCACCAAAACAGCAGTCACAGTCATTTTTTCATTTCAACTTGGACTTTACCGTCATTCGTCTGTTCATGTACATTAATGATGTAAAGGGGAAGGAAGCCAGGCCGGTTTGAAATAGCCTGATGTCTATTTAATACAACTGCACCAGCCAGAGAAGACACACACAGTCTTCACCGACCACATCCTCCTTTTAAATGTGTATTATAACTGACACACAGTATTTCTCAAATTTGGGATGTGATGTGATCTTAATAGAGACGTGAGGAGCAGCTATGAGTTTAACAGCAGCAGCGAGTGGATTTGTTGTCTTCCTTCTCTCTGTACAAGGTACTGTGCATCTACGTTTATATTGTGAGGCAGTTAGCCCACTTCAGACATACACAGGAGGGTTTTTTGTTTAGTGTATACAAAAATGTGACGTTATAATGTGGCGCAACCCCTTAAACACCAGACACTCGTTTATCTTTAATTGAAGATGACCAACAGCTGTGTTTGTCTGGATAGAAGAAATGATAGTACATACATTAACAAAGAAAAATCGTCTTAACAATTGGCTGAAATTCATCAAGTTATGGTGGTGGCGTGGACCCAACATATAAATAAATATAATAAATTTAATAAAAAATTTTATATAGCACTTTTCAAAAACAAATGTTACAAAATGCACAAGACAATGAACAAAAAAGGTGAAGCAAGATTACAAACAATAAGGTAACTGTAATTAATTACGTGGTAAAACAAGGAGTAAAACAAATAGGCTTTGTACATATAAATGTGTACTGAACTGCTAAGTGGAAATGGGGCTATGGTCTCACCATCCTCCTGCATCGCACACTGCAGTCTTTGCTGTCGGCTTTGTGAAGCTATATAACGTGATGCTGAGAAACTATGCAGCACCTGGCTGAAGAGAAACAGCTTCACCGTGTTGGGGTCATTAGGAGTGATGGGAACATACAGCTGAGTGTCATCTGCTTGACAGTGTGCGCATTATGTTTATAGAACAGAGATGAATCTGCATTAATGGTGGACTCTCGTCTGTGTTGTGTTGATATAAAGAGGCCCAGACTGTGGATATGTTTGGAGGTGATCTCTGTTTATTCCAGACAACAAGAGGTGAAAACAAAATCCCCCAAGTACAACTAGATAATCTCACAGAGCACAACAGCAACAGGGCGGCCATGTTACATCAATTAAGTAGATAAAACACAGAAAACATGGGCGGATCTAAAACATGGGTGGCATGGGGTGGCAGCTGCCACCCCAGTTGGCAGCAAAGAATTCACGGAAAAGTTATGGCCAATTTGACATTTACAAGCGCGAATCTCCAATGTCCGACTGTGTGAATGAAGCACGAGATAACGCCAGAGCGGCAACAGGCTGCTTTGTTTGGAAAACTGAGTGGAGCCAGAGGGGGAGCCTATTCCAGAAAGACCTATGTTAACCCTGAAATGAGGGAAACTCCGGGGTTTCAGTTCCAGAAAGAGGTAAATCAAACTCAATCACCATGGCAACTAAGTCTGTGAACAGGTTAGTCTCCTCCCTCTGACACGCTGTTTCATTTCCTCATTCATTCAGTGCGTGTCAAAACTTGTATCGAAGCGCGTTAATTAGCAGAGATTTACCGTCTGTCACAGTCTAAATCCTGCTGGATATTAGTTTGTTACTCAGGACTGTCTTAAGTTACTGAGTTTATGCACATCAATCATTTCTTTGGACATCAGTTTTTGTCTTTACATTCAAATATTACACAGCGAGAATTCACCCTCTGCTCAGAATCAAACCTCTGTCCTTTTATTATTTATTATTTTTTATAACACTGTGCACAAGGATCAGACTGTCAGTCTGTTGGAGCAGCTCCCACATGTTTATTGCACATAATGTGTAGGTCTAATTATTTACATTTTAACAATCGGTGTGAAGCTTTAGACACGTACTATCAATGACTAATGATCTCTATCACTGATGTCATTGGTCGCACTGATGGAACATAATTCCTATAGCCTAATATTGGGGATTATATGTTCATATTTCTGAGTGAGCAATGGTGCAGCATTTCAGTGTCTTTAAATTTACTACATTTGTAGCTGAAATAAAGTCACTGAATGCTGTTGAGTCAAGATACAAATAGATGTCCAACATTTTAAAATCTACTATATTTTAACCTCAATGTCTTTTCAAGTGCAAACATATTATTACTGGGTCAGACTGTGAGTTTACAGTCATGTCTTTATGTCTTTGATCTATTGCCTGGCCTATATGTTTTAAATCTTCCTATTTTTCAGTTGCTGCCTCCTGTGTTTTTCCCATCAGATTAAATCTGAACAAATATATTATTACTAATATAAAGATAAAGATAAACATGCACCGTCTGCTACACGTGCATTAATATTTCTACATCCACTGGATTGATGATGGCTTTTTATTTTCTGCTTAACTCAGAGTGAACATACTCAGAGTTGACTGAACTAACTCAAATCAGCTGTTCTGGAACCACTAACTCAGAGTTTCCCATCTCAGGGTAAATCAACTCAGTTCAGGGTGAGACTCAGGGTTTGTTGAACCTCCCTCAACACTTATTCCTAATATGAACTGTTTCACATGAAACCTCAAATGCAAGACATTGATTGCATGAGATTAAGTTTGTCTGTGTGAGTTTGCAAATGGCAGCCCGTGTCCTTATGTAGTGTAAACATACTATTTCTCATCAAACTGTGATAACTGTGATCAAATTCAGCATATATACGTCTGCCATATGTTGCCACCCCTCAAAAATTCCTGCCCCCCTCTTGCCACCCCATAAATATTTTTCTAGATCCGCCCCTGATAGAAAACATACCTGATAACAAGAAGTGAAAACAAACTCTTGAGTCAAGCTGAACCATATAAACTCAAGCCCCTTCACAAATCAAGACAAACAGGATTCTGAGTCTGATTGTGGTTCCTGATGTGCTCTGTGTTACAGTGATACAGGGTCAGAATGGCTGGGGAGTGACTTACACCTCTACTAAGATCTGTGCTGTAAAAGGATCAACAGTGGAAATACACTGCAGCTACACATACCCATCCAGAATATATGGCGGTCAAATTACAGTTGAGAAAACATTCTGGTTTGCCGAAGTGGATGGACGTGATCCTGTAGATCTGACAACAGACCCACAGTATTCAGGTCGTGTGCAGTATGACTGTGATAAGATCAGGAACTACTGCACTCTGAGAATCACAGACCTGAGAGAGAGCGACTCAGCTGAGTACAAGTTCAGGTTCACAACAAACCAACTCAGTGTTTATACTGGTTCACCTGGAGTCACTTTGTCTGTCACAGGTAACATTTTCATTCACATAGCAAATATTTCCAAAGTTGTGTGTATATTTACACGTGTATATGTTGACAGTTTTTTCTACAATAACATTCCTGTTCCTTCTTCACAAATCCAGGTCTCCAGGTGCAGGTGAGCTCAAATGTTGCCCTTGTGCAGCAGAGGTGTCAAAGCAGTTGTCCTCTACCTGAAGATACTGCTTACGTCTGGTATAAAAATAAGCAGAAAATTGGCACAGGAATTACTTATTATATGGCCGTCATTAATCCTGCAGACACCTATTACTGCGCTGTAAAAGGAAATGAGAATTTCCCCTCTCCTTCAGTGTGTAAGTTTACTCCTCTGTCACTACACTGACATAACATTACAATTACAGTTTCAGACATAGCCTCACTGGATTCTTTTAAATCTTAAAGTAGGTGCAAAAGTGTTATTTATAGACACAAAAAGCTGAATTACTACCACTAAAAACAGATGCATTCAGGAATAGTTCAGTCAGAAGTGATTTCATTTAGTTCTTTGGTGATTAGACCCAGTTGTGACGTGTATATTAAGGAAGTAGAGACAGATTTGACGTCAGACACAGATGCACAGAGGTTTCCTTCGCTGGGATATAAAACACATTGGTTGGCAGCAGATTATAACACCGCTAGCAACTACTGTAGAGTGAAGAGCAGGCAAGTTAAAGCCCTGGACTTTCACCCAGTAGCCCACTGTCTGTTTCCTGTGTAAAACCAGTTATTTTAATGACAGTGTGCTATTACGTGTAGCGCACTTAGTTAGTGACGTATGCCACATGATGTATGTCACGTGACGTAGCATTACATTAATAACAATTTATTTTAAGCAAACCATGATGTTTTTTGAAAGGTATCAATGTGCTTTTTTTTGCGTAAAGAAAAGGAAATAAATCAAAAACAAAGTGTTTCACCCACGTCTTTATTTTGAAAAAGACAGTATGCATGTGACGAGCAGAAACTATACACTTCCAGAGTGATTTCTGAAAAGGCATAACTTGACACGGCGTCTGAAGAATGTCCTAATCAGACGTAATAGGTTGCCTTGTGTGTCGTTTTGACGTTTAGATCCACTGACTAAGCAGCAATATTTGAGGAGATGTGATGGGAGCACACTGAATAATTTTATAACACTCTGTTCTGTAGACTCAGCAGAAGTATTTACAAAACAAGGAAGGAAATGGGGATGTGATCTGCCAGCAGAGGGATTTGCAGCAATAGATAAACTACTTGCAACAGCTATAATTTAATTAAGAGGCCCGTCAGAGCTGACTCTGCAAACAGAATATAACCAGCATACAGAGAATAGAATATTAGAATATAAGTTAAATAAGTTTTTGAAAATGACAATTGACAAAAGGCTTGTTAATGGATCTAACCTGGAACAGCTCCAGGATCAGACCTCTGCACAGCCGCTGTGACAAATTATAGATCTAAAACAAAGAAAACTAGAGCTGCTGCGTAGCAATGGTCGGGGCCGGGTAATTTTAGGCAAAATTAGGCAACTCTGAGCAACACACACACTAAAACAAAGCATATCACAACATAGAAGTTACATATAATTATGGCATGCCCTTCAAATTGTGGATGAGTGGCTGAAGTGATCAGACTCATAATATACAAAGGAAAGAAAAAACTCAAGAAGAAATTAAGAATAACATTAACTGCTAGCAATTATGAACAAACTGGCCTGATCTAGCTTAAAACTAAACATTATCCATGGTGGCAAAGATGAAAACATTTTTTAAAATGTAGCTATTGGATAGACTCTGCATATTGACTGATAGCTAAGCCAAATAAACAGGGAAGAGAGACAAGGGATAACAGGGAAAAATGTTGATAAAGAGTGTTTGTCTCTCCGCAAAACTGCCTGGATCATAATCATATTAGCCTTAGTAGTCTCTAACCCACATACAGTAGCATGATGCCTCAACATAGGACTTTCACATTAGAATGTCCGTTCTCCCGCAGCTGAGGCTTGAACTCACAACTTCAGAGACTGAGGTCTGTCTTCTGCCTCACTGAGCTAACTGACAAGTGACAGTTCACATGTAGCTTCACAAAGTGACTAAGCCAGTCACCTGTGCGCAAGACAGCAGCAGCTGTTAGTGTGTAAAGGCAGATTTCAAACGGCTGTCAAAAATTCAGTTATTAAGACAAAAATCTGAAAATACACACATTGCATCTAGACAGCATGGAGATGTTGCTAATTTGTTTTTAACAATGATTTATTGGCTCCATAAGTGAAAAACTGATGTTTAAAAATGTCATTTTTGCATTGACTCCAATTGTTGGCATGAGAGCGAAATTCAAAATGCTGTAAAAAATTCAGTTTTTGAGATAAAATTCTGATATTATCCAAACACCATCTACCATGACTCCAGAATTTTGTCATTTTTTTAATGAACATTGCAAATGTATTTAGCAAGAATATGCAAGTATATGTTTACTATACCATTTACAGTCAAACATTTTGATGCACTGTAGGCTCAATTTTTGATAAATCAAAAATCTGTGTGGATGGTTTGTGTAGGACAGTCTGAAGATGCTCTGTAGCAAGTTTGGTGTCAATTGAGCAAAAATTGTGGGAGGAGACAGGTTTAAGAAGTTTTAGTTTTTGAAAATAATTTGCAATGATTTTAAATGTACAAAAGTTTCTTCAGTATTGGGGCTACATTTTGTTGAAAGTTGCATATCTGTAGCACATATGGTTGATTTGTTGTGAATTTTCAAAATTTTGAACTTTAGAGGTTTGCTGTAGTGCCACCATCAGGACTGTTGGCCTGTTTTTGCAGCTGAGGCAATCTGGCATGGGACTGGACCTTTGTGCAAAGTTTGGTGATTTTTCGCACATGGGAAGTAGGATTTCCTCAGAAGAAGAAGAAGAACCTGCAGCAAAACAATAGTTAGGCTTAGGCTGCCAGGACCCTAATGAATCATTTAAATAGTCAACTGTCTGTGATAACATACTCTAATCTTTCAGTTCCATCTTAATTTCTCCTCCAGACGCTCCAAGGCTTTCCCCTGTGTCAGTGAGTCCCTCTGCTGAGATAATGGAGGGCAATTCAGTGACTCTGACCTGTAAAGGTGATGCTAACCCAGCAGCTACTTACACCTGGTACAAGGATGATGTAAAATTTCACCCTCCCAGTGAAGGACTACAGCTCTTCTTCAGCTCCATCCAGTCCTCTGACTCTGGAGAGTATCGATGCACAGCTGAGAACAAGCTGGGGAGGAGGACGTCTTACATCACCATCAATGTGAAATGTGAGTGAATGAAACAGCTTGCAGCTTAAATCAGTCCACTCTTTACTGATCACTATTTTCTTCTGCACTACTCTACTATATTCAAAGTCCTAACTGCAGCTACAACCAGCTACTCACAGTTTGTAATACAAATACCATATGTGCTGCTTCTGTGGCACAAGATTAATCTAGAATAATCTCTGTTAATTAACACGTCTCCTCCAGATGCTCCAAAGCTTCTCTCTGTGTCAGTGAGTCCCTCTGGTGACATAATGGAGGACAGATCAGTGACTCTGACCTGTAGCAGTGATGCTAACCCAGCAGCTACTTACACCTGGTACAAGGAGAACCAAACACTGCATCAAGGACAAGAGGGCATTTATCATTTCATCTCCATCCGCTCTGAGGACAGTGGGAGTTACCACTGCAAGTCTGAGAATAAATATGGACGGATCAGCTCTGACTCTTTGTTCATCTATGTCCTGTGTGAGTACAAAAAATATTAATACTTATGACTTATTATTTTTACTACAAGGCAGACTGTGGATTTATAAAGCGTCTTTGGACCCCTTTTCCTTAAACTGTGCACAAGTTGCACGTGGCAGAGTGCTGCCACATAGACGAGAGGCTGAATACAGAATTACTAGGAGGAAGACAGAATCAGCAGGCGGAGCTGGGGCAAGAGAGGGTAGAGTCCTACTTCATGCTTAGCATAATGCTAACAGAATATAATGGGAAATTCCATAACGAGATAACAGTTAGCAAGAGGTTTTATCAATCTACCAAACTTACAAAAACAATAAAGACACACATGAGATGGTCCTTTAAAAACATACTCTTAATGAAACAGCTTTTTATACGCACAGGTAGCATAAGAAAATACAGCCACGAGTAGGGATGCATGAAAATATTGGCAGGTTAACGGTATTGGCCGATACTGCCTTTAAAGTGAACTATTGTGTAGGAGCCAAATATTTTTGTTAAATAATCCAAGATCTAATTGCTAGTTCACTGTTTTGAACACAAGGTGTCACTGTGATGTTCTCATGCACAGGTGTAAAGGTAGGAGGGTCACTGTTGGCGTCAGGTCTTTGACCACGACGGCGTTAAATGTTTGTCATGCCGTTTGTGCCGAGTGTTTTGGTCTTTCTAGGAACTTAATGGACATTGTTCACACTTGCATGGAGGAAATAAATTGTTCTTGCTGCAACCGAGAACAACCTGTGGATTCAATACGGACACAACATGGCGTACAGTAATCAAAATCAAGGCGCGTCAACCAGGTCAATCTGGGTTAAAACATCTCAGTGGTTAAGTAGTAGGCTAGCTTCATGTCTCCATGCTGGTGGGCCATCACGATAAGAGTATGCATCCATGATTTGACATTAATTCCACGACAGAACAGACCTGATGATCACTAAAGTTAGGTAGAGAATATCGGTATCGGTTACCAGCCAAATAAGTTGTTATATATCGCATATCAGCAAAAAGAAATCCAGTACAATGCATCCCTAGACATGAGCCTTTAAATCAGACATGCTAACATCAAGTTCAATACACACAGCATGCATAGCAGGTTCAGCTAGCTCCTGCTACCATAGTGGCGGCATGCTGACTATGCTCTCTTACGACCCTCAATATGAACAAAGTGACAGTCCTAACAAAAAGAGTATACACATGGTGCTTGCCTTCACATCATAACTAAATGCCTTTTTCTTCTGTGGATGATGTGGACTAGAAGAAAGTCTGGCTTCTATCCCAGTTGATAATTAATAATCAATAAAGTCAAAAGAAATTTGTTTTAAAACGAATTCATGACTTCTAACCAGCTAATAACTATGTTAAAAAATATTTGGAAGAGACATTGATGTGAACTGTAGTTTCTGCTTGAATACACCGAAACTGTTGTGCATTTATTTTGGCATTTCCCCTCTGTTAAGTACTTCTCGCTTAAAATGTGTCATTTTATTTCTAAAAAAAAAAAAATGCCTCACACAACATACTGATGATTAATCTAAATATAATGGCCAAATTCCATATTCATAAATGTAAATGTCATGTTTAGAAAACCATGCTTTACTGCTTTTAACAATTTCAGGCAATTCTTTCTTTCAATTTATGACACATCAAAAAAAAAGTTTAAAAACATATATATCAAACTTGTAGCACCTTGTAAGTTATTGACCCCATAAAAAAAAAAAAAACCTCTACCAAGTCTGTCTCACTTGGGAGGCGCTGCCCCCTTGTGGCAAAATGGAGATACAGCTAGCTCCCAACATGAATGGTCATTAAATGAAGTGAATAAGGCTCTCTTCCAAAGAATATACACATGAAAACAATACACAACATACATATATTAATTAAAGAATGTCCCTGTAATAAAATAAAAATTGCAATACACTTGCCAAAATTTGAGGTCCCAGCTGCACTTTGCTTCACAGGCTGGAGAAATAATGTTTTGAACACAATATGAGAAGAGTTTGAGTCACTTAAAGTTTTTGTGATGCATGTCAGATAACATAAGTACAAAAATAATTGCGTTGCTCTTCCAGGATCATGGCCGTCTATGCCTGGAAAAAAAGATTTTTTAAGTTGTCTCTCATTTCTCCTCCAGATGCTCCAAAGCTTCCCTCTGTGTCAGTGAGTCCCTCTGGTGACATAATGGAGGGCAGCTCAGTGACTCTGACCTGTAGCAGTGATGCTAACCCAGCAGCTACTTACACCTGGTACAAGGAGAACCAAAAACTGCTTCAAGGATCAAACACTTATCGTTTCCCGTCTATCAGCTCAGAGAACAGCGGGATCTACCTCTGCAAGTCTGAGAATGTGTATGGAGCGTATAACTCCACAAATGTGCAGATAGATGTCCAGTGTAAGTACAACATCTGCAAAAGTAAATTAAGCAAAGACAGTGGATGCAAACATCTGATAAGCTTAGGCTGTGAGACACAACAGCAGTAAGGTACAGTGCTGTATATCTCATAAGTGTCTATCTCCATTTGTAGACAAATCAACAATGATCATGAATATCATCAGGTTGACTCTGGTGGTTGTGATGCTGATGCTGATTCTACTGCTTCTTTTTTCTCTGTGGATGAGGTGAAACCACAAAAATAATAATCATCATCTTTTACTTTGAATATTTAGAGTTTTTTTAATTACCTTTTTATTTAAATTTTGGATTAGATTCATGAAGAAGAAAACTCTGAGCTCCACCACTGAGCCAAATGAACCCAAAGAGACTCTGGAGGTGAGGCAGAGATTGGTCCACAGTGACAGAACTTACTTTCCCAAGGGGTTATAATTTTCTGTATCATCATATAACTTGATTAATTGCTTTATAGAAACAAACAGAAGTAATGAATATTTACTTTTACACATTTCAGCTACATTTACTGTAGACTGTAGATTATGGTATGAGTCCATTTCAATATAAAATCTAACTGTATCCAAATCCCATTTATGATTCTCGTCTTGTTGTCTCTTTCCATCGGTTAAAGTCTGACTCTGATTATGCCACCATCTCGGCCGTGAACACCATCGATGCAGAGCAGACAGGAGACACAGAGCAGCAGGAAGACCTGGTGTGACGACACTGAAGTGGACACATTTACCTTCAACTCATATATATTGTCAGTTTTTATGTAGCAGCAGTCAGCAGCAGCATGTCGCAGATTATTTTAGGAGTGTGGAAGCCTTACGTGTACCTGTGCAGGTACATGACATGTGTTTGAATTTGACTTGGTATGCAATATGTTATTTAAAGTTTGATGTAAGATATTGGTTTCAAGAAATGCTGCTCACATCACACCTGTCCTGGCAGAGAAAGCAAATTAAGTCAAAACAGACATGGAAGCAAAATATTTCACAGCATGTAAAGTATATTTTGTATAATATAGTAAAGTATAGTATGACCCATTAAATATAAAAGCCCAGCTCTGTAACACGATGTCACTTTTCCCACTTGTATGGTCGTTTGAACATCGTGTGGTTTCCCCCACACTGCTGCGAGGGCGATAGTACGCAGGAAGTTTTTGATTTCAGCTTTGATATTATCATTATGTTGATTGCACTGGTTTCTACTGTTTGAATAACCAGGGGCCGTATTCACTAACATTGTGAGATCACTCTCAGAGAGCTCCTAACTTAGCCTTAAAACTTTTACGAAGGAGTCCTAGTTTAGGAGGGATTTAAGAAAGTTCTCAGAGCAACTCTGAGCAGGGAAGGGACAGAAACTTTCATCTTACAGAGGTTGACCCTGTTGTCAGGTATGATGCATGTCACAGACACACCCTTTTGTGAGCCTGCAAGGTGTGGACGCCTAGTGGAAATGAAATGAAGTGCTGACTGTGAAAGTGTGCTGATGGAAGGTTGAGACAGACTCAGGTCATCACTGCTGCGCTACTGTGTTTTCCAGTTTTTCAAATATCTTATTGTTGTGATCATTTTATTTCTGGTGTTAAAGCATTACTGTGTTGGGCGGGTTATGTGTGTGGATCCCTAATGAGATCAACCACAAATACTATCCCTGCATGATCTAATCTGTGGCATTTCATTTACTCACTGTCATCCAGTGTTTGAAGAATATTTCTCAGACCTCTCTGTGTTTCTCCAAACACTATGGGCTAAGATGCTCTGTGAACAACTTTAATCTTTACAAGGTCCAAGTCTTAACTTTAAGCGTCACACTTCTAAGAATTTTCCTAGAATTTCGTCACAAGGAGCAACTCTTTGTACTAGGAGGCTTTGTGAATATGGCCCCAGATATTTTTTTGAATGAAATATTCAGTAACTACATCATTCTGTCATTGTGTTTATGCAAAGTGTTCAAAAAACTACAAGGGGACAAGTGATACCAAAGCTGCTGTCAGATTCCACGAAGCCTTAGTAAAAGTAAAGTAAAAGTTCACGTTAACTCGCAGGGCCGGGCAGAAGTCAAAAAGCAGACAGGCAGAGATGAGCAGGCAATCTCATCCAAAAAAAGGGGGTCAGGCAGGCAGTAACAGAACGCTGGAGCACTGAGGTAGAAGCACAGTAGATGATCTGACAAGGAACAAATGAAAGTGGTCTGGTATATTAACAACAGGGCTGATGGGGAAGTGCAGGTGTGCAGGTATGTGGGGAAGGTCAGGTGAAGGGGGACAGCAGCAGCAGGGAGGGTTGGAAGGATCTGAAAAAGGGGGAAATGAAAGCAGGCAAGAGAGTCTATTTTTCATTATCTACAGTATACAAGGAAGTTCAGGCAAAACATGTCATTTCTTTATTTCAACTTGGGGATTCAGCTGCTCATGTATGTTAATTACGTAAAGAGGAAGGAAGCTGTGACAGTTTTTATCAGCCGCCCTATTGAACTGTGTCCACAGAGGATATGACTTTTCTTTCAAGATCACATCCTTCTCTGTTTTAAGCGGAGCTCATCTGAGTAAGTAATACTGCTCAGTATCTACATTCTAACATGCTTGAATAGATGGAGAAATGAGCGGAGCAGCTATGAGTTTAACAGCAGCAACTAGTTTTTTTGTCTTCCTTCTCTGTGCACAAGGTACAGTAGGCCTACATCTATATTTATAATTTAATGCATGTAACACACTCATTTTAGTTGCAGGACTGCAGGAGAAGGTAAGTTAAAGCTAAATTTACTGAGTAATTAATGGTAATCAGTCACCAGATCACCAATTGAATTGATGATGATGTGATACAATGTGATATTTACCTTTAAAACCCTGTCACACCAGACATTTAAAACAAATAATTTTTTAACAGTCAATATTATTTTTTCAAGTCATTTTATGTGAACACTGGAACTTTAAGAAAAAAAATATGTTCAGTTGGTTAGTCTGTACTTCTCCATTAGTGAATTTACAGCTGTGCGTGTTATGGAGATAGATTTGTTTCATAATTATGTGTGTGTGAACAGATCGACAATCTGTGTGTAAATGTGTAATCTGTAAATATAAAACACCTTCCACAAATACAAAAAAAGATTTGTAAACTCACAAAAATATTTTGCAAGTATAAAACGGATCTGCAAATACACAAACACATTCCACAAATAAAAAAAATATCTGTGAATATATTAAATTAATGAACATTAATTAATTTCATGTATTAAATTAATTTGCAAATAAATGAAAAGCATTTGCGAATATCTTCCTAATATTTACAACTTTCGATCAGGCATTTGTGAAATTTTTATTTGTGAATCGAAAAAACATTTGTGGATCTCAGTTCTATGCGTGTGGGTTTCCTTCTTACACACACAGAGTTTTGAAACAAACTTTGTTTTATGTTAATGTCATACAGTGAGTATTAGTGTGTGTGTATTTGTTCTATGTATATTATCTGGCACACACTTTTGTGCACATTTCTGTTTGAGTATGAAACATGACACTTACAGGTTGGATGGTACTGACTTCTGGTCTATTTGCAATGTAGAAGATGCTGCACCCTGCTTTCGTCCCCCCAGCCCGCAACATGAATGTTTACTGTTGCCATGGCAACAGATGCCATTTCAGTGGCTAACTTTATCTTAGCGCAATCTCCATATTAACAATGAACAATAAAACTACAATACAGCATTTCTAAACCACTTGTCATATCTTACAACAGTTAACGTAACCTCACTGAAACGATGTAACCTAACTAAACAGGGTGCGGTTCAGCACAGAGTGTAACTGTAAGAGAGTTATGAAACGTGTATGGCCGAGAGTATGATTTGTGATGAAATTATCTGTTTACTTGGTTTGGTTCCTGTTTGTGGTCAGGGGTGTGAAGGTACAGAGAAATGCAGAATGCGGATGTGAATCTCTCCTACATTACTATGTTGGTACTATAAAGTTTATTACTGTTACTGAAGTGTATGGAGACAGATTCCACAAATAAAAAAAAATATCTGTGAATACATTAAATTAATTTGCAAATGAATGAAAAGCATTTGTGAAATTTTTGAATAATGATTTTAACGTATTTTGACAGAAATTTTGACAAAGAATGAGCACTCCTCTTCTATTATTGGGTCGTCCAAATTGTCGGTTAAAAACCCGAAAGTCCCCCAACTGGAGGACTTTGAGAACGACTTTGCAAACACACTGTGAAAGAATGCACTAATCACAAAGAATAGAGTGATGTTGCACATCAAATTAAACAGTAGACCCTTTTTACATGACCCAAACACAGCTCAAACAACAATTAAATGAATAACAACAAATCAAACTCCATACAGCACCGATGTGCCAACCCACTTGCCGTATTTCGCCACGTTATGCAAAACACACGCCATTCATCTCAAATGAAAGCAGAGAGTGTTGTTTCTACACATATCTGGCAAAGCATCGCAGAGAGAGAGGCCAAAGAACAACAACAATAGAAAATGTTTCGCCGAACGATAGTTTCTCTTACCGTTGTTGTTTTACCGTGATATTTTATTCTACTGGTAAAACACAAGAGGGAGAGAAGGTGCGGAGTGGGTTTTACCACACCAATCAAATGAGCCCCTCTCCTCGCCCTTAAACGCGCCGTGTGAAGGCTTAATGAGAGTTTACTCAATTCGCCATGGCAGAAGAGAGCAGCATCCTCCTCCTCCTCCTCCTCCTCACAATAATATACTCCATCTTTGTAGATCACATTAAGCAAGAACATTTTAACATTTGTATAGGCAATCACAACCAAACATAACTTACAATTTGTTGACAGTGTTTCTCTCGTGCATGCGCTCTCTCTTTTTCTCTCGCAGTCTCACTCTGTTTCTTTTCTTTTGACTTTTCTAAGATGACAGATGCTGAATATATTCTCCCTATCTGATGCGGTGGCTGTTTGTGGTTGGCTGAGAGGGGTGTGAACTCATCAGTTTGCAATTGTGTTAATCAAATCAGGTTGGGTTTCCATTACGCGTGCCAAACGGTGCCAAACGGTGCCAATCCCCTTTGATCTGACATCAGATGTGACGGGACAGTCGATATAAAGATACATTAATGTGCTGATTGCAGATAGTTGCATAGAATAGTGTTGTTTGTGGCTATTTATTGCATTGTTAATGTGCCTGACATTCTGGAAACCTGCCTGTGAGGTTTTGGTGACGACCAAACTTCGGCTTACACCAGCTGCGCTCCATCTGCGCTGACAGTAGACCTGGTTTCAGGTCAAAAAGGGTCTATATTTTTTTCTCAAAAGAAAAAAACAGAACAAAACAACATTACAGATCATTTCTTCATTCAACTTTGGGACTGACAGCCATTTGTCTGCCACTGCATACTAATGATGTGAAGAGGAAGAAGGTCGAGACAGTTTTTAACAGCTTTATATCTATTTAACATAAATGTTCCAACCACAGAAGACACACACTGACAGTCTCACACTCAGATCACATCCCCTTTTTTAATAGAGAAATGTATATTCTGACTTACTGATGTGCAGTATTTCTCATGTGTGTGATCTTAATAGAGACGTGAGGAGCAGCCATGAGTTTAGCAGCAGCAGCAAATGGATTTGTTATCTTCCTTCTCTCTGTACAAGGTACTGTACATCTATATGAACAGAGTGCTGTCACTTACATCGATTCAGCTTCCTACAAACAAGGTTCTTTTCTTCAGGCCTTCAATGCAAGGCTTAGATCATACTTTTCCTTGTTGTTACTTTACCATCAGAACCCTTAAATCTAACTTGGGATCCAGCTAAAAAAAAAAATCATGTAAAACTGAATGATTTGCACATTTCTCCACACCTCTGTTCACTTTGGCATAACCTGAAATAACCATAAAAAGGGACAGACATTAAAAAGTCCTGAAAAAGAAGTAAACATATCAGAAGAATGTGATGCAGAATAAGTCTTCAGTTTGAAATGGCAGTAAAACAGTCAAAGTTAAATAAATAAATTAATCTTTGTCTCACACTGACTTGTGATGTGTGATGGCATGAGAGCAGACCTAAGTTAAATAAAGTTTCACACACTGAAGCTCCTTCAATACAAATGAAAGTCTGTCTCCTGATGTTCTGAGTCTGATTGTGGTTCCTGATGTGCTCTGTGTTACAGTGATACAGGGTCAGAATGGCTGGAGAGTGACTTACACCTCTACTAAGGTCTGTGCTGTAAATGGATCAACAGTGGAAATACACTGCAGCTACACATACCCATCCAGAATAAATGGCGGTCAAATTACAGTTGAGAAAACATTCTGGTTTGCCGAAGTGGATGGACGTGATCCTGTAGATCTGACAACAGACCCACAGTATTCAGGTCGTGTGCAGTATGACTGTGATAAGATCAGTAACTACTGCACTCTGAGAATCACAGACCTGAGAGAGAGCGACTCAGCTGAGTACAAGTTCAGGTTCACAACAAACCATCCCAATGTTTATACTGGTTCACCTGGAGTCACTTTGTCTGTCACAGGTAACATTTTCATTCATATGTGAATTATTTACAAATGTTCAACATCTAGAAAACAATAATATAGATGTGTTTATTTGCATGTGTGTGTGTGTGTGTTGACTGTTTTGTCTAAAATAACATTCCTGTTCCCTCTTCACAAATCCAGGTCTCCAGGTGAGGAAATTTACTAGTTATTGGCTTGAGTGTCAAAACAGTTGTGTATCTGAGCGCTATTCCTTCATCTGGTACAAAAACGGACAGAAAATTCAGACACAAGCATCTTCTTCTTATTTAGGCAACTTTAATTATGAAGACAGCTATTCTTGTGCTGTAAAAGGATATGAGGATTCCCCCTCTACTCCAACATGTGAGTTTACTCCACATATATCTATTAACATAACACCATCTAGTGGAGCTGTGTTATTCATGTTTCCTTAATATGGAGATCCCACTTGTGACTCCTCAATGACTGCACTTTAAAAATGATCAGAAGATGATTTTATCTTTCAGGTGCTGATGGTGAAACCTGCAACAGAGTGACGTACACTGACAGAAACATCTGTGCCTTCAAAGGCTCATCAGTGGACATTTCTTGCACTTACAGCAGTTACGAGAATCATGTTGAATCCAAATTCTGGTTCAGTCCTGAACGTAAAGGTCAGTGGCAGAATCCCTCACAGCCGGCGGACCTTTGTAAAGACTCCCAGTTTGCAGGTCGTGTTCAGGTCATTGACACAGAGAGAGGACGCTCCACCCTGAGAATCACTGACCTGAGAGAGAGCGACTCAGCTGAGTATCACTTCAAATTCACAGCACCAAGCTTTGAATGGAACAGTAGTTTACCTGGTACAACTCTGACTGTCCCAGGTAAACACAGACTGATGTAAATACACCAACACGGTACATTTAAAAACACTCATGTCGATAAGGATCAATCTGTTTGTGTAATTACTGTTGCATAAATAAATAGATACAAATGCTCTCTACCTCTTATAGGCATTAATACTGTTGTGTTGATGTGTATGATTTGTACATCCATCATCTGTTTTTAGACACAGTGATAATATTGTTTCTTGTTCTCATATCCAGCTCTCCAGGTGCAGGTGACCAGAATAACAGTCAGGCAGCCTGTTACTGAGGCAGAGCTGAAGTGTCACAGCAGCTGCAGTCCAGCTGATCGTCTTTCCTACATCTGGTTCAAGAATAAAGTGAAAATTACTGGGGTGGAGACGTTGTCTTATAAAGCCCAGTTTGGTCTTAGTGACAGCGTCTCCTGTGCTATAAGAGGACACGAGCAGTTCCCCTCTCCTTCAGTGTGTAAGTTTAATCCACTGTGTCAGGACAAAAAAGACACATACGTTCAGTATATGCAACACAATTATAATTTCAGACCAAACCTCACTGGAGTCTTCTAAATCTTAATGTAGATGCAGCAGTATTATTTAGAGAAACAAAAAGTTAAATGACTACAAGCAGAAGCAATATTCAGACACATGCTGTGATGTCACATTTTTGTGATTCAGTGATATTAGAAATATAAAATATGTTGTTGCTCTCAGAGTTACTATTTCCTTTTTCATTTTAGTTTAATTTAATTTAATTTAATTTAATTTAGTTTCAGTTAGTTTCCAGAGTGGCTTTGCTTTTTTCCCAGTCTATTTTTTGTTATTAAAAAAGGTTCAGTTTTAGTTTGTTTAATTAATTTTTAAATAATATGAGGGGGTATTGTCAGGAGCAAGATTTAAGACATTAGGTATTACAATATAACCACAACACTTTGAGCAGTGGACTCACAGTTATGTAGACATCACAATCTAAGTAAACGTTAAGACATTTTCTGTAAATCTAGTTCATTAGTAACATTATTATTAATATTATTATTTAGTTTTAATGAGTGTAATAAGCTTAGTTACTACATGTTTAGTGTTAAAATGTTTCTGTCACTGATTGATGATGTCATGGCCAATAGCTCCTACCTGGAGTTAACTGAACAGTTTTTGACTGAGACAGAGTGGATACTGTTGGTGTGGAACTTTTCATTTTTCACAGTAAAACCTTAACATGGAGTTTCTGGTTTTGAAAATGTATTCAAGACGGAAGTGATTCATGTTCATTTCTCCTCCAGATGCTCCAAAGCTTCCCTCTGTGTCAGTGAGTCCCTCTGCTGAGATAGTGGAGGGCAGATCAGTGACTCTGACCTGTAGCAGTGATGCTAACCCAGCAGCTAACTATACCTGGTACAAGGAGACAGTAATCATCAGACCCCTCAGTGAAGGACCACAGCTCGTCTTCAGCTCCATCCAGTCCTCTGACTCTGGGCAGTATTACTGCAGAGCAGAGAACGAGCTGGGGAGCAGGACGTCTCATGACTTCACCATGGATGTGAAATGTGAGTGAAACGGCTTATTTAAATGTATCAGATGTAGGGCTGTATTTGACCAATGAAAATCTTGGTCGACTGAATTCCTGTCTACTCTTCGACTTATCGACTGGTTGATGGGGGAAACAAAAATCTGCACCTTATTTCTAGATTAACTAAACAGGCCACAGTAGAACAACCATCACAGGGGACAAATACAAGCACTGATCAACAACGATTGCCCGTTTCAGCTGGGAAAAGAAATGCTTTGGTGGACACACAGCCTTATTAAAGTAACACCATGACTGTCTGACCAATGAGAATTTAGTATTAACCAACCAACCGAGCGACCAACAGACCAGAAGGCTACAGCCAAAATTAGATGAACAGTGTGTGCTTAAAAACAGTTGTATTTCTATACATGTTCTCCTCCAGATGCTCCAAAGCTTCCCTCTGTGTCAGTGAGTCCCTCTGCTGAGATAGTGGAGGGCAGTTCAGTGACTCTGACCTGTAGCAGTGATGCTAACCCAGCAGCTAACTATACCTGGTACAAGGAGAACCAAACACTGCATCAAGGGTCAGAAGGCATCTATCATTTCACCTCCATCCGCTCTGAGGACAGAGGGAGTTACCACTGCATGTGTCACAATCAACATGGACAGATCAACTCTTCATCTCTATTTGTAAATGTCCAGTGTAAGTTTCACAAGTCGGTACTACTTTTCATCATAAAAATGTCATATATCATTTAAACATGAATGAATTCTCTCACTTAATATTGTCCTCCAGATGCTCCAAAGCTTCCCTCTGTGTCAGTGAGTCCCTCTGCTGAGATAGTGGAGGGCAGTTCAGTGACTCTGACCTGTAGCAGTGATGCTAACCCAGCAGCTAACTATACCTGGTACAAGGAGGATGAAGACTCACCAAAAGCATCAGGACAGATCTTCACCATCACTGACATCACAGCTGAACACAGTGGGAATTATTACTGTGAAGCCCAGAACACAAGAGGACGTCATAACTCCACCTTACAGCTGACTGTTGTGGCAGGTTAGTTTGAATGTGACACTCATTATTGGTTAACAGACAGTATCTAATTCATGAATCAAATTCCTTTGGTAAGGTACAATGATGTATATCTCATCACTGTCAATCTCCATTTGTAGATAAATCAATAATGATCATGAATATCATCAGGCTGACTCTGGCGGGCCTGGTGCTGATTCTACTGCTTCTTTTCTGTCTCTGCATAAGGTGAAAATATAAAAAGAATCATTGCTGATCTTTTAATTTGATTATTTATTCGCATAGTTTTCATTAAATGTTTTATTAATTTGTTTGATTTTGGATTGAATTCAGGAAGAAGAAAACTCTGAGCTCCACCAGTGAACCAAATGAACCCAGAGAGACTCTGGAGGTGAGACAGAGATTGGGACACAGTGACAGAACCTACTGTACCAAAGGGTTATAATTTGCTGTAAATGTATAAGATCATAAGGTGAATTTATATATAACTTGATTATGAGAAAGAAAAATCTGACTCTCATCTTGTCGTCTCTCTCTATCAGTTACACTCTGCGTGTGAGAACGTCTCAGACTCTGCAGCACAGAGAGAAGACGCAGAGGAGCAGCACGACCTGTTGTGAAGCTCAGCCAGGTTTGAGTCTGCTGCATGAGGACAAAAATCACAAACCCAAAGTTGTTTTGAGTTCCATTTGTGAAAAAATAGCTCACAGAAACGTAATATGATTTTCTTCAGATGTAGTTAAACCAGAGGAAGACTGGTCTGAATGCAACAGGAACAGAAAGAAGTACAACAAATGATTTCATTGTCAGTTTTCAGATTTGTGTAGAATACAAGCTTTTTGTACTTGTGCCGGTACAATACATGCGTCCAGAATTTAAACTTTAATTTTACTGTAATATATTGCTTTTCAGAAATACTTATCACATCACACCTGTCGTGGCAGAGAGAGCTAATGAAGTCAAAACAGACATGGAAGCAAAATATTTCACAGCATGTACAGTATATTATGTGCAGTATAGTATAGTATAGCATATATATTTTAACATAGTGAAAGACAGAAGCTGAGCTCTGTCACACTTTGATCATGTCAGTTCCCTCACTGCTGCAGAGGGCGATAGTGTGCAGGATGTTTTGATTTCATCCTTCTACAAACTCTTGTGTTTATTATTGCAGGTAAAATTTTCATTGTAAGTAAAGATAGATACCGTAAAACTTCAGTCAGTAGCCTGGGCTATATTTGCTTAAATCCCTGAACTCAACAGGCCTATATTTGGGACAGGTGTCTTCATGGGACACATAAATTGACTTTATGACCGCTTCAGAAGTAGGGAGTCACCAGCACCATTTTATTTTCCGTCTGTCTTGCTGGCAAATCTGAATGAATTAGTGTGTTTTGAAAGAAGACAATGCATGTAACAGGCAGAACTTGTGGACGTGGAAAGTCCATGATTAAACGCCAATATGTGACGAGGTCGGAGTGAGAATGTGTTGGCAAACCATAATATCATTCGCTGAATTGGAGCACATGTAATTTGTGACTGGAATAATTATTATCACTGATATTTATTAAGCATGATCTTGGAGACTGTGGTCAAGTGTTATTAAAAGATTAGTCTCCAACACTGTGTTAAAGAAAGGTAATGTTTTCATTTAGTTTTTGTTCCTTATGTATTATATATTTTTATACAACAATAAATCTTTTGTGAATCAATCAATCAATCGCAGAGTGAGACTACCTTTTTTTGTCTGATGAATGTCTGGCTGAGGCCTTTTAATTTGATCAAAGATTAAAATCAAGAGGTGTAACTTTGCTGTAGTGCTGCCTCACCTTTGGACCAATGTTACATTTATGCTCAGTTTGCTGATGCATCCTTGTTTTGTGCATGTTAGTGGCTTTAGAGGTGGCAATGGCGACTGGTCAGTCGATCCATCGGTTTGGTCCAGACTGAAATATCTCAACATCTATGGGATGGATTGGACTGAAAAGTTTTACATACATTTGGGGTTGTGGAGGATGAATCCTACTGGCTTTGATGATCACCTGATTTTTCCACAAGCTCCATCATCAAGTTAAAATTTTAATATGTCCAAACAACTTGAAAAAATGTCCTCTCAAGAAAAGTTTAAAAAGTAAATTGTCCCCAAGACAACAGTAAGAATCATTTCTTCGTTTCATCTTTGGGTTCATAGTCATTCGCCTGCTCATGTACAGTTTAATGTAAAGAGAAAGGACAGGTCATATCTATCTAACACAACTGTACCAACCAGAGAGGACACACCCGGTCTTTACACACCACATCCTCCTTTTTTCACTTTAGACATATTTTTAGAACTTATTGACACACATTAATTCTCATGAATTTGACGTGAAACTTATTTTTTCAGAGTTTGTTTTTTAGAGGAAGAGACCTCTGCAGATGATTTGGCTCTTGTTAAAAACATCCTCAATGTCCACATCTTAAGTTCCCAGAGAAAAAAGGTGAGCGCACATCATGAATGTGAACTGTGACACTGTTGGCAAGTGTGCTGCATGATGCAGCAGCTTAGAGCCCAACTTTCCCTGTGGAACAATAAAGTAAATACAGTTTCATCACTTTGTTTGGTGTGGCTTATTTGTCCACGCATTTAACTTTAAAAACTTAACTCCTTCAAATTCCCACAATAAAATTAAGTAGCCTCTGCGCAGCCATGCTCCTGCTGCAGGGTCCACTGGTTAAACTACAGAACAGACGGACCTCTGCTGGGGAGCAGTTGGTATTACAACAACATAACAGACTGCCATTAAGCCTCAGGATCACAGTTCTTAGGCAAAGCAAAGTTACTTATTACATGGGGCCAATGTTCAGTCAGAGTCCATGAACGCATACTGCATGTCCTTCTCACAAAATGTAACACAATGTCCATTCACAACTGAAAAAGGAAATGACTTGTTGGTGGGGCTTTATAAGCAAAAATGAGCAAAGTCATTACATTATGGCTACAAAACACACTCCATTTATACCCAGGCAGAGATAAAGAAACGTTTGTTCAAAGCCATGAAAAAAAATGTGTGTATATTAATTCAAAATGTGACATCTGCTCTCAAAACGAACCCTGTAGGAGGAAAATAGTTAGACACATGTGAACTCATCAATGCCTCTCCACTGTCTTACTGGAATTTTCACAGTTAAATGTAAGTGCAAAGGATATCAAAATGATACATACTATGAACATTTATCAGTCCTTAGAAAAGACCCAGCCACCAAACCTATCTGGTGCTCTGCGGACTTTCTGGGTTCTCCACAGCGATGTAGAAGATGATGGATGGCTCCTGTTGCCAGCCTCAGCCAGCTGTGGCAGGACGAGGGGATCAGGATGCTGGCTGCTCCTCGGTGAAGCTTGTGATGGTGAGCACCAGCTGCATCCTGTGTCTCTGATGGGGTGTCCCACAGGTTGAGGCGACCGATGTCTGGATCAGCAGCTGGTGGTGGCGCCTCCACTGGTGACCATGCCTCGGCGCTCTGGAAGACCCAGCTGTTGTCCAGCGCTGTTTCGGGAGTAGTAAGGCTTAAGCTTGTCATGATGGACGACTTTGACCTTTGACCTCTGGCTTTTCTGGATACGGTAGACCAAGTCATCCAACAAGCCCACAATGAAGTTGGTTGAAAACTCTGATGGGGATGCCAGCTGCTTGTTGTGCCTGCACAACGACGCGGGCTACATGGACGTGGTGTCTTTTGACGAAGCTCTTGCTGGGGCTCAACATGAGTTCACCAGCAGCGGTGGAATACAGGTGGGTCATGCCAGGCACTATGTTCTCACGCCCCGGCTCCAGCACAGTCCTGCGTGTCACTGCAGGTTCACGGCTGGTGATGAAGCAGGGTATTTCTTCTCCAAAGAGAGTTATTTTTCAGCAACCATAATCCAGACAGGCCTGCGCCTGCAGCAGAAAAGGGTGCCCCAGAATAATGTCTGTATTCTCAGCCGTGTCTGCCATGATGAAATTGACATCGGTCACATGGTTCCCAACGAGGACTGGAGCTGTGATTTCCCCCCAAGACCGCCAGGCCTCTGGGCCCAACTTCCTGCAGGACTTCAGCGATCAGCGGCTGGCTGTGGGGTCTGTCCTTGGCAGGAAAGGTGTTGTAACGGTGGAGGGACAGCACAATTTCTCTGAAAATGTCCAATACCTGAACAGTTGTGGCACACAACCTCCCCCAAGTCTATTTTCTTAAGGCTGTCGACTTTTCTTTGTCGCCACTGAGGGAGAGATTTTGGCGCCCTCTCTGGCTCCCCATCACAAAACAGGTTATCATTTTCACGTCCCGTAGCTGCTCTGATTCTCCGCTCAGGAGCACTGGCTGCACCTGACCGCATGAGCTGCGTGACTGCCTGTGTGGCCCTTCTGGTGGTCTTGTACCCGCGGGCAATGTTGTAGGCTTTCGCCAGTGCGCGTGGCTTCTGCTCCAGGAGTTTCTGAACCAGCTCAGCGTCAGCCATATCTACACACCAATAGCACCCTGCTCCAACTCTCCACGATCAGCATATGCAATTGAAACCTTTTCATAGATGTCATCTCTTAGTATGTGTAGGCTTTCACCTGGTTTTCTCGTTCTCTGCCTCACTTCGATACTGATGGCTGAAGCATGTTCTGAACACGGCCCATAGGCGGCCTCCATCTCCTCCACAATGCGCTGATAACTCCACCGAGCAGACCGTGGATTTTTATGGATGATAGCCCCAGCCGCTCCAGTCAGACTGAACCTTAGCTGCGCCGCCATAGTCTTTTCTGACCAGTGCTTTGCCCTGGCACAGCTTTCAAACTGGTAGAGGAAGTCTTTCCATACACCAGTCCCGTCGAACTGGCCTGGCCGCAGCACGGGGATTCTCTCTCTCTCTGTCCATAATATTCATCATCACACATCACGGGGTGTGCTGAGTGTGGTGAGGGGTGGTGAGCTGGGGGTTCAGCTCTCAGGGACTTGCAGCCGCAGCTCTGGGCCTGCACTGCATGACTTGGTGTTACATGCTGGGCCAAACATGGGGTTGAAGAACGGCACTTTATTTCCAGCACTGCAGGGATGATGCACAGCCTCTCTCATCAGTGTCCGACTTCTACATAGAGGGAAATAACTCAAAAACAGCATGCAGAACTGCGTAGGCTTCTTCACTGTGGCTGCTTGATGTAAACAACATAGCACATGCCTCACTTTCTTCCTGGGCGTATCTGTCTGACGTCACACACCATCCCCGGCACACTTACATCTCATACCTCCTACATCAACTACACACATACACAGCTCCACACACACACACACATATACACACAGGCCACACACATCAGCCTGTAACACTTGTCACAGTGGCCAGCGGGTGAGTGAACTTAAGATCACCAGTTTACAATTCTCTTAGTGTAGAGAGTCGTACACTGCTGTACTTGAGTCTCTCACTGTCATTTCATAAACTATATTTTTAAAGGTTAATGCATCATTTGCATAACATTATTACAGATCATTTCTTCATTTCAACTTTGGGACTGGTAGCCATTTATCTGCCACTGCATACTAATGGTGTGAAGAGGAAGAAGTCCGAGACAGTTTTTTACAGCTTTATACCTATTTAACATAAATGTTCCAACCACAGAAGACACACACTGACAGTGTCACATCCCCTTTTTACTATAGAAATGTACAGTCTGACTTACTGATGTGCAGTATTTCTCATGTGTGTGATCTTAACAGAGACGTGAAGAGCAGCCATGAGTTTAGCAGCAGCAGCAGCAAATGGATTTATTGTCTTCCTTCTCTCTGTACAAGGTACTGTACATCTACGTTTACACTGTAAGGCAATTAGCTCACTTTAGAAATACACAGGAGGGTGTTTTTTTAGTTGTCAAAAAGATTTGATGTTATGCAGTTTGCTGCGATCCCTTAAACTCCAGACACTCACTTCTCTTTCTCTGAATATAAGTTTTCCCAGGACGACCAACACAGAGCTGTTTGTAACACCAGCGACACCTCTGCACACTTCTGCAGTGAGGGTGAAATGGTTATGGATGTTCACTTTTCCTTCTTGTTACTTTCCCATCAGAACCCTTAAATCTAACTTGCGATCCAGCTAAAGCCTTTATTTCCTGTTAGTTCAGAAATTGAATTATCATTATGTTCTATTCAGGGGCGGCACAGTGGTCTGGTGGTGGTTAGCACTGTCACCTCACAGCAAGAGGGTTGCCAGTTCGATCCCGGGTGTGGGAGCCCTTCTGTGCGGAGTTTGCATGTTCTCCCCGTGTCAGTGTGGCTTCTCTCCGGGCACTCCGGCTTCCTCCCACAGTCCAAAGACATGCGAATTGGGGACTAGGTTAATTGATAACTCTAAATTGTCCGTAGGTGTGAATGTGAGTGTGAATGGTTGTCTGTCTCTATGTGTCAGCCCTGCGATAGTCTGGCGACCTGTCCAGGGTGAACCCTGCCTCTCGCCCGATGTCAGCTGGTATAAGCTCCAGCCCTTCAAGAGAAGCAGTTAGAAGACGAATGAATGAATATTCTGTGATTTCATTTAAAAGTAACGTACTGACACTAAAAATTATCCTCTACTTAGAGTCCCAGAGAACAGATGCCTGCAGCACAAAGCATGTGCAGCACCAAACTGCATTTCAGATTTGTTTAAAGTAATCATCAGAGCCACGGTGTGGGAGATCTAAACATTATTTGAAAATCGGTGTGAGTTTACACCAGAATTTTACGTGTTGTTAAGCTTAAAGGAGCAATAAGTGAAATTCATCATTTCTAGATTAAAGGAATTAAAAAATTGCTATGTGAAGAAGTAGAGGTGTAATTTCATCTGGAGTATAGCATGACGTCACACACCCTCTCTGTGTTGATCTCCAGCCCATTGTTTACAAGCCGGTCCGGCTGCGCATTCATGTACGTTCATGTGAATCGCCGCCTCCTCCCTCCTCATGGAGCCCTTGGCCCTCCCTCCCTATAAAAGGCTACAGCCAGTGAGCAATGGCAGCGCGTATCTTCGAAGTGAAATGGCGGAGAGCGGAACAAAACACCCACCTGAAGACGACCAGGAGGGTGAGGGTGGAGAGCAGAGGTAGAGGGAGGTGAGGCTCATGACACACTTTGTTTTGGTCTACAGGCAGTGCACAACAACAAACCCAGCGGTGAAATGATTTCGCTTCTTGACCATTTAATGTTGCGTTGTTGCCTAAATTAGACTGGCTGTATTGAGATGTTTTGATAGTTTTATCTGACAATAGTTCCAAACATTACCGAGGCTGAGGACAAACACTATCATGACCTGACAGGTCCCAGGAAGATGCTGCTCTGCAAGGCGCTTGATTTGTGTGACCTCTCCTCAGTGACAGACTCAGGATGTTTGAAGGGCAGGGGTGAAAAGGAAAAAAGGGCACCTACTGCATGAGATGGGGCCCCACACAATGAAAAAATTAACCCCAAAATGGGCTCTCTAGCGCCACTCAGACACACTAAAATGGCCACTGCGGCCCATAGTGGAGAGATAAAACCAAAATTGGCCTGTTTGTTTCATCAAGACCTACAAATCACATGCTGACACTCCTGACCTAAATCCAACAGGAAGTGAGCTAGTGCCTCTGAAAGTAACATGAGCAAATGTGGAGAAATTATCAGCTGTGAGCTAGACATCATAAACTTGCGACCAAGATCGCATTTTTGACTCCACAAACATAAAAAGTATATGTCTGCGTTTGAGACGAGTGTGTCTCTCTACTGGCATGATCAGATTGACGATTGGACCCATGGTTTGCGAATTAAAGGAGGAGTTTGACACATTGTAAAGCCATCTCAATCTGCCTGCTCTCACATCTTTTCTCTCACTCTGTGACACATGCAGGATGTTTGAAGGGCAGGGGCGAAAAGTAAAAAAAAGGACACCTACTGCATGACATGGGGCCCCATTGGTGCGCAAAAAACTAAATTTGACCCCCTACACATGCTCAAAAACTCATCGCTTGTCAGGACTGTCGGAAATTTTGATAAAATGAAAAAATTAACCCCAAAAGTGCAAAAATGGGCTCTCTAGCACCGCCTAGACACCCAAAAACGGCCACTGCGGCCTGCTGGAATGCTGTAGAAAGATCAAACCAAAACTGGCTTGTTCGTCTCATTAACTCCTACAAATCACACGCTGACACTTCTGACCTAAATCCAACAGGAAGTGAGCTAGTGCCTCTGACAGTAACATGAGCAAATGTGGAGAAATTATCAGCTGTGAGCCAGAGTGGAGAGGGGTCTAAAATTGTCTAAAACTTTTGTCTTTAACTGTCTACGTGAGCTGAAGGCCAAAACAATGTGAGCCCGAGGTCCCGCCCAACGCTGCTTGCAGCTTTAATTAGATTTTGATTCTGATTAATCTGAACTGTGTCTGTTTGTGTCGACTTTTGAACATAAAGCTATAAATTACATTTCCACCTTTAAAACAGACCTGTGCATCAGCCAAGGTTAATCTGGGCAGCTTTTTTTTAAAAAAAATAAACATAAGTAGTTGTAAGTTGTTATCTACATGTCACACTACTTGCCCACAACTCAGTGTTCTGCATTTCTCTTTTTTATGTACCACACTCATCTGCCAGTTTATCTTCAGCAACCTGTTCTGTAAACACTGTGTTCAGGTTCACAGGTTGAATGCATGTCAGTTCCTTCTCTGCACTGTGTGTATGATGTCCTGCCTCAGTGCACTTAGAGATTGACTGCAGAGGTCGTGTCTTCATCTTTGACTGTGTTTCTCTGCATTATAAATAATCATGTAAAACGGAATGATTTGCACATTTCTCCACACCTTTGTTCACTTTGGCATAACCTGAAATAATCATAAAAAGGGACAGACATTAAAAAGGCCTGAAAAAGAAGTAAACATATCAGAAGAATGTGATGCAGAATAAGTCTTCAGTTTGAAATGGCAGTAAAACAGTCAAATTTAGTCTGTAACACTTTGTAATGTTTGTTTACACGCCCCCAGCCAAATCCAAAAACAACTTGGAACTATAAGTTAATCTTTGTCTCACACTGACTTAAAGTGTGATGGCATGAGAGCAGACCTAAGTTAAATAACGTTTCACACACTGAAGCTCCTTCAATACAAATGAAAGTCTGTCTCCTGATGTTCTGAGACTGATTGTGGTTCCTGATGTGCTCTGTGTTACAGTGATACAGGGTCAGAATGGCTGGGGAGTGACTTACACCTCTACTAAGATCTGTGCTGTAAAAGGATCAACAGTGGAAATACACTGCAGCTACACATACCCATCCAGAATATATGGCCATCATGCTACAGTTGAGAAAACATTCTGGTTTACCAAAATGAATGGACGTGATCCTGTAGATCTGACAACAGACCCACAGTATTCAGGTCGTGTGCAGTATGACTGTGATAAGATCAGGAACTACTGCACTCTGAGAATCACAGACCTGAGAGAGAGCGACTCAGCTGTGTACAAGTTCAGGTTCACAACAAACCAACTCAGTGGTTATACTGGGAAACCTGGAGTCACTTTGTCTGTCACAGGTAACATTTTCATTCACATGTTAATTATTTACAAATGTTCAACATCTAGAAAACAATAATATAGATGTGTTTATTTGCATGTGTGTGTGTGTGTGTGTTGACTGTTTTGTCTAAAATAACATTCCTGTTCCCTCTTCACAAATCCAGGTCTCCGGGTGAGGAGATATGATAGTTATTGGCTTAAGTGTCGAAGCAGTTGTGTACCTGATCACCCTTCCTTCATCTGGTACAAAAACGGACAGAAAATTCAGGAAGAAACACCTTATTCTGGTTTTTTAGGCAAGTATAATAAAGAAGACAGCTATTCTTGTGCTGTAAAAGGATATGAGGATTCCCCCTCTCCTCCAACATGTGAGTTTACTCCACATGTATCTATTAACATAACACCATCTAGTGGAGCTGTGTTATTCATGTTTCCTTAATATGGAGATCCCACTTGTGACTCCTCAATGACTGCACTTTAAAAATGATCAGAAGATGATTTTATCTTTCAGGTGTATATGGTGAAACCTGCAACAGAGTGACGTACACTGACAGAAACATCTGTGCCTCCAAAGGCTCATCAGTGGACATTTCTTGCACTTACAGCAGTTACAAGAATCATGTTGAATCCAAATTCTGGTTCAGTCCTGAACGTAAAGGTCAGTGGCAGAATCCCTCACAGCCGGCGGACCTTTGTAAAGACTCCCAGTTTGCAGGTCGTGTTCAGCTCATTGACACAGAGAGAGGACGCTCCACCCTGAGAATCACTGACCTGAGAGAGAGCGACTCAGCTGAGTATCACTTCAAATTCACAGCACCAAGCTTTGAATGGAACAGTAGTTTACCTGGTACAACTCTGACTGTCCCAGGTAAACACAGACTGATGTAAACACCAACACGTACATTTAAAAACACTCAACATGTTGATAAGGATCAATCTGTTTGTGTAATTACTGTTGCATAAATAAATAGATACAAATGCTCTCTACCTCTTATAGGCATTAATACTGTTGTGTTGATGTGTATGATTTGTACATCCATCATCTGTTTTTTAGACACAGTGATAATATTGTTTCTTGTTCTCATATCCAGCTCTCCAGGTGCAGGTGACCAGAATAACAGTCAGGCAGTCTGTTACTGCGGCAGAGCTGAAGTGTCACAGCAGCTGCAGTCCAGCTGATCGTCTTTCCTACATCTGGTTCAAGAATAAAGTGAAAATTACTGGGGTGGAGACGAAGTCTTATAAAGCCCAGTTTGGTCTTAGTGACAGCGTCTCCTGTGCTATAAGAGGACACGAGCAGTTCCCCTCTACTTCAGTGTGTAAGTTTAATCCACTGTGTCAGGACAAAAAAGACACATACGTTCAGTATATGCAACACAATTATAATTTCAGACCAAACCTCACTGGAGTCTTCTAAATCTTAATGTAGATGCAGCAGTATTATTTAGAGAAACAAAAAGTTAAGTGACTACAAGCAGTAGCAATATTCAGACACATGCTGTGATGTCACATTTTTGTGAGTTAGTGATATTAGAAATATAAAATATGTTGTTGCTCTCAGAGTTACTATACATTTTTATTTCCTTTTTCATTTTAGTTTAATTTAATTTAATTTAGTTTCAGTTAGTTTCCAGAGTGGCTTTGCTTTTTTTCCAGTCTATTTTTTGTTATTAAAAAAGGTTCAGTTTTAGTTTGTTTAATTAGTTTTTAAATAATATGAGGGGTATTGTCAGGAGCAAGATTTAAGACATTAGGCATTACAATATAACCACAACACTTTGAGCAGTGGACTCACAGTTATGTAGACATCACAATCTAAGTAAACATTAAGACATTTTCTGTAAATCTAGTTCATTAGTAACATTATTATTAATATTATTATTATTTAGTTTTAATGAGTGTAATAAGCTTAGTTGCTACATGTTTAGTGTTAAAATGTTTCTGTCACTGATTGATGATGTCATGGCCAATAGCTCCCAGCTGGAGTTAACTCAACAGTTTTTGACTGAGACAGAGTGGATACTGTTGGTGTGGAAGTTTTCATTTTTCACAGTAAAACCTTAACATGGAGTTTCTGGTTTGAAAATGTATTCAAGACGGAAGTGATTCATGTTCATTTCTCCTCCAGATGCTCCAAAGCTTCCCTCTGTGTCAGTGAGTCCCTCTGCTGAGATAGTGGAGGGCAGATCAGTGACTCTGACCTGTAGCAGTGATGCTAACCCAGCAGCTAACTATACCTGGTACAAGGAGACAGTAATCATCAGACCCCTCAGTGAAGGACCACAGCTCGTCTTCAGCTCCATCCAGTCCTCTGACTCTGGGCAGTATTACTGCAGAGCAGAGAACGAGCTGGGGAGCAGGACGTCTCATGACTTCACCATGGATGTGAAATGTGAGTGAAACGGCTTATTTAAATGTATCAGATGTAGGGCTGTATTTGACCAATGAAAATCTTGGTCGACTGAATTCCTGTCTACTCTTCGACTTATCGACTGGTTGATGGGGGAAACAAAAATCTGCACCTTATTTCTAGATTAACTAAACAGGCCACAGTAGAGAAGGGGCAGGACCAAGAACAACCATCACGGGGGACAAATACAAGCACTGATCAACAACGATTGCCCGTTTCAGCTGGGAAAAGAAATGCTTTGGTGGACACACAGCCTTATTAAAGTAACACCATGACTGTCTGACCAATGAGAATTTAGTATTAACCAACCAACCGAGCGACCAACAGACCAGAAGGCTACAGCCAAAATTAGATGAACAGTGTGTGCTTAAAAACAGTTGTATTTCTATACATGTTCTCCTCCAGATGCTCCAAAGCTTCCCTCTGTGTCAGTGAGTCCCTCTGCTGAGATAGTGGAGGGCAGTTCAGTGACTCTGACCTGTAGCAGTGATGCTAACCCAGCAGCTAACTATACCTGGTACAAGGAGAACCAAACACTGCATCAAGGGTCAGAAGGCATCTATCATTTCACCTCCATCCGCTCTGAGGACAGAGGGAGTTACCACTGCATGTGTCACAATCAACATGGACAGATCAACTCTTCATCTCTATTTGTAAATGTCCAGTGTAAGTTTCACAAGTCGGTACTACTTTTCATCATAAAAATGTCATATATCATTTAAACATGAATGAATTCTCTCACTTAATATTGTCCTCCAGATGCTCCAAAGCTTCCCTCTGTGTCAGTGAGTCCCTCTGCTGAGATAGTGGAGGGCAGTTCAGTGACTCTGACCTGTAGCAGTGATGCTAACCCAGCAGCTAACTATACCTGGTACAAGGAGGATGAAGACTCACCAAAAGCATCAGGACAGATCTTCACCATCACTGACATCACAGCTGAACACAGTGGGAATTATTACTGTGAAGCCCAGAACACAAGAGGACGTCATAACTCCACCTTACAGCTGACTGTTGTGGCAGGTTAGTTTGAATGTGACACTCATTATTGGTTAACAGACAGTATCTAATTCATGAATCAAATCCCTTTGGTAAGGTACAATGATGTATATCTCATCACTGTCAATCTCCATTTGTAGATAAATCAATAATGATCATGAATATCATCAGGCTGACTCTGGCGGGCCTGGTGCTGATTCTACTGCTTCTTTTCTGTCTCTGCATAAGGTGAAAATATAAAAAGAATCATTGCTGATCTTTTAATTTGATTATTTATTCGCATAGTTTCATTAATGTTTTATTAATTTGTTTGATTTTGGATTGAATTCAGGAAGAAGAAAACTCTGAGCTCCACCAGTGAACCAAATGAACCCAGAGAGACTCTGGAGGTGAGACAGAGATTGGGACACAGTGACAGAACCTACTGTACCAAAGGGTTATAATTTGCTGTAAATGTATAAGATCATAAGGTGAATTTATGTATAACTTGATTATGAGAAAGAAAAATCTGACTCTCATCTTGTCATCTCTCTCTATCAGTTACACTCTGCGTGTGAGAACGTGTCAGACTCTGCAGCACAGAGAGAAGACGCAGAGGAGCAAGACGACCTGTTGTGAAGCTCAGCCAGGTTTGAGTCTGCTGCATGAGGACAAAAATCACAAACCCAAAGTTGTTTTGAGTTCCATTTGTGAAAAAATAGCTCACAGAAACGTAATATGATTTTCTTCAGATGTAGTTAAACCAGAGGAAGACTGGTCTGAATGCAACAGGAACAGAAAGAAGTACAACAAATGATTTCATTGTCAGTTTTCAGATTTGTGTAGAATACAAGCTTTTTGTACTTGTGCCGGTACAATACATGCGTCCAGAATTTAAACTTTAATTTTACTGTAATATATTGCTTTTCAGAAATACTTATCACATCACACCTGTCGTGGCAGAGAGAGCTTATTAAGTCAAAACAGACATGAAAGCAAAATATTTCACAGCATGTACAGTATATTATGTGCAGTATAGTATAGCATATATATTTTAACATATTGAAAAACATAAGCTGAGCTCTGTCACACTTTGCCACTTGTAACATTTTCTAAGTGTTGTGGTAGTTTGAAGATCCCTCAGATCCCAGTTCCCTCATACTGCTGCAGAGGGCGATAGTGTGCAGGATGTTTTGATTTCATCCCTCTACAAACTCTTGTGTTTATTAATGCAGGTAAAATTTTCATTGTAAGTAAAGATAGATACCGTAAAACTTCAGTCAGTAGCCTGGGCTATATTTGCTTAAATCCCTGAACTCAACAGGCCTATATTTGGGACAGGTGTCTTCATGGGACACATAAATTGACTTTATGACCGCTTCAGAAGTAGGGAGTCACCAGCACCATTTTATTTTCCGTCTGTCTTGCTGGCAAATCTGAATGAATTAGTGTGTTTTGAAAGACAATGCATGTAACAGGCAGAACTTGTGGACGTGGAAAGTCCATGATTAAACGCCAATATGTGACGAGGTCGGAGTGAGAATGTGTTGGCAAACCATAATATCATTCACTGAATTGGAGCACATGTAATTTGTGACTGGAATAATTATTATCACTGATATTTATTAAGCATGATCTTGGTGACTGTGGTCAAGTGTTATTAAAAGATTAGTCTCCAACACTGTGTTAAAGAAAGGTAATGTTTTCATTTAGTTTTTGTTCCTTATGTATTATATATTTTTATACAACAATAAATCTTTTGTGAATCATCAGTCGCAGAGTGAGACTACCTTTTTTTGTCTGATGATGAGGCCTTTTAATTTGATCAAAGATTAAAATCAAGAGGTGTAACTTTGCTGTAGCGCTGCCTCACCTTTGGACCAGTGTTACATTTATGCTCAGTTTGCTGATGCGTCCTTGTTTTGTGCATGTTAGTGGCTTTAGAGGTGGCAATGGCGACTGGTCAGTCAATCCATCGGTTTGGTCCAGACTGAAATATCTCAACATCTATGGGATGGATTGGACTGAAAAGGTTTACAGACATTTGGGGTCGTGGAGGATGAATCCTACTGGCTTTGATGATCACCTGACTTTCCCTGCAGCTCCATCATCAAGTCAAATTCTTATTTGTCCAGACTCTCAACTGCACCAACCAGAGAGGACACACCCTGTCTTTACAGACCACATCCTCCTTTTTCAATGACACACAGTATTTCACAGGAAGGTGTTTTTTTTGTTAATAAAAATGTTTGATGTATGTGATGTGATACTTAGATCAGACATTTACCTCTATTTCTTTACAGTTCTTTGCATGACGACCAACACAGAGCTGTTCGCCACACCAGCAGCATTTCTGCACATATACCTTAATATTATGAACTTCATAATAAGTATTGGGCGGTAAATAATAAATAATAATAATAAATAAAAAAACCCATCAAATGATGTGTGCGAACTGCAAACCTTCTTAACAGACATTTAGAAAACAGATGTTAGAGCGCCCCCCAACAAAAATGTTAAAATATAAGAAAAAAGGGCATAAAGTCATCAACTGACTCCTGGATGAAAACTGCATTAAAGTATTCTGAGTTTTTAAGTTTCCCTGACCCAAAAACAAGTTGGTACTATGATTATTTAAGTCAGGAACACTTCAGAAAAAGAAAACTTTATTCCCATTTGCAGTATTATATTTGGCAGCATGGCTCTGTTCTGGGGCCTCTCTGCCTTTCCTAGGCCTGCACAGAAAGCCTCTTCCACGCGACTACATGGAAAGCCTAAAGCCTAGTTCACATCACACGATTTTCACCCTGATTTTTCGTTGCAGAGACTATCATAATCCTTTGAGTGTTCATACCTGGCGACATGTGTTTCTGTCAGAGGGAGTCTCGCCAACTGCGTTACGACCTGTGTGTGCACACCACAAGATTTCTCCGCCGAGCCCTCGCCAATAGAGCCCCAGATAACGCGGTGATGTCACCAAACTTGAAGACGACACATCGTAAAGACATGGATATTTTTCACACACACATGGAGTCACATGGAGACACACAATCTTGTGGACGCCACCATTGTTGTTGCTTGCCGGGCTTGTCCCCCTCACATTTCTTCCGTCCTCCTGCGTGCTGATGTGGGACGTATCCCGCCTCTCATTGGCTGATGATCTTTGTCAGTCGTGTCAGACTTCTCCAGTTTTCTAGCATGCCAGATGTCCAGTCATAGACGATGGGGCGACTTGCTCGTACGCTTGTTCACACATGAGGACTCGTCGTGGCAGACTATCTGCCGACTCACCTCTGACACACGGTGGCTCTCGAGATCCTCTGTGGCGTCAAAATCATGGTGACAATCGTATAATGTGAACTTGGCTGAAGGCGGAAAGAGCAGCAGCAAAGACCCCTGGGAACAGAACAGAGAAACGTCAATGGCAAACAGACACAGCATGAAAAGGAGGAGCTGGGGTGGAGGCCGGTTGCAAAGCAGCTTGCAGCGGAAGCAGCAGCAGCAGTAGTAGTAGCAGAGTTTGGGCTTATGCTGGGTCACGGAATAAAAGATAAAGGCCGCACACCAGAAGCTGCTACTTGAATAATTTATTCATATGTGCTACGTTTCGGGCCCCTGCCCTTCATCAGACATGAAGTGAATGTGAATAACTAATGTGAATAAATAAGTAGTTATTCACATTCACTTCATGTCTGATGAAGGGCAGGGGCCCGAAACGTAACACATACGAATAAATTATTCAAGGAGCAGCTTCTGGTGTGCGGACTTTATCTTTTATTCCATACTTACTTTTTGGTCCAGCACCCAGCATTAAGTTTTTGGGATGTGCGTGCTACTTTTACCTGTCATTTCTGATAACCGCCTAGTGCTGCCAGTGTAGGTGGCCAGAATCAGGCCACGTTATTTGGCCCAGTTCTGGAGCGTCAATCATCCCGTCTCTCAGTCAAGTCAAGCAACTGCACACACGGCCCAACTTATTTCTTCCACTGGGCTGAGTTTGGGCCAATGCTGCAGAGTGTGGGCTGATGCTGGGCCAGGTCATTTTGCAAATGGAGAAAAAAACCTTACATAATTAAGTATCATTATCAGTTTATTTATTTAAATATTATATTTTCTTTTTTTGTGCTTTTTTTAATTCTTAATTTTGCTTTCTGAGCGTATTTAGAGTAGAAACCCACCATCATTTATTTTTCTTTGTGTGTGTGTTTGGAACATTATTGGGTTCTGAATGGGTTAATTTGTTTTCACTAGATATGTAAAGGTTAATTTGAGATAGCCCTATTTTTATTTTTATTTTTTTTATTTTGTTGTATCTGTCATTTTGTGTCTGGTTTTTATCTTTGCTCAATGACTGGGAAAAAAGTAAAATATGGATTCTGTCGGCCTCTGCTGGTGAGTGCTGTGTATTACAACATCAAAAACAGGCTGATATCAAGCTGTGGCAATACACAGACAATATTCTGAAAGTCTTCTGAAAAAATAACTCCTGACAGGGGAATGAGGGGAGTTATTTTTATCTGTAATCGTCAGCTCACTATATGTAGTGCCAATGTAACAATTAAAACTGCAAGCAGCCTCTACAGGTATTCACAGCGCATGTGCCCTGTCCAGATCAGGCCAATAATAGAATAGGCTGCCTTCCCCTTATGAGTGCAGATGTGCCTCAGTAGGTTTTGCAATAAAAAACAAGATTTGAGAGCAAAAGTATCAGTATTGCAATAAAAAAATGTTTTATTGCAAATAAAAAATGATTGATTAAAAAAATGCAAATCTAAAAGTTTTGTTTACCAGTCATTTTTTTCGTTTGCAAGTCAAAAAGTTTTGCGAGTAAAAAGTTGAACCTGGTGGGCGGGGCCTAAACTGAAGGCTGTAAGACACGTCTCTATTGGCCAGTCTCAATCGGAATGACAGCTTGCAAAACATTTTTTTTCTTCTTCTCTCGGTTGGCTGATTGCAAACAATTTAAAGGTGCATACCGCCACCTACTGTACAAGAGTGTGCAACATCATGTCATTCAGCCTGTTTCTTAAATTCTACTCATCAGCCTAGTACGCGTGCAAAGCATACAGATACCCCCCATTCAATTTAAAGCATATTGATTTGAGTAAAGGCATGAGAGCAAATCTGGGTATATAAACGGTTCTTCAGTTGGCAGTTACACCTCAAGTAAAGCTACTGAAGACCAGCAAAATCACTGTTTGTTTTCATTTATTTTTTCAGGTGGGTAAATGTCACCTAAGCACCTTCAGATTTTATCAGTAGTGTAGCCTTAATAGATAACTTGTTTATATAGTTTGTGTTGTGCTTCGTGATATTGTTTGAGGGAACTGTAACGTAAGGTTACTGCAAACGAGTGGATGCAACCGTCACTAATGCTAGCGTAGTTCATCAGCTGTTATTACTTTAATTTTGACAATGTAACCTGTGACAACGCATTAGCTAAGGTTGTAAGGACTGTAACTGTTGGTAGCTGCTGTTGATTTTGTTTAAATATGTTCAGTTATAATTTTATGGGTTACTGTTTGTCGGACGATTGAGCTAAGCTAACTGACGCTAACGTCAGCTGTCACTTGTTGCCATAGCAACAGTAAACATTCACACACAGGCTGAGTGCAGAGCGCAGAATCAAGCTTCATTGTAAATATAGTTAAAATACAATGTATTTAACGCAGGATGTGGGATTTTAGTAGTTAGTCAACTTTTAGAAAAGAGCTATTTACCGTCGCTCTGATGTCAAACACGGGTGTCAGGTAATACTGCAGTTATCCCGGGGTATCCTATTTATACGCAACCGCTGGCACCGGAGTCTTCCAAAAACTTCACCCTGGACTCCGGTTTCTTTTGGGGGCCCAAAAGTGCGGTTGCGTGTGGCCAAACAGCCAAATCACATAGAATAATACACGGTTTCAGAAGTACATGGGTCCGTGTGGAGTATAGGCCTAATAATAGCAAGAATGTTTTATTTGAACTGGTGCATGTAGATTGCTTTTGTTTAGCCAGGGCAGAACTAAACGACAGCTTAACGGTCAGTACCGTCGATGTCCCGGGGTGTAGCAGTAATGCCAATTGTTGAGCGTTTCCAGTGCAATAGAGGGAATCGTGGGTGTAGCCTGCTCTGTATGTAGCCACGTCAAACCCACCAATAGAAACTCTTCTCTCATCCATCAGCGTAGGCTCCGCCCATTAAGTGCAGTTGAACTTGCAAGCAAAACTTTAACTCGCATTAAAGAGGACAGATCTGCAAGCAAAAGTTTTTAACTTGCAAGCAAAGAGTACTGATTTATAAGCAAAATGATCACACGTTTTTACTTACAAACTTGATTTTTGATTGCAGATCAAGAAATATGCTCTCAAAACAGTTTTATATGATTGCAACAAAAAGACACAAAAATACTTCCATAATATAAACTCAAAGTCTCTAGCATGCTAACGTCAGCTGTGTAAACCAGCTTCACTTTAATTATACAGTAAAAGATGAGGGCCACATGTGAAAAACAAGAAAGAAAGAGAAATAAAAAAGAATACGTATACCTTTCTGTGTTGCCTGTCTTGGTGTTATCCAGCTCCAACTTTCCTCCAAACATAATTTTCTTCTCCTGTCGCTCACTCGTCTGTCTCTCAGGTGGAGGCTCAGCACTGCCCTTGGAGGCCTGGAGCACTTCCGTTGTCAGTGTATATGCAGCGTTGTCCCTTTGCATTTGTATTCGCAGTGTGTTTGTGTACATGCAGCACGTTTCTGTATTTGCAGCATTCTCCCTTTGCATTTGTTTTCTTATATGCAGTGTGTTTCTGTATTTGCATCGTGTTTGTCCCTGTCGGCCACCATACTGCTCAGAGCTCAACTCAGAGAACAGTGGGATCTACCACTGCAAGTCTGAGAATATGTATGGAACGATTAACTCCCCAGCCGTCATTAATATTGCAGACACCTATTACTGCGCTGTAAAAGGAAATGAGAATTTCCCCTCTCCTTCAGTGTGTAAGTTGATTAATTGCTTTATAGAAACAAACAGAAGTAATGAATATTTACACATTTCAACTACATTTACTGTAGACTGTAGATTGTGGTATGAGTACATTTCAATATAAAATCTAACTGTATCCAAATCCCATTTATGATTCTCGTCTTGTTGTCTCTTTCCATCGGTTAAAGTCTGACTCTGATTATGCCACCATCTCGGCCGTGAACACCATCGATGCAGAGCAGACAGAAGACACAGAGCAGCAGGAAGACCTGGTGTGACGACACTGAAGTGGACACATTTACCTTCAACTCATATATATTGTCAGTTTTTATGTAGCAGCAGTCAGCAGCAGCATGTCTCAGATTGTTTTAGGAGTGTGGAAGCCTTACGTGTACCTGTGCAGGTACATTACATGTGTTTGAATTTGACTTGGTATGCAATATGTTATTTTAAAGTTTGATGTAAGATATTGGTTTCAAGAAATGCTGCTCACATCACACCTGTCCTGGCAGAGAAAGCAAATTAAGTCAAAACAGACATGGAAGCAAAATATTTCACAGCATGTACTTTATACTTTGTGCAATGTAGTAAAGTATATTTTAACCCATTAAATATATAAGCCCAGCTCTGTAACACGATGCCAGTTTGCCCACACTGCTGCAGAGGGCGATAGTGTGCAGGAAGTTTTTGATTTCAGCTTTAAAAAACTTTTCATGGTTTTTTTATTCACAGTACAGTTTTTTTATTTATCAGCCATGAGTGCAAATAAAATTTACATCTGTTTGTTTGCTCTGACTTATTTGTTTACCTATAAAACATGTTGCAATGTCGTGTATTCTTGCTCTTTTAATGTCTCAACATAAAACAGGAACTGCTTGATGAAATGAGAGTGACTCACCAGTTTGCTTTGATGAGATGAGAACTGAAAAGAACACAAAAGCAACCTTTGTCTGGTTTAAATACTGTAACTTCTTACATCACTGTTTTACCACGTTTTTACCTTTCAGGTGTCAATGGCCGAACCTGCAACAAAGCGACCTCACTGACATCATTAGTGCTTCCAAAGGCTCACTAGTGTACATTTCCTGCACATATAATGGTCAGTCTGAGCTAACAGTCGCCAAATTCTTCTCAGCCTGAGGGTCTCGGTGAAGACTCTCAGTGTGCAGGTTACGCTCAGGTTGAAACTGAGAGAGGACGCCCCACTGATTTAACCTAGTATCATGTCTTTAAATTCAAATTCAAAAAGTAGTTTACCTGTTACACAGGTACAGATGAACACAACATACACTGTATCAGCAAACAGCACCACGAGAGTGTCACAGCAGCAGCTTACTGACTTCATGCATACTAATAACATTAAGAGGAAGGAAGTTTTGAGAAACTGTAACAGCTTCTGTCTTTGGCTTACTGTGCTGACCACAGAGGAACATTATCTTTTTCAGACAGCATCTTAGACCGTGTTCACTAGTTGATGTTTTTTATGTTCCTTGAAGTCACGCAGATAAGAGGAGCAGCGATGAGTTTAACTGCAGTAACGAGTGGATTTGTTGTCGTCCTTCTCTCTGTGCCAGGTACTGTATATTTATATTTATACTGACGAGCAATTTTCAGAGCAAGATATAAACTGTTTTTAAAAATTATATTAAAACAAATGAATTAATTAAAGCAGTGGTTTCCAACCTTTTTCCTTCAGGGAGTCCCTTTTCTATGATTTAGTTAACTGAGCAGCCCTGACTAATGGGCCTTTTCCACTGTCAGTTTTAGCCATGCCGTGTCAAACCATGCACGCCAATTTGCATTTCCATTATCAGTTTAGATACGCTTTGCCAAGTCAAGCAGCGCAAGAGAGGGATCTCTTTTAGAGTGGGTCCAAAATCTGGGCTGCCCGCTCTCTAGCAGGTAGCAGTGATGTCTCACCAACTGCAGCCAACCCCCGATGACCCCGCTTCTCCCCCTAAAACAAGCCGTGTGTGTTGCGGGACTCTCCTCACTTCTGTCTGCAGGAAGCCAGAGAGGAAGACATTTTTTCAAAGTCTCTGAGTTCAGCTCTCAGTACTTTTGTAGCTTCTAGGTGAATCTCTGTGGTTTGTCGCTTAGTTTCTCTCCTGCGTCCTGTTTTTACTTTAGATATCTGCTTTATTTTACTGTTTCATGTTCGCTATCTGCTGTATTAAGAGCTGTGTGAAGTTGCTGCTCGAAAACTCAACATACAGGGGACTTTTATTGTGAAGAATAGGAAATGAAATGTGTTACCGCTGAATTAGCGGAACTGTGTTGGCGCCTTTTCTTCAATGAAGGCAAATCTAATAATACAGCAGGGAGGAAGAATAAAAGCAGAAACAACAGCCACAGTGAGATGTTGATGAAGAGCTGCAGACAACAGACTCTTACTGCACCTCTGTAAACAGCTCAGACTTCTTTTACCTGCCCTGCTGTGGAAAAACACATGCAATTTAAATAACAGGGGACTTGAGCCATGGATCAGCCAGCTGCGTTTAATCGTGATCACTCCAGACAAGCTGTCATCAGTTACAGACTTGCCTTCAAGTGGGTAGCCCTGTCAACGTGATCTCACAGAAATATGTGAAATGACCACAACCTCTTAACACCGCATTCGGTACCACAGAAACAATGCCAATGTAAAGTCAATTAGGATCCATTGTCATGGTGTGAGTGTCCACACAAATTCCCTGATTCAACAATGTCACGTCAGCCTCGTTTTAGTCAGTGATATCTTTAACATTCCTGTATACCCACAAAAACAGGGAAGTGTCCTTGATAACTCAACAGTATGACAGGTTAATGTCAAGGCCAAATAAAAAAATAAATGTATTTTGCCAGCTTTTGACAGTGTAGGGCTTTAAGAGCCTTGTGCTGTGGTCGGATGGGGCGTGTTTGACTACTGTTTTGTAGCTACTGTCCGCCGTCTGTGGGCTTTCATTCCATTTCAGATTGCCAAATAAATAAACAAATAAATAAATAAGAAGAAAAAAATAAGGCTGAGCATGGAAGAACCAGAGAGTAAACACCATCACATGGAGCCGTCCGCCCCCGACAACCCGGCCACCCTCCACCTGTGTCCAGAAAAATTAAAAAATCAAAACTTTGTCGTAGAGCTAAACCAAATACATCATTGGAAAGGTCTCAACCTGGAGAGTAACATATGTCAGTATGAAGATTCTACATGGCTCCTGCTTTGAGCCTTTGACCTTTGAACCTTGACCTCAGTGCATGTTTGAGGGCTGTGGTCAACAACTGGGGGTGCTGTCAGATATGGGTCAAATATGGATAAAATTAATTTTCACCCATTTAGAAATTAGATATTTAAAATCTGATTACACAAGTGTGTTTACCACCCCCTTAAAGTCCACAGTGCACTCTCAATTCAGTATTTACAACTTCCAAATCTAGGAAAAACACTTATATTTTTTTTAAAAATACAATTCCCTGGGACTGCACCATGCAGTTTGATACATATCAGCGACATAGGAGAAAAATGGGTTGTAAAAAGATATATCTACTGAATATATCTAATATCTAGTAAAGCCGAACTAGTAAACACATTGCACCTAGATGAAAGATGTTAAGAAAAAGTAGCTGACTCATTTTCGATATTTTAGCTAATATGCCAGAAACAGCGTTTTTGCGGCTTGTAAAATAGAGTTGTAAAATGGGTCGTAACTGAATATATCTAACATCTAGTAAAGCTAAACTAGTAATGACACTGCACCTAGATGAACTATGTTAAGAAAAAAGCAAGGATGTTGGCTAATTTCAGATATTTAGATAGTACTCTAGAATGGACTCTAGAAGCTTGTTGTAAAATAGAGTCGTAAAAAGATACATCTACTGATGTTTTGAAGCCTCTTTGGTCACGGAGCTCCCTCCATCTCTTGAACGCCTGACTGAGGTTTACTCTTGTTTTTCCTCTTCTTTTATCACTCTCCTTTTTGCTCTTCTTTGCCTCCTCACACAGAGGAGCTTGTTTTCTTTCGCTAGGCCGTTTTTCACTTGTCTCCAAACTTTTCCGCAATATTTTGCCTCCGGTGGCAGAAGCTTATTACAAAATTGCAAAGCCACTAAGTAACATATGTAAACGCTGATAGTCTGATTTTACTGTGGACACTACCCTGTGCAACCCACATTATTTTCATAATGATATATTGAGGAAAAAATGCTATCTGTTGCCTCTTTAAAAGAGACAGAAAACTAGCTCAACAACATGGCCAAGCACAAATATATCTCTGAATGCAGAACCTTGAACTAATGAAGGAGGAATCTAGACCTCATGGCTGGAGAAGTTGGGAACCAGCGCCCTAGGCAAGCCTCCCCCTGGGGCCCCACCCCTCAAAGTAACACATAAAATAATAACAAATTATCTTTAGAATTGAACTAGGGATGCACCGATTTTGAAATTCCGTGTCGATACTCATACCTTTAAATGAACAATTAATAATGATATTACATTAGTGTTTATTTGTTTTTTTTTTGTTGTTGTTATTTATTCTTCTTTCATGCTATGGAAACACAGAAATCTACACTATAAAAATAAATAAAGTCTGGGGCGTTGGTGGATTAGTGGATAGAGCAGGCCATGTACAAGGCTGTTGCTGCAACAGCCCAGGTTCGACTCGAGCCTGTGGCCCTTTGCTGCATGTCATTTCCCCTCTCTCTCTCTCCCTTTCACACTTAGCTCTCCTAGCAATTAAAGGCAAAAAAAATCTTTAAAAAATAAATAAATAAAGTTTTAAAGTCATTCAATCCTTCATTACACAACCTTTGAACGAGCACAAATTCAATAATGCAAATGTTATAATTTGCCTTTGCCCAGTACTAATTTTTACTGAATGGAGCTGAAATTAGGAAATGAAATTAGTACTAGTAAAAAAAAATAATAGTAAAAGAAACATTTTGATTCTTTATTTTCTATTTGTGGCGCCCCCTATGGATGACGGCACTTTAGCATTTGCCTGTACTGCCTTTGTCACAGGCCGGCACTGATCTACAGGATTAAACCAGGCAGGATGAGGCTTATGCTTCACAAATATGTCTCACAGACCCTGCCGTGTCACCCTGTCTCACTTGCATTACTGCAGGTGTCCCAGTAAGACCTTGAAACTCCCTTACCACTATTGAATATTTTCAGTGCCATCAGTTACAGCTGTGCTTTTCCTGCAATGACAAGCCAAAATGTCTGCTGTGAAAGTCTATTGTCCCATTTTGAAGTTAAAAATGATTTCACACTGTAAAAGTGTATCATGAACATTTTGTGACATTGACTGCAGTAAGGTAAGATTCTGGGAGAAGTCTGGTGTTTTAAGTCTAACTGTGGTTCCTGATGTGCTCTGTGTTACAGTGATACAGGGCGGAAGTGACTGGGGAGTGACCTACACTCCTTCTCCGATCTGTGCCTTGAAAGGATCAACAGTGGAAATACACTGCAGCTACTCATACCCATCCGGAGTGAATACTACAGTTGAGAGAACATTTTGGTTTACTAAACTGCAGGATAAGGAACCTATGGATCTGAGAGCAGACTCAAAATACGCAGGTCGTGTGCAGTATCACTGTGCCAACAGCCACTGCACTCTGAGAATCACAGACCTGAGAGAGAGCGACTCAGCTGTGTACAAGTTCAGGTTCATAACAAACCAACCGGGTGGGAAATATGTTGGCTCATCTGGAGTCACTCTGTCTGTCACAGGTAACATTTTTGTTAGAAACTATAAGTTAAAGGGGAGCTATTATGCTTTTCATTATTTTCTGTATGTTATGATACAGTGTTGGGTGTCAATGTTAAAGGAGCAGTGTGTAATAATAATAATGATAATAATTTCTAAAAAACTATGAGGATGGGGAAAAGTAGGGTGGAGAGTGGAATATTATTTTGATTACATAGGGATAGGTGATTATAAACCTAAGAGAGAGTCTGTTGATTTTGTTGTTTTGTATTTGTTGTTGTTGTTTTTTTTGTTTGTTTTGTTTTGTTTTTAGAATTATAAAACTAAGAGTGAGTCTGTTGACTTTGATGTTTTGTATTTGTTTTTTTGTTTTCGTTTTTGTTTTGTTTTGTGTTGAATATGGAATTTTAAAACTACAAAGGAGTCTGTTGACTTTGTTTGCATTTGGGTTTTTTGTTTTGTTTTGAATATGTAATGATGGAGCGGTGAATAAGGGGTGGGAACTGAAAAGCTTGGCTTCCTCCTGCTCCTTTTCGAGCATACGTTGTTTAATGATTTGAACATTGGTTTTGTTTTTTGAGAAACTATAACTTTTCTTTTAATTTCTTTTTTTAAATATGTTCAAAAAAAGAATCAATAAAATCAATAATAATAATGACAATAATACATTGGATTTATATAGCGCCGGTGGAGGAGCCCAGAGAGGTGGGGGTGAGCCAGGTTGTGGAGAGCTTTGTAAGTGATGATGAGGAGTTTGAGGTAGATACGCTGGGGGATGGGGACAGTCATTCCCTGGCTGCAAGTACCCTGCTACATGTAGCCACATGCTAACATCAGGTAATGTTGGTTGATGATAGTTCATTTCTCCATGCTTTCAGATCATATTCCTGCTGACACCTTTCCGCGATTTTGGTTCAGAAGTGTTTCTTGGTGATTTTTCAAGGTAGAAAGTGCAGTTATATTTCCTTACAGTCATTCCTGGGCTGCAAAGACAGTGCAGAGATGCCGATTAAACAGATTTGGAAGACTAAAGCCTGGCTCACACAACAGGATTTTAAAAAATCTTAAAAGATTTTTAAATCAGGTTGTATCACACACATAACGAGAATCTTCACAGATTATCTTATCTAAAATCTTCATTGTGCACTCACTACAAGATTTGAAAATGATGACCGGCACCGGTGTGTGTGTGTGTGTGTGTGTGTGTGTGTGTGTGTGTGTGTGTGTGTGTGTGTGAGAGTGTGTGTGTGTGTGTGTGTGTGTGTGTGTGTGTGTGTGTGTGTGTGTGTATGTGTGTGTGTGAAGACAGTTCAGTCTGAAATTATATTTTTGTTTCTTTATATATCCAGGTTTCCATGTGCAGAGTAACATAGAAAGGTCATGCAGCATTGAATCCTGTGTATATGCAACGCTGACTTGTCACAGTACTTGTCGTCTACCTCATCATCCTTCCTACATCTGGTACAAGAATGGAGAGAAAAGAATGGAACAACAGCAACCTTATGATTACCACTTTTATCCTGAAGACAGCTATTCCTGTGCTCTTAAAGGACACGAGGATGTCCACTCTCCGTTAGTGTGTAAGTTTACTGCACAGTCTTCCACTAACACGACACTGTGTTCAGCTTTTTAGCTTATTTTCTGTATCATGACTTCATGCATCTTTTACATGGCTAACTTCATCCACAGTAATACAGCCAGCTGTGAATTATGACTGGAAAAAACTCTAATTTTCATAATAATCATAAAAAATATTTCATTTTTCAGGTGTCCATGGTCGTTCCTGTAACAAAGTGATGTACACTGACAGAAGCATCTGTGCCTTCAAAGGCTCATCAGTGGACATTTCCTGCACTTACAACAGTGTTAACTCTATCACATCTCAATTCTGGTTCAGTTCAAATATGAAGTATAACACGCGACCTAAGGACATTAGTCAAGACCACCTGTATGATGGTCGTGTTTACGTCAATACAAGGGGAGGACACTCCACCCTGAGAATCACTAACCTGAGAGAGAGCGATTCAGCCCAGTATCGCTTCAAATTCAAAGCAGGAAGCTTTGAATGGGAGAGTAGTTTGCCTGGTACAACTCTGACTGTCACAGGTACTGATGAACACAAACTGTTTGTGTTGTTAATGTCGCAGATTTTAATGTAATTTAGTGAGATTTTGTGCTTTTTTTTTATTCAGAAAGATTTTGATAAATGCATGGTCGGGTAAAAGTGAAGACTGACACAAGGGAAAGTACTGACTGGGAAGCAAATACAGTTATAAAAAGTATGGATAATAAGCACATTGATGTGAGGAACATGATGAGTTGCAGTTCAGTGTGCTGTTGTGTATGTTTTACAACAAACATCCTTCTCATGCTTAGATTAGAGATTAAGGTGTGCACTGTAGAGTGGTAGGTTATGTATGGTGTCATTTTTTGTGACATCCCTGTTCCTTGTTCACAGATGCAGATTTACAGGTGCAGGTGATCTGGTCTCCTGCGGGTCCAAAGCTGATTTGTCACAGCAGTTGTCTTCTTTCTGGTCCTTCCTACTTCATTTGGTACAAGAATGAAACAGAGATTTGGGGAGAAACATCTTTTTCGTATGGAGGATACGTCGATCTTGCAGACAGTTATTCCTGTGCCTACCAGAGTTACCACTCCCCTCCAGTGTGTGAGTTTACTCCACTATGTCACAAACAAAATGTCATCTAGTGGAAATTTATAATCCATATTTTTACAGAAGCAACAGATCATGACTCCTTGTGTATGTGTTATGCTGCTAATGGGCCAGATATCATCAGGACTTGACTGAATATTGGACTTACATTCATCAGATTGACAAAAACACATCTCCAAATGAATGCTAAAGTGGCTTTGTGCCTACTAGATGTACAGTTTGCCAGCAAATTAGCTGTATCAACCTAAAGGGATACTTCACTGATTTTCAAGCAGCTTTTTGTCATAACAATGGGGATATGTAAATGAACTTCCCTACATCTTGCCAGCGTCCAGACCTCCCTGCTCATGTCTCATCTGATCATCTGGCATATTTTGGCTGTCGGGGTGTTGCTAACTACAGATTTCATCAGCATTGTCAGCAGTGCTGATGAAATATGAACCCAAGTTCTGTTACTGTTACCTATTGCCAGCCTAAAATGTTTTCAGAAACATAAGATAATGCACTGTTTAACTGTAACAGGAGATTGTGTCCATCCAGCCACCAGGGTAACCCAGGGTAACAGGTAAAAATTCATGGGTATGGGCATGGGTAAAAATGATGCGTGGGCTGGCATCAGTGAGAACAAAAATATATGTTTTATTTATCAAAGTAAAACGAAAGAAAAGTGGACAGTATATGTGTAATATTTTGACATCTAAATCATTATTATGAAGCCGCAAATCCTTTTATTTTTAAAGTCAATGACACAAGTGTAACCTTTGACCTTGACGTCACATTCATCACCAATATGGAGGATTTTCAAAATTTGCAGCCCAAGGATGAGGTGGCAGCCTACATCGAGTTCAGTCACTCAAGGAGGATCCTTTTGAGGTTTTATGGTGGTGGAAGGAGCATGCTAAAATGTTTCCCAACCCAGCAGTGATTGCATGGAATGTTTTCAACATCCCGCCATTGAGCGCAGCCAGTGAAAGAGACATCTCCTCAGCTGCATTTGTAATTGAAGAACATAGAACCAAGTTTAAATGTGAGTGACTGTAGCCTGTGTGTTTAATCACAGGTGCAGGATGGGTCGCAGGACTTTTATTGCAGGTCAGTTCTGGTATTGAGCTTTAGGGATATGGGCGGATGTGGGTTTTCAAAAATCAGGACTTTGACTTGCATTACATCACACTTCGGGAACATTTACTGATCCAGTGGGACACAATGCATTCTGTTGTAGCTTTTCTACCTCTTGAGCAAAAGCAAATGCCACAGTCCTTATATTTCTTCTGGTCACATAGTAAAAAGTAAAATAACTGCTCTAAAAAAAATTAAGTAAAGGTGAAAATCATAATTTGAGAAATTTACTCAAATAAAAGTAAAAAAAAGTACCTGGTTAAAAAAATAACTCAAAGTACAAGTCACTTTCCATTTAATATTTATTAGGGTGTGTGGGCCACCACAAAATAATACAAAAAACAGGACTTGTTGATAAAACTTTTTAAATTAATTAATAATCCTAAGGGATTAATTCATTCAAAAGGCGAACAGACCATTAGCTACAAGTTAACGTCATCATCATAACATCACCGGGAAGCTAACGTTTGCTAGTTATTTTTATCTACAGTGTTTGCAAAACCTCCATGTGCTTGCAGGGTTTTTAAAAGTGAAGATCTCAGTGTTTTACAGGTTTAAAAAAAGTAACTTGAAAAGTACTCATTTTAAAAAAACTTTTAACACTTAACTGCCCACACCTGACCTATTCCAAAAGTATTTGCATCTTTCTACCTAAAAAACAAACCAGTTTTGTGAAAATGTGATCTCCCTAGCAGTGAAGTACTTATTTATGAAAAAAGCTGATCGGTATTAGGTAATAATGTGAAAAGTTCAGTTTTAAGAAGATGTTTTAATGTTTAAATAAGATATTTCCATAACAAGAAAGTTTTCTTGTCAAACAAATAAAATATTCATCTTTTAATAAAATGAAAAAAAATCATGACAAAACATTTCATGTTATAACATGATCACTTAACATGGAACATTTTACGTTACATATATCATATTGTTTTAATGTGAAACTCGTGTTTCAATCAATAAATTGAGGAATATGGCTCATTTACACGATTTCATAAGGTTCCACTTTATGCTTGGGTTGAGACGTGGCAAGATTTCTGTCACAATTAGCAGGAGAGAGGCAGACCAGCTGCTTCTTTTAGTGATAAATGACCAAGTTATAACATGAAACGTTTCTGGTATAAGTGATCACATTATAATGTGAAATGTTTTAATAAATTATTTCACGTTATAAGAAGATAAATAGTTTATTGTTATAACAATATAAGTTTTGGTATTGTGACAAAGAGTGGAGTTTTATAAATGTAAGGAGGAAAAATAGAAATAACTAAGGAGGGAAGGAAACTAACTTAGGGACCGACAACGCCCCCGGGGGACTTGCACCCCAGGATATGAAAACCAAATTCTGTAAGGGCACAGGGTCGAGACTGATGAGGCAGAGACAGTAGATAAATAAAACAAATATTTTTATTTATAATGCTGTGAAGGAAACCTAAAAAAAAAAAAAGGGAAACTGGAACTGCTGAAAGAAAAGATTGCAAACCAGGTAAGTACAAGAAAACATATTTTATTAACAGAAACAATCTAAAAGAAGCCAACTATAACAATACTAAAACTCTAATGAAATAAGTATAATAAATTAAAATCAGTGGGCTGAGGCCTCAGTGGGGGGCAGACTACTGGAAAAGTACCCCGTCTCACTAGTCTGGGGGGCAACACTACAAACACTATAACAAAACTATAACAAAACATAAGCGCTTTGGGGTTACATTTTTGATGTATGAAAGGCGCTATATAAATAAAGTTTGATTGATTGAAAACATGCACTAAAAGAGCCCCAGTGCCTACTTGCATGCAACAGGAGTGAGGTTCTCACCACGGTGCCTAGCCTCCCACCTGAGGACACCCAGTCCACACTGAAAAAACAAAAAGACACTTCCTGAAACAAAGAGAATCAAAAGTTAACAAACCAACAAAACAACAACAACAACAACCCAATTGATAAGTAAACAATATCTCAAAACATACACTCAAAGAAAGATGTCAAACACAAATGTATTTAAAGTAAGTCAACTTAATAAATCTGGACCAAAACAACAACAACAAAAAAACATACAAAATGAGCAAAGTAAGTAAATAAGGCCAAAACAGATGAAGCTGGTCCAAAAGGAAAAGAAAGGTGAGCCTAAAACATAAAAAGGCACATGTTAGTGGGGGGAACAACTTTAAAGCAACCAGAAAACACAAAATGGGGGCCCTACTCACCACTTTCAGCAGGCAACCACCACTAGGGACCAGCAAAAGACTGAACTGAGTCAGCTGAGGCGTTTTATATTGCACCTGGGCAGGAGGAGGAGCTAAGGGAGGGGTTTTGCTGGACTACCTGGGTTGTATTCACAACACTTCTCTGTGGTTCACTACATTATGATATGCAAGTGTCTTGTTAAAATGTTAAAAACATCTTGTTATAACAAACGTTTCACGTTATTACCTGATACTAATCAGCTGTTGTTTTTTCTGGTGTGGCGGCAACACGCTTCCATACTAGGGTCAAACTATCAGTCCTGTGTTTACAGCTTGTTTCTGCTGCCACCAGGTGACAAAAAGACAAGCATTTTCATTGTAAATCAGAGACAAAGTTCAACACATTACACTCGCATGCTGGCTTCTTGATTCAGGGTTTCACACTTGTTCCATGATGTGATTAGCGCTCAGTGAGTAACATACCCATATTAATCGATGATATTCTCTCTTCCAGATGCTCCAAAGGTTCCCACGCTGTTGACCAGTTCCTCTGGTGACATTATGAAGGATGATTCAGTGACTCTGACCTGTAGCAGTGATGCTAACCCAGCAGCCAAATACACCTGGTACAAGAAGAACCAAACACCCCTCACTGAAGAACCACATCTTGTCTTCAGCTCCATCCAGTCCTCCGACTCTGGAGAGTATTACTGTGCAGCTGAGAACGAGCTGGGGAGGAGGACGTCTGAATATGTCACTATCAATGTGCAATGTGAGTAAAAATGGCTTATTTAAAGTAGCTTAAATGTGTCAGATGTGTTGCATCTATTTAACAAAGGTTTGCTTTTGCTTGCTCTCCTCACAGTTAACGTCGAGCAGCTCAGTTTAATCACTATTAGCATTTATATATTAACTGCACTGTTCAGGGGATTCAAACCATCATATTCATCACAAGACCTCCGCTAAACTTTCAGATGCTGCAACACACCACAATTCATAAAAATCACTGTTAAATCTTTTCCAGATGCTCCAAAGCTTCCCTCTGTGTCAGTGAGTCCCTCTGCTGAGATAGTGGAGGGCAGTTCAGTGACTCTGACCTGTAGCAGTGATGCTAACCCAGCAGCTAAATACACCTGGTACAAGGAGGACCAAACACTGTTTCAAGGATCAAAAGGCATCTATCATTTCACCTCCATCCGCTCTGAGGACAGAGGGAGTTACCACTGCAAGTCTGAGAATCAGCATGGACAGATCAGCTCTACTTCTCTAGTCTTAGATGTTCTGTGTAAGTTTCACAAACATCAGCAAATCATTTAGACACAGTGTGTTTCAAAGAAGAGACACAGATGTAAAAAAAAAAAATCAGATGAGTTAATTGCAGAAATAATTTCATGTTATAACACAACAACACAATTTGCCTTTGCTTAAAAACAGTTGTATTTCTATACATTTTCTCCTCCAGATGCTCCAAAGCTTCCCTCTGTGTCAGTGAGTCCCTCTGCTGAGATAGTGGAGGGCAGTTCAGTGACTCTGACCTGTAGCAGTGATGCTAACCCAGCAGCTAACTATACCTGGTACAAGGAGGATGAAGACTCACCAAAAGCATCAGGACAGATCTTCACCATCACTGACTTCACAGCTGAACACAGTGGGAATTATTACTGTGAAGCCCAGAACACAAGAGGACGCCATAACTCCACCTTACAGCTGATTGTTGTGGCAGGTAAGTTTGTCCATGACACTCATTATTGGTTAACAGACAGTATCTAATTCATGAATCAAATCCCTTTGGTAAGGTACAATGATGTATATCTCATCACTGTCAATCTCCATTTGTAGATAAATCAATAATGATCATGAATATCATCAGGCTGACTCTGGTGGTTGTGGTGCTGATTCTACTGCTTCTTTTTTGTCTCTGCATGAGGTGAAAATATAAAAAGAATCATTGCTGATCTTTTAATTTGATTATTTATTTGCATAGTTTTTCATTAAATGTTTTATTAATTTGATTTTGGATTGAATTCAGGAAGAAGAAAACTCTGAGCTCCACCAGTGAACCAAATGAACCCAGAGAGACTCTGGAGGTGAGACAGAGATTGGGACACAGTGACAGAACCTACTGTACCAAAGGGTTATAATTTGCTGTAAATGTATAAGATCATAAGGTGAATTTACGTATAACTTGATTATGAGAAAGAAAAATCTGACTCTCATCTTGTCGTCTCTCTCTATCAGTTACACTCTGCGTGTGAGAACGTGTCACTCTGCAGCACAGAGAGAAGACGCAGAGGAGCAAGACGACCTGTTGTGAAGCTCAGCCAGGTTTGAGTCTGCTGCATGAGGACAAAAATCACAAACCCAAAGTTGTTTTGAGTTCCATTTGTGAAAAAATAGCTCACAGAAACGTAATATGATTTTCTTCAGATGTAGTTAAACCAGAGGAAGACTGGTCTGAATGCAACAGGAACAGAAAGAAGTACAACAAATGATTTCATTGTCAGTTTTCAGATTTGTGTAGAATACAAGCTTTTTGTACTTGTGCCGGTACAATACATGCGTCCAGAATTTAAACTTTAATTTTACTGTAATATATTGCTTTTCAGAAATACTTATCACATCACACCTGTCGTGGCAGAGAGAGCTAATTAAGTCAAAACAGACATGGAAGCAAAATAATTCACAGCATGTACAGTATATTTTTCTATCATATTTTATAGTATAGTATAGCATATATATTTTAACATATTGAAAAACAGAAGCTGAGCTCTGTCACACTTTGCCACTTGTAACATTTTCTAAGTGTTGTATATATAGTAGTTTGAAGATCATGTCAGTTTCCTCACACTGCTGCAGAGGGCGATAGTGTGCAGGATGTTTTTGATTTCATCCTTAAACAAACTCTTGTGTTTAGTATAGCGGTAAAATTTTCATTGTAAATAAAACTTCAGTCAGTAGCCTGGGCTATATTTGCTTAAATCCCTGAACTCAACAGGCCTATATTTGGGACAGGTGTCTTCGTGGGACACATAATTTGACTTTATGACCGCTTCAGAAGTAGGGAGTCACCAGCACCATTTTATTTTCTGTCTGTCTTGCCGGTAAATCTGAATGAATTATCATTTGGTGCTCATGGTTTTAATAAAATGAACCGAATGATTAAATTATGGAGAATCTGACCGAGCTAACGATGTGTAGCATCTCCAACTGAAGATGTAGTTGCACCAGTGCTGTTTTAAAATCCTTGTATCTTTCAGTTGTCTGTAGTCAAACCTGCAACACAGTGACTGAATGTCAATCAGAGGAAATGTGCAATGCCTCACCCTCATGTTTGTCCTCCCTCTGTAACACAAACAAACCCAGCCCGGTCTCACTCCCAAGTCTCTGAAATCCGGCACTTGGTCAGTGACTTGCGGCGTCAAAAGCCAGCAGGAAAAAGGCGTCCTTTAACGTCAGCAACATCGCCGGTTGCCATTATAGTTTAACAGTGCCAGGTGGTGTCAGGGGGTAGCGTGGTGAGACAAGAATGAAACTTAAGACGACACTGGCGCAGGAGGGACGGGTGGTAGATGGGTCCAACAAACACCAACTTTCACCCGAGAGAATGGTGTTCATATCCCGTAAGATTCTAAAGCTAACCCTGTTCTTTTTTCCTAAACCCAACCACATGTGTTTGTTGTTGAAGGAAAAATAACGTGAATTCACAGTGTTGTACGACGTAGTGCATTTATTTTGAAAAAGACTGTGTGTAGACATTAAACTTCCTGTGAAAAAGGAAGTGTGTTTTGAAAGAAGACAATGCATGTAATAGGCAGAACTTGTGGACGTGGAAAGTCCATGATTAATCGCCAATATGTGATGAGGTCGGAGTGAGAATGTGTTGGCAAACCATAATATCATTCGCTGAATTGGAGCACATGTAATTTGTGACTGGAATAATTATTATCACTGATATTTATTAAGCATGATCTTGGAGACTGTGGTCAAGTGTTATTAAAAGATTAGTCTCCAACACTGTGTTAAAGAAAGGTAATGTTTTCATTTAGTTTTGTTCCTTATGTATTAAGTATTTTATAAAACAATAAATCTTTTGTGAATCATCAATCGCAGAGTGAGACTACCTTTTTTTGTCTGATGAATGTCTGGCTGAGGCCTTTTAATTTGATCAAAGCCCTTCATCAGACATGAAGTGAATGTGAATAACTAATGTGAATAAATAATTAGTTATTCACATTCACTTCATGTCTGATGAAGGGCAGGGGCCCGAAACGTAACACATACGAATAAATTATTCAAGGAGCAACTTCTGGTGTGCGGACTTTAACTTTTATTCCATACTTACTTTTTGGTCCAGCACCCAGCATTAAGTTTTTTGGGATGTGCGTGCTACTTTTACCTGTCATTTCTGATAACCGCCTAGTGCTGCCAGTGTAGGTGGCCAGAATCAGGCCACATTATTTGGCCCAGTTCTGGAGAGTCCATCATCCCGTCTCTCAGTCAAGTCAAGCAACTGCACACACGGCCCAACTTATTATTTCCACTGGGCTGAGTTTGGGCCAATGCTGCAGAGTGTGGGCTGATGCTGGGCCAGGTCATTTTACAAATGGAGAAAAAAACCTTACATAATTAAGTATCATTATCAGTTTATTTATTTAAATATTATATTTTCTTTTTTTGTGCTTTTTTTAATTCTTAATTTTGCTTTCTGAGCGCATTTAGAGTAGAAACCCACCATCATTTATTTTTCTTTGTGTGTGTGTTTGGAACATTATTGGGTTCTGAATGGGTTAATTTGTTTTCACTTGATATGTAAATGTTAATTTGAGATAGCCCTATTTTTATTTTATTTATTTATTTTATTTTGTTGTATCTGTCATTTTGTGTCTGGTTTTTATCTTTGCTCAATGACTGGGAAAAAAGTAAAATATGGATTCTGTCGGCCTCTGCTGGTGAGTGCTGTGTATTACAACATCAAAAACAGGCTGATATCAAGCTGTGGCAATACACAGACAATATTCTGAAAGTCTTCTAATCTAATGTGGCCATCCGATGGGTGGACTTCAGTACGAAGGAGTAAAATTCAGAAGAAACCAGGCAGATCATCTCAACTCCAACTCCAACAGGGCTCCAGGGTGAGCAGCTCTACACACAGGTGAATCTTTATTGTTGTTTAATTTATATAAAATACACATTAAGTGTGAAACTGAAACTGAGTTTTAATACGTTTAAAACCGTCTGTAATTATTGTTACAAGGTTTCTTGAGCATTTTATCACTTTTCTACCAGCTCTTGTATTTTCTTAATTCCTTCACAGAGCAAGACATCAGCAATAAAGGATTAGCAGGTGTAGCAGTTAATAAAGGGATCAAGGATCTGTGATCTGTATTCATGTTTTAATCTTAAAATTTATGGTAAAGCATCCTAACATGCAGCTAACATGCAGCTTAAGCAAAATGTTTATCATGCCAACCTTATTAACAGGAGACTATTAAACTCCTGTAGTTGTCAACATGTTAATATGCTGACTCACGTGTGTGGTTTCTTCCTCAAACATTCTGGTGAATATTATGCACTGGTTTATGGTGGAAATTTTCTATTGATATTAAGGATAATTCAAAATTCAGGCGCTATAGGTGAAAATTCACAACATAAAAATATAATGCACTATAATGCAGTGAGGCCCTCTGCTATTCTGAGACAGCACCACTGAGAGCACCCCTCCTCTTTTGGGTCTTTGGGGAAGACATCTTCTTGAATTAGCCTGATTTCATTTTAATTCACTGATACATTTTGGATTGAATAGCTCGTGTGTGATTCAGCAATATTTCTAATTGTGTTTCCACATTTAAAACACATCCTAAACAGGCCCATCTGCTCTCAGAGAAATCGAAAGTTAAGTCCTAATGGCCTATTTAGAGGACAAAACTAAAGTCGTAATTTATTGAGGATTAAATTGTGTGTGGGTTGTTTTGTTTTTGTTTTTTTAATCTATACTCATATACTCTGCTGTGCATATTTGTTTACTATTATTATTATTATTATTATTATTATTATTATTATTATCATCATTTAATTGCATTTATTTATTTTCTAAGTTTCTACCAGAAACACCCACCTTATGGACACTCATGTATTGGTCTACCAGAATAATGTATATTTCAGTCCGCTCTGAATAACTTATATTCATAATTTGTATAATTCATATGTTCACTTATTTAAACATAAAAATAGAGCAGAACAAATTGATGAAGACATATATGTAATATTAATATTTGTATGTTTTTGTAAGGCAAATATAATTGGTATTATATGTATATATTCATATATATATATCATATACTAAGACTTTTTGTAAGATTGATATTATATTACAATATATTATAGATATAGATATAAGCTAGATATTTGGTATTTACTGTTATATATTATACATTGCATATTTTTGCTTGACAAAAGTCTTAAGTATATGATTATTCTGTAAAAGGAAGCTGTTTGTTTCACTTCACTCAATGAATTATGGAGAAGGGGTGGGATTTTATACTTCCCCCCAAATATTTATATTATTATTTGTAAATATTACTTTCTTTCTGTCTGTCTGCTTGTTTGTATGTTCATGTCTTTTATTTACACATTTGAAATAAATATCAATATCAATCAGTTTGTTTGTAGGAATAAAATATTTCTTATAGTATGTTATTTACCTGCTGATGTGTTTCACAGCAGACAGAGGAGAGGACCAACCATGAGTTTCAAAGCAGCAGCAGCAGCAGCAGCTGGACTTGTTGTCTTCCTTCTCTGTGTGTCAGGTACACATACTGTATATTTACACTGTGTATGTTTCGTATGTGCTGTGGTTGATCATTATAGTTAATTGCTGCTACTTCTTAGACAAATGTGAATGTTGACCAAGCTTATACGTGAGACTGGTGTTTAAATATTGTTTTAAAAAAAAGTTTACTTCTATGTTATCTATGTTTAGCTAACCAAAGTTATAAACTTTGTCATCAGCATAATTATACATGTTGCATGAAGAACTCTAGAGAGCAGGGAATCTTCTCAAACACTTGGCGGTTCCTGATGTGCTCTGTGTTACAGTGATACAGGGTCAGAATGACTGGGGAGTGACTTACACCTCTACTAAGATCTGTGCTGTAAAAGGATCATCAGTGGAAATACACTGCAGCTACACATACCCATCAAAACTAAACGTCCAAGATGTTACAGTGGAAACACTCTGGTTTACTCAAATGAATGGAAATGAACCTGTGGATCTGACAACAGACTCAGAGTATGCAGATCGTGTGCAGTATCACTGTGTTGAGACAGACTGCACTCTGACAGTCACAGACCTGAGAGAGAGCGACTCAGCTGTGTACAAGTTCATGTTAATCACAAGTCAAACAGATGGGAGATTTGCTGCCTTACCTGGAGTCACGTTGTCTGTTACAGGTAATGCTTTTTTGTTTGAAACCTACTTTGATTCTCTGACGTGAAACCGATGTAAATACACCAAGACTAAATTTAAAGATAATGAACATGTTGATAATGATCAGTTTCAACACTATGGGTGTTGACGTGTTTGTTCTTTTGTCAGTATTTCTTTTTTTTAAACCCAGTTACATAATACTGTTTCTTGTTCTCATATCCAGCTCTCCAGGTGCAGGTGACCAGAATAACAGTCAGGCAGTTTTATACTGAGGCAGAGCTGAAGTGTCACAGCAGCTGCAGCCAAGCTAGCCGTCTTTCCTACGTGTGGCTCAAGAGTGGAGTGAGACTGACGAAGGTCCAGACAGCTTCTTATAAAGACTCGTTTCATTTCGGAGACATCATCTCCTGTGCTTTGCAAGGACACGAGAAGTCGCCCTCTCCTTCATTGTGTAAGTTTACTCTACCTTATCAGGACTAAAACATGGACACACACTGACATTACAATACAATTACAATTTCAGATGTAACTTCACCAGAGTTCTGTAGATATTAATGTAGATACAGCAAAAGCTGAAGTACCACCAGTAGATTGGCTAGAGTAGAAAAGAGGCTGAGTAAAATAATATGAAACTGGACAGTAACATTTGCAAACAGCTGATGATGCAGCAGCTGTGGAAATTAATGAATCAAAGTGTTTAATGCAAATGCCACAAACAAATCAAGTCAGTGAGAGTTTGAGAGGCTGGAGTATATATATTGTAATCAGAAACAGGTGAAGTGAGTTGACTTGATGAGGTGGGCATGGTGGACAGGCAGGAGCAGGAAATGTTTCGACAGGTGAAAGGTTGGCAGTGGCAAGGAGGTGTGGGAAACAAGAGTTGAGACGGAGAAGCTATTAACTGTGTCAGTTCCTCATCTACGCTTTCGTCAAAGCCACCAGACTCCATTGACACAAAAAGTCATTTTAGCATGCTGAACAAGAGCGCTGCTGGTCGACCACCGCCCCGATCAGTTTGTGTTACTGTGTGATTTTGGTGAATCTGATCTGTAACAAATGCATGTTCATTTCTCCTCCAGATGCTCCAAAGCGTCCCTCTATGTCAGTGAGTCCCTCTGCTGAGATAGTGGAGGGCAGTTCAGTGACTCTGACCTGTAGCAGTGATGCTAACCCAGCAGCTAACTATACCTGGTACAAGGAGGATGTAAACCTCAAACCTCCCAGTGAAGAACCACAACTTGTCTTCAGCTTCATCCAGTCCTCTGACTCTGGGTGGTATTACTGCAAGGCAGAGAACGAGCTGGGGAACAGGACATCCAATGACATCATCATCAATGTGAAATGTGAGTAAAACAGTTTATTTAAACATCCTGTGTGGAAGAAATTAGAGGAATATATTGGCAGAAATGGGATATTTTATAAATGTGTGCTTTTTGTGTGTGTGTGTGTGTGTGTGTGTGTGTGTGTGTGTGTGTGTGTGTGTGTGTGTGTGTGTGTGTGTGTGTGTGTGTGTGTGTGTGGATAATCACCTTAAAATAAGAATTGTTCCAAATTTTGTTAAATTAAAATGAGCCGTTCATATTTTCATAGGGAGCAAGTCCTCGTCTATGGAGGTCACCATGTTGCACCGCCATGTTTCGACTGTAGCCTAGAATGGACAAACCAAACTCTGGCTCTAGATAGGACCATTCATGTTTTTTCACTGGCCATCGTGCACCGAACTCAAACCACCTCAGGAGGTGGTTTGAGTTTAGCTGCTTCAAGTCCACTGTGCGGTTCACTTAACCTGTGCCTTGTGAACACCCAGGGGCTCCAGGTTCGCTTTGCTCTTCACCATTGTATTTTAAAAAACATGGAATTATGTTGGCCTGCAACACTTGCAAGGACACAGGACGAGGAGTAGTTTGGTCCACGGAAGATACTACACGTCTCCAGATGTGGAATGTAGATTAATAATAATAATACTAATAATAATAATAACAATAATAATAATAATAAATTTTATTTGTATTGCACTTTACATTTTAGCAATCTCAAAGTGCTACAGAGCAGGAAATTTTTCATTTATTTATTTATTTTTAAACTAAACTGCAACAGTCTCCAGCACACAGAAACGCTAAGGTCTGAAAGCAAGGGGCTTCATAACGGCACTGCAGGGGCACCTCAAAGTAAAAACAAAACTAAGGCTGTTTTCACATTTGGTCATTTTCAGCCTTCCAAGAGGACTCAGAGTGGTCACTCGGCATTTTTTGCGCAACCGTGAACGCTCCAAGAGAACTCAGACCCCTCTGAAGTGAACCGAACTCAGACCACCTCGGTTTGCGTCAAGTCTGCGGTGCGGTTCACTTAACCTGCGCCTTGTGAACACAAAAGGCTCTGGGTCCACTTTGCCTTTTGCTATTGTATTGTGGCCCTCCAGGCTTGCTGTAGACAGATCACAGGCTATTTCAGTGGGATGCATAATAAATACAATGGAACCATGGCCACAGGAAACGACAGCACGATCAGTGGACGAGGAGTACTTTGGTCTGTCGGTGAAACAACTGCACCCCACTTTTGGGTCCACTTTCAGAGGACTGAGTTTGGTTCATTTAAAAAGGACTATATGTGAAAACAACCCTAGTTATTGGAGAAAATAGGTGAGCACACATTAGCAGGTGCTAGGTAAGCAGCCTGCCTGCGACATGCCAAACAGCATTGGAGAAACACTGAAAGGTGAAAGTACTTTATTCAGTGTTTTACTTGTTTAAATCACCAGGTCCATTTGTTTTGGAGAGAAGGAGACCTCTGTTGATGATTTGGCCTCTAGTAAGAACCTCCTGAACAACGACCACTGCAGGAATTGTAACATGGAGACGTTTCAGCTGGTTGCAATTTGCAATCTTCAGCAAGGTACCACAAAATCCCTCTAAATCTTAGACACTGGACTCAAAACAAAAGTCTTTGCAGGAGAATATCTTAATGATCATAACTGCTTTGTGCAGCTCTCCTTGCTTCACATTCACTGTGATCTGCTGGGCAGCTCCAGACACATTTTTATTCAGACCACATTCAAAGTCTAAAATGCAGCTACACACAGTTACTGACAGTTTCCTATTTAAACGCCACATGTTCTTCTGTAGTAACTCACATTTAACCGAGAATAATCTCTGTTAACACATCTTAAGCAGATGCTCCAAAGCTTCCCTCTGTGTCAGTGAGTCCCTCTGCTGAGATAGTGGAGGGCAGTCAGTGACTCTGACCTGTAGCAGTGATGCTAACCCAGCAGCTAAATACACCTGGCACAAGGAGAACCAAACACTGCTTCAAGGACCAAAAGGCATCTATCATTTCACCTCCATCAGCTCTGAGGACAGCGGGAGTTACCACTGCAAGTCTGAGAATCAACATGGTCAGATCAACTCTTCCTCTCTATTTGTAGATGTCCAGTGTAAGTCACACAAGTCTATTGCTATTTTTCATTATACAAATGTCCTTTAAAATCATGTAATGGCTATATTATTGAATTATCTCTTATCTTAACTTAATATTGTCCTCCAGATGCTCCAAAGCTTCCCTCTGTGTCAGTGAGTCCCTCTGCTGAGATAGTGGAGGGCAGTTCAGTGACTCTGACCTGTAGCAGTGATGCTAACCCAGCAGCTAAATATACCTGGTACAAGGAGGATGAAGACTCACCAAAAGCATCAGGACAGATCTTCACCATCACTGACATCACAGCTGAACACAGTGGGAATTATTACTGTGAAGCCCAGAACACAAGAGGACGTCATAACTCCACCTTACAGCTGATTGTTGTGGCAGGTTAGTTTGTCCGTGACACTAATTATTGGCTGGTTAACAGACAGCATCACCCGATTCATGAATCAAACCCTTCTAGTGAGGTGCAGCACTGTATATCTCATGACTGTCTATCTCTGTTTCTAGAAAAATCAACAAATACCAAAACAATCATCACGTTGACTCTGGTGTTTGTCATGTTGATTCTACTGCTTCTTGCTATTCTTTGCTGTGTGAGGTGAACAAATGAAAATGAATCATCACTGATGTTCTGCTTTGAATATTCACTTTGATAGTTGGAGTTTTCAATTAACTCTATGTATTTATTTGTTTTTGGATTAGATTCATGAAGACGCAAACTCTGAGCTCCACCACTGAGCTGAATGAACTCAATGAGACTCTGTAGGTGAGAGAGAGATTTTAAAATCGAATTGTTTCCAAATTCCACTTATGAGGCCTTTGACTCTCATCTTGTTGTCTCTCTTCAGCAGTCGGAGTTTGATCCTTGTACAATCAACTCCTCAGCCTCCTCCTCACTGCAGATACACATACCCATCCAGAATATATGGCCATCATGCTACAGTTGAGAAAACATTCTGGTTTGCCGAAGTGGATGGACGTGATCCTGTAGATCTGACAACAGACCCACAGTATTCAGGTCGTGTGCAGTATGACTGTGATGAGATCAGGAACTACTGCACTCTGAGAATCACAGACCTGAGAGAGAGCGACTCAGCTGAGTACAAGTTCAGGTTCACAACAAACCATCCCAATGTTTATACTGGTTCACCTGGAGTGACTTTGTCTGTCACAGGTAACATTTTCATTCATATGTTATTATTTACAAATGTTCAACATCTAGAAAACAATAATATAGATGTGTTTATTTGCGTGTGTGTGTGTGTTGATTGTTTTGTTTAAAATAACATTCCTGTTCCCTCTTCACAAATCCAGGTCTCCAGGTGAGCAGATCAAAGAATGGGCTTGACTGTCAAAGCAGTTGTATACCTGATCACCCTCCCTTCATCTGGTACAAAAATGGACAGAAAATTCAGACACAAGCATCTTCTTCTTACTCAGGCAACTTTAATTATGAAGACAGCTATTCTTGTGCTGTAAAAGGATATGAGGATTCCCCCTCTCCTCCAACATGTGAGTTTACTCCACATATATCTATTAACATAACACCATCTAGTGGAGCTGTGTTATTCATGTTTCCTTAATATGGAGATCCCACTTGTGACTCCTCAATGGCTGCACTTTAAAAATGATCAGAAGATGATTTTATCTTTCAGGTGCTGATGGTGAAACCTGCAACAGAGTAACGTACACTGACAGAAGCATCTGTGCCTTCAAAGGCTCATCAGTGGACATTTCTTGCACTTACAGCAGTTACGAGAATCATGTTGAATCCAAATTCTGGTTCAGTCCTGAACGTAAAGGTCAGTGGCAGAATCCCTCACAGCCGGCGGACCTTTGTAAAGACTCCCAGTTTGCAGGTCGTGTTCAGGTCATTGACACAGAGAGAGGACGCTCCACCCTGAGAATCACTGACCTGAGAGAGAGCGACTCAGCTGAGTATCACTTCAAATTCACAGCACCAAGCTTTGAATGGAGGAGTAGTTTACCTGGTACAACTCTGACTGTCACAGGTAAACACAGACTGATGTAAATACACCAACACGGTACATTTAAAAACACTCAACATGTCGATAAGGATCAATCTGTTTGTGTAATTACTGTTGCATAAATAAATAGATACAAATGCTCTCTACCTCTTATAGGCATTAATACTGTTGTGTTGATGTGTATGATTTGTACATCCATCATCTGTTTTTAGACACAGTGATAATATTGTTTCTTGTTCTCATATCCAGCTCTCCAGGTGCAGGTGACCAGAATAACAGTCAGGCAGTCTGTTACTGCGGCAGAGCTGAAGTGTCACAGCAGCTGCAGTCCAGCTGGTCGTCTTTCCTACATCTGGTTCAAGAATAAAGAGGAAATTACTGGGGTGGAGACGAAGTCTTATAAAGACTGGTTATATCTTAGTGACAGCGTCTCCTGTGCTATAAGAGGACACGAGCAGTTCCCCTCTCCTTCAGTGTGTAAGTTTAATCCACTGTGTCAGAACAAAAAAGACACATACGTTCTGACATTACAACACAATTATAATTTCAGACCAAACCTCACTGGAGTCTTCTAAATCTTAATGTAGATGCAGCAGTATTATTTAGAGTAACAGTTAAAACGAGTTAAAAATATAAAATATGTTGCTCTCAGAGGTTTTTTATTTTTATTTTATTTTTTTGTTTAATTTTGATTGAGTGGGTTTGCTTTTTTCAGTCTATTTTTTATTGTTAAAAAAGGTTTAGTTTTAATTTTTAATTAGTTTTTGATATTATGAGGGGTATTGTCAGGAGCAAGATTTAAGACATTAGGTATGTCAATATATCCACAACACTTTGTGAGAGCAGTGGACTCACTGTTGTGTGGCATCACAATCTAATTAAACATAAGCACTTTACCAAACTGACAATGGCTATAAAGCCATTTCCTGTATATCTATCTGAGTCAGCAAACATATCCAGTATGTAAAGAGAAGAATATGTAGAGTTGTTGAAAACTAATGTTAATGAGTCTAACCTGTGACAGCTCCAGGATCAGAACTCAACAAAGCTGCTGTGACAAATACTAGGGATAATCTTATAAAACAATTACTGCTAAAATAGTCTGTTGTCTGTGATAACAGCTTCTATCATCTTTTAAAGTTGTTCATGTTCATTTCTCCTCCAGATGCTCCAAAGCTTCCCTCTGTGTCAGTGAGTCCCTCTGCTGAGATAGTGGAGGGCAGATCAGTGAATCTGACCTGTAGCAGTGATGCTAACCCAGCAGCTAAATACACCTGGTACAAGGAGACAGTAATCGTCAGACCTCTCAGTGAAGGACCACAGCTCGTCTTCAGCTCCATCCAGTCCTCTGACTCTGGACAGTATTACTGCACAGCAGAGAACGAGCTGGGGAGGAGGACGTCTAATGGCTTCACCATGGATGTGAAATGTGAGTGAAAAAGCTTATTTGAATAAAACATACAGCTTAAATCTGTCCAGTGTTTGCTACTCTCTTTAGCTCTACTTTATATTTCACTTTCATTATCATGTAGCTTGAGCTTGATGTAGGCGTGGATGTTTGCAGTTGCTTCTCTGTCAGCTCTGCTAAATTAGTTTAAAGTTTAGGCTCTTCAGTCTTATTAAAGTAACACCATGACTGTCTGACCAATGAGCATTTAGTATTAACCAACCAACCGAGCGACCAACAGACCAGAAGGTTACAGCCAAAATTAGATGAACAGTGTGTGCTTAAAAACAGTTGTATTTCTATACATGTTCTGGCCTATTTGAATCCCTTTTGTTTGAGACCATGCTGCAAGGTGAGTGTGTTTGCTGATCCTGTGAGTTTATCTTCTCTATCTCCTTTAATTCTAGCTTATATTGGAGTTATGCTATGTAGCGTGTGAAATAGAGTATGGTGAATGTGCTAGGAAAGGTACTGTATTATCAGCACTGCTTCTACCTGGAGCTCGCATGTACAGAGCCTGGGTTTGGTTGAAGGTGGCAGTGCTGTTTGGGCTGAGAAAGCCATGTGTAAGTAAGGTAAAGGAGGTTATTGGGTTAGTGTGTGGAGCAGTGAGACCTGGCATTAGGGGAGTGTCTCTGGGACGCCAGAGATCACTGTCTGGCCTCCTGGAGGTGTCGTTTGACCAACTAGACGAAACACTGGTGAAAGGAGGTTCCCACCTGATGACCCCAAAGACATGTTAGTTACAGTATCACTACAGTTACAGTATCGAGTAGGGATGCATGAAAATATCGTCAGTTTGAGGTCCCAGCTGCACTTTGCTTCACAGGCTGGAGAAATAATGCTTCGTACACAATATGAGAAGAGTTTGAGTCACTTAAAGTTTTTGTGATGCATGTCAGAGGGAAGTGTATTCACTGAGGCAATGTGTGACGAAGATTAATGTACATGTCTGTTAGTGGTTAAAGTAGCCTGCTAGCTAGCTTTGTGGGGCTGACAATGGCTTGGCTCACAAATCAGAGGTTCTAAAGTCGGTTGATAAAATAAGTACAAAAATAATTGTGTTGCTCTTCCGGGCTCGTAGCAGCCTTGTCTCTCATTTCTCCTCCAGATGCTCAAAACCCTCCCTCTGTGTCAATAAGTCCGTCTGGTGAGATAGTGGAGGGCAGTTCAGTGAATCTGACCTGTAGCAGTGATGCTAACCCAGCAGCTAACTATACCTGGTACAAGAAGAATAGAAAACTCAAACCTCTCAGTGAAGGACCACAGCTCGTCTTCAGCTCCATCCGGTTCTATGACTCTGGACAGTATTACTGCACAGCTCAAAATGAGCTGGGGACATCTACATCTGAATCCATCTCTATCAAGATGAAATGTGAGTGAAACAGCTCATTTAACAGCAGCAAACTAATTGAAGCCAACATGGGTAAGATTTGAAAGTGTCTTTCTGGCCTTCACATACAAGTAGTAGTACATTGCTTGTTACACACACACACACACACACCGTGATGCTTCATTTTCTTATTAAACTTGATTTATTTTCATATTTTCTCCTCCAGATGCTCCATGGCAAATCTCTGTGTCGGGTCCCTCTGGTGACATAGTGGAGGGCAGTTCAGTGACTCTGACCTGTAGCAGTAATGGTAACCCAGCACCTACTCTCACCTGGTACAAGGAGAACCAAACACTGCATCATGGTCTAGAGGGCTTTTATCATTTCATCTCCTGGCACAAGGAGGACCAAATACTGCATCGTGATCAAGACGGCATTTATTATTTCCCCTCCATCAGCTCTGAGGACAGAGGGTTCTACTACTGCAAGTCTGAGAATCAATATGGAGAGATGAAGTCTCAGCGTCGATTTATAGATGTCCAGTGTAAGTACAGAAAATATTAATACTTATGACTTATTATTTTCATCCTCATTTCATCCTGACGGTGGCCACTCTACAGTAGGAATGCACTGTATTTAGGGGCTCAAGCCTAAAGGGCCACCAGTTCCCAGTAAGTGCACTGGCCTGGCAAAAGTTTGGCCATAAATCAATGACAGTATGTCCAAACGTTACCAGATGTAGTGGATATTTTTAATAAATCTGAGTCATGCTCCCAAAGGTTTTTAGAAACTGACCAATACGGGGTGACAGTGTTGCGTTTCTGCAGAAGGGCGTGGCCTGACACAGAATTGGTCGGAAATGTATGAGTCTCTGATCATCATGAAACTTGTTAGTTATTTTTAATACAGGTGTTGGAAACTGTTGAAAAGACTGCCTGTGGCTTTAACGAAGACTGTGGGGACTGAGTAGCCAATCCGTGGCTAGCTAAGGGTGCGCCTCTGGATTCTATCTCGCAATTCCATAGGACACGGCTTGCACTACAGAGAGCGCTGTGTTCAAACACCTCACTGGCCAAGTTTGATGCTGCTGTTGGATTTAAAGGAAATGGCCACTTTAGAATGAAAACACAGACAGTACTTACTAACCCTCATGCCGACAAGAAGTCCAGTGTAGTTTTTAGAGATAAGTGGGAGATAATTTGTGAAGCCACTTGCTAATTAGCTCAGTCAGAGAGAAGATGCTCCTTGATGTCAGAGGTTGTGAGTTTAAGCATCAACTGATGTAATATGTACATTATAATGCAGACGTTCTTGTTTTCTTTCTATTCTGCCTCTTGTTGCTCAGAATTGCCTAAAATTGCCCGGCCCCAACCATTTTGTAGTAGCTGATGACCAAATTTTCCTTTTTTGGTGAACTGTTCATATTTTATCATTAAAAACCTTGAAATTGTTATTCTATCTTCTTGATGTGATACTCACAAAGTGCACCAGATTAATTCATTTAGATGTCAAATGTTCAAAATTTTCTTCTGGATTTCTTCCCCTGGACCCCCCTAGCACAGCCCTCAAAAAAAAAATTCAGGCACAGGATTTTTTCTTGCTTCAAGCCCTGTTTAATGTCACCTATGCTGTGACAACCACACATTAATGACACGCAGCGCCTCAAAGCCGCAAAAATTGCAATACACTTGCCAAAATTGTAGGTGTAATACAAAAATAATTGTGTTGCTCTTTCGGGCTTATGGCCGTCTATTTCTGGGGAAAATAAAGATTTTTAAGTTGTCTCTCATTTCTCCTCCAGATGCTCCAAAGCTTCCCTCTGTGTCAGTGAGTCCCTCTGCTGAGATAGTGGAGGGCAGTTCAGTGACTCTGACCTGTAGCAGTGATGCTAACCCAGCAGCTAACTACACCTGGTACAAGGAGGACCACACAATATTTCAGGGACCAGAGGGAAATTACTATTTGGAGTCCATCCGCTCTGAGGACAGAGGAATCTACTCCTGCACGTCTAAGAATCAATATGGACAGAACAGGTCATCTCTATTAGTAGATGTTCAGTGTAAGTACAAATAGGCAAATCCGGCATGCTGTGCACTATCAATATCACCTGATTCACCTGATTATTAATACATCACCTTAATACAGCATCTCTGTATGAGTTTGATAGAAAGAGGAACATGTGTATTTTTGATGGTACTGAAAGTCCTACATTTGGGATTTTTAAATACCCTGATATACTGTAACACCATGATACTGCTCAAGCCTAAATGACACAGGTCTGTGTAAATCTCCTCCAGATGCTCCAAAGCTTCCCTCTGTGTCAGTGAGTCCCTCTGCTGAGGTAGTGGAGGGTGACTCAGTGACTCTGACCTGTAGCAGTGATGCTAACCCAGCAGCTAACTATACCTGGTACAAGGAGGATGAAGACTCACCAAAAGCATCAGGACAGAGCTTCACCATCACTAACTTCACAGCTGAACACAGTGGGAATTATTACTGTGAAGCCCAGAACACAAGAGGACGTCATAACTCCACCTTACAGCTGATTGTTGTGGCAGGTTAGTTTGTCCATGACACTCATTATTGGTTAACAGACAGTATCTAATTCATGAATCAAACCCTTCTAGTGAGGTGCAGCACTGTATATTTCATGACTGTCTATCTCTGTTTCTAGATAAATCAACAATGATCATAACGATCATCATTTTAACCCTGGTTGTCATATTGATTCTACTGCTTCTTTATTGTCTGTGGATCAGGTGAAATTCTAAGAAATAATCATCATCGATCTCTTACTCTCAATATTTACTTTCATGTTTTTGAAGTTCATAATAAACTTTATTTGTTCATATATTTGCTGTTGGATTCAATTCAGGAAGAAGAAAACTCTGAGCACCACCACTGAGCCGAATGAACCCAAAGAGACTCCGGAGGTGAGACAGACACATGACTGAATGAGTAACATCATCCTTTATAGAAACCACCGATGTGTATTTACCTTCACACATGTTCCAACCACATTTGCTGCAAATGCCCACATTTCTTCCAATTTCCATTCATGAGGCCTTTGACTCACATCTTATCGTCTCCCCCCATCAGTTGGTCCAAATCAAGTCTGCAGCAGAGACAGAAGACACAAAGGAGGAGGAAGAACTGGTGTGAAGGTCAGCCTGTTTCATGCTGCTGCAGGGCCTCAAAAGAAAAACTCTAATTAATGTAGTTAACCTGTTAACTTAGGTTCGGAAGCAGAACCACGCCTCAGCCACACCTCTAATCACCTGGCAACCCATCCCACCCTGTTTATCAAGATTTCTCGAGCTCAGACAGACCGCGCTTCTTGCCTAAACAATTCATAGAGAAAACTTTCATACAAACAAAGACAAAACGTAAAGATTGTCTAACGTTACTTACCATGGATCTGGTACTGCAGATCTACCCGACTGAGTCAGACAGTTCGACGATCTGTTCGACACCAGTCCACCAGACTCGCAGCAGCAACCAGACCACAGCCAAACATGCCGGCGTGGTCCTTTTGTCTAAGGCGGCTGCCATTCCCTCCGTCCACGATAGGGTCATTCTGGACGGTGCCTGCAAAATGGAAATGCCAGATGTGGCTACATTTCCTATCTTCTTGGAATGGCATTTCCTTCTTCTACAACGACTTCATCACCCAGCCTGAGGACATTCAACTTGTCACAGTCACGGCTCCCTCCGCAGGTCTTGGTGGCTATTATGGAGGGAGATGGTTCACCTCTGCTTGGCGCCCAGAGTTCAAATCCCTCAACTCAGAGTCCCGCTCTCCTTCCTCTGTGCTTCACGAGCTGTATCCCATCATAATAGCTGCCATTCTTTGGGGGCACGAATGGTCTAGGAAGTCCATACTTACCCACTCCGATAACACCGCAGTCGTAGAGATCTCGTCTACAATCCTTCTCATCAGCCCAGTCTGTCTGACATAACCATCCACACTGCTGACTCACTCATATTCAGGCGTATCTCCAGAACTCTATTCTAGCCACTCCTTCTGCATCGGTGCAGCATCCACAGCAGCCAGACCAAACCATTCAGGTCCTAGGCTGCTGGTCATCCCAAGCATATCGCTCCTACATCCGCAACAGTCTTGACGATCTCCATCAGGCTCATGTTCAAATCAGTTCAATTTAAATCTGACTCTTTTGGGGGCCAGTGATCAGCTCGGGTTGGATATATATGCCACACTGAGTCTCCCTCCGCCCAGTCTTCAGTACATCCTCCCAGACCAGCCTAACAGATGACATCTTCCCTCTACCTCACCCACATCCATTCATCTATTCTCAACATTCAATAACCCCTGTATTTCATTAGACCTTTTTCTTGCCAGTGAAATCTCCATTGAAGCGTTTTCAGGTTTCAGTAGCAGATGATGAGATGAGATTCGTACTTATTGAGCTCCAGAGGGGAAACTCAGGTCCTGCAGCAGCATAAAGACAGAAATGAGTGCAGATAATAAGGAAAGTTAAAAATAGAATAAAATAAATGCCATACACAACTAGTAGAAGAATAGAAGTAAAAATAAAAACTAAACAAGTAATTAAAGACAATGTTACAAGGTGACGTGACAATGGTTTGGTTAATAGCAGCAATTGACCATTCGCTAAGACCCACCGCTTTGTGGTGGTCCGACAAACTGTCAGAGTAAGCATGGAGCCCACACTGTATCTAACTGCACTGCCTGAAGACATATCATATTTTTTTGAGGTTCATTTTGTGTCTCTTTGAGGTCGTTTTGTGCCTTTTGTGGTTGTTTTGTGTCTCTTTTTCTTTTTAAGATTATTTTTGTGGGCTTTTTGCCTTTAAAGGGGAACTAAACCCCTCTCTGTGGGTATTACTCCGCCCAAAGCTTGATTTCAAAAAATTCAGAAAAGATAGGCGTAGACAGGGGCATCATTCGCCTCCAATGTAATGTAATGTAAATTCAGGTGTAGTAACCAGGTTTCAAGCTGTAGAGGGCACTGCACACCACATTTTTAAAATGAAATGTAGATTTTCAACAGTTTGCACTAAACTGTCAAGATTTTGAGCAGGATCAGTCAGTAACACTACTTCACTACCAGAAACAATGATTATCAGCTGAAAAAAAATGGTTTTAGGGTTTAGTTACTCTTTAATGACGGGACAGAGTGAAATGGGGAGACAGAGAGAGAGAGTGGGGACTGACAGCAGCAAAGGGCCGCTGCAGCAAGGCAATGCCTCTGTACATGAGGTGCCGGCACTGTCCACTGCGCAACAGGTGCCCCCATTTTGTGACTCTTTGAGATCATTTTGTGTCTTACTAATGTATTTTTTTGTCTCTTTGATGTCATTTTGTGCCTTTTGTGGTTGTTTTGTGTCTCTCAGGTCATTTTGTGTCTCTGTAAAGTCATTTTGTGTCTTACTAATGTAATTTTTTTGTCTCTGATGTCATTTTGTGCCATTTGTGGTTGTTTTGTGTCTCTCAGGTCATTTTGTGTCTTACTAATGTAATTTTTTTGTCTCTTTGACGTCATTTTGTGCCATTTGTGGTTGTTTTGTGTCTCTCAGGTCATTTTGTGTTTCACTGATGTAATTTTTGTCTCTTTTGAGGTCACCTTGTGTCTCTTTGAGGTCACCTTGTGTCTCTTTGTGGTGTGTGTCTCTGCACTGCCTACTCCTCACTGTCATGACTGCTTTTTATCTTTGCACCATATTTTTAATGGCGATTTTTTTTTTTTTTTTTTTTTGGCTATACAAATAAAGCTGCCTTGCTTTACCTTATGTTGTTGTTATTTTGTGTCTCACTGCAGTTCTTTACATCCCTTCGTGGTCTTTTTGTGTCTCTTTGTGATTATTTATTTTTCAGTCCATAAAGCTCTATAAACTACTAAAATACTGCACTGTTGTCTTGTTTTGTTGTTTGCACATGGGATACAAATGTAACACCTGCAGTAGGCTATTTATATCTGAGTGACTTAGTTTGCCCCAGGCGGTAGGGGTGATCATTTCCCTCGGACTGCTTATAAAATGCACTTTATTCCATCGAAGCACTTTAAATAGCACTTTATGGTATTACTGCTAACTCTGCACTTTATTTCCATGTATTTATATATTGTTTGTCTGTTCGTAAACTATTTGTACTGTTTGTTTTAATTACTGTTTTGTTTTTAAATTGTCTGTGACCTGCCAAGGGACAACAGACATAAATTAGTAGTTCTGCTAACTCCGGCATATTTACAAATGTATTTATACTGATGTTCATCAATATGCATTGTCCCTTCCAAATAAACGCATAAATAAATAAATAAATAAATATCATGTCCTTACTTACAGTTTGCATATAAGAACTAACTACACCATTGAAGGTGGAGGAATCTGCCTCTCCTTCCCTTTTCAAGGTGTGAGGCGTCTGTGGGGAGAGAATCAGGCTCCATATGCTGCTCTAATCCAGTCCAGGTGGTCCTGTCTGCTCCTATTAGAGGACCAGAAAAGCGACGCTGACTCACGGAGGAAAGCCGAGCAGAGTGGTGAAACTCTGCGGATCCTGAGTTCACAGGAAAATCACCCAGGAGACGCTCTGCCTCTGACCACCTGACTCAAAAACTGTTTCTGAGGTAGGGATGGGTTTTTATGCACGCAAGTCCATATAAATCTGTCTGGGTCAGTAGTTTGTCACGAGGATCAGGGAGCTGATGAGACAATCAACGGCACTTGATCCCTATTAACTATCCAACATGTCCTGTTTGTGTGGCGAAGGATAAAGAGCAGAAGTTGTAGAAGTGCACTAAAGAATCAAGTGAATGCTGCCTGAGTAGTTCCCTAAATCACACCCACTGAAACTTTGCTGCAAATGTCTCACTAATATTTAAAATGTCCCTTTTGTTAAAGAAATGGTACAGTGTGCAGTTGTTAGAAATTTTAATCAAGGCTTCTGAGCATATTCCATGATCAGTAATGGTAATAAAAATAACCACGAATAAATATAGAAATAATAAATAAGCTACAAACTAACAGTAAAACAAAGAACGAGTAATGTTGGGGTGTAACGTGACAACACAATGACTCAGACAAAGACAGAACAAAAGTTTAGATCTCCATCAGCATGTTGGACAGCCAGACTCATTGCTTCAAACCAAACCTGGGTCTGATAACATTTGTGGGGTTTGTTTTAACCTCCTGTGATCCTGAGACGGGTGGGGTTGTGCACATCAGCACAAATTTGGAAAGAATCAGGTCAGATAGCAAATACAGTAAACCCCGTTTTCGGCCTAAATCCTTGTCCCACCCTGGTTTCATCTCGGAAGCTTTTTATACTCAAACTTTTTTTTGTACTGGACTCATCTGAACCTGCAGACAAAAACAGCCACAGCATCAAACAGTGCAGTTGATGGTTTAGAGCACTGCACTGATGTTCCATAAACTACACATTGTACTTCATTGTACATCAGTAAAAACACCGAATAAAGCAGTTTCATGTTACAAGTCAATGTTTATCTGACACTGTTTGGGCCGGATCGATAGCCTAGCACCTGCTCACATTTTTTTCTGATAACTTCCTCTCCAAAACAAACGGACCAGGTGACCAGTAAATGTCTTTGGACTGTGGGAGGAAGCTGGAGCACCTGGAGGAAACCCACGCTAACACGAGGAGAACATGGAGTCTCTGCATAGAGGGCCTCCCCCACCACAGGTTTGAACCAGGGACCCTCTTGCTGTGAGGCGACAATGCTAATCACTGCACCACCACCAGTTTTACGTGTAAAAGAACTGTTGTTTTCTGACACTCTAGTCATACATGCAAAAACATGAATGGCCCTATTTGGAGCCAGTGTTTGGTTTGTCCATGCTGGGCTACTGTAGAAATATTGCGATGCAACATTGCAATCTCTGTAGATGAGGCTACAGCTCATTCTAAGGTGATGAAAACACAACAATTCTTATTTTCAGGTGATTAAACACTAAAGAAAACATACTTGTTATATTAAATTCTATTTCTGCCAATATATCCCCCTAAATCCTAAAATGGACTTTGAAGTTCAAGGACTTGTTAAAGAAAAAGAGCTAAATATCAAAGCCATAGAAGGTGAGACATCCTGACTTTTTTCTCATCAGCTAGGCTAAAAAATCTCTAGATGCTACACTTAAAATGCAGCGCAGTAGTATCTCTCCTCAGACCCTCCCTGCTCTATACTCCTAGTTTGTAACCAAGACTTTCTGCTGTACATTTAAATTCTTGCACAAGTGAGCAGCTGTTAGTCTTTCAAAAGCTTCTGTGGAGCCTCAGAAGACATTTTACAGCTGTTTGCACAGGCTTTGTAGTTCTCCTCCATCAGTCCTTTCCCTGCCAGTGTGAGGATTTGAACTGGCACCTTGTGAGTCACCTAGTGGTGATAATCCCCACCCATCTGGCACCTTCTGCCAGCAGGCTGAAACAAACCAGATCTAACAAGTATCTGCAAACATGATCCGACCCAGGTTTGTGACTATGCAGCTGTTCACTTGAAGTCACAGCTCTGCTCTCCCATAAGACAGTTGATCTTCCTCCACCAGGTCTCCGAGAGGCTCTTGATCTTATCAGGTGTCTTCCTCCTCAGAGTCAGCCTCTGCTGCTGGACGCTACAACTGTCTGTCTGCTGGATGCTGGCCAAGATAGCTGAATCAAAAGCATCCTTCAGGTTCTTCTGGGTCAGCGCAGAGCACTCGGCAAAGCTCACCACCCCGAGCTCCTGAGCGAGCTGCTGGCCCTCCTCGGTGCACACCGGCTGCTCGTGGTTCTGTGCCAGGTGAATCAGCACCTGGACGTCCTCCCTCAGGTCCAGCTGGGTGCCAACAAGAACAAGGGGCGTGCCGGGACAGTGCTGACGGATCTCCGGAACCCACTTGTCGATCAGGTTGCGGAAAGAGCAGGGACGCACAATGCTGTAGCAGAGGAGGAAGACATCGGCGTTCTTGTAGCACAGAGGGCGGAGGCGCTCCAGCTCGTCCTTCATGAGGCAGAGCCACAAACAGAGAGGTCAGGTTACAAAAAACTTTACAAATCACAGGATAAGGCTGGCATCATTTCAAACTTTCTTACTGTCAAAAAGACCATGAAAAGACCAAAACCAACAATGTGTTAGTGTCGCTCAATACTTACTGACCTCTCTAACCTGTCTGTTTAGTTTCATTGTAAAAAATCTTAGTTATTTCCAAAAGCAGCTGGTCGCTGTAGATTTTATCAAAAGCCACTGAAACAAGAGGAAATCGTGCATTTGTTGGGGACTGATTTCAGAGACAGATCAATCCACATTTGGTGCTCTAGTGCCAGAGGATCTGCGAACATCAAACATTAAAATATGTCTGAAAATACATCTTTATATAAATTCAACATATACATCAGGGATCCATCAAAAACATAATTTGCAGTGCACAACTATAATGCTAGGCTAACCATTACCTATGAATCCTTGTGCAGTCATATTAGCCACCTAATGCTAAATCACTGTGCTATACTTATCCCTCATGGCCGAGGAAAACTAGTTCGCTAACATTTACAAACTATTGAAACTTACTTGCCAATTACCCGTGCTATTATTCCAAGTGTACGGACGTTCTTGTGATCCGCAATGGATCGTTGTAAAACTTTTCAAGCAAAGGCTCTGACACAGCGTACAGCTCAGGAACTGACAGCAGGTCTGCAGAGGCTAACGCAATTAGCCATACTACAACAGGCGAGCTCAAACGAGAGAGGACCCGAAAGTATTCCAAAACTTATTTTAAGTGCAATTCAGTTTTAAATGTCGGGGGTCCCTGCTCTGTGTCTCTTCCAGCTCCGTGGCCTAAATAAACGTGTGATGTCAGAGAACAAATGTTATGGCACATAATTAGGAGGCCTAGGTGTACGGTTACGGGTAGAGTTAGGAAGCAAGGAGAGGCTGATGTTCCACTTGGGATACTGGGTAACTCCTTTTCCTGCAAAGGATTCCGACAGACATTCAAAAATCCGGAGACAAAATCCACCGAATCGGGATCGCCACTACACACCTCACCTGATCTGGGGTCGCATTCAACCTCTCTTATGAACTAAAATCACAACAACGCTGCTTATGCTGGCCCAGCCTGGCCGTCGACCGGAGGGGACGCCCGAAGTGTCGGGTCGGGGTGGCCGCCTACAGTAGCAATCAGGTCTGATGAAGGGCGAGTAACCCATTTACCCCCTACACACATTAGGTAAGTGAGGCATACATTCAAGTCCAACTGCACACTGCAGGGACATAACGAAGCTTAGTTAAAGGTTACCAGCGTTAGGAGTGTCAGGTAACGAGTCAGGCATAACATTAGGTGTCTTGTAACACCAAAGAAAAAAGGCGTCCTTTAACGTCGGAATGATACGGAGCCGGTTGCTTCGTTAAGGCGGCAAGCTTTCACCTGAGAGAGCTGTGTTCAGGTGCCGTAAGATTCTTAAAGCCAAACCCTGTTCTTTTTTTCCTAAACCCAACCACTTGTGTTTGTTGTTGAAGGAAAAAAAAGATGGCAACTTGTGGTGTTGTACCGACGTAGTGAGTTTATCTTGAAAGAGACTGTATGTAAATGTTAAATTTCCTGTGAAAAAGGAAGTGTATTTTGAAAGAAGACAATGCATGTAACAGGCTGAAGTTGACACGGCATCCTAGAGCGTCAACAACCAACGCACCCAGGGTACCTTGCATGACTTATGTGAACATGGAAAGTCCATGAGCAAGACGCCGATGTGACGAGGTCAGAGTGAGAATCTGTTGGATATACACAGAGGCTTCTTAGCACATACATTCATTGCTGGATTAGGTCTTTCTCATGAGACTCGCTGACAGTGAGAAAATTACAGAATACCATCAACTCCATGCTTTAACACCTTACTGACATCCTCACTACTTCAGACTGGATCTAATTGAAACTACTAAGGTTTTCTGACAATTCACAAGTTCACATGGTGTATCAACAGACAGCCTCTTTTTTCTTTTCTGTTTCAAAACATTTTTTCCATTCATCCAGTTTTCCCCAAAATTCTCCCTTACCCCCATTTGGCATCTGGCCGTGCAGATGGTTTTGGTTTAACTGGCTCAGGTTCGACTCCTTTACTGAGATATCTGAACATTATTTCTTTGGCAGGTCTACTTGCGTCCACAGAGAGAAAGAGATGTTGCCATAGTTTAGATGAATCGACCCTTTAACTTGACTTTAACTTGTGCAAAAGACAGACTAGTTGTAGATTTCTTTCAGTTTTGCTCTCCAGCTCTTTTTCAGATTGTTCAAGCAAAGCTCCTAAAGGGAAAAGTTGGATAATGGAAGAAGAAAAATCACTCTACCAAAAGAGGGCGATGCAGCACAGGGTGACAGAGGGGGCAAAACTTATACTCCACAAGCTCGGGTCACTCCTGCAGGGGGCGATGTAAGCTGTGGAGTTACAGGACCGCTTGTCACTGGGGGGCAACTTAAACTCAAAGGGGTCTTAAAGGATTTCGGGTCAGGACTAAAAGCAGGCTGCAGGGGGCAACCAACACAAACACACCACATGTTTAAAAGCAACAACAATTACTGACAAATACGTATTGATCACTGATGACTTACATTGATTGATCCGTCAACCAGCCCCCATTTCTATCGAGGAAAAAATGCAAAAAGAAGTGTGGCAGAATTTTTAGAGCTCCACTACGGAAGCCTATAGTGCATGCACCTGTATGTTATATGTATGTTAAATGTTAGATTATGTATTTATGATTCAAACTGTGGGAGAGAGGAGGTGCAGCTCACCTGTCCAGCCATGTCACAAAGCTGCAGTCTCACTGGTTTCCCGTCAACCACAACCATCACTGAGAAGATAAAGGAGACATTAATATGTATTCAAAGGTTTTCTAATCTTCATATGAGGTAAATAAAATCGGACACGGATACTGTGTACAGACTTAAAATGAAAAACATGTAGCCGACTTATAGGAAACAAAGTAGACAAAAAGCCTGTTCACTTTCAGGTGTGCGTAAAACTTGTGCGTAACGCTCAAAATTAATTAATGTCAGGCATTACCGGTAAAGTTGTCAAACGCTGTTGGAACATATTCTGTCGGGTATCCGTTGGTGGTGTAGCTGACGATGAGGCTGGTCTTGCCCACCGCTCCGTCTCCAACCAGGACGCAGTTTACCTTGCGCTCAGGTGCGGAGCCGGACCGACGGCGCTTCACGCTCAGGGGGAAATCCCGGTTCTTCAGGCGCCGAATTGGTGCCGGGGGACTGTCTACCCCGCACACCGGCTCTGACACACGGCGTGGCTTCTGTTTCCCGACATCCTGAGGAAGCATGGCTCTGCCTTCGGATAAGGAAGGATTTGTTTTGTTGTTGTCTGGCGGTTTAGAGTGGTTGCAGACTCCCAGCGCGCTCCATCTTCTTGACAGCTCACGTGTTTGTGCTGTTTTAGTTTTCAAACTGCAAACACGAAGCGCCAAAAGATATTTCGCTGTGTTTCGTGTGAACCGTGGCAGAGATTTGAGGCGCGCAGTGGCACAGCCGTCGGGTTTCTCCGCTCAGCAGGAGCTCCTGATTGGCATTCTCTCTACATCTGCTGTGGTCGTGATTCCTAAGAGGCTTACCGAGCAGAGCACCATATGAGGCTCCAGAGATTTCCAAGTGAAATGAACTAAGCTTACTGGAAACCTTTATCCCACAGAGTAAAATATACAGTGTGTCTCCATCTTAAGCCAATTAGAAGATGGAAATAAAGCTCCAGACTTTCATATTGATGGTTGATTTGTACATTTTGTGGAGTATATTTCTGCAGCAGAGGCAAAACAATAAATAAATATGTTGATTTTAAATCACAAAACCCACGAAGAGGGATTACATACAGTGCAGCTGCCTACCAATAGTGTATTTTAGATTTAACTATAAAAATCTTCCCAGTTGTAGCTGCCTGGGACAATATCTGCCCCCTCTGCTGAATAAATCTGAATAATTAGACTATAAGCGAGGGAGTAAATGACAAGAGCACATATTAATACTGTAGTTTCTTTTCTCATTTTTCAGTCTGACTCACTTCCTCTGTCCTGTAACATCAATTCAATCAAACAACCCCATGTTTCACCACCACCACGTTGCTTACAGGTAAATATGTGGAGGCGATGTGGCGGACTGACGCCCCCCAGTGGTGGAATCGCGTCAGCTGCGGGGACTAAAGAAACGGGTGAATGCAACATGAATCATCGTTTCTCATCACCGTCACCAGCAACAAACAAACAGCAGTGTGAGGGAGACAGACAGAGCCTGGAGCTGAGAACAGATTAAAACATCAAAAGAGGAGCGAGGAGGCTGCAGTGAACACGCTGCGAATCAATCTCAAGCAAACAGGGACAAATCATGTCTGGTCAAATCAATCTTGTTTTTATGATCCTCATCAAGCAAGAAATTGATGAGGATCATAAACAAAATACACAGATGCATATTTTCCTAAACCAGATATTAAACTGTCTCTGACATGTGAGGGGATTTAGTTGAATGGTTTAACTGATATGGGATTTTTGGGAGCTGCTATTGTTAAATATTTGACCCTTTTGACACCATAAGGTGTGTTCTTCTTGTTAAGATGCACTGAAACATCTGAAACATCTTTCTTCTGGCCTTTTTAATGAATAACTAACTTAAATTATTATATGACATAAAAATGTGAGTATAGAGCAATTGATTGATTTAAAAATATTTGACAGAACATGCATTTGTCAGGTGGGAGCTTTAATCACGGACGAACAGAACTGATTCTACATTAAAAGGCTCACAGTGGCCTGGTGTATCAAACTAACCTGGTTTTATTCTGTCATTACAGACGAGACGGGCAAAAAGCATCATGGAACCCAGTGGGCGTCTTCATGTGTCTTCACTTCTGCAGGAGGCTGCAGAGCGTCAACAACATGGTGAGAGAGGAGCAGTGTGTGTGTGTGTGTGTGTGTGTGGGAGGCGGAATGTGTTGCCATGCATTGAACAGCACCAAAAACACCAGTGAGTGGGAGTGAAACCATAAGCACCAGCAAAGAACAAGACACCGTTTCACACGCTCTCATACACACACCATGCAGCTCCGCTCTGTGTAGAAACCGTCATGTCATTAATATGTCAGTCTGTACAAATTTGTACCCAACGACTTCCCCTGGTATCTGCTGTACCAGTGCATCTAGTTCAGGTTATATCTGCATCTGAGATTTAATATCCCTCAAAGAAAACTAACTGTTTCCTCCAGTTTCAGTGTGAAGGCTTACTAATGTCTTTTCTACTGAACACAACCTTCAGATTTATTAAATAAAAGTGCATTAATGTCACAGTAGGTGATGTGAATGTACAAGGTGGGAAGAGAAACATGTTGCAAACATTATTTTTAAATGAGTGGAAAAAGAGGAAAAAGATTCAGTATGCTGTGGACTTGATCCACTTAATAAAACCTTTTTGAGCCCCTTTGAGTCTAGTTTGGGGACGTCAGAATTGCATCCCTGTTGAAGTTGTTCTATTGGCTTCATCACACCGTGACCTCCAGCATGCACTGGAGTGTTTTGCAGCCAGGTGTGAAGCAGTTGGGATGAGAGTCAGCACCTCCAAATCTGAGGCCGTGGTTCTCTGTTGGAAACCAGTGGATTGCCCTCTCCGGGTTGGGGGAGAGTTACTGCCTCAAGCGAGGGAGTTCAAGTATCTCGGGGTCTTGTTCACGAGTGAGGGTAGACTGGAGCGTGAGATGGATCGCGGGTCACTGTGGCTTCTGCAGTGATGCAGGCGCTGCGCCGGTCCGTCTTGGTGAAGAGGGAGCTGAGCTGGAAAGTTAAGCTTTCAATTTACTGGTCCATCTACGTCCCAACCCTCACCTATGGTCATGAACTCTGGGTAGTGACCGAAAGAATGAGGTTGCGGATACAAGCGGTGGAAATGAGTTTCCTCTGTAGGGTGTCTGGGCTCAGCCTTAGAGATAGGGGGAGGAGCTCTGACATCCGGAGGGAGCTCGGAGTAGAGCCGCTGCTCCTTCTCGTTGAAAAGGGTCAGTTGAGATGGTTCAGGCAAAAACACAATTATATTTATTTTTCATGGATAATTTACTCATATCAATGTTTTCAAACACATTGCATATATATTTTGTGTTGACAAAACAACTCTCTCTTTTACTAAACACGTTTTCCAAACAAATGTAACATGCTAACGTTATTAGCACAAGCCTATGGCAGTTTACATTGTATAAATTAGCCTAGCGGCCAGCTGAGATTTCCTCTGCTCAGGATAAATCACACACACCACTTAAAATGCTATTTTTGTGGAGGCTTTTTTGTCTTCAAAATTGAAATTGAAGTTAATAAAAGCTTTGTTTCCACTGAGGGAAATGGTTTCAGCTTACAAAAATAAACAGGAAGTCTGCATTGCCACAACGTGTAGTTACATGTCTGGGAAGGTGCATGCCAGGCTACATCTTAGGCTACGGCGTCGATGCAACGCAGAAATATAAATTCTGCCGTACCCTGCTTTAGGATGTGCCCTGCTCTCCCCTAATGCCCTGAATGTTGCAAGTGAGGACAGTAAAAAATGCTCTCACTTCCAAAAAATGTTCTCGCTGTCAAGGTCTTAAACTGAAGTTTGTCCTCATAAAGATAAGCATATGAGAGCAAACTGTCCCACGGCTCCTCGATGGTGATAAATCTACTAAAAATAATCTTTAACCAGGCGCTGACGTCACTGCTGTTTAACAGGATTAACCAAAAGTCAGTGAAAAACAGCAGAGATCTACCAAATCTGTGAATGGAGACATCGGGCAGCCCTGTTCCAGAAGCTGGCACGACACCCAGAAACCCATAAACCCTGTCAACACACACACACACACACACACACGTAACATACAAAGCTGCTATTCTCCTCATGTACAAACAGTCTCCCTCCTCCTCCTCCTCCAACATCTGATAAACTAGACACCTAATCAGAATCTTTGGGGACCCTGGGCCTCCTATTGGAGTTTCCAGACCAGGCAAATACATTAACTCAATTTAGAGTTTGGGATTAAGGACCCACCCCTTCCCCATTAGGCCCATAACACACATACACACATAGATACAAACACACAAACACACACCATCAACCCTCCTCCTCCTCCTCTGCCTTTCCTCCTTCTCTCATCTCTCTTTTTGATGGGATCAGCTGAGCGCTACATTCTCTTCTTCCCCTGCACCCTCTCTCGCTCTCCCCCTCTCTTTCCCTCTCCCTCTCCTTCTCTCGCTCTCTCTCCCTCTCGCTCTCTCTCTCTCTCTCTCCCTCGGGGGACCTGGGTGCTCGGACTCTATAGTTATGGGCTGGGGCCATCTGTCACCGTGCGCATTCACGCAGCCACCAGAAGGCCGCAACATGTGCAGATTTAAATGGAGAACCCAACTTTCCCAGGACACACAGGCCTGACCCCGGCAGCCGCGGCAACCCCCCCCCCCCCTCCTCCTCCTCCGCCTCCCTCCCCATCACCCCGTGCCTCCCCCCTCATCCTCTCCTCTCCTCCGTCCCACGACCATCACCACCACCACCACCGCCATCCAGCATCCCTAAAACCCAGACCCCACCCACCTGCCACACCCTCCTCCAACACCACCAAGAAATACTGTCTGCATGTGAATCAGTGAATTAGAGCTCCCCCCAAACCGCCTGGACCAATCACCCCACTAAGTGTGTGTGTGTATGGTAATGGCTGCGCAGCGTGCACGAGCACCTTCTTTACACACAATGATGGATTTCCACCTTACGTAGCAGCTGATGGTGAAGGGGGAGGCGATGGAGGAGGTGGGGTGAGGGTGGGAGGAGATGGGGATGAGGGCAACCCCTGGTGGATGTGTGAGAAACAGAGAGATCAGCTGATTGGTAAAATTGATTGTGAAGGAGAGAGGGAAAGGAAGAAGGGGAGTGTGTGTGTGTGTGTGTTGAGCAGCAATACGAGTGTGTGTTGTGGTTTTTGTGGTTGCAAGGAGGGGTGGGTGAGGGGGGGGTGAGGGGTGGGAGGGTAACAGGATTGGTCTTGTCTGTGGGACCCACGGGGAGGACAATGGGACCGGCGGGGGTGGGGCGAGTGTCACACGCTTTTGCTTTGTGGCTCGGTCAACAGGCGTGTGCCACGGGTGTCGTCTCGCCTCCCCTCGCCTGCTGTCCGACTCCGGGAAAGGACCGGCAGCCATGAGAACCGGGGCCCCGGGCCCTTTAATGAGGGGCGTGCTGTTTCTTATCAAAGATGGACAAGCCATCATTACAATCATCATTAGAAGCTGCACAATGGAGCACGCCTCCCTTAGCTATGGATGGGAAAATCCTCCTCCAGAGCTGCGGCGGCGAAGGCGGTGGCAGTGGGGGATGAAATCAAAAAAAGAGCACAAAAAAAAGTCTCAGTGAATGTGTCTATTTAGTGAATCTGCAACAGTTACGTCTGGCGAGGCAGCACTGATCATCAGGTGCAACTGCAAGATTTTAGCTTTACGTGAACACGATAAGAGGAACAAAAATCATAAAACCTACAAATTAATGCAACATTACTTTGTCCCGGAACAAGGAGCCATCCTTTGTTGCTATTTCTGAGATGTCGCCCTCTTATTGGTGCAAGTTTTTCATTAACCGTATGGAGGGTCTGATGCTTCATGTCATGCGGGACGGGTGGTAGAGATGATTCCCATGTTGATGACTTAAGTGCACTCACATCAGAGTCAACTCAAATATATGAATGCAGAGTCGTGTGAGGGTGAAATGCATTCATTAAATTTAGTCTTAATTACCTTGAATATTTAACTTTGTCTGACATAATGCGTCCATATTCGTTTCATTCTCAGGCTTCTGTGTTATTTAGTTTCAGGGTGAAAATTACAACCTGAATGTTGAAGTGAATGTTATTTACAAGTCTGAAACTGGTAACTATGGTGACACGGACGTAGCATGAACTTTGCAAAAGGATGGAGGACGTTGTATTGTGTGCAACAAATAACTGAAGTCCTATCATGATCTGTGACAAGTACAAACATGCTCAACTCAATTAAACACCAACTGGAGAATTTTGTCTGACAGATTTGACGGTGCTCTCTAACACCTAACCCTGGCCATCATTAAAACACCAAATAAGGGAATGTCATTGTGAGGAACTGGGTTCATCAGATTTGGAGCATCTATGCCAACAAGAACTGAAGCTGTTCTGGAGGTTTGTCTGTGGGCCTAACACCCTCAGTAGCAGAAAACTTCAAATGCAAAACGACCATTTAAATGGCAATTACTCACTTTGTTTTTCTCACATATGTCCACGGTGAACTGAGAATTCAAAAAAGGTGAACATGAATTCAGAGGAACAGGAATCACATTTAACAACTGTTGTTGAGGCCTGTGAGCAGAATAAAGGTTTCTTCGTGAATTCAAGGTGACATGTGGTAAGTTATCGACATTTTGTGGATGATGTACTTCTTTAAGACACTTTATGTTGTTTTTTTCCCCTTATTTCGAAGATCAGACTCTTGTCTTCTGGGTCATTTCCAAAAAGAACACCCTGCTCTAAAAATAATGCAGGTGCAACACACCTGAACTGCTGGGGGTGCAAGTTGAGGAGATTATTAGAATTAATCTGACCTGATTTGATCAGCATCAGTGTTTGCATGATCAAAGGAGAACTTTGCTATTTTTATGGTTTACTTCCAAAGGTCAAAGTCTGGATCTGATTTTATAGGACACAAACATTATTTAGTGGTGACAGTGAAAAAAAGAAAGTGAAAGAAAAACTATTCAAAGCTCCTTTGACTTGGAAGGATTAAGACAGTCTTTGCAGCTGCAGGGATCTTTGAAGCAAACAGAAAGGACCGTAGTGGACATTCAAGTCTGGAATCTACAATCCAGCCTCCTTATTCTCAATCTCAGCTACGAACCGGGGTAAGATTTGCACCATCACACAGAAATCATGATCTCTCTTTGTATCATTCAGCTCTCTTTTTAATTCGCTCTGAGGGGGCTGGGATTCAGATTCGTCCAGGTTACCATGTCATGCACCATAACCCTGCTCCGAGTATGTCATCATTAATGTTCAGCCAAAAAACATGTTGCTCCGCTGTGGCCTTTCTCAAGAGTCTCCTCCAAGTCCTTTTTAATGCTCTCCGCTGGCCTGTGGCCCTGGCCGCAGGGAGCATTGTCATGGTGCTGAAGGTGGAGGGGATACTGGGAGGAGGTGTGTGTGTGTGAGTGTGTGGGGAGGAGGGGGGCATGACGCTGCAGCAGTGGCAGCTGGCGGCCCAGCTTGCAGGGGCCATGTCTTCACAATGGAGAGCCTTCCCCCTGGGGCCAGTGATTTAGGACAGGGCTCTCTGGACAGGCCCCTGGAGAGGAGGAGAGAGAGGACACTGGCTTTGGAGGAACGCACCCACCCTCCCCTCCTTCTCCTTGTCTTGTCCTCTAAAGCTTCCCTGCTGGTTCCCTTGCCCCCCTGGCTCCTCCACACACACTCCTGACACCCTCCCCTCATCCCACCGTGGCTAAGCTCTCTCCTGGGACGAGCAGCCAGGCCTCTGGACGGGGAGCATTCCTGAGGTGTAGCAGGCTAACGCTAGCCGGACACAATGGGGGGACGACAACAGGTGCGTGTGGATCCTCTGTCGTCCAGCGGCAGCTGAGAGATAGGGACGGGGGCTATTATGGCGCCATTATCCGCCGCTGCTCTACCGGTGGGCTGTTGGACCTCTTTTCTCGAACAAAAACAAGGCTTTTTATGTGTAACCTGGTCTTGTATCCACCCTGCTCCGACAAGCCTCTCTTTCATCCTCCTACCCCAGCTAGCACCTGCCACCCCCGGGCCCTCCAAACCAGCCCAACGGCCACTTATCCCAAGACTGGATTCAATTCAGTCGAACCCCAACTGCAAGAAAACCTGAGCCCACTTGTTTAAAAACACCCACCACTTATACCCACCATATTGGAGCCATAGAAATTATCCAGGCAGCCACCTCTGTACGCCACCCAGCCCCCCTCCCTCCTCTGTCCCTCTGAATTATGTTATGTCTCAAATGAGCAGTCATACAGCAGATTGTTTGGTGCAGCCACTTGATATAACTGGTGACAATGCCTCTAACAGAGCGAGTGTCCTGGGGGGATAGGCAGTATTTGGTTACTGCATCCCTGATCTCTCCCCATTGTGGTCGGCTCCGGGTCCCATGGAAGGTTGAAAGGGGGTTTGGGGAGGGGGACATGTGCGCATATGTGGGCCCACAACGCAGGTGCCTACATCTGTTCATTTCTGGGCAGATGCTCGTGGTTGTAGAGATAGAGAGGGAGAGTTAGGGAGAGAGGGGAGGGGAGGTGGACTTCCTCCATTTACTCTCTCATCATTCATGCTGGTGATTAAGCCTAGATGGAACAAAACTAGAGAAGAGAGTAGAGGGGTGACAAATGAACAATTGCACTTCTTCTGGGTCCAAAAAAAGGATGCAAATCACTCATGTGTTTTGTTTTTTCAACGCCAAATCCACCACATGGGTAAAAGCATTTTGGCCTGGGGTTGTTTGGTTGTTTGGACTCGGCCCTTTAGCTCCAGTGAAAAAGAAAATGTAATTCTACAGCATAAAATGATTTTGGACATCGGTGTGCTTCCAACTTTGTGTCAGCGGTGTGTGTTTGGCCCTTCCCTCTTTCAACATGACACCAAGCCAGATCCATAACAAAATGGTTTCCCCAGCTTGGTGTGAAAGAGCTTGACTTGGCTGCACAGCAGTTCAATCACCAAGATAAATGCTGGCACCATGCAAACCACAGATGTGTTATTGTGCAGCACATACACTTCAACTTTACATTTCCAAACATTTCAACAACGCTGTGATTAACATCTGGTTGGGTTTAGGCACAAAAACTGCTTGGTTATAGTTCGGAAAAGATCATGTTTGGGTTTAAATATTGATGAAGATTCTCAGTCATCCAGGTCATGGTAATCCTAAGTGCTATACTGTAGGCAGCTGGACCGAAACATCACCGTGTGTCTGGCTGGGGTAGCATCACAAAAATGTTGGGTTGGGATTTGGTTTTAAAATACCTGCTTTTGGTGGCACTGTCCTGGCTGGAAATACAGCAGTGACGGATCTGTAAAAAACACAACTGCTTTTTGTGATACTGTCCTGGCTTGAAAAGCAGCGATGTCTCGATAAAAACCAGTCGCTTTTGTGGCACTGTCCCCGGTGAAAACACAGCAAAGGGCTGCTAAAAAACACCCACCTTTCACTAAGAAACACGAACATTTGGTGACTGTAAAGCTGCTGGAAACACAGAGAAGACTTGTTTTGATTTTTGCTGGCATGGAACAGGTATCTCCCCTAGGTGCCACACCATCCATCACCCCCTCCAGCTCATGGTGACAAAGTCAGCTCATACACTAAGTCACTTTAAAAATGCTGATGTGCTACATATTAAATGTAGCAAATGTAACCTAACCGTGGTGTTAAAAAAATGTAGAGTGCCAACATTTTCTTCTGATGACTGGGCTGTGCATTGACCTCAACCCCATCCAACACCTTTGGGATGAACTTTCCAAAGTGGTTTTTAGATTCATTGATTAACGTGAGTTTTGATAATAAATAACTTGCTCAAGTCAATTACGAAGGTCTGTGTCCAGCTCATCAAATATGAGTTACTCCTGATTTTGTAAGTTTTATTATTTCATAGAAAATTTAAAAAATCTTTCAGTCAAACAAAACAAATATTTCAAATAAACCTGGAACCTGGCTGCAGGGCTTTGCTCCCAACCCCTTTTAGGGAGCAAAGCCCTGCAGCCAGGTTCCAGAAGAGTGGAAAACGTTAAGGCATCAGATGGATGTAACATCTCACAAAAAGGTGTAATATTTACATGTCCACATACTTTTAGCCAAGTAGTGTTCATGATACAGGCGACTGTACATCATATAAAGCACTGGCCATGGCAGTTCCCTCGGTAGGAGAGAACATATGTGGCTTTATTGTTATACGATGCTATTGGGTTTAATTTTATTGTATTATAGTACAATAAAATGACTCGACAAACAAGTTTAGTGCGCTTATCTTCACCTGCACTTTTTCCGCAGCTAATAATGTAGAGGTTGTTATCTTGGCCATTTAATCATTGTACACCCTGCAGCCACTGGTGCCAGTTTCTTGTAAATCACACCAGATGTGAGAGAAATTAAATGAGAACAGCCACGCTATAGACTCTGTGAGGGTTTGAGCATTTAAACATCAATATTCACATGCAGATTTTAGTGGGCAATGTTGACCATCTTAGTTTGGCGTGGCAGTAAACAAAAAGTACAGCTGAGGCTGTTGGAAGAGGTTTGCCTCATAGGTTTAGGGGCAGCACTTGATGAAAAGTTAAAGGATCAAAGTTATGAATGTCTGAAGCACATTTCATGGCAATCCAGTTGATAGTTGCTGAGACATTTCACTCAAAATCACAAATACGAACCTTGTGGTTTGCTAGATGAAAAGTTAGAGGTTTACCAAAGACAATAGGATTCCACCTCCAGGGACCATGAATGTCTGTGCAAACTCTCATGTTACATTTCAGCAACGCTGTGGTTAAAATGGCCACTTCTCAAGGCTCAACAGCGACGGGTTGCTAAAACACAACCGGTTTTGTTGTTTGTCACTTTTAAATAGTGGTCTGCAGCTTGACGGGCGTCTCACCCAAGCAGATAACTCTGATGCTGAAAAATGAAGCCAATGTGGAAGTGTCAAAAATTGCAGTTCCTTAAGGCTGGCTCCACAGCACAGTGAATAGACTCACATGTTAAAATGGCCAACTTTACAGCAGAAAAAAAACACGTGCACAGCCTGGTATAGAAAATGCTTTTAGTTTCTATAGCTTATTTCAACATTCATGACAACTGCACAGAGGGGAATATTTATATAACTCACAGACTGCATTTTAGTAAGGTCCAGAGTTATGCATATTAAGGCCACTCGAAGTGACAGTCTGTAAGTCAGATCCACCCGTCACTCCTCCACAGCTCCATCCTCTCATCAAAATATGGTCATTTCTGGCTCCAAAAAACCAAGATGGTGATGGCCAACATGCTGGACTCAAGGCAGTCCACAAACCAATTTGTGACATCACAGTGGTTACGTCCCTATACTGTACAGTCTATGGTCTTGCTTAGATGTCAGGCCATCCACCATCTCCTCCACTTCTGGATGACAAAGTCAGCTCTTATATTCTGACTCAGCGGATGTAAACTGTGGTTATAAGCCTGCCAATGGCTGACTGATTTCAGATATCATTCTCCCATCCTTCCTCTACCGTATGTTACCATTTCCAAATCCCCTTTGCTATGGGAAACAACAACCTGTGAGCCAACAACTTAAATGCTGAAAGTGGCATGTTTTGACTTTTGGGTCGTGCAATAAGGCGTGTCTGTTTTGTTGTTTAAGCGAATTGTTGTAAAGATGTGCAACTCTCATGCCTGATGTTGGTTGGGTTTCTGACACAGCCAGTTGGTGCTGATTTGCCCCATCCTCTGACTCTGGTGTTCCACTTCACATGAGGTTCTGTGCAGCAAATCGTCTGTGGTTTGAACGGGTCCGGTGAGCTCCTTCAGAGCTGAAGTATAGTCTGGCTTCACCTCCAGGACACTGATTATCAAATTTGTCTGCTTTATCACTAAAAGTTTTGTCTGTGGCATTTTCTTTTGCCTGGCCATTTTACTGACAGTGCTCACCTCACCAAATGCAAATATTCCACCAAAACAAGTTCACCCTGACACTATTTTACAACAGCATCATCACTGATGTGCACACTTGGCTGGCCAAGAAGACTGTAATTGGTGTAAAGACACAATATGATATTTGTGTAATATTATTTTACAGAAACTTTATGGATAGTGTCCTCTTTTAAGGCACTTTTCTAAATTTTAAATAGATTAAGGAGATATTTTAACAACTGCTGTGACACTCCTGGACACTCCTCACCATGACTTTATTTGCTTTTTTAAATCTCCCACAGAGTGTCCCTATAATATCCCACCAATATTCTCAGAGGAACCTGAATACCCAGCCTGCATTTGTACCTCATTAAAAGTATAATAAGCCTATAAAACACCACATTTATGAAGTGGTGTGTTGATGTTTGTTTAACCCTTTAGCTCGTCCTCATTATAGCAGGTTGATCTCTCATCAGCACCAACTTGAGTATTTGTTTTGGGTAAACGTGTCGCGCGCAGTATCAGTTGTTGAAATATCGATTTTATTCATAGGGACCTGCATATGTTGCGGTGCGTCACCCCGGGGTGCGCGGCAGATGTGTTTTCATAAACATTGGCACGCGACTGGCCACGTACAGCTCCCTCTTTACCTCCCCCTTAGGTCCCCAGTGTCTCTGCACACACACACACATACACACACACACACACCACCCCCCTCCTTTCTCACACACACTTATAACGCACACACACACACACTTGCAGGCAGGCGCGTCTCTGGGCCCCCCACGTAATTACTGCGGCACTCTTCCCATAAACTTAAGCTCAGCACGTCTCCAGTAACAGCTACGTATGCAAATGAGACAGCAGCCCGGACCGGGAGCCTGGATGAGCCGTGGGAAGCCGTGGGGAGCCTCGCGGAGCCCTGGAGAGCCCTGGGGAGCCGCGGATCTGGCCTGTGGCCCCCTCTTCAGCAGCTGGCCACAGTAATCTGATCTGGACACAAAGGAGCCTGTTGATCTCTGCGTTTCAGCAGGTAAACAGGCGAACCAGACTGGAGAAGACACTCCAGGTCTGGTCTTAAATAATGTGTCTCGATGAAGAACTTTGACAATAATAATAAAAAAAAGTTGCATGGAGTAGTTTAAATTTTCCATGTGAATATTACAGCAATTTTTCATCACGTTAACGACAGTTTTTTGTGCGTAAGCATCACTGAAGACTCGGGGGAGGCGTGCGTAAAAGCATCTCCTGAGAAAGTGCTGATTCAAAACCTGCCATTTCCTTGAGGCTTTTAGTAGCCTACATTTTAGCACGAGTGGCCTCTATAAGACACCCCCCTTCCTCCACCTCCTCCTTCTCCTCCTCCTCCTCCTCCTCCTCTCAACCCTGGCAGTTTTGGTCTGGTGCCTTGGCCCTCCTGCATAATTCAGGGAATGGAACCACCAACCCTGGCACCACAGGCTCGACTCACTGGAAGCTTTCACTCCGGGTGGAGATGTGTCAATATTTCCTACACAGATGAGGTATCAGTGTTAAAAAAATCAATTGATCATCACATTAACACCCTCCCTCCTCCCCTTCCCCAATCGCCGCTTCATATGATCGATATCGTGTGATGCGCGCTGTGTTTACGTTCCCACGAGTGACCATGTGGTGTCTCCTCTTCGGGGACCAAAAAGGAAAAAAAAAACCTCCTGGCTTCCCCCTCGCCATATGGCCCCGGAGGGCCCATACCGTTACAGGTCCTTTAACATGCTTCCAGTTGAGTGTAGACGGAGCCCGGTGGACAGAGGCGCATAGAGACGTGCGCTTCAGGCCGGAGGAGGGAAGGAGGGAGGGAGGGAAGCAGGGAAATAAACGTCGTTTTCTGGATGTGGAGGGGGGGTGGTTAGTGGCAGATGGCTTGTAAGGGTCTGTCCGCGTCTGAAGGCGTGTCGTGGTCCTTCACTGAAGACCCCCTTCCTCCCTCCCTCCTGCATTCACAATCAATGGAAATTAAAGCGCAGAGAATGGATGAATAGTCAGACCCCGAGTCACCCTTTTTTGTTTGGCGCAGCTACTGGTGGGCAGGAGTTAAACTACAGCAGCCCCCTACAGTAGCACTTTAGTTAAACAGTCAGAGCTCAGCCAGCAGCATCTTGGCCAGGAGAAAATGGGGACAGAAAATATACTGTAGGGACAAATGTGTCCAGAGTGGGCAGTTTATATTGTAGTTTCACAGGTTCAGCTCCTGGTTGAGATCTCTCAGCTCTGGCTTTGTTTAGTTTCTGTACAGTATTGTTCAGGTTTAGATGCCTTTTCAGTCAAACTCTTTGTTTATCTGTGGTCAAGTGCACAAAAACTGCAATCTGTACTGATAGTGCATCAAAAGTTTAGGAGTCACATCAGACTGGCAAATGACTGAGGTTCAGTTAATTCCAGGGAAACACTTCTTAATCTCAATTTAGTTTTAGTTTCCCTCATTAGGCCTTGTTTTTACTCCAGTTTGCAAACTTTCAAACCCAATTTTAGCCTCATAGTTGAAGTGGATTAACACCAGCTCTATTGGAGGCTATGCAGCTCCTTTGGATTTTACTTTCTGATTATTAAAAGTGCAGTTTATTTTAAAGGTTCAGAGAAGCACCAAGCTGAGATTTAGATACTTTATGGAAGCTGTAAAACAGTTTAAACTGCCTCCCTTAAAGACTAAAGAAGTCCCTTCTCTCTGAGAGAAAATTGACCTAATTGATTTTTTTTGTCTCTATCTGAGGTTAATTGTGATGGTCACGGTTCAGCCGGCGTTTGGTTTGAAAAATAGCTCGGTGTGAAAGGAGAGATGGACAGGTTTATTAATGGAGGAGGACTTTGTTTAGTTGTTGCTGCCATTGATTAGAGGTAATAAGTAACTACGGAGGCATCAGCCATGTTTTGTGACATCAGAAGTGAAGGTTATTTGGAAGAGAAAGGGAAAGCATGTCACTTTTTGGGGGGGTGTTTGGGGGGAGAGGGGTGGACCGCCTCCCCCTGACAGCCGCGGTGTGGAAGACGGATCACAGCAGCAGGTAACGGACACCGGAGAGAAAAGCAGCAGTCGTGACGTGCATATCTGAACACAGTGACGCAATGTACGTGCACGGTTTTGGTTGCCCCGCGCGTGCAGCTTGCTTATAGGCCCCATTATACAGCAGAAAAATCACACTTCTAATGAACGATCTAATTAAGAAACAACCCCACCTCCTGCTCCTTATTCACACGCGCGTGCGCATGCATGTGCGCACACCACCGTCACACAGAGACAAATAAGACTGAAATAGTGTTGTTTCCCACGTGCTACTGCAGATTTAAAGAGGAGAAGAAGAAAAAGCAAATGTATGTGATATTTGTCCGGTTATGTTTGTTTGATGTGAAGTGAAAAGTGTGTGTGTGGAGGGGAAGGGGAGAGTGTATTGTGTATGGGACGTGTGGGCGCGCGCTCAGCTAAGGGAGGCGCGCGCACGCTGTTATTGAGGGGAGAGCAGGTGCTGGCCGAATTACCATACAGCTGAGGGGGGAGAGAGGGAGAAAGAGCAAACTTATTCCTTCACCACACACACAATAACAAAAGTTCCCCCTCATGTTGGCCACGCGAGCGACTCCGGTGCGCGCGCGTCCGCTTTGCACGCACGTACACACATGCGTTTTTTTTTTTCTTCTTTTTAATCTTAGCCCGGAGAATGAGAAGAAGGGGAGAGCAAAATGGAAAAGCAGGAGTCCAGCCCCTCAAGTCGTTTACCTCACCACACAGCTCTGCCAAGGAATGTTTTCTTTAGTCTTTTGAGTCAATTCAAAGCATCAAATTCTTCCCACAACCAGAAATACCAAAATTTAGAGGGTGTGTATGCAGGGAAGGAAAGAGGGAGGAAGAGAGGAAGGAGGAGGAGGAGGAGGAGGAGGGGTGTAAACAATTAACTGAGTCAGGGTTTGACCAAGAAACATTTTTTCCTCCTTTTTGAGAACTTTTGAATCAACTTCAAGCAGGTTTTTGGGGGGTTTGTTTTTGGCACTTTACCCAAAACGTCTTAAGACGCCAAAACACAAAGAGGTTTGTCCAGTGAGGCAACAGCTGGAGGGACCAGTGCAACCACATGTCAATAACATCCTGTCAGAAGGAAACCTGGCGTGTGTAGGTTGTTCCAAACTCTTTACATTTTGGTTTAGCACTACTTCTCGACTCCACAGATGTTCCTGATTTGACTGGAACATTATTTTTGATTTAGAAGAAGCTGCGATCTACAAACAACCACAAAAGTAAACACGTCAGTTTTATCTCCTCCTAATCTTGTAAAAAAAATGAGGTCAGTTTCTCTGAGAATGCCTCTGAATTAATTAGCAATTTATGCAAGGTTTTGTTAACATTAAAAAGGTATAGTCTGATTATTTTATCCATGTTCTTCAACAGGTTATCTGGCAGTCTTTTCCTCCGCCTTCAGGACTCACTTCATTTTTTAATGTTTCACTTCTTATTTGGTCGAAATACTTTCACACGTCTCCATTTTGAGCTCAGATATTAACGCTGTATGTGCTGCGCTGCTGCAGGGGTAATAAGGAGGCTGTTGGGGTACTTGCATGGGATCCCATTGTGGAGAGCCGGGCCAGATTGGGAGGTGAAGTCGGGGAGGAGGAGGAGGGGGTCCATTTGCATGTTATTACCATAGCATGTGTCAGGCCGTATATAACAGGCTGCAGGCGGCCTTGGCTAGAGACAGACGCACAGTTCAGAGTGAGGAAAGACATTGGGAGGAAGAAGGAAGCATGTTGGACCAGTGACAAATCTGTCCTTGGGTTAGACCAAGACCTTCACACAAAAAGCTACTTCCTAAAATTTGTCACTTTCTCAACAAAACAAAAAAACAAACAAGGAGCTCATCTTTTTTTTCTCTCTTTACGCACTGGATTAACGCTTTATAACGGAACTGGAGGACTTCTCTGTTTTTAAAATTCCACTACGCGCACTCGCACAAGTTCACACATCTTGTTTTGTGATTTTATTTTTCATTTTTAAGGTTTGGGATTTATCCTTTTTTGTTCCTCGGGACATGAATGAGAGCGACGTGGCTGACAGCGGCAGCAGTTGATGAGAAAACCCCGTGAGGCGACAGAAACGTGCTCAATGCATCTTCCTCAGAGGGATTGAACAGGAGGAGGCACCCTGAGGACAAGCCGAGCCCCGAGACTTTTTATTTTATTTATTTATTATTTATTATGTATTTATTTAATATGGGGCGCGTCATCCTGCTGACTCTTGCCGTCATGTCCATGTTGCTGTGCCAGGTAAGATACAGAATCTCTGTTTTTTCCTAACAATGAACCATCACCACCACCACCACCCTCCCACCACAACACACACTCATACAAGCAGTACTGTGTGTGTACAGCTAATGATAATAAGCTGCTTTCCTCCGCAGGGGTTTTGTTCGGGAGTTTTTGAGCTGAAGTTGCAGGAGTTCCTAAACAAGAAGGGAGTACAGGGCAACAAAAACTGCTGTAAGGGAGGTCTGACTTCGTCTTTCCAGCAGCAGTGCGAATGTAAAACCTTCTTCAGGATCTGTCTCAAGCACTACCAGCCCAACGCCTCCCCGGAGCCTCCGTGCACCTACGGCGGCGCTGTGACGCCCGTGCTCGGTTCCAACTCGTTCCAGGTCCCCGATGTCATCCCGGAGAGTTCATTCACAAACCCCATCAGGATTAACTTCGGTTTCACGTGGCCGGTAAGTACAGCCATTCATGTCCGTTTCAGTACAGTAGAAGTGAAGGCAGCGAAATCGCGCCATTTTGGGGTAAATCCGTGCGTAAAAACGCGCTGCGGCACGATTTCTGACCACAACGTCAGGGACGAGAGCGCACAAAGTTTACAGGTATTTAGTTTCACCGGATCAGGTTAGCAGTTTGCATTCAGCACAGTGAGTGTATGGCACAATCGCCTCGGGCCTTTGCTTGATGTTATCGCCACATCTCCGCTGGCCACCTGTCTCATGAAGCCATTTGTCTTCCCAGGGGACCTTCTCGCTGATCATTGAGGCATTACACACCGACTCCAAAGACGACCTCTCCACAGGTAGGAAATAAACACCCTTCCCTTTCTTCATTTTCATCACATTCACGCACTTTCTCAACCATTAACCCCTCACCGTCTGCCTCCACATGTGCACTGCAGAGAATCCAGACCGCGTTATCAGCACCATGACCACCCAGAGGCATCTGACGGTGGGAGAGGAGTGGTCCCAGGACCTGCACACCGTCGGCTGGACGGAGCTGAAGTACTCGTACCGCTTCGTGTGCGATGAGCACTACTACGGGGACGGCTGCTCGGTGTTCTGCCGGCCGAGAGACGACGCCTTCGGCCACTTCACCTGTGGAGAGCGCGGGGAGATTGTGTGCGACGCCGGGTGGAAGGGACAGTACTGCACTGAACGTGAGTAACAAAACTTTCTTTTGGTAATAGGAGCATCTGCAGACGTGTGTGTGTGTGAGGTGCTGGAAACTTTGAGGAATTATCTTAAAATATATTTTGGACACAATAATTTAGGAGATGAAACTGGAGATAAAACATCACAAAGTTGCTTTAAACTTATTATCAAGAGATTATAAAATGAGGTTTTATTTTCTTGTAAGCATAGAAAATGTATAAATAGTTAATTTCAACATTGGGTCTGTAATCAGATCCTCCGAGTGCCGTTAGAAGGCAACTTGTGCGTAAACACCACACGCGCCCCCTCCTCCTCCCTCACACGCACACACACACACGACCACTTGATTTATTCTAAGGAAAGTTTTTGGGAATAATCTCACGCGTGCCATAAATTTACATGCTACCTTCCGATTCGTTACTCTCGGAGTGGGCCGGGCGCTGATTGGCCGAGGCGGGGGAGGTATTGTTTGAAGTGGGCAGCTGCCGGCAGAGAGGAGACAATGGAGCAGCTGTCGCGCACTGGCAACACACTCGCCAGCTGTCCACTCTTATCTGCCCCAATCCGAGACATTAAGGGGAGTGGTGTGTGTGTGTGTGTGTGTGTGTGTGTGTGTGTGCGCGCACAGAATGAATAAAAGAGTTTTGACCCGCAGCGAAGAAGAAAAAAAGAGGGTGGTGGGGTGGGTTGAGGGGGTTTGTGTGTGAGTGTGTGTACACTCTCTGTGGCACACACACATTCACACACTCCCTCCTTTGTCTCAGCACTATGTTAAGCAGAAAATTCTTCCACGGTGATAAGGAGAGTTTAAGGTAATGGCTGATGGGTTTAGGAGCCCCCTCCTTTCTTCCATTTTAATGACTTTGTTGAGATTTAGGTGATAAAGTTTTATATCTTCAGGAGCAAACAATGAACCTGTATCTGAGTTGTTTTTGCCTCAGTGTGTCTAAGAAGTTTCTTTCTCTCCCTGTACAGCAATCTGCCTGCCAGGCTGTGATGAAGAGCACGGCTTCTGCGAGAAACCCGGAGAGTGCAAGTAAGTTTCTCTCCACCGGTTCACTGGGGCATTAATTAATTAGTGGGACACATGAGGTAATGTGAGTGGACTGACCGGTGTTCCCTCCTAATTGGACAACAACAGGTGCAGAGTGGGATTCAAAGGCCGCTACTGCGACGAGTGCATTCGTTATCCGGGCTGCCTCCACGGGACCTGCCAGCAGCCCTGGCAGTGCAACTGTCAGGAGGGCTGGGGGGGACTCTTCTGCAACCAAGGTGAGGAGAGAGTGTGGTGAGAGTTAATGAGTGATGAGGGAAGACAGGGAGGAAAGGAACCTGAGAGCACTGGGTGTTGAAAAGACGTCTATGTGTTGGGGTACAAAAACGGAAAAGTTGGGTTTTAAAATGGATTTCTAGACATTTAGGTGACATAAAACTCTTTGTTCTGAAGCATTATTTCAATGTGAAGCAGGCCCTGACTACATTTGGAAGAATATTCATCGAAATGCTGTTTAAACTGAAGTTACACATCCACAAAAGTCACTTGTAACCACATTTTCTCCTGGGTGCTTCAATGTCTTTCAACCGGCAAATTGTCAAATCAGTGTTTCTGGGTTTACCTCAATTGTAAATCCCCAAAGCCAGGCTTACTGGGAAGAGAGAGATAGCGAATAGAAAGTGGAAAAAATGATCTTGAGGTCAAGCTTTGCAAAGTCAGCACACGATCTTTGCTGTACGCCATCTCTCCGGTCCTTAATCGCTGAAAGCTGTTTGGTGAAGTTTAAAAGTCTGAGTAGGGAGAGAAGCAAAATAAGACGTCACGATAGCAACAAAACAGACATCAACACTGCGGTAAAGACACAACAACACAGCAGCAGTTGTCCCGGGATGAACAGCGAGAACAGGAGGCCAGGCGCAGGAAACAAAAAACCACTGGAAAAAGAGAAAGAGTCGAGTGTGCTGGAGGACAAAAAGACATTCTGTCGCTGCTGCTGTTGTCCTGCCATGTGTTGTGCTGTGGCTAATCCACATGTGCTGCTGTGTCTTTCCAGATCTCAACTACTGCACTCACCACAAGCCCTGCATGAATGGAGCCACTTGTAGCAACACTGGTCAGGGCAGCTACACCTGTTCCTGCAAGCCTGGCTTCACTGGGGCCAGCTGTGAGATCCAGGTCAACGAATGCGCTGGAAACCCCTGTCGCAACGGAGGAAGCTGCACTGTGAGTGCTGTTTGGTCTTCTTGAATTAACTTGGAATGAGAATGGGGACATCCTGTGAAGTGTGTGGCTGAATGCCACCTGGCATCTTTATCACATGCCTCTATCTCTTCTCTTCCGTCTGCTTTTACACACCCTTGACTTAAAACCAGAGAGGATGTAAACACCGTAAAACAATCAAACAGATGCAGCATATTGAGATTCAGAAGGGTTCAGTTTGTAGCAGCTGCAGTTGCAAGACAGATCTGGATGTCAAGCCTGTTCTATTTTTTCCCCGCAGGATTTGGAAAACACATATACCTGCACTTGCCCTCACGGTTTCTATGGCAACAACTGCGAGCTGAGTGCCATGACGTGTGCTGATGGGCCGTGCTCCAACGGTGGCCGCTGTGCTGACAACCCTGACGGAGGCTACTTCTGCCAGTGTCCCACGGGATACGCAGGGTTCAACTGCGAGAAGAAGATTGACCACTGCACCTCCAGCCCCTGCTCCAACGGTAAGAGTGATGGGTCCAGTCAGCTGTAAGCCCGTAGTATCTGTCTTTTCTCCTGGAGATGTGCAGATTGATTCAGTGTGTCTTGAATGCCAAACACCACCTAGGGTTTGTCCGTCCAATGCTTGGATCACACATTCACACCACTTCTTATTTCTGCTCTCAGGCGCACATTGTGTGGATCTCGTCAACTCGTACCTGTGTCAGTGTCCAGATGGATTCACTGGCATGAACTGTGACCACACTGGGGACGAGTGTTCGATGTACCCATGCCAAAACGGCGGGACGTGCCAGGAAGGTCCTGATGGTTACACCTGCACCTGCCCTCCGGGATACACCGGCCGCAACTGCAGCTCACCCATCAGCCGCTGTGAACACAACCCCTGCCACAATGGTGCCACCTGCCACGAGAGAAACAGCCGCTACGTCTGCGCATGTGTTCCTGGCTACGGTGGCAGAAACTGCCAGTTCTTGCTTCCAGAGCACGCTGCCATCCGCGGGTCAGAGGTGCCCTGGATGGCAGTGGGGTCCGGCGTGGCCCTAGTGCTGCTGCTGCTGGCAGGATGTGCTGTACTTGTTGGATTTTTCCGATCAAAAGTCCAGCGTGGCGGTCAAGTAGAGACCGTCGGCGAGGGAGAGACAATAAATAATCTGACTAACAACTGTCACCGCAGTGACAGAGACCTGGCGGTCAGCGTGATGCCGACACCAGGCGTCAAAAATATCAACAAGAAGATGGACTTCTGCAGCAGCGATCCTGATGAAGGATCTTCACCAGGGAGGAGCAGCTACAAGAGCCGCCATCCGCCCGCAGACTACAACCTCGTACACGAGGTCAACTATGAGCAGGCGGCCAAAGAGGCCATGCTGGAGGCAGCCTGCGAAGAAAAGTGCCAATCCCTGGACTCATTTGAGTTTGAGGAGAAACGCAGCAAACGTTTAAAATGGTAAATATCTGACACTGATAGGTTGAATCTCTCAAACAAAATACTACATCGAGGCTGTCAGGATGAAAAAACTAACATTTTTCTTTCTTCCCCAAAGCGATGCATCAGAAAAGAAAGCCCCAGAAATGTCTGCATGTGCGGACACCAAGTACAAATCTGTGTTTGTGATGTCAGAGGAAAAGGACGAATGTATAATTGCAACTGAGGTGAGTTTTGTATGTTGTTACCTTTCAGTGTAAAAAGTCTTCTTCTGCGATCATCTGGCCAACAAACACTAATGTACTTCGTCTCTTTGTGTCTCTACAGGTGTAACGAGCCACCAATGGGCTGCCCGTTGCTCATTTGCTCTATGGGAGAGTTTTTATACTCCTTCAGATGCTGCTCTAACCCTAGGGGGAGGTGTCCCGCCTTGAGACTGCTGCTGATACTGAGACGTTTAACTGATATTCAGAGTGAGCTGGTTCTCTACTGGAAAATAAGCGCAGGCAGCGGCGGCCTGTGGGATAGGAACTGGCGGGGTAAAAATAAAAAGTTTACGGTTGAAAGTAAACTGCCACTTAGCTTTCTGTTCTGCCTTTTATTGGGGAGTGGGGGTAAAAAGAAAAAGAAATATAAACGGACACTGTCTCGTGGCGACAAAGTGCGACGCCACGATTTTTGTTTTTGCAACATTTGCACCCAGGCCTTTTCTCTAACCCACACGCCGTTGCTGAGCGCAGGAACTGCATCAAACGGTGGATGTTTGGCCATACTGGCCTGTTCTTCATGAGGCTGTTCACATGGGCTGTGCACCCATCACTACACCTGTGAAGACTGTATGTATACTTGATCACTGTGTTAACTGAAGTGCGTTTTGTTCCCCAAGCCCTCCAAACCATTTATGACATAGTATTGTTCATTTCTTTTGCTTCTTTTTGGGACATGAAAACTTTGTCTTAATTGAAAAAAAAAAAAACTGTTGCTTTTTGATACAGATTGTCCTTTTGTAAAATAAAGAAAGAAAAAAAACAAGAAAAAAGTTATGATTTAAAATTATGATTTAATTTAAGTTAATTTAATGATTTTGTGTTATTTTTATTTTGTATTGTATATTTGTGATGTTTGTTATGATTATTTAAGTTGGCTTTTTTTAATGATGATATTTGCAAAGGCACTTCAGGTCAATGGGACTTTTTTTTAAGAAAATGTTATTTAAGAGGGATTGTACTGTACAAATTGTTATGTTACTGTCTCCTTTACCGTTTTTGAATGAAGGAATTAGCCAAGACTATTTTTCCAAATAAATATTGCTAAACGTGAAATTTTAATTGCGTCCCACTTTTGTTTTGTCCATCTGCAAGCACTCTGAAAAACACTTCTTTAGGGGTCTGTGAGCAAAGTTAATCAGTAACATCTGTTGTCTTCCCCTGGCGACCCCATAGTGGGCTTTTCTATGCCGACACTGTTGGCTACTGCCAGAAGTTGAAAGTGTCTCCCTGGAGACGGGAGAGGGGGCCTATTCATAAAAAACAATGTCCCTACGCTAGATTTACCACTCCTATTTCTCCTCCTAAAGAACAAGTCAGGTAATTCATGGCTCTAAAATTCAGATCAATGTAGAGTAACGCCTACTGGACATCCAACACTTGGGGTTTTGGTTTTCCACCCTTCCTGTTTCCAGCAAAAATAACTTTAGCTGCTTCCCCCCCCTTTTATCTGAAGCGTTTTCTTTCTCACTGCAGTAAAGTTTTGTCACATCTAAACGCAGCCATCATTTGAGAGTGAAACTTTAAATTCACCAGCCTACATTTGGAGTTTTTTTCACAATTACCTCTTTAAATTCCCCTCAGTTTTCTTTCTTAATTGCCCCACAAAGACGCTGATTGTATTTAGACACAAATAACTGTAAATCATCAGCCCGGTAGAGTTGGCCTCTGAAGGGGTTTATAACCCCGCGGCATTATGGGAACAGACTTCAGCAGACAATGATGGAATTGACAATGGGGCACACAAAAGGCCACCCTTGGGAGAGCCTGCGTGTCCCTCGGCATGCTGGGAGAAAGAGAGTAACAGGAACAGATGTTGTTGAGTAACAGATGCCTTCTGGCCAGAGTTCAGCCACGACCAGCCAGACCTTCAAAGGCCCGAGCTGCAGGGTAAAAAAAAAAAAAAAAAAAAAAAAAAAAAGATTATCTACGGACTTCAAGAAAAGACAGCTTTTACACTGTCTTCATGATAAATTTGTTGGGATTTTGAGGAATGGCAGAGATAAGAGAACACCTAAGAGGACTTTTGTGTCAAGTGATGAATACAGACAAAGAAACTACAGTACGGCTGCAGCAGCACACAGAGCGTTCACGCAGCAATCTGAGGAATAAAAGGAAAGTTATTTTTCACATTTGAAAGAAAACACAATGAGAATTTCGCACTTTTTAAGGGTCGAAACACTGTGGTGGAAAATTCACATAATGGGAGTGAAGTGAAGACGTTAATGTTTCATTAAAAAACAACAGCCAGAGCTGCATCGTGCAGATCTGTTTCATAAAACCGCAGATAACAAGGTACTGACAAAGGCTGTAAATAACTATTATTTTCTCAATTAGTCAATAATAGTGAAAATTTTCCGTCCTATTTTTTTTGACCGACCACCAGCCCCAAATATTTAGTTTACGATCAAATAAGACAAAAAACAACAGCATTTTAAACATTTTGCTTAGAGGGATACCCTAATCTATAATCAGTGTATTACATACAGTACATGTCAGTGAACACGCCCCCAGTTTGGAGAAGCAGGCTGGAGTCTGACACAGAAGCAAAGCAATGTACTGCTGTTGGTAGTAGAGATGTACCGACACCACTTTTCCCTTCCCTATAACGAGTACCGATCCGATACCAGCGTGTAAAATAAAAATGGATGGAATATGAATTGTTTAATGTCTCATCTCCTAAAACTCTATGTAAAATATTAAGAAATATTATTATTATCATTATTATTATTATTATTATTATCCAGTGTTGACACAGATCAAGACACAGGTTAAAGTGCAGCCGTATGCGTAATGACGTGAGGCATTCTCGCCGATACCCGATACCGCATTTTAGGCAGTATCGGAGGCATTTCCAATAGTGGTATCGGTATCGGTCAACTCTAGTTGGTAGCAGGCAACAACAAAATGTATCTTAGCCACAGAAAAAAACTCAGTATCAGTTAAAGTGGAGGCTGTATTGAGAGTAAGCAAGTAAGCCGTGTATCAGTTTCAGTTCCCCTTCCATGCTCTCATTAAACCCACCAGACTCCATTGAAAAAAACTGTAATTTTAGCTCATTGAACACAGGAGCTGCTGGTCTACGGCTGCTTTGATCAGTTAATTAGTTTGAGCTATTGTGTGACTTTGGTGAATCCGAGCTAATTCTTTTAAACGCCAAAGTCCTACCATCATCTGATCAAGGCAGCAGTAGACCAGCAGCTCCTGTGTTCAGCAGTGTTAAATCTTTGTTTTTCTCAATGGAGTCTGGCTTTGAAGAGAGTGATATAACAGCTTCATTTTCCTGATGGAAATCACTGTCTGACAGAAAGGTAAAGCAGTGACAATACTCTCAATATAGCACACACTTAAACTGACAGTTTTTTAGGTGCCTAAAATACATGTTGGTGCTGACGCCTCCATGGCAGCACATTGCTTAGCTTACATGTCAGACTGCAGCCTGCTTTTCCAAAGTGGGGGTGTGTCAACTGACATGTACAGTTCGTAATATACAGTCTATGGATAGTAGCCTCATACAACCCCAGTGCAAAAATCTGAACTATCTCTTTAAACATACACAAAAGATTTTTGTGTTCAAACCTTATTAAAAAAAAAAACAAGATAATAATCCACCAAAATATTGTAAAATATCTGCGGGTCTAAATGAGTAATTCATAAAATATGAGAATATTTTAGAATTTTAAGAAACGTCTAATATGCTTCTGTACATTTATCGCCACCTGTGAACCAAGTCTGGTATTTTAAGTACAATTTCTAAGTACTTGTACATTACTTGGGTACTTTTAATGCTACTTAGTACTTCTACCTTTCTTCTGAGGCAAAGTTTGTACTTTTGCTTCACAGCAATTATCTGACATCTACAGTCACTAGTTAGTTTAATGTTTTACTTACAAAACAGTAGCAGCTTTTAAAACATTGTCACTGATTAATCCACCTAACTGCATATATAGTTAATAATTACTTGTGGCATCTGCTTACACACAATACATGAGTGATAATAATTTCAGTGACGGGGCCATTCTTCTGCATAATGACTACTTTCCAGTACATTTTACTGTTAATGCATCACACCCAATTCCTCTTTCACCACTACTTTTTTAGCACAAAATAAACAACATTTTGACTTAAATCTGACAAAACCTGATCAAATAATGAATAACAAAGACGAAACTGATTAAACTTTAGGTGCAAGCTTGTAGGATGTGATAGCTGATAATATGAGGTAAAGTATTGACCTGAAGTTTGATACCAGGAAGTCTACAGGTATCAGACACTTAAATATTAAGCTTTTTAGGACCATTTCAAGATAATTTTTCAACCAACTTTAAGACAGATGTTTGGACAAATCTTCTTTTTCTCACTGATACACACAGGTCAGTATAAGGATGAGTTGTATGTATGTGATCCTGTGCAAAGGGAAGGTTTTATGTGGGATTATGGTTATTACAGTGAGTTAGGTCAGTGTACAATTTGCCAACAGGTGCAAGTATAGTAAAAAGACAGTAATATGTTCAGTAGTAGGTTCAAAGATTTGTAACATCAGAAATGTGGACTTTCACACAGAGGAGCTCGACTCATTTTGACAAAAATAAATGTTGGATAAATGAAATAAAGTAAAATGTTTGAGGCAATTAATAGATTCTAATTTAGGGTTATTTAATGATTTTTAAGGCCTAATATTAATAATATTGACTTTATGACATTTTAAGGACCTGCAGACAACCTGGATATTCAGACCTAGCGACAGGAGCACATGCATGCACACACACACACACACACACACACTTTATATTTGACTGAATGAATAAAAATCACCTCAGTGACGAGCAGCTGGCCTGGAGCCATAGAAGACTTTTTATTTGGAGAAAGAAATCCTTGAAATCACTCATTTTTAAAATTCAATTAATTTATTGAGTACGACATCTAAGTTCTCAGAAAAAGTTAAAATCATGCCTTTAGTCTTTTTATACATAAAAGATGTGGTTTTACGATGACAAGTGATTTCTTTTTTATAAAATGACTGTTTCTTCTTCTGACATATTTAATCTCTGTTAAAGAAATATTAATGTAGAAAAACAATTATCAACTTCCCTCCCGATAAAACAAAAAAACAGAGAACAAAAAAAAAAAAAAAAAAAGGCATAACACAGTACGTTACAATGCGCTGACATGGCTTCAAAGCACACATATTACAGTACTGTACAAGGGTCCGCCTCAGACAATATGCACCAAAACCACTTCCACTGCTGAGGATAGATCAAACCTCTGAAACAGCTCAACACTGCTTATTTACCAAACTCAGACCACAGCATGGTGTTGGCAACTGGCAAATGAGGTAAATATTTCCAAAAGAAAAAAAAGCACCAAAGGTTTGGCGTTAAATTTAATAGTTAGCTTATGACCAACAGTGAGTTGGAGGAGTTTCAGTCCAGCTTCTCTTAAACTCTTTTTTTAAAACCTATTTTCATCCACAACGCTGGCGAAACAAACTACTGAGTCTGCAAATTATTTTGCAATGTTCAGAGGCCAATGAACACACGCTGGCAGGCCCGCTCCGTGTAAATAAGCAGTTTTTCCACATTTAAATGGGACATTTAATGTCAATATTTATAGTGAAGTCCAGACACAAAGGATCTGAATCTACGTCTTTGCTGGACTCACTCTCTTAAATGAAAAAGAAAAAAAAAGTTTTGATTCAGCTGATATTTTAGTCAAATTATCTCATCCCTCGCAAAGTTCACAAGCTCAAAAATGTCTCACTTGTTAGGGAGGTTCACTTATGAAATCATGTCAATTAAAAGGCTCTTACAAAGCTTAAGTAAACTACTGAATATCATATAATGCTTCGACTTACAAACATTAAGGAAAATGAGCATAAAGCAGGGACACATTTTAAGATCACCTTTTAGGTGTTAAAAAAAAAAAAAAGGGAAACAAAAAGAATCTTAGGCCAAATACTTCAGGGGACAACAACATCTAGGTCTAAGTCATATGATGTGCAAACTTAATTGTGCATAGAGATCAAATTGTAATAAATATTAATGTGATAATTAACATTATCACGAGTTTGACTTTGTCAAAACTTGTAGGGGTGATTGTACATTTTCATGATTAATTTAGTTTTACTAAAACGTTAAAAAGTTTTTTTTTTATAGTGCTGCGAGAAAAGCTTTTAAAGTTTTTTTTTTTAAGCAACAAACACTTCCCATTTATTATTAACCAGAGCCCCAAAAGACAAACACAACCAAACACTCAATAAAAATCCTGATAAAAATCATTGATTTGTCATAGTTATTATTCAACGTTTAACTTCCTCTGAATGGCTCTTTCACTTTAAAAGTTTTTTTTTTTTGCTTTTTTTTTTTAATGTTCTGCCTTATTTCTGCATCAAAGAATCACATGAGCAACAAATAACAAACTGAGCGTCATAGCGATGTACAGGAATTTTACATAGAAGTACTTTCGTAAGTTTCCAAAACGTAAACGGATCTATGGTAGCTTTAGTTTTCACTGTTTCTTCGTCTGATGTAGCTTAATAGATGTGAAGCATAATGCCTGTCTTTGGACCACCGAGGTAATTGTAGGTGTGTGTGTGAGTGTAAAACATGCTGAAATGTTTCCCAAACATTTCAAATGAGAAAATAGTGTCCCTCCGAGCCGCCGGAGGCTCATCCTGGTTCGAGGTATATGATCCTGGGGCCGACCAGTGGCGCCTGTGGAAAATGTTACAAAGCTGTCTGATGGATGATGGTGAATTTCATTCACACTGCTGTGCATCACGCCTCCGCCGCCTCCTCCGCCTCCTCCTCCTCCTCCTCCTCCACCTCCTCCTACTTCTCCTCCTCCTCCTCCTCCCTCCCACCTTCCCTCCCCTCCCTGCTGCAGTCTCACTCTGCTCGGACTACTTTCCTTCTTTATCGAATCATTCATCAACAACCCTCTTTGTCACCCTGGTTTGCTCGTGAATAGCGCCGGGCTCCATTCAACTTCAATTCAGTTAATTCAGGAAGTGCTTTTTTCTTTGATATTAAAAAAGATGGGAAATCTTAGAAAACAACAAGGCTTAGGAGCTTTTAAACTGAAGGGCACATTTTCCTTGTTTACTTTAAAGGGGACATATTATGCTCATTCTCAGGTTTGTATTTGTATTTAGGGTTTCTACTAGAACGCGTTTACTCGCTTCAATGTTTAAGATATACTATGCAGGATTTTCCCGAAAAACAATGTATAGACTCACACAATAATCACACAGAAATCCCTCTCAATCATCACTTCTGGCTCAGTCAGTACATTAGCATGCAGAGTTACAGCTCCACTAGGCCATTTAATTGCACTACTGTCCTTGTCCCAGTATACAAGCACAGGAGGGGATGACTCTGCTGTGATAGGCGGCGATATGCCCCCTTTCAGCTTGTTAATATTGCTCCTTTTTCCAGTTGATCTATTACGTCACAGACCAAACAATCTCCCCTCTTCCTCCCATCCATGTATTTTCAAATGTTTAACTCTTTCAGCTGACACAGCATGAACTGTGTCTCCTCATCCATCCAAAATATCACGGCTCTGGATGCAGATTTCGCCATATTGTTACCGGTTTCTTCTCTGTCATGCATTTAACGATATTCAACTTCCAGGTAAAAGTCTGGGGCGGACACTGTGGAGCATGTGTGGAGCGCTTCGGCCAGTTTGAGTCTGACTGACTGTATACATGCAGTTATTTAGTACGATTTCAGTCAGACTAACATGTTTACATGTATATTAAAAGTCTGGTTTTAGTCGGACTAACGCAATAAATTGATTTTCTCTACTGTCATGTAAACGCACTGAGTGAGTGGCGGTGTATTTGTTTGCACAGAATCTGCTTCTGCCTGGATTTTCCAATTTACTTCTCATTGTCTGTGTCTGGGACATTTATGTGTGTACCCCACAGTACCTTAGGTGAGACAGGCTTTATAAAAACGCAGTGATCAGGTGCCAGACCATAAGCAGCAGGCATCCAAGAGATACAGCGCCAAAAAAACATGAATATAGCGAGGCTTAATGCCAAACAGAGTTAGTCTGGGTTTGGCTTTTATTGTCATTTTCACTGGCAAGTGTGTGAAAAAAATCTGAGCAACAATCCTGCATAGTTTACCTTTAAAAAAAACCCGTCATACTGTCTGTGTGAGAACACCTGTATTCATCCTTTGTCTCCGTTTTAGCACCTGTCTCTTTAAGTCCACCTGGGAAAAAAGCCCAGTCTGCTCTGCTTTGTCAACGTTTCCAAGTCTTCCAAATCTCTGTGTCTCTGCACCATCACTGTTAACAGAGTATAGCGAGACTTTCTACCGTAAAAATTCACCAACAGCAGTTTCTGAGCACAACCAGTCATGTTCCAATGACAATATGATCTGAAATCGACGTCAGAAACCAAGATGACATGTTTGTCTGATGTTAACTTGTACCTACATGTAGCAGTGTATGTAATGTAAACACCTGCAGTAGCGTGACTGGAGTAGATGACCATATAAAGAAATCCGTCACAAGCTGATGTCAGCTTGTCCCAAAAGTTGGAAAAAAATGTTGAAAGCATTCAGAATGGTTTGAGGTCTGAGGTTTTTACTCACAGGGATTACTACTTCAAACATTTACCTCATTATTTGGAACTTTTGGCCACGTTTAACATGAACATCCCCTTTTACGCTGCCTCGTCGAGGTGGGAATTTCAAGTCATAATGCTGCCTCACTGTTCTTTATAAAAGGTACAATCGCAGACTGGAGGGACAGAGTTGTCTCGCCTTAAGGCAGCATCAGAGGTAGTAACAGCGCCAAAATGAGGTATGTATAAAAGGGACAGCCAACAGGATGGGATCATGGGTGGCACTGGTGTGATGTTTTGCGATGTGTTATGTGTGCAAACCACTGCGGGAGATTTAAAAAGTAGCTGATAGCAGTTAGCAGCTAACTCAAAAAGAAGAACAGCAGCTGAAAATGCCTCAAATTGGGAAAACGATGAGGTCCAGGAGCTCCTTACCCTCCGAGCAGAGGATTAGATCAGCCGACATGTAACAGGGATGGTAAATGATTGTTATTGCCATGTTAATACCAGTATTATTGTTTATAAAACACTTCTGATGTGTATGTTATATGTCACACTAGAGGCTGACGCTGTTGTGTTAAATGTCAGGCCTGTGTCACCTCTTTTGCTTCTGCAATGCCAGCATGCCGTCTAAAATCACACACTGGAGCAGCATGATGCCGGCGCTGTTTAGTTTTGTGTAAAAATGCAAAGAAGGCATAAAGAAGGGACTTCGTGGCGGCCGTATAGTACGATCTCTGCACATATTGTAACATTACATATATGATAGTAAGTAAGGACAAGCATAATAGGTCCCCTTTCACAGAATTTCAAAGGCTGTGTTTTCAGCAACAGATGACGAATGTGACAAGTAATACACATGTGACTACAGGTGTGTCTTATGTAGGGCTGTCCCGAATGCCATTTTTTAACATTCGGACCTTCGGCAGAATTTATAACGAATATTCGAATATTCGTTCACGGTGGGTGGGCGTGTGGGTTGGGTGCGCATGCTGTGGCCGTATCAGCAGTGCCGTGTACTGTAGAGCCGATGCGCTGCTGGTTCTGCCAGCCTGAATAGAATATAATGTCTATAGCCTTACTGTTGTGTACAGCCTTATAGACTGAGCTGAGTAGTGATGCGCGGACCGACCCGTAACCCGCGGGACCCGCAAATGGACCTGTGGGTCGGGCAGCAGTGATCGCTCTGTAAATGTTATTTTGACATTATTATTGTAATCTATTAATCTATAATCTATTACTGTCATGGTATCTGAAGGTACTGATGGATTGAGCAGGTGACTGTCCGCGGCCGTTTTCAAAGCACACTTGTGTCACGCACTCCAAAAGAAACTTGTTGAAACTTTAAACAATAATTTATCGTACAAAATGTGGGGAACAAACGTTGACAAAAACGGTTTCATAATTCATATTAAATTCAAAAGATAACGAAAAAACAGCTACAAGTTAGAGGGAATAGTGAAAAAGTTGTAAAACTTGGCATTAATCCACAGCCTCAGACGGATGCGATCAAGCGTGCCATGCGCACAAGCTCCGCTGGTAGGTGACACTATATTTTCACATTTTTAACAATGCAATTTAAAAGTTTTGATTTTTATTGATAACCTACATTTACCAACAACAAAAAGACAACATTTAGCACCAAAAAATATGTAAAACAAAACAAAAATAAGAATAATAATAATGATAATAATAATAATAATAATAATAAAGTACATAAAAAAACAAATATCGAATACCAAATTTTCATAACGAATATCTACCCACAGAAACGAATATTCGAATATCCGAATATTTGGGTACAGCCCTCGTCTTATGCCTAATATTCCACCAGCTACATGGGTGTAAGTGGGGCAAGAAAGAACCTATGAAATTTTGGGGTGGATCTGAATCATGGGGAGGATACACAGATTTTTTTTTTCCACTTTCACCGACATTGTCAGGCAGGGCAGAGGTAAGCGCTTTTAGAGTGCCCTTCTAGTATTGACCTTGTATGGATTCGCCTCAATTCAACAAAACACACCATAATATATAAACTACTCAAAACAAAGACCCAAAACGAAAATGTGAGGGTCTATATTTAAGTGCTCTATAGCACTACTGAAATGATTCATTTAAAGTTGAACACACTGACCATGTTAACTAAATTTATCACCTTCTAAAGGTGTTTGTAAAATCTTATTCTTTAATATTTGGAAGGCTTCACTTGTTACATAATGAGGCCATAATGTTTAAATCCAGAAATCAGCCAATACACTAACAAAGCACCAGAAGGAAGAAAATAAAAGATGGCCCACGTAACAAGCTGCCATCATTTAAGCTCTCACTTACAGATACATTAAATATCTCTTCACTTTTAAAAGAAATCCAGTTCTTCGTAACAAACTGGCTCTCGTTTGTCATAGTTTTGGAAATCAATCGGTTATTTTACACAGCCACTTTGCTGAGATCTCAGAATAAACAGTGCTTCAATAAGCAGACTGGGTTGTAAACAAAGTGAATTATGTTCACGTTTGATTTTATGCACTTAAAGATGTGAAACTGAACCGACTGAGCTCCTATTTTCAACCTGAATTAACCGAATTGAGGGTGAATAAAATCCTGCACTCCCCCTTCCCACCGACCCTTCCTTCCCCTTATTTCCCCTAACTTGCATCTCCTTATAACCCCAATCCCCACCCCACCCTCAACTCCACCTAGAAACCCCACGACTCCCCACACCCTCACCCACTCCCAAACCCGCTCTGTATTCCTAACCTCTTTGGTGACTCTCTGGTGTCTTTGAAACAGGGTTCCTACACATTCTCTATTTCAAAAGTCAAAACTTGTTTCCACCGAAAAAATACATTTTTGGCTGGAGATTGGATGGCTGTTCAACAAGGCGTGTGATTGTTAGCGATGTCGCTCTATAGCTTATGATTAGTCGTCACAGCAACAAGTATCACAACACAGGAAATGACAGTAAGACTACAACTATTCAAGATGGGCTTCTGGGGAGGGAACAACTATTTTTACAAACTTTTCCAGGATTTTTGTGCAATTCCAAAACCACTTTTTAAATTTACATATTTCTCAAACTTCAAAGAGCCTTTCCAGCCGTGTGTAGGAACCCTGATTGAAGGTGTCGCTAAGCTAAAACAATGGGAACCTGCAAAGCACTGTCCCCACCAGAACAAAAGATCAACAAGGCTGTTAGGACCAAATAAGTTTCGTTTCAAGGAATGGGTTCACTGACCTTCCCCTCTTCCCCGTATCTCCCCCTCACTCTCTCTAGGTGGAGGAAGCTCCGTGGCTGGGCATGTTGGCCATGCTGCCGACCATGCCAGCCGCGCCAGCCATACCTGAGGGCCCTCCCAGAGCCGGAGGACTGTGCTTGGTAGGTGAGGTCATGTCGGCTCCACGCCCCTGGCCTTGGCCCTGGGGGGCGTGGTGGGCGTGCTGCAGGGCGTGGCGCTCCAGCAAGGTGCGGTGGGTGAAGGCCCGGTGGCACACGTTGCACTGGAAGGTGCGCTCAGCACGGTGGGTGCGCATATGCACATTGAGGGAGCTTTTCTGGGTGAAGCGCTTGCCGCACATGGAGCACTGGAAGGCCCTGACGCCAGTGTGCACCACCATGTGTTTGAGGAGGTAGTCGCGCAGGGAGAAGGAGCGCCAGCAGATGGAGCACTGATGAGGTTTCTGACCTGGAGAGACAGGTATGCACACACACACACACAGACATGCAGTATACACAAAGACACACACAAAGCAGCTGTGTCAGTACATCTGAGTCATTTTCTGTTACTCTTTTGTTAATATATAATGTAAATTACTTAAATTAGATCAATTATTATTTATGCTTCCAACAAAACTGTACCTGAAAACTGACAATCTGTTTCTTAGGTTCTTGATTTATACGTGTGAAGAGTTTTGTCTGATGTAATTTTTATCAATGGAACAAACTTCTTCAATTATGTCCACAAATTACAGCCATATTGCCAAAGAGCAGAGTAGAACACAACTGATATATGTGCTTTTGAAATCCAAAACTGTTGACTGATGCTGGCAATAGTTACACAATTTTATTTTTGTCTAAAATATAAACAAGTTGTCACGGGTTTCCCCCCACTTTTTAACAGTATAAAAGACCTACTCTAATAGAGCATTTTGATCATCACAGGACACTGAAAGTCTTCAGATACATTTAGTCAAAGGGTTAGCAGCTCTATAAGACAGAGGAGGCACTCCTCAAAACAAAAAGTAAAATTAGAAAGTAAAAAAAGATAAAATGTTTCCTTATACATTTTCCTGATTGTTTAGGAAGATGTAGTCAGAGAGGATCCTCTATATTACCAATTATGCCTGACACAACAAGCTAAACAGCATCCTGAGATGTGTGTGTGTCCACCTGTTCAGTGGCTACGGTTCAAAGTAGCTGACACATGATGTGAGAATTAAAGCTGCATTAAGAGGTTTTTTTGGCCACTTACGGGCGGAAAAACTGGCAGACACACAGACTTGAAAGATTACTGCAATAATAAGTTGTTGTTGTGGCTAACATGGTACCAAACAGTTGCCTGTGTTTTTCTGTATCCAGCAGACATGAGCAATGAGACACGAGAACAGTGAATTACTCATGTGGAGTCCAACTTAATGTTCGTCTCATGTTCACTCTTCTTTTAGCTCTGTTTTTGGTCTCCACTGACTCCTAAGAAAAATATCTGGCTTCAACCTGTGACAGCAATCAGCCGTCACCACGTTCTACTGATGGTGTGAAGCAATGATTAACCGAATGGTATATGGCATATATTCCAACACACTCCTAACGAATGGTCCAGCTTCAAAAATAGAAAATGGAAATCTGGCAGCAGTTTTAATGGTGGCAGGCCGCCACAAATAAATGAATGTATGGGTAATTGGAAAACCAGAAAATAAGAAATAACAAGGTGGAGGAGAAGGAGGCGTGTCTTACCGGAGTGGATGAACATGTGCTTGCTGTAGTTCTTCCTGGAACGTAAAGATTTGCCACAGTGCGTGCAGTCGAACGAGGTCTCAGATCCCTGGGAGGAAGGGGAGGGGCCTGCAGAGCAGGAGGAGGCGGAGGGAGGAGGAGCCGGGGTCATCGGTGCAGGAGGCGGGGCCTGCTGACTGGGCTCCGTCCCCGCCATGCTGTCGATCCCACCCATGGGCCCGCCCACATAGAACGGAGCCGGCTGCGACTGGCTCACTGGGTACTGGAAGAGAAGCTGAGGACAAAAACAACATTCACCGTTAGCGCCAGGTGAAATCTGAACTGCATACATGTTCATTTAAGCCCTGTTTTAATTTTTTCTTTATGATTTGTATGTTCTTCTTTGTGCTGTTCTGTTTTGTTCATTGATTGATCGATTGACTTTTAAAGTTAAAATTCAGTATTCAAAACATTCAATAAAATCTAATCTGCACATGCATTATGTTTCCATATCCTCACTGATTTAGCCATAATTTTAATTCTGATTTAAAGACCAGTTTACATTTTTAAATATAGGTTACACACTGTCTGAGGATATAATCTGCAATAGGGTTGCAATGATTAGTCGACTTATTGATGACTAATCGACTATTAAAATAATCGGTGACTATTTTAGTAGTCGACTAGTCGGTTTGAGTCATTTCTCATAGAAAAGTACTATAAAACTACCCCAAAATTCTGAATTCAAATAAACACAAGTTCAAATTACTGCAGCTTCTTATGTTCAGATATTGGCAGCTTTACACACTCTCCCATGACGGTGAACTAAAACCTTTTGGCATGAGTACAAAACAAGACATTAGATGACATAATTTTGGGGTTTGGGAGAGACAGACCGACATTTTTCAAAAAATTTAACACATTTTTCGATAAAATTATTAGTCGACGAATCAAAGAAAAAAACCAACAGATTAGCTGACAATGAAAATAATCGTTAGTTGCAGCCCTAATCTGCAAAAAATAATAATAATAGCTAGTGCCGTTGTGTTTGATAACATTGTTGGACGTAAACAAAAATGATGCCCAACGGTGCTTAGCGTGCCTTCAGATAGTTATATACACTTGACAAAAGAACAAACGAACAAATGAATGATTCTGTTACGTGTAACGTCCAATAGAGGGAGACATAGCATTAAAAAAAACACCGAAAGGAGGCACCGTAATGTGCGCTTTGTTTCAATCTGCTAGGTATCAGTTGTATAGGTACCGGCTCCATATAAGCACCGACTTTCGGTACCCAACCCTATCCATATATATATATATATATATATATATATATATATATATATATACATATATATACATATACATATACATATATATATATATATATATATATATATAAAGAAATATAAAGAAATAAAGAAATGTATATTTACACACATATTACAGACTATTTTATTTCTTCTTCTAAAGTGACCCTGACATCTAAATCAAAAACACAATTTCAAAAAGCAGTTTATAACTTTTTCTTTGACAAAAATTATTTCTGTTTCACTTTGCCTGTTTAATGCTTTGATTATTATTGCACAGAACAAAGACGACAATTTAATGGCAGTTATTCCGTTTACATGTACTTTTATCACAGGGTCAAAACTTCAAATGCAAATCCTTCTTTGCATTTTCATTTTCAAAGTCAACACACCTGTCAATCAAACTGTGAAGGCAAAGGTCTGGGGAAAAGGAAAAAAAAAGTCCATCACACTAAACTGAAGCCTTTGTTTGGTTTTCTGTGTTATCTTTGTTTCACTGCTCCGACTTGTGTGGGTTTTCTATTCATTTAACTGCTGCATTGCGCAAATTTCTGTTTTCTGTCAATCAACTCAGAATCGCAATAAACCACAAGAAATACAGTAGATGTCTTGGTCTTTGTTAAATTCTTTCATTCTTGTCTTTACAGATGCTGTGAATGTTTCGAGTCCACGGTAAACCAGTCACATAACAGATACATGCTTTAAATGGAGAGATGTCAGAGTGAGGGGGCTTCCTTGGCCTTGGACAGGTGCCCCAAGCACTGCCTTGCTCAAGGGCCCCTCAGCAGTGCCCAGGAGGCAAACTGGCACCCCTCCAGCTACCCGTCCACGCTCCATACTTGGTGCACGCGGGACATGAGCCAATGACCCTCCAGTTCCCAAGCCAAGCGCCCATGGACTAAGCTACTGCCGCCCCCAAAAGGTTTAGAAATCCATGATGCCTGGAGATTTGGTTTGGTCCAAATGTTCCAATTGTTTGTAATGATTTATGTAAACTGTTCTTTTTTAACTTCTGAAAGTTGCTTTAGTTTTACTGTGTCCAAAGAGCAAGTCTGGGAAATCATCTTTATAGATAGATTCAAAAGTGTCCTTGATATTATTCCCAATTAGTGCATTTGAATCCTTAACTAATTATTGTTGGTTTGGCTTACACGTTTATTTGCTATGAAATAAAATGATTTAGTTGATTTAAATCTACAAATATTTTTAAAGTAGCAATTCATAATCTTGTTTAAATTCAGCAATATACCTTCCAACTCTTCTCATGATTTTTTAAGACATTTTTCTTCGAGTTTTAAATCAAATTCTTTGCTGAGAAAGAAGTTTAATGCCTCTCAAACTGTATGAGCAGCTGGTTAGTTCTTTCATCACATCTGTATTAATTAAGTGATCTTTTCTCTAATTAATGTATCTTATGAACTCTGCACCTTCAAAATGTGCTCTATGCATTCTCCATATTTGATCAGGGGCTGAAACTATCGGTAAGTTTCGCTGCCGTTACACTTTAAATTCGATTCACAACTAACCTTTAAGTTTCAGCACTATCGGCAATGCAAACACTTTTGGTGTCTGTTAATGTCAAGTGTGTTTGTTTTCCAACTGTGACACATACACTGTAGCTATGACTGTGACTCTGGCAACCTTTAAAAGATCCAGCATGTAGGATTTAGGGGATATATTGTCAGAAATGGAATGTGTATAATCACGTGAAAATATTTAACACCGTGTTTTTGTCACCTTAGAATTAGACTTCTACATCTACATAGGGAGCAGGCCCTCATTTATGGAGATCGCCATGTTGCACCACCATGTTTCTACAGTAGCCCAGAACGGCTCTAGACTGGGTCAATCATTCTGTTAGTCTGCAGCCCCTACATGATTAACAGCATTTGAAAATGTTTTAAACGCGAAACTGCTTTATTCAGTGTTTTTACAAGTTGAAATCACAGGTCACATTTGTTTTAGAGAGGAGGAGACCTCTGCAGATAATTCTGCACCCAGTAAAAATCTCCTGAACGTCTAGATAAGAGAAACTGGTGCGCTCACACTAGCAGGTGCTGGGCTAACATACTGAACACTCTCAGAGAAACACTGGTGTTCAATGTGAAACTGCTTTATTGAGTATTTTCACAGGTTTAAATCCTGAGGTCCGTTTGTTTTAAAGAGAAAGAGATGTCTTCTGATTATTCAGCGCCCAGTAAAAACCTCCTGAACAATGAACGCTGAAGAAATTCCAACTGGGAGAAGTATCAGCTTGTTGCAATTAGCAATTGCCAGTTTGTGGTAACATTTTTGTGATTACAGTAGATATTAAATGTAATCATGGCGTATGAGTCACGGAGCACACTGACCTGGTTGTTGATGGACTGTGTGGTTGGAGGCGGAGTCATAGGCTTGTTGACCCTTCCTCTGGGGTTGAAAGCCATGGTCTGGGGGGACTCACTCTGGGGCCAGAAACTCTCCGAAAACACCCCCTGCTCATCGTAGAAATCCTGAAAGACACACACAGACAGACTTAAAGATCCTGACACACACATCTCAGTCGACAAATCTGGCAACACTAGTTTTGATGGTGTTTAGGTTTTGGCTCCAGTTCAAGAATTTCTGAAAAAGAAAAAGAAAAAAGAAGACTATCCTCATGTTTAATTAATGTTTTTACATGACACGTCTTTTGTTGAGACTCCGGTTCAGTTCTTCTAATGCCATACATTCATCTATAATCAGGACGCTGAACACTTACCTGATCCATAGGTGCCGTTCCTGCCTGTCTCTGTGCTCCTTTGGTGAATGAGGTGTGCATAAATGAGCAAAAGCCCTAAGAACACATTATTACAACTCTACTGTGTCTCTTCTCACGTACAAATATTTATAGACCACATCCCCCATTATTTGCATTTACTACCTTTTTTTTTTTAAAACCCCCAATCCTATGCATGCATGCAGACGTTGGAAAGATCAACTCACACGGTGCGGTCTGACCAGTCGAACTACATTGCTGTCAAAACAGCAGTGTGATCAAAAGTGCAGTTTGATGTATGGATGGGGAGATGATCTGAGAAGAATTACCGGTATGGGTGGAGCTCGTCTAACGTAAAAGACCAGGAAATCCCAATGAATTGAACTTTTGTTCTTTAGTCATAAAGGCTGATGGAGTTTAATCAGCCACATAGAGGAAGGCAAAATTGATTAAAATCTCATATATGGTAAATATATTTTGATAAAATTAAATAACAGCAGAATGCATCATAATGTAGTATATTTTAGCCACTCACAAAATTAACTAAAAATTAATTATATGTCTCTTTTTTTTTTTGTTAACAGATGAAATACCTGACAGCATACAACGCTGTAAATCAAATATTGTTTTAGAGCACTTCTGCATATGAATTTGCAGCATTTCCAACTTGCAGTTACATGTGACGTGGAGAGGCTATGCAGATGATTACATCTGATTACGGACCCTTGTATTTGGACCTGGAGATAAGCTTTCTTCTGATCTCAATTTCGCCTGATTTGCAACATGCAAGCTGTAATTTGCAACATGAGACAATTTCCCCTTTCTCCTCTCTCTTTTTACCACCCAATAAACACCATACTTGCAACCCACGCGTGAGCAGAACAGAGCCGTGCACCATTCGCTAAGTAATCTGCAAATTACAGCAGTATTCCAGTATGAACTCTGCACAGTGACCACATTTACATGCACAACATATTCCGATTATTGGCCTTATTCTGAAAAATAAAGCATTCCTTCTAAGCTGTTCACATGTCTAATGAAAATGAATATTGCACATATTGCATAACCTGATTGACGTGTACTAACATGTCATTAATCACTTCAAACTATGGAGAAGTGGAACTGCTATTGCTTGTGCCACTTTGCGTCTTTGGATTTTGTTAAGAGTTTTCCACCAGGGGCGACTTGTCGGACTGTGTGAACACAGCCTCCCTCTTTCACTACTTCAACCACCTTCTTGAAAGGTCGGCATTACAATATTTGCTTATATCCAAACACCTGTTTATATCTAAGTCTTTCATAATGTTTAAAAGAAAGTGTTACTCCATCCAGCCAGAAATGGGGGGCTTTTCTTGTGGGCGTGCATCTCTACCTCACAGCTTGCATGTCTTAATTGGAAAAATGCTTTATTTAGGAAAAAAGGCCTAATTTGGAATATTGAAACGGAATATGCTGTTTACATGAAGCTTATCAAATTCTGAATATGACGATATTTGAAATGAGAGTGTGCATATATATATATATATATATATATATATATATATATATGTATATTTAAATAAGTGTGCATGTAAATGTAGTCGATGTCACGACAATCGGGTTTGAACATTGTCCGTAGCTGCCAGTTAACATGTGTAGCGCCCAACTGCAGATTGCTAATGTCAGACGTGTTTTCACCGACTGGAAATTCTCTGTTTGGTTTAGGCGGAGGGTTGTTGCCTGGGCAAAGCGTGCAGGACCGAGGACATGACGCAAAAATCACAGTGGGCGCAGTGTTTTGTTCACAAAGCCAGTTCATAATTTGGTCCTTGAATTTGTCATTTCTCCAGTGAGAAAATTTTGTTGGCATCTTCGTGTAAATGACCCTTCTTCTTCTTCTTCTTCTTCTTCTTCACCCTTGGATGTTTGTTTTCTTCCAGCTTCAAGTCAGTCGCATGATAAAAACGTCCATCCACCGGCTAGCTCGAATTCCCCAAACAATGACCTGCTCTAATTACTCATTAGCTCAGTCAGATATTACATGCAATTTGCACTAGGGGGCTGGCAAAGTAAAGTACTTTTAAGTCCAGCCCAACTGATTTGAGCATTGGCATTCTCAAGGGGCCGCTAAGCAAGAAAGACAATTGGGTCGTGTGACGGACAGAGACAGGCAACAGCATCTGTGGGCTACTTTGATGGTAGCCGTGCTAACTGAGCTAATGCTACTTTGACTGCAAAGAGGCAATCAGAATCAGCAGAGATGCTTGCTAGTGCTACTTTCATCCCACCTACCACTGTCAGTCTCTCATGATGCACGTCATAATGGACCCTTGAGAACTCCCAAAGCCATGCAGCTATACGGCTTCTACTCATCGACTGGACTGTAAAATAAAGATGTTTGACATGACAGCTCCCCAAAAGTAAAGACAGAACATCTAAATGGCCTGGCTGCAGTATAGGCCCCGCCCCCTCAATGTTAGCAGGTGGAATTCAAAGTTTCTGTGCCCGCGAGAGAATCCGTTTTGGTCTGTGTGACGTAAACATCGTTATCCACCCATGTCCGCGTGGGTCTGCATGGACCCTATGCAGACATCTGTGTGCAGCCCATTTTTTGTGACCCAGAAATTGAGACATAGCAAGCGCACTGACACACTAATAAATGTTAAAGTGATAATTTTTCTGATAAGTTTGGTTTTAACTAGTTATTTGATGTTACAGAAAGGGGGGTCTGGCATCTTGATTGACAGCTGTGCGTGTCAATGCCATCAGCAGCGCTGCTGGCTATTGGTCGAACGGGTGCATGGGCAGGAACTCAACACTGTGGAGATCGCCACTGTGCAGACTCTGGCTCTAAACGACATTCCCAGCAGAAGATGGTAGCGGCCGTATCCAGGATATTTTGGCATCATTTTTGTACAGTGGGAGTAAATGGAGACAGGTTGTCCATCTTTATACACGGTCTACGGTTCCACCCATTTTTCCTCACTGAGGACAAGGCTCATATGTAGATTCTTGACAGACAGCTTGAGATAGCAGAAGGGGTGGAGTTACCTTTCAACATGTTTTTATCTTAAAAATATGATCCATCTAGCTGGGATCCAATCACAGTGAGCCACACCACTATTTGGTCTCATCATATCTCAACTGCAGTGCATCCTGCATGTAATCGCACCTCACACACACATACATGTCCTTTACCAGATGAGATAGCTGAGACAGAGTTAGGTGAAGGGGTTAAACACATGTAGAAGAGACGACTATCTTACAATGAATAATGAAGGCATGGTTTGACAAATATCAACTCACACATGGTATATTTTATCATATAAAACATACCTCTACAGACACTTCTGTCATAAATTCAAAACATTTTCTAGAATAAAACAATTTCTGTTTACGTAGAGTCACATTAAAGATATTCACTGAAGCGTTGTGCATAAAAACCCTGAAACTTAGAAAATCTAATTATGAGGTGGAAAGATAGAGTAAATATATAAAGGCACAATATTAATAGTAAAATAATCAATGTACCACAACTGGTGGCATGGTTTTATTTTTCTGTTACACTTCTAGCAGTGAAGAGCAAATGTAATGTTCTACAATAAATTGGTTTTTAAATAGTCTGTGCTGAGATATGCAAGTAAGAAGCTGCTTGTCACCATGTCATACGAACTGAAGAGCAGAACTGGAAAACTGCTCACAGACAGAAGATTAGATTATTTCAAGCAGTGCTTGGTAAATTAATGATCACATGCATGAAAGACACAACGCCTTAACCTCCTAAATTGAGTGGATTATTCCATTTCCGATCTTGACTTACTCTGCAGCACTTTTGAGAAAACTGACAGGCAAAGCTGAATCCTTTTGACTGTGTGGCAGATGTTCCTTGTGTAGTCTGCAGGGTACAGCAGGCTGCGGCATAAATCCGCTCCACCATATTTCCCCCCCCCACTTATTTCAGGACTTGTGACAGAAATGCTGAGAATAAATTTGACACAAAGACATATTTCCAAAAGTTTCCTCAGACGCAAAATGTTGTTTTTTATCCTCCCAGAAGTATTAGATTAAAATCAATCAAACACTTAAAATCTGCATTATGTTTTATGCTCTGAGTGCTGTCCTAATGCACGCAGTGATTAATTATTTATTTAAACGTTCAATAAAAGTGAAGCCTTACGTCTCTATTGTTTTACATTTTATCATTTTTGCTTTTATCACTTGGTCGTCTTTGTTGACTCCCACAGCTGCAGCTCACCTCTGTATTAAACCCACCTGTCCAAAGCCTGCCATGGATTCCTGGGAGCCCTCTTGTTCTCCGTCTCGTCTCCCGTCCTCCAAGGCATAGACGGTCCCATCTGGGTCCTGGACCCCTTCATCTTTCACCACCACTCCTTCTCCTCCCAGCACCTACAGAAAAAAAGATCCATTTCAATTTAGAGTAGCGGAGAAATTATGTTTACAACAGTGGCAGGAGCTAAAAGGCAGCAGATAGTCCATGAGAACAACGATAAATTGACCCGGCTACAGCCCCTTAAAGCAGGTACTAATAAGTTTAACGACCTACAGTAAATATGCAGAAGTCCATAGAACATCAACAAGGCAATTACTGCTTAAGTTAAGACGAGAGCTTCTCTTCAATTGTGCAAAGTGCAGAAACATCTCAGCGATATACGCCAATGCAGTGTGAGAAGAGGGAAAAGCAGAAAAAGAAAGAAAAGCAAACCGTTGCAGCTCTGCATGCCTGAAAGCTGTAACCATGGCAACCCTTCCCCTTATCCCCCTACCTGGAGTCTTAGCGGCTGCCTCTGCTTGCGGCTGTGGCTCGCCCCCCTGTCTCTGTCTCCGTCTCTTCCCCGCTCTCTCCCGTCCAAGTCCTCCTCCTCGCTGTATCGGTCCATCCCCACCAGGTCATCAGAGAGGTCAGTTGTGTTGCCGCGGAGGCTGTCCCTGCCGATGCTGTCCACACTGCCCACACCGGAGCTGCAGCCCGCTGAGAGGTTCCCTGTGCTACTAGTGCTGGCTCCGTTGGCCGTCTGCGCCAACAGGTCTCGGAGCTTGTACCTGACATCCTGAGTACAGCTGGGGCTCTGCTTCATGAGGATTGTGCCGGCCCCGGAGCCCAGTCCGTCGCCGCCGCACATGGAGCCAGGGCCCATGTCATCCAGTGCCATCAGACTCACTGTGTTAGCTTGCTCCATAGGGCCTTGGCCGCTCTCACTGACACTGACGTTGGCACCCCCCAATCCCCCTGCCATGTTATTCGCCCCACATTCAGCCATGAAGTTGGAGAAGTTTGCGTAGCCTCCACCCCCACCTGCACCAACAGAACAGCTTCCACTGCCACCACTCTCTCTCCCTTTCCCCCCGCCACGCTCTTCTTGTTTAGGGAGAACTCCTCCGAGCAACCCTCCTCCTGCTGCTGCCGCCGCCGCCGCCGCTGCAGCTGCACTCGCCGCCCCTGCCGCCGCCTTCCTCTGAGAGATGATCTGGGTGCACTCGTCAATGACCGTCTTGATCTGCAAGATGCTGGCAGCAGTGAGGATGCAGAGGGCCTGTGACTGCAACACCACCAGCGAGCCACTGTACATGAAATCCACAAGCTGCTTCACGGTTTCGGCGGGCACCAGCGGCGGCACAGAGATTTCAGAGTGACCCAGCAGCAGCTTGTCCTGGAAGAAGGGGCTGCCAGCTGCCAGGACGCAGGCGTGGGCACGTAGTGAAGCATCATGTATCCGCACTGTCACATCGCAGAAGAGGCCCTCACGCCGCTGCGTGCGCAGGGCTTCCAGCACTGACTGGCTGGAGTTATGAAGGTGGATGTAGTGCACGGTCTCTGTGCCGGACGCCATGTTGGGAGGTGGCGAGTCGCTGGGGACGGGGTGGGAGTGGGGATGGGGGTGGGGGAGGGGGGGGAGGTGTCTGGGGTTTTGCGTCAGCTTGAGGGATAAGGAGGACAGGGAGGGAAACGGGTACAGTGCATGGGCCACGGTGGGTCCGCGTCCCCTCAAACAGTCATGAGTCTGATGAAAGCTTGCTGCTCTGCTGTGGTTCAAGTGTGTGAGGAGCTGCCTTTGTTGTCCTGAGAGGGTCAAGGGGTTGTTTCCACCAGCTTCACTGTCTCTTTTCAAACCCTGTTACAATGAGTCACAAAGAGAGTGATTAAACACTAAGCTGCTGTATTAAAAGCTGAAATGATGATCAAACATGAAAAAGTGATGCCCAGTATGATGATAGAGGATTAATCATGTGTGTCATTTACAAACATTCCTCAACTCCTGCTGCTAAAATATAAAGATTTGCTGCTTGTCTTTGCTTTTAAAGACTCTAAATTACACATTTTGGGATTTTGGACTGCTGGTCAGACCACTTGGGAGACTGTGATGGACATTTTCCACCATTTTCCGACATTTTGAATGCTGCAGAATTAATCTGATAAATAATCAGCATGTTATTCGACTACTAGTTGCATTCATGTTGTGCATTGTTATGAAGCATTTTCTAGTCAAGTCATGCAGCTGAGGCTGAAGGTGACACAGGTGACAGCTAAAAAGCCGCTAATGGACCGTCAATTATGTCGCGTGCATCGTCTGGAACACCTGTTTTGGACAAATGACAGCACGTGCCGTGCGCGAGTTCAATAGCTCCTCGGGTCAGTTTATTTGGCTGTTCCTGCTCAGCGGGTGGCCGGTAACGCACCACCAAAAGACAATTTCGACTGTTAGTTGTGCTAAACAGACGCACCGAGAGTGAGGCAGCAGAAGCCGAACAATTTAAACAATTAAATCAAATGTTTCCTCCAGTTCCGTAAACAGGTTACTGACCAGCCGACGTCAGCTCCAGCAACAAGCGACCAGGTTAACGGTGACAAGCTAACGTTAGCTAGCGTTAGCTGTTGACATTAGCCGCTCGGTTCCCGCACGGAAATCTGCCCGAAATGTCCACATATCCTCATGCAAACTGGGCGCAGCCGGCGACTAACACACACAGGCGAATTGTTACATATGAAATGGAAACTGGCAACGTGCCTAGCATAACATAAAAGCAGCTATCGGAGCTCGCCCCCACGCTCCAGTACAATGCTAACCTAGCTCGATTACTAGCTAGCTAGCGCCAATTGCACAAGACACAACTAGTTAAGTTAGCATGGCAGCTAACGGGCAACCACCCTTTTTTTTCCTGTACAGAGCGTGTCCACGCGACACTCGGGCACCTGACCCGTGTCATTGCATGTAGTTTAATCGTGACTACATACCTGCAATGTGCAGTGACAGCTCGGCGCTTTTTAGTTTCAGGCAGATGGATGCAGCAGGAAGCCCTCAGTATAACGCACCCAACCTGGTGAGAGCTGGAAACAAACACACATGCACACAAACACACAATCACAGACTCACACATACATGCACAGATAGGCACAAAAAAGGGATGTGGAGGTTTTTTTTTCTGCTGCTCAGCGCCAGCTAAAGCATCCACAACTGTTAATGTACATGCAGTGCTTCTTTCACATTAATACAAACGGGCGCACAGTCACACCCTTTAAAAAGTAGGACAAATGCCTGCACACAAACCCACATTAACACACACGCAACAGAGCCATCAGACATGAAAGCACACAAATGCATGCAAACACACCTGTACACACCCACACACACACTGCAGGGAACATACTGTAATGAAAGAAAAATGCAAACAAACACATTTAAACTTTATAGTAGGCTGATGGCATCAACACAAAGAGGGGATGGATACAGTGTATTAAATGCATTGTGCTGGATGAGCAACAATATGATAAAGACAGCAATTCATACTAAACCACAATGAAACTATTGTTAACAGATTCATAGGTGGGCAGATGTTGGCAGGTGTTCAAATGTTCAGCTTGCACACGGGGTGTATGAATGTGTGTTTAAGGGCTAAAGGAGCATTTGTACAGTGAGTTGTCCTCTCTGTGTTGTAGCCTTGGCCCGGTGGATGACAATGGCAGCAGGTCTGATGATTTCTGCACAGCAAGATTCCAGGATCAGCTTGTACTTTCAAGGACAGAGAGTTGAAGTGAGTACAGTGCAGGAATGGTTAAGGCATACAGTCAGTCAGTTACAGCCCCTTCACCAGATGAGTTGAAGTCACACACATACAGTGTCTAAATAGATGTGTTGTAATTGTTTTGAGTGACATAAACACAGTGATTGTTGGACATTTAAAAACTAAGCGATCAATTTATTAATCATAAAAATTGTCCAAAAATTATAACGCATCATCTGCAGCTGATCACGAGACAGAAAAACAACTGGATGCAAATTCTGCTTTTGGTACTAGAACGTTTTTTTTTTAAACACCAACATTTCTTTTGTCGCTGGATTGTCTTCAAGGTTATTTCGAGCTCGAAACAAATTGGCTGTATGTTTCCTGATTTGCATCCATGGTATTACCTTTAATGTCATAGAGTGTAGGATTTAAGGGGCGTCTATTGGCAGAAATGTTTATAATCACCTGAAACTAAGAATTGAAAAATTTCCGTGGGGAAATTCAGTTTTTCACTCTGTTGTCATATACGTACAGACCTGAGATACACACACGTGCACAAAAAGGACCTGTACATCCATAAAATGGAGAGATGGCAGAGCAAGGAGGCCACGGACAGGCCCTTCCTGTTTGCATATGCAAGTCCTCTTCCACGGAGTCCGCCGTGTTTCTACAGTGATTCAGAATGGACCAAATACCGACTCTAGATCAGACAATTCACATTTCCGTGTCGGCCACTCTAGTTCTCATATTTGCTTTGCACACAGGAGAAGTTCTGAGTTCTGCGACGTCACCGCTAGATGCCACTAAATCCTGCACACTTGACCTTTAACCAACAGTTACAAGGATCATGTTAAATTGCTGGATTAATACTGTTTCATTAAAACAATCGCATCCAGTCATGGAAAAGAACCTTTTAAGGTGTCCTTTAAAAAAACTTCTTTTTTAAGATGTGTTGTGGAATTCTATGAGAAAATTGGCTGTATTAACAGGGTTGGAAATTAGCACTAGCCACCAACCAGATGCAGTTAAAATATGCAACTGGCTGCTAGATTTGCTTCACTCACCAGCCAAAAAAGAATAGTAATGTGTTAAGAAGTTAGTAGATTTTGGAATCCACCAGCTACAGTGGCAGCTGGACAAAACAAGTCAATTTCCAACCCTGTGTATCACCTATCTTAATAAGTCCTCTACATTAAAACAAATAGCTTAGTAGCTGTCAGAGCTGTAGCATGTGTTGGTCTTAATGCTGAGCCACAGCACACACAAACACCTCAGCTAAACTTCCTCGAAGCTAATTTGCCCAACGTTTTCTGTGCTTGACATGTGTCTGCCCGTTATCGACTTCCCCGTCTTGTATTACGAGTTTAGGCATGTCTCTGCCGCTGCTTGATAGTTTAAGAAAGAGACACCAGGATTTACTCCACAACATAATATAATTTAATGAATTCACTTTTCACTGTGTTGATCACAAATCTGTATTGATGTATAAAAGAAAGAGAGGGGGAAAAAAAGAAAATGATCCAGTACTCTCCTTTGTCTTAATGTAAGGCATGCAGTCTCCACAGAGCTTTGGACATTAAAAGCTACAGGTCATTACAGAAGGACACACTGACACTCAGCCACAAATACACACAAAAGCGCTCGTAGTATCCGCTCTTCTCGGGCCCAATAAACATTTATTCTTTGCACGTACAATGAGTAGAGGTGGGATTCATCACAACACCAAAAGTATAGTAGTTCACAAATAGCAACGGGACACGCTAACACTTCCACTGAGCCTTTTCTACCCTCCCATACCTGGAGGAATCAATGGTATGGTGCTGCTGGAATACTTCAATATGTGAATTACATTGATAGTTACACAAAAAGTGGTTAGTAGCCAAGCGAGTGGTGTGAGCATGTTGCACATAAATGAGGATGATTTGAACAGCCGTGACTCTTGCGTTCAACCCATTGCAGCGAGCCCTTTTGGAACTGGTTTTCTGAACCAGTGGAGCCTGTAAAAATGAGTGTCATCATTCAGTGAGAAGGACGTCCTTCATTTGGAAGTTACATTGAAATGCTGCTGTTGTAACTCTCATATAAAAAGTGCTGACATTTTTTTTTTGTGTCCATCCATGGTGCTAAATCCTATGACCTCCGGGATTCAAAGTGGCCTCAGCTATATAAATACAATTATATATTTGCCTCCATATAAAAATAAAATTAGCAATACACAAATATTGCACACCTAAAGTTTAGATTTATCAGATTACGGACAAGCTATTGAGGAAAATGTACAAACATGGAAATAATAAACCCTCTGGTGCAGTATAAATAAATATTTAGGTATTTAATTCCCGAGTCATGCAGCATGACTCTCTGGCTGTAGGGGGGCCAGGTGGGCCAGAGGTGGAGTCACGGCTGCCAAGGGGAGATGGAGTCGGGCAGTGCGGTGGGTGAAGGTCACGGTGGAGCAGCAGGTCGTTCTCCAGGACAAACAGGGCGGAACTCAGTGCTGCTGCGCATCCAGCTCTCTCTGGCGGCAGCCCACAGCAGTGATAAGGGCGGCCCCCTTGCCGCTGCCATCCTCGGATAGCAGGAAGGTGACGTCACATTTTGGGGCGAGTTCCTTCACTGTCTGCTGGAAGATCCGCGAGAAGCTGGGGGAGGAGAGCAACAGGAAACTGTGGTTAGGAGGCAATGCAGTACTGAGCTCAAAGACATGAAAGATGCTTTCTAGTAAGAATAACAGATTTAGCTGTCACTCATTTGGGGCCTCAGGAAGAAGGAGTGTGACACTATCTGGATAACTGGTGATGGATTGAAGTTCAAAGAGCTCTTCCAGATGTTCCTCTGTGTAACAGACCTTTTTCACTGCAGACATTTTGACTTGTCACAGTAGGAAAAGCACGGATGAAACTGATGACGTTAATGATAGCTCAGTTCCAGTAAGTGTCTCAGTGCACTATTCCAGTAAGCCAACGTGCAAAACATCAGGGCCTCCTGTAAGTGGAGTGCAGCTATCAATGTTTCTTAATACACCTATGATTTCCCCAGTATGGCATGTCAAAATCTCTGCCATGAAAAAGGTCTGCTGTGCAGCCTATGTAATAATCCTGCTCGCGATTTATGGGCTGCACATCGGTATCAACTGATATTCTTCTTGTTGGATGCCACCAGCCTATCGGCAAATAAGATGACACTCACCAACGGCAGTGGCCGATGTTTTTCAATTGCGTCACATCAATTTTGCACTGGCTAAAAAGCAGGGCTCAAGACTAACAGTGTCCTGTTGTCCCAGGGACAATATAGACAGTGTTTGGGGCCGACAGAGGCCTTCCCCAGGGCGCAATTGGGACGAAAGGACACAGCAATATGAAATAGATGTAAGAAGGAATTATGGCTTTTGAAGCAGTTGCTTAAAATGATGATTTGCATGTGAAATAAGGTTATTTAAAGGTTGTTTCACAAATGTGTATGATTGGATTTGTGCTAATTCAAGCGTAGTGTAATGAACAGTTCATTTATTTTTTCTAAGATGTCTCAGGTCCCCTGGCAAAAGGGGGATAAATAACAATAACAAATTAGCGTCGGTGTCCGCTATCAGACAGATTTTTATTTTAAACATCGGTATTGGTGTTGGCCCAGAGTTTTACAATCAGTGCATCCCTAAATCATGCTTATGAGACAGCCCTCTAGTAGCCCCTCGATTGACAACGCAGCTAAGGTCATAGATACTTTTGAGAAAATGGGCTCGACCAAATGCAGTTTTGAGGTGTCTTTTCTATGAAAAGTGACAAATAACTTGCAATGAGAGTGATGAGATCACAGGTGGAGATAGTAGTAAGTAACTGAGAGGCTTTAGTGCCTAAAAAGCAGGTATCTGAGTTTGGTAGAGGAAATCAAAATAAGTCAGTCAACATTAACCCCTGTCCTGGTGCTGAAATATTCTTAGAAAAACTGACACAGCTCCCTTTTGTCTGTTGAAAATGTTACAAAAAGTGAAAAATGATGTCTGCAAAAAAGTCCCAAAATCTAGAGAAAAGCAGCAGATCATATTCAACGAGCTGGAACCAGCATGTTTTGCAATCTTACTCTGTGAATTTCGTAATTGTCAAAACATGCAAGTAGCTGCTTGACCCACCAAAAAAAACAATGGTAATCTACGGAGGGGCATACTTGAATATTCACAAGGCTTTTGGCAAGTGGGGAAAATAATTTATTTTGCACCCTGTCTATGGTCATTGAGATTGGTACTCCTGTGAAGGGCCTTCATTGTCAGTGTCTTGCGATTTCAGAAACCCCACTTTGTGAAGGCTGACATAGTTTTCAGGGTGAAGAGATAAAATAATGATTCAAGCTCCCTGCCACTTGAAACACTTAAAATGATTGAAAATACAAAGAAATAAAAACTACAACCTTCAGAGCCTGATGAAATTCAATATGTACTGTAGTCTTTGAGAATGAATGAACCCTTTCTCCCCCCAAACACGCCTCCCATTATGTTCTTATCCTGTGTCTTACTGTGGGTGCAGCTTGTAGAGTGTGCCGTCCACGCCCACGGTAATGTCCAGGTGGTCCAGTCCTCTGTTCTCACGGATCTTGTCCACCACAGCAGCCATCCCGGCTCCGCAGATCTGAGCCGCGCGGCGGGACACGGTGCCACACACCTCCTTGACGATAATACTGTCATCACAGGTGCTGTCGAGCCCCAGCTGCTGCAGGATCGCCCTGACCTGCAGCAGCGCCAGACGATCGCTGTGGAGCAGGAGGGGCGGAGGGGGGAGAGCGTGTCAGAGGTCAACCAACAGCAGGAGAGTCACCAGATACCTCACAGCTGTTCCCAGAGGCTAAGGTAGGCTTAAACAGTGTATAAACTCAAGTTGTCACATTGCCCCCCTCCTCTTTTCATACCTGGGTGTGTTATCCCCTTAGATGCCACTTTTCTATGAACAGTGCTGCTTAAGTAAGTGCTTCATGTGCTTATCCTCTCCATCATACTTCTGTTTTTGCATGTTTTAGACAAAGACTAAATATATAAACAAGTAAAATCAAATTTATTTTTTTTACAGAAATTGATTTGGTTTTTCCTATCTCCAGACAGCCTTGTTTCACTACATGAAGCACTACTATGCAAATCAGCATGAACCTGTTTGATAAGCAAATAATCCACCACAATGAGCGTCATGTCTTCTTCGACAGATAACATTTCAGTACTCAAGTTTCGGTACTTAAGAGTTGTGTGGTTATACCGGTTTTAGTGCAGACTGATATAAAAAGGACTGCTTCGCATTATCACACAACAATGATAGAAATATGAAAATAATTAAAGCAGATGTGTTTTTCTCTGTAATCTATTACCCACTTTATCTTGTTTATCTGCATCTTGATTTACATACTGTATGGAAATGAAAGCCTGCCAGCCTGGGAGTTAGGAGGAAAACACAGTTGGCTTTTTAAAAATTGTTGGCACTAATGCAAATAATAGCAGATTTTTACCAAACCGACTAAAGACACACCACCTTTGGTATGTTCCTAAAAAGGAAAATCCACCCTCGGTGTGCTTTTTTTACTGTTGGATATAAGAGCAGAAATTTGGTCTACAGAAAGGAATTGAGCTGTTGTCATGATTTGTTATTTTTGCTAAATTCCTTTCACCTGTCTCAACGTCTAAGCTTAAATTGAATGATTTGCCACAGTATTTATCCCTGCTGCTGTCAGAGGAGAAATAGATCTCTTAACCAATGATTTCTCGCTGCAAGCTGGTGATCTGCAGTTAAGATTGCAGCATGTCATTTTCTGCCATGAAATTTCCATTTAGTTTTATGAAAATCTGCATAAATCATTTGCTTATCTGCTGAAATAAGAACTTCTTATCGCTAAATGGCCAAAAAATATATTTTAGGGTGGATTTTATCTTTTAGATGTAACACTATTTATGTGATAGAACTGATGGAATTCACTCACCTCTCTATCTGTGACAGGAACTTTGTCTCGAAGATGCCCCTGGTCTTCAGCGTCTCTGAAATTTGTCCCCGGAAGAGGAAGCCACGCTTGGTCAGATCAATCAAAATCTGCCTGACGATCTCTCCAAGGTACATGCCACTGCACATCTTCTCATATCTGACACGTACAGGAAAGTGTCAAGTCTTAGTTAGCCATAAGATGGCAGAAAACTCCACATGTGGTCTTTTGATGTCTTTGATAAAACAGATTATTGAACAAGGCCTAAACTATAGTTTGATACCAGAAGTGTCTTCACCTTTGTTTGCCTTCGTTGAGTGAGTTCTCGTCTACTGCCTGGTCGTACTGCGTTCTGATGTCATCCAGGCAGCCGTTGTCTCCAAACGCCCCCCACTCCATATTGACACACATGCGGCCCTCGTTGCCATCAACTATCTCGATGTTCTTCGCCTCTTCCATGTAGCAGGCATTACTGCCAGTCCCTAAGAGGACACACAGCCACAGCCCGTCAACCTCAAAAACCCTGAATCGTACCTCATTTGCAAGACTTTTGTCGTTTAAATCTACAAATCCAAGACATTTCTAAGTGTAAAATCAGTGTTTCTTATTTGTGCTGTATGGACATATCACAAAAATGTGAGTTTACAAGTTCACCGTCTAATTATTTACCAAAAACAGTCATCAAATTTTCACAACAATTTTTCTAGATTAGAATTTCCTTTTTAAAGCAGTGCTGTTTCAACTCACCTGCAATCAGCCCGACCTCACATGAGGGCTCCTCGTATGCACAGGTCATCATCGTCCCCACTGTGTCGTTCACTATGGCAACCACATCCAGCTCAAACTCCTGTGAAAACAAACAGCGAGGCACTTAAATTGCAGGTTACGCAAATCTTAGAATTCAAGATCCATGCTTTGTGTTATAATCCAACAAATCCATGTAAAGAGTAAACTTCAAACCATGTTACTTTTGAATTATTAGAACGGTAAAGCTGGATAGTTTTTATATTTCTCCACAGGGTACAAAATGTCTGATTATTACAGAAACAAACTAAACACACGTTTCCAGACTTTCACTCAACATCAAAGCAACGTTAAGTCCACATTTTATATCTAGTGATTGTTCCTGAAATGCTGTGTAGACAGATGGATTCATATCAGGCCTGGTAACTTTTCAAGCGCCACACTGAGCACAATGCAGTTCACTCACATTCCTGAACAGACAACACTAAAACACAGAAGCTGCCAAACAAAAACACAGAGGATCATCCTTGTCATCACTGTGGTAAATCCAAAACCCTCTACATTGCAGATGCAGACACACACTCTGCCACAGTATCTGAAAGTCAGTTTTCCTGGTGTTACAACATGCTGTTACAACAGTAACCACACACTGCTCCAGTCCCGCACTGCTTTACCTGTCAGTTACTGATTTACAGTCACTTAATACTTACTGGATCCTCCATCTAAAAGGGTGAAATGAATGTAAGAAACTCAAAGATGATGATGCATAGACAAAACGTCCTGAATACGAAGTGCATGCAATAACCAGAATTTAAATGTGTCATTCATACTGATAGATTGCCCATCTGTGATGTATGTGCCACGCCATGATAGGTGCTGTTAATCTGAAGGATTGCAGCAGTGGGTGGCGCTCAGTGTCTGTATGCTGAAACAGTTGCAGTCTAAAGGTGTCATTATGCCAAGATTAGCATGCAACCATGAGATTTACTAGTACAAGGTAGGTTGTTTTATTACCATCTATGCCCATCAAATGTTATGAAGTGGTCTGTTGAGGGTTCTTTTTTATCCTGCAGTGTTTCAGTGCGGGAAACATTTTCATTTGTTTACCTTAGCAAATTAACACACGGTTGTTCTGTACAGTCGGAACATACAGTAGGTTGACAAGGTAAACACACAGTGCCAAAGGACGTTAGATAACAACAATATGAGCTCCACAGAGGACAAACTATACAAGGTACATTGGTGTTAAAAGCATCTATGTTGTCTCTGTGTTCTCTGCACATTTAATGAAACTGTCATGGAGCATCAGCAAAGCAGCAGTCGTCAGAGTTTAGTTTTAGCCAGCAGGAAAATGGATATTGAAACTATAGGGTGTACACTGTATACTAGCCAACTTGTAAATGCTCAATAATTGCTTTAAAGTTTATAGACTAATTTTATAGAGACTGATTTGTCACATGTAGAGTTACGTGTTGAAACCAATGGAGTGAACAATGGTGTTTATGTTGGTGTCTGTGTTGCTGCAGTCCTAGTAACATAATCCCTAACAATGATCAGGTGCACTCCCTGTTTACGATTACCTCTTTCCTCTTGATTGCTTCCCGAAGAAGCTCGACCACGTCTTCACCCTCACAGTCTGTGGCCTTGAAGCCTTTGGTCCAGGTTACAAGGATACCCTGCAGAGCACATGCCGAAACACTTACTGGGAAATGTCTAACAAATAGTGTTTGGATAGTACAGCACTCCAGCTAAGAGGTTGGAGCTGCCTTCTGGCTAAAAGGCCAACTCTTGAAACCCTGAAGAGGAGGGGAAGATAAACTGCTAATGTGTCCTTGAACTTTTTGCTTCCTATTTCACAAAAAAGTCTGCGCTATTTTGAGATAACTGGAAGAACATACTGCGTCCAGGCTGGTCTGATGGCAGGGGAAGGAGAAGGTGAAACCCAGCGGCAGTCGAGCACTTTTCATTCCCATGTAGTCCAGGAAGTCGGAGATGCAGTGCACAATGTGGTCAAAGAGCTGGAATGAGACATGCTTTTAGTGGTTTGCGTACTGGGAGATATGCAAAGGTTTGCTTTCGCTTTATTTTATTTAGATGTATTGCTTATTGTGTTTATCAGATATTAAGCTCAAATAAGAGTCAATCTATAGCAGAGACAGGGGGAGTAAATCTATGTCCACACAGAAAACACTTCAAAATAAGTGTTATTTCTAATTAATCTCTACAAACAAAGCTGCAGGCAACAGGATATTATTTTTGGAAGTGGTCTGGTTTCCATTTGTAGTCTGAGTTGTACTGGCCAATGCAGCTAAACAGTCCATGTTAATAATAAAAATAAGAATGATAATGCATTTTTTAAGGTGCCTTTCAAAGCACTCCTTACAAGACACAGTGAATAAACAAGCAGCAATGCATGCATAGATCATGAAATCAAACAATTCAACAGAGGTTAATAAAATGACCAGACAAAAATCTTAATTATAAATATTAGGTTCAAAATCATCATAATAAACCGAATGTTCCAGCTTGAAAAGGTGTGTTTTCAGGAGGGATTTGAAAGTGGTAAGAGAGTCAATATTGCGATTGCAGAATGGTTGAAGACTCTAGAATTCATGGTCGTCAAGTGGGCAGAAGGTGATGTGAGCTGGACTGCGGAAGAAGATCTCAGAGGAGGAGGGTGTGTAGATACGAAGGAGTTCAGACAGGTAGGATGGGACTAGATTATGAAGGGTCTTAAAGGTGAGAAGCAGAATTTTGAAATCGATGCCATATTTAACAGGAAGCCAGTGAAGCTGCTGGAGAACAGGAGTGATATGATCTAGGGAGGGGCTCTGGTGATGAGATGGGCGGCTGAATTCTGGATGTTGAGAGCAAAAGAGGTGAATGGTCGTGGTTTGTTTTTTGGCTCTTTAAAATGAATCTGCATTTATAGAGATTAGTAGTAAATCACAAGTTTCAGCATGCTATGATATACTGATTTTTTTTAACAATGATGTGATATTTGCTGACATCACAAAGTCTGCCACAATACCATTTTGATTCAGTTCAGGTCCCTGCAGTCAGTGTGAGACAATATCAGTTCATAGCTTCATTTTCTTTGTCATGGCTGTACCATTATCTGCATGGCGCTACGCTGCTAGCGCTGTTTGAATGTTTAAGAAGGAGGTGTGCGGACGGAAATAGTGACGCAGGTGTGCCATGGGACTTTAAAAAAATAAGGAGCATCTTAGCAATGATGATATGTATCAATGTTTTTACTCTGCATCAATAATATGGATCATTTATTATCGAATGAATATAATATAATACAGACTGACGTTTTGTTACACTCGTAGAGATAAGCAGAAGTTTGTTCTGGACCTTTTCAAGTTGCTGATCGAGCTAATTGAACCAAATATCTGCTGGCAACACTGGACTCCCCCTGAAATTTTGTCCGTTGCCTCAGACACTAAAACATCGTTACACCAAAGGATCATATGCTTCAACAGAGTTTCTAAATAAGCATGAAATGCTCAATGAAAAAAACCCAAATCATCACCTCTTCTCCTGTGCCCTGCATGACTTCTATGGGAATGGCGTAGATTTTGTTATGCATCTCCACTGATCGCTTCTTCCCGCTGCGAATCTTTACCAGGAGCACGCGGAAGTTTGTCCCTCCGAGGTCAAGAGCGAGGAAATCTCCATTCTCTGCATCACAAGAAACACCTTGTTAGCTTAGGAACAAGCACAACTTCAATCTGTCACCACTGAATACGTTTAGAAAAAGCAAAGGAGTCTAACTTGATTTGAATATTGGAAGTCAAAGTTTTACTGCCACATTCAGAATTATCGCTAAAATTGGATGTTCTTCTTGGCTTTAAAATGTTTGTGTACTTGTTTGAACTTGTCTGCGATATTAATCTCTTCACTATCAAGATTAGCTGAAAGAGATGATTGTTTAAAGTATTATCAGCGAGATGTGTCTGTGGATCTTCTTAAAATAATGTGGAACAACCTGATTCACTTGTGCACACTACCTCTGATTATTAGGCTGAGATTTTGGATAACTGCCAAGAAGACAAACTTCAAGCTTAAACTTCAAGGGCAAACTAAGGAGCCTCAGCTGAACTTTTAAGTCAATAACAGTGCAATTTGTAACCTGCCATAAACTTTACCTGAGAAGATGCTGGAGAATTTAGACAGAGAAGTTGTTTCAACTCTTTGTTTGTGTCATATGTTAAGATCTGACCTGGCGACATCAGAGCAAATACACTAAATGATTCACAGAGGGGATGTTGATGTGGTTGGTTGCAGGGTAACCACACAAAATCAACACCTGGGGAAAGATGCATAAAACTCTGCGTAGATTCACAACTAAAACTGGGTGTGCACACAAAGGCAGAAATACGCATTCTTTTTGTCAGATTTATAAAGCAGTGCATACACCTTTTATAAATCTTTCATTAAACTTCCGTTTGCATGTCGATGCAGGTGCCCTGCCACCATCCATTAGAGCTGTCAGGAGAAATACTATACATTTTACCGACTGCATTACACTGGAGATGTTCTCCAACGCTGCCAAAGCAGCTGTCAGTACCCACAGCTGTGGGTATTTGTTGTGTCTGCACCATTAATTCATCACATTTCTGCAAACCAACATCGCGGTAAAATCTCAATCATTGTGATTATCAAACGCCGGAAGGATGATCCATGATTCATTCACAGCGCTCATGTCGAAACAGGAATATATTAAACATGAATGTAAAGAGAAATGAATGTAAATAAAGGTAAATATGAAATGCATTCATTCATCATTTAAAGATAACTTTCTAAACGTGCCTTTGACATTTTACTGCACGCTGTGATGCAAAAATAATAACACACTGGCAAACTTGTCCTTGTCATATCACCTGCAGCTAACTCAGTTGAAACCTTGCACACACCTGTTCTTTTGATGAACACATTGTTAATGCATGTGGCCCCTGGTCAGTTACTTCAGTGTGAACGAGTTTCATTAATTACAAGCTTTACATGTTAAACATGTCTGGCTGGTGGCTGTAAAACCGACCTCAGCCTGCAACTAGTGCCTTGACTTTTCCCTCACACATTCCCATCTAACTCTGAACATTTGTAAATTGAAAACTTTATTGGATACAGCTGTTGGCACCTATTTTTCCCAACTTGTAAAAACTCTGAGCTTTTTTTTCCCCCAGAGAGCACAACAAGCAGCTTTGATTAATCATGAGTGTATGACGTGATCTATCAATCATTCGTCACTCGCTGAGTTGAGAATCACACACGCATCTCGTTTTGTGATCAATTTAGCTCCTTGGTGATGGCATGAATACTTGTTCAGATAATTTTAAATGCAACACTTGTTGTAGGATATAATGCAACAGTTTGTTTTCTTGGTAGGGGAAAATTATATTTCATAAAAGTGTAAAGATTTTGGCATTAGCAGAGGCAGTTTTTCAGGTGAGGCGGTGCAGCACTACACTACACCTTATCTATTGATATACTGACATAATAATTGAACATCTTTAGTTATTTCAACTTTAAAGGAGATTGGAATAAGTTGCTGATTATGCAGTTTGGAGAAAAACCTGTCTGCATATCAATATTTTCAGTCACCTGTTCCATCTGGTGTTCTTCGGACAAATGTAGGCAACATTTTGACTGTAGCCTCCTCGTGGCTGCTCTTCTTGAGGCCTTTTTCAATCTCCACCCTCATGCGTTTCTTCACTTCTAACAGCTGCGTTTTGCTCAGCCGGAATTCTGCCAAAGTCTGCTGAATCTGGCGCGCCTGCTCTGTCAAACGGTACGCCACTGCTGTCACCATGGCAGCGCCTTTCGCACTCCCACTCTCAGACAGCAGGAAGCGGACATCTGAGTCTGGGACCAAGCGACGCACTGTCTTGTGCAGACGGCGGGCGTATCTGTTCAGAGAGAAGAAGACATACTTGTGAGAGAGGCTCAACTGGTGTAACAAAAAACAAATTGTAAATCTTTGTTCATCATTCAACATCAAATCGTCTTGAAGTGTGGACATGGGAAAAACCTGTATGGTGTTTGTAGATGCTTGTAGATGGTATTTCACACATGCATATCTCTTTATGCTCAAATTGGGCAGAATAAAATTATTGAAATTATTCACATGGCATTCTCCACCACAGTGCCAACATCTTGCCCAAATATGGTCACTTCTGGCTCCAAAAATCCAAGATGGCGCAGACCATAATGCCGAACTCGAGGCTTCAAAACAGGAGTTCACAAACTAGTGGCTGATGTCACAGTAGCTATGTCCATTGTTTTACAGCCTATTGTTTTGCCTAGCTATATCCTATTTTTTCAGCACTGTGTCCACAATTTTCATAGCTCTGTTGTGTGTGTGTGTGTGTGTGTGTGAAAGTACAGGCAGAGGGCAGAGTCTCTGTAGATAAATACACTGCCAGAAATGTAAATTTTTTATTTTATATTTCTAATGAGATTCTTGCACATTATACATTTAGTCACAAATTTAGCATTTGATTGTGAGTTAAATTTTATTTATATAGCCCAATATCACAAATTTTGATTTAGTTATTGATCTGGACTACAAAGAGATCCTTTGTTTGAAGTTTGAAATAGCTTCCCACCCTAAAACCAAATCAAAGAAGACGACAATTTGGCCTCCAAACAGCTGAAGTGATTCAGATTTTCTTTGCAAAGCCTAATTTGCAGGAAATCTTCCCACCAGTGAGAGGAATGTCTGGTGTGCATCCTCTATGTTCCTCAGAGGATCTTGTTCGCCTTGCCTTGATGAAGTTGTATGATACTTGTTTTGATGTGTTTTGTGGGGGCGTATTTGGGCAAACATGAAGGCTGATGTAGGGACATGACATTACAACTCTCCCTTCAGTCCGTCTCTGAAAGAATACTCACTGTGGGTGCATCTTGTAGAGAGACCCGTCGATGCCCACAGTGGTGCGGAGGCGTGCCACTCCTTTGTTTTCCTTGAGGCGAGAGAGGATTCCTCCCAGCGTTGCAGACATTAAATTTGCTGAGCGGAAGGATACGATGGTGCACACGTGCTGCACAGCCAGACAGTCTTCATCTGACGGCTCCACCCCGAGCCTTGTCAGGATTTCCATACATTTCTTTAGTCCTTCTTTAGTCCTAAAATGACAAGTATTTCTTGTTATCAAAGATTGAAGTCCAGATGATCATTTATATGGCAACTTTAAAGTCACTTATTACTTAAAATCTTAACTCAAATATTCCTTGCCTTTAAAGGTTAAAAAAGCTCAGTTTGTAATTTCTATAAAACTTTCTGCAAATGCATTTCCCTCATGTGCATTTCTTACTTTTCAATGGCAGAGACATGTTTCGTCTCAATCTTTCCTTTCGTCAGGAGCTCGGGGGTTATCCGGCCCTCAAACAGCAGCCCCTCTTTGGCCATCTTGACCAGGATAAGTCGAACCAGCTCTCCCATGTACATCCCACTGACCATCTTTTCAAACCTGAGCAGAGAGAAACACAAAGGAAGTAGATGACGTGTCATGTATAGATTTTGCGGTCGTCATTCTGTCTTCTTTTCAAAGACCCACAGTAAAGTTGCTGCAGTTGCTTGGCAGAATACAGTTTTAAGAAAACCTGTAGATTCTTTTCTTTCTCTAGGGTAAATGTTATCCCAGAGAACAGCTACATAATTGAGAACATGATTGACGCATATTACTGTGCACTGGCATGCATTTAATGTACACATAAAATGTCTGTCACAAAAGCATGTTAGCTACACAACGCCCTTTTGTTTTTTTTACCACGCTTTCTGGTGCTTTGTTATTTTGCAACAATGGACAACATTTACCAAAAGAGTTGCTACTTGTTGCATGTTAAAATTACACCATTTCAAGTGTCTTTACAGCCCTATTTTACATAACATGAACTGTATGTTTTACAGTTGTAGGAATATTCTGTGAGTGCACTTACAAGGACATGAATAACCCATTTATGATTGTGTTTTTGCGGATATCGCGTTAATATGTCTGGGCATGTAAATACCAGAACTGCAGAATGCGTCTCACCTCTGGAGTGATGAAAAAAGAGTTTTGTCTTTTGGTAATAAATACACTGTGGTAGTGACACAGTGATGTAAGAGTAGTGTAGCTGCTTTTAGGAATAACTTGAGCTCAGTATGTAGTGTGTATGTGTGTGTGGTTGAGACATTGAGACATGAGAAATGTTATTTTGTAGTATCTCCACGCAGCAAATTTCTCAGAATGACTAAAACTCGTGCTTGAATAAATAAAGCTTTGAGGGGGCATCTTACATCTGCTTTCCTGGGTTTATAGAGCCCCTATCGATCTCACGGTCAAACTCTGTGCGAATGTCCTCAAGGGACCCGTCATCCCCGAAGGCGCCCCACTCGGTGTTGATGCACATCCGGCCTTCGTCTCCTTCCACCAGGTCAATGTGACGCAGTTCCTCCATGTAGCAGGCGTTCGTTCCCGTTCCTGTAAGGACGCAGAGCTGCATGACTTTTGCTCTGTGGAGCTCAGCAGGGACAGTGCATTGATGCTAATGATGTTAATACCTTTGGCGCCCCCACATGTAGAACTGTGCTTACTGTACTGTAAGGTGCTTTCAATACATGTGTTGACTTTGCTTATTTTAAAACAGGTTATAACAGGCTGTCATACGTATCATTTTATGAGAGAGTCAATCTCATAAAAAGCCAGGCAATGTAATCTGCTTTATTTGCTCCTCTAAGGTTCTTAACTAGTCGGTGTCTTTACCTATGATGATGCCCACTTCACAGCGCTGATCGTCAAATCCGCAGGTCATCATGGTGCCAACTGTGTCATTCACCACCGCCATGATGTCCGCATCATAATCCTGAAAAACAAGATTATGCGTAATGACAGCCATTTTAGGATATCATCATTGTTGGAGCATAATTTTCTCTTCAAGAGTTTGTCTCATAAAATAGTCAGTATGATTAATGTATTTTGAAATGCATCAAAGAGTGGAACCATGGCAAAAATAAATGTTTCATTTTGTATGTGAATGGTTTAGTTACATGAAAAAGAAAAAGAACTCACTCCTCGCTTCTTGATGGCCTTGTTCAGAAGAGCCACAACATCCATGCCTTCTACACCGCTGACTTTGAACTTCTTTGTCCATGTAATTAAGACCGCCTATAAAACGAGTACAAGGACAAACTTTACAGTTAATAGGGCTTGGCAAGGCTGAAATGTCTTTCCATTACTATTCCATGCACGGCATTGCTTTCCAACGACACATTTACACTTCTTCCTAACAGTACTGACAGCTGAAATACATTTACGTTTAGCTTTTCTAAAAAAGCAAAAATTTGCAGGAGCATGTTTCTAAAGCATGATTCACACTCATATGTCACATGTTTCATATACTTTATCTCCACAAAATCAAAGAAAATGCATCCATCTCATATTTGATCTTGATACCTCAGAACTTCACAAATGAAAGAAGGAACTCCACAAAATATTTTAAAGAAATACCTGACAGTAAGTGGTGGCACATTTATTTATCTTTTTAACTTCAAACTATACGGCACGTTTGTCTTGGTGTTTACCTCGTCTAGTTTGGTTTGGGCACAGGGGAAGGAGAACGTAAATCCCACAGGAAGCTTTTTATCCTTGATTTTTTGCTTCTCCATGAAGTCGCCCAGGCAATCTGCAACATGGCCAAAGAGCTGTGGACAGAAAAGAGACTTTTACACTGCAGAATAACAACAGAACAAACCAAACCCTTTGACAAATGTCACATAAAGATAAACTTTGCAGGATTTTCCAAAACAATGTATAGACTCATGCAGAGGTAATCCCTCTGAATCATCACTCATGACACACTAGAAGTTTGTTGTGGTGCATTTCTCTGCAAAGGCTCCACCCTCTGCCTGGATTTTCTTATTTTTTGACTTATTCTCTGTGTACGGGACATTTATTGGCAAGTTCACCCACAGCGCTCGTGTGAAAAGGTGGTTTTATAAAAAGGTAGTGGTCCCATTCACATTAATTAGACTAGATATTGGAAACAACACAGTTCAATGGCACTGTATATTACAGTCTTCAAAATGACCATAAATTATTGCAAAACCTCTCTAAAACATTTTGAATTAAAAAAAGAGCATTATAACCTTTGTGAAAATAGTATTTATTGCAGGAGTCTAGTTTTGGCTAGGTGTACCTAATAAACTGGCAACTACGTATATATCTTGTCACATCTTAGCAGGATTGATAGATTGATGAAGAAACATCAACACTTAACACTCAAACTTGCTCTATATTAATAATTTGGCCGTTTATTTAGATAACAACTGCATTTATTTTATGAGTGTTGTTGTGTTGAAGCCCTTTTTGCTTCATGCTTCTAATGTTTATATCATAACAAACCTCTCTCCTTTACAACAAAGCGTCTCCTTAACAAACCTGTTCGACAAGTACGTTACATTTTTTGCCAGCTGTCTCCTTGACATTTCATTAAACAGCATCTGTCTTTACTCTGTCTGTGCGAGTCATGCTCTGAACCAATCGCACAGCTTCAGACAGTCTCTCATGTTTTGGTTATCGAGTTACAATACGACTGCCAGCTGTTCCCTACAAGTTCACTGAAGGTCAGCGTCGGCTCTAAAGTCACTGTCTTTACTCTCTGTGTTACTGATGGGGTCATTTTACATGTATTGATCCTTGACCTGACCTTATTGCACTGAGCTCTGTATGGAGGTCAGACACAAACACGGAGTATTTTGAGTGGAAACATGGAGCGTCTGACCTTGGTCGTGCACTGTTTGCTAAATATTTGTTGATGATGGGATTACGACATGCGGAGAGTGTGGGTGGATGGTTTATCTATTTATGGAGTTTTTGTGAAGCATGAACCAGGTCTGTTTAGTAAATAATCAGATTGTCAAACCCTGATGTGATGGGGGGAAAGGGAAGGAGGTGCATAGAGAGAAAGAGGACGGGAGAGAGAGAAAGACAAGTGGGGAAGGCAGAGAGAGGGGGCGTATTTGTGTTTACCCGTGTCCCGTTGCCATGGATGATGTCATCGGGGGTCTCATAGACCTGACTCTCCATTTGAACTGGCTGCTTTTTATCCTGCGTCACTTTGACACGCAGGATCCGAAAGTTCGACCCCCCGAGGTCCAGAGCTATGAAGTCTCCCTTTTCTGTCAAAATGAGAACACAGATCAACATTATAGCAGCTGCACAGCGATGGGTCGGGTCCAGGTATTTTTAGGCAATTCTGAGCAACAAGCAGAAGAATTGGAAGACATTTAGGAATTTAACAACACAATCTGCCTTTTGCATCAGCTGAGGCTTGAACTCACAACCTCTGAGACTAAGAATCAATTTCTCACTGAGCTAATTAGTCAGTGACAATTCATGTGTGGCTTCACAAATTGACTCAGCCAGACGTGCAGGTTTAGCAGCCATCCATGCATGGAAAAGCAGATTTCAAACCACTGTAAAAAATTCAGCTATCAAAACAAAAATCTGAAAATACACATATTGCATCTAGACAGCATGGAGGTGTTGGTAATTTGTTTGTAACAATGATTGATTTGCTCCATAAGTGAAAAACTGATGTTAAAATTGCCATTTTTACATTGACTCCAATTGTTCACATTAGAGCAAAATTCAAAATGCTGTCAAAAATTCAGATAAAATTGAGTTAAAATTCTGAAATTTGCCACACATCATCTACCATGACTCTAGCAAGAATTTGCATGTATATGTTTACAGTACCGTTTACAGTCAAACATTTTGATGCACTGTAGGCTCAATTTTTGATTAATCAAAAATCTGAGAAACATAGTTTGTATAGGACATTCTGAAGATGCTTTGTTACAAGTTTGGTGTCGATTGAGCAAAAATTGTGGGAGGAGAAAGGTTTAAGAAGTTTTACAATTTTTTGAAAAAAACAGTGATGAACTTCATAATTTTTAATAGGTTTAAATGTACAAAAGTTTCTTCAGTATTGAGGCTACAGTTTGATGAAAGTTGTGAAGTTGTAGCATGTATGGTTGATTTGTTATGAATTTTCAAAGTTTTGACCTTTAGACGCTTGCTGTAGCGTCACCATCAGGACTATTGGCTTGAGTTTACAGCTGAGGATATCTGGCATGAGACTGGACCTTTGTGCAAAGTTTGGTGAGTTTTCACCCATGGGAAGTATGATTTCCTCGGAAAAAGAAAGAAGAAGAAGAATACTGCCCGGACCCTAATTATAGAGATTTTAAAATCCCTGAAAGTGCTTATTCCATTTGCACTTCCCAACGATTGTCAGCCTAAGATGTACATAGCACTGTAGCGTCTCCTGCGTGTAGATTCTCTGCTGATGAAGTTTAGGTGGAGCTGTACATTTGCCCGTACAGCCATGTTGGTTATCACTGCTCATCTGATCTGCAGTTTGTCTTTTATCAAGCCTCATTTTAACTCTGCTTTGACTTTGGAAAGTGATTTGTTTTCTGTGTGTCATATTACTTGTTCTCCTGAAAAGAAGAACAGGCTAATTTATCAAAATATGACAGATGACGGCAGAATGTATAAGTTAACTAACTAAATATCGGACCACCACAGACCATCAAATTAAATTAACTGTGGTCCGGTGAAAATCTCCAAAAACTAAACTTTGAGGGAGTGAAGAAGATGCATGGCACTGTATTTTAAGAGGGGTTTATATTTACGATGGCATAACAAGGCTGTCAGACACGTCCCGTGTATTTTGCTGACATGAGGATTCTATTACTTTTTGATTTTCTGTTGAAGCTCACTGGAGGCATAGCTGTTGCTCCCCAAGTCCATCATCATTTCCAAACTTGACATGCTTTGAAAAAAGAACAGAAGCTTTGTGCACAGCATGTACACAGATGTCCAATAGCGAGAAAAAGTAAACCACAAATGTTTGTGCCTGTGACTGCACTCCCAGCCCATAAAAGGATATTTTATCAACACACTTTGTCAGGTGGATTTGTGTTATACGTGACACAGAATGGCAACCAAGAATGCACATATGCAGGCAAAAATACTCAGGTGCAAGGCACAAAGGAGGTCTGCACACTGTAAGGTCCAAATAAATAGTTTATTTCTCTCTGTAGCCTTTCCATAGCCTGAAGAAGATCTTGGGAATTGAAACATTGCCTTAAAAAGGAGCTGATAGTGCGCAGAGCTCCTTGGAGATCTCTCACTCATGACACCTCGTTACTGGGACGCAAGTCATGGCAGTGTCTCTGCAGAATCCAGATCTGTGACACGAATGTAATAAACCACATAAACAACTAACTGTTGATTAAGTTCAGTACAGTCATAGAAACGACCACAACCTAAACGTCGGAAACTAAAGACCATGAAAAGGGAAGTGCCCATTAAAAAGGAGGAGACACACAAAAAGAATGACCTTATTTTAAGGTGCTCTTCGGTTAGTTTTCCCACAAACCCTCTATTGTGAACAGAGCCAGCAGCCAGGTGCCGAGGTAGAGTCTCACGCCAGGCAAGAGGCCAAAACGTAAAGTGACCCACAGTGGAGAGAGGCTTTTACATAATATCTTATTTAGAGTTCACTTCATTATTCAAAAACGAAAACACACACCCTCTTGACTTGTAATATATTTCCCATTGTTTTAAAACTACTGTGCGCATAACATGCTCTGAGATGTTTCTGATTTGTAAGTGAATGTATGTAGATAGCTAATAATGTCTGATATTCAGTGCTGCAGCTCTTTTTACAAACCTTTCAATTCTGGATTAAAATAACTGATTTAGCATTTAGGCATTTTTCTGACACTGGTCTACAGTTACAGTGAATAAGTGGGATTGAGCACAGCAACAGCACACACAATAGTGTGGAAATGTATATTTACTGTAACAGAGATCAGACCTGTGACCTTTTCCAGTTACATGAAAGCAGCCAGGACATCCTGCGCTCCAACAAAACAATGTTCTTCATTTAGTGCCACCATGACTGTAGTGTCTGCTGCATTGAGCTATTTCTCTCCATGACCTGACTGGTATGTGATGTGACCGCCGCTTGACATATAGAAGTGTTACTGACTTGCTGCAGAGCATCTGTCTGTTTTATAGCCTCTGTCCCATTATAACCTCAGTGCTGGTTTGTGTGAGCTCCTTGGTTTGTATACATGGTGGACTTTTACTGTTTATTGCAGCAGTTTCCTAATTAAGCCCATCAAGTCTGGTGTTGAACTAACACAGACGGGAGCAGGCTGTTGACTTTATTTAGTATCTGAAACTCAAGAAAAAGATGCACAAGCACAGAGTTACAAAGTTGCACGAGGGTTTAGTGTATTTCGACAGCAGAAATGTGTTTATACTTCTTACGTTTAATCCTTGCTTTAATACTGGCAACAAACTCGGGGTTTTACTCAGTTTTCAGGAGATATAATTCCCCAAAAAATCAGAGCAGGCACGAGCAGGAGCAGCTGAAGGTGTGATCACACTGTATGTTTAGATGTCTAAAAGTATTCATGTCCTGCTTTGTGTTCTGGCACTTTCCCAGTGTTCAGACTTGTGAATTGGAGCCATTGAAAACACTTCTCCACAGAGCAGTTTGCTAAGACAGACACTGACTACATTAACATGGGCGCTAATATTCCACTATTGGGAACATGCCAGTATTCTCAGTTTGGTAAGGGTCATGTAAACAGCATATTCCATCTCTTTATTCCACATTAGACCTTTTTTGTGGATGCTGTAATTTCCAACCAAGACTGAGGCATATACTGGCATTAATTCTGGTTTAAGGAGCATTCTTTGGACATGTATACAGCGTATCTCAGTCGGGGTTTTCACAGCAGTTTGAGACACATGGCCTCTTGCCTGTTTACGGTCGGCTCTGTGCGTTGTCATGGACACGCTGTACACAAGCCCACTAGCCTGCAAGGCTGAGATGAATGCCGAAAAGAAAAGCCCCTATTTCTGGTCAGAGGATGAAACACACCTGCTTTTAAACATTATGAAAGACTTGGATATCAGCAGGTTTTTGGGTGTGTGCAAATATCACAACACCGACCTTTTCAAGCAGGTGGTTGAAGGAATGAAAGGAGGAGGCTGTGTTGTGTAGTCCGCCATAGGTGTAAAACTTTTTTTTTTTAATTCTATTTTGATGCAAAGGAGCAAAATGGCACGAGTGGCTCCAGCTGTTCCACTTGTCCATAGTACAGCGTGATGAATCGGAGTATGCACAGCTGCATTTAAGCAGGAATTTTAGTGAAATATTCATTTAACAGCCTTGGAATATTTTCTTTTTTCAGACTAAGGGCACAAACTGGAATATTTTGTGCATGCACTGAGTATTGCTTATGTCTGACTTAATGCTGAACCTTAGAGAGGCCTGTCTATTGTTGTGTGGCATCGTTGCCTCCTTAAGCTCTTAAACATACTGTAGATAACAGAGTAAATTAGGCCGCAACTGGTAACGCTGACAGGCTTCACCCAGTGTTGAAGTTGGACTGAGCCACTGAATGTAGGCTTGCATAGCTAAGCCTGACATTTTGGTTTGCTTAATGTAGTCTGGAAGGCTCACTGAGCTTTTGCTTGAGTAAGAGATATCGTCACTGGACAAGAACCAAGATTACTTTGCAGTCGATTGCATCAGCCTGTCACTAATCAACAGATGGATTTCCTTCAGCTAAATGCAAACATAAACTCTTTGCATATGAAGGGATGAATGTACCAATTAGTGAGATTTGAATATTGGCATTTATCTTTTATAAACTGGAAGATGGCTGATCCTGAACTTAAAGTGTAAAACCCTTACCCAAAATACACATACATTTTTTATGGGCTTTCAGTCACATCTGTCACTGTTACTATGTGTCATGTGTGCGATCTCTAAGCAATCTCCATGACAACTGCGCTAACTCCATCCTCTGAAACATGCCGGATGTGGTCAAAAGCCTGGAAATAATAATAAATGCACCTTGAGACAATTTGTTTTATGATATCAATCATCATTTTGATACCATGTAAGACCAGTGTTTTTTCCGTCATGGCTATTCAGTTTGTGCAACCTTTTAATTACCTTTAAATTCAGTCAAAACTGAGCTTCTTACATTTAGGCTGGATTTGTCAGACAAAGGGGAACTTTTAAGATGAGCTTGTCTTTCTTCATTTTTATCATTATTAGCTTTTCCTCTTGTAGTAATCTTAATGTGTAATTAGATTAAACTGTGGTCTGATATTAGTAGCGCTGTGCCATGATTTCATTTGCTCATTGTTTCTTTGAGACACAAAGAAAGTCTGCCCTGAGGGATCAGATTAACAGTTAATAGAACTGCATGTTACAGTGAAGGAAAGGTTATCTTTTATTCTACAATCCTTCCCATCCCATCATGATCAGGCTTTCAAATGCTTATCAGTTTTCCGTTGGCATGGCTTCACCTCTGCCCTTTGCATGATCCCACCAGCCTCATGCAGTAGTTGACACCTGAGGCTATTTATAATGCCAGAGCAGGCAGGAGAAGGGGCAGTGTGGCCTGCCCCTCTGCAGCGGCCTGTTCGGGCCGCAGTACGTTTAACAGCAACTTGATGTTATTTTTGTGTACAGGAGCTGTTAACTAACAGGGACAAGCCAAAGGAAATAAACACAACCAGCCTGAAGAAACAACTTTGTGACTTTGTGAATATTTAGCACATTACTTTAATCCTGCTTCTTCAAATGAAATCCACATACAGATTCAGAAACTGCTTCAAAATCACTATTTGGTTGTTTTTGCAGTAACTATGTTATTGTCCCCTACAAAAATATGGTCATCAAAATATCCTGAAATTAAAGTCAGCATTGTTTCCCTGTAACATCATTACAGTAACCAGTCATTAAAAAATAATGACATAATCATTTTCAGGCCGTAATAGCTCCTTTTGTCTCATCATATCTATAATTTTTTTTAGTTTACTCAGCCCAGTCTTGGCATTATATGTTTCTGCAAACCACAAATACATTGCATGACGTAGTGTACGACCTCACTTTTTCATCTGGAGGTGGAGAGGTTGGTGGACGCTGTGACACCTCAGCAAGATACGCTGCGTTCAAGACCAGCAAACAGCAAAAGCTGTGATTTAGTGTCTTTGCTCATTTTCCAGTTGCTTTTCAGGCACCAAATGTGGGTGTTTTGTTGCGACCTGTTGCTGTGTTTCCAGCTGTTTTTCAGTCACGAAAAAGCATTTGTTTTTTTATCAAGATAGAGGGATAGTGGCATAAGAAGCGGCTGGTTGTTATTGAGACATTGCTGCTTTACCAGCAAGGATGGTGCCCCCAAATCGGGTAAAACAGGAGCCTTTCCTGCAGTGGCGTAAGGAAGTTACAATGGGCCCCAGTGCACGCTGTTATGAGGGGCCCTATTACGCCTTAGTTACACACACACAGTTTCAGGTGTATATATATTTCAGTAACAGTGTGTCTTACTGCTGCTTTTATGTTACATGCACTTGCAGATACTTGATAGTGGACACATTAACCTACAGTATGTATTACACAGCAATCATCATTACATATCTGTTTATGTGATAGTTTTTTTATTGGTAAATTATAGTTTTTTTTAATAGTTTGTGTAGAATAAGTTTATAATTTGTTATAGATTGACACTGTTTTACAAAACCAGAAAACCATGATGGAGATGGGTTTCACTTATTTAGGGCATGTATGGAAAATAGCACCATTTTTGTTTTAATGTGAGTTCTTCTTTGAACACGGGCGTATTTCCAGGTGGCAGTCGGGCCCCTCCACGCCCCTGCTTTCCTGACCATAACTAAGTGTTTTTTGTACTTAGACATAATCTCACATTAATGTTAGTGTTTCTGAAGTGTAAACTTTCTACAAATGCAGCTGTAACATATCTGTGGTTGAAGTATGTCATCTCCAACTCTCATATTTCTGTTGTATTTCTTTTGTATTTTTTTTTTAATTTAGATTTTATGCACAACTTTAATTGATGTGGCAGTATATGTGGTGATTATTACTTTAAAGTTAAATTACACAGCAACTGTAGCATATTGTGAGCCTTTGGAATATCACTCAGGGGTATAGTTTTCTATCTTTGATGTGGGAATTGCCAGTTTTCATTTCAACAAAATCAGCTCCGCACAGTCATGATCATAATGTAATGCAGTCAGTTTGTCCCTACTGTCTGGAAAAAGCCTGAGCTGATATCAGGCCAATCCTCAGACAGTCATAAATATCTAATGCGCAAATGGTTTTTAATAGATTATATAAGTCATTTTCTCCCATTACATTCAGTTCAATAAAACTGACATTAAGAGATGTTCAGGCTCATGTTATGGGATGAATACAGAGTGTGACGAGGCTGCTTGAACTGTTTGGCCCCAGGGCCTAAAAATAGTGATCTACTGAGTTAAAAACCAAAGCACAACACAAAAAGGTTGACGTCACACAACAGGCCTGCCGATTTCACCACATCAGCACGTTGTTTAGAAACAGAGGCGGTGCTTTAACACTTGAACAGTATAGATAGAACGGTATATCACGTAAAGACGCCGTGATCTTTGTTAAATATCAACACTGTTGTTATTGATGTCTGAATGAAATCACTTTGCCATTAATGTGATCGAATTTGTCCGTCTCATGATGTAGCTTGCTTCGAAAAAAAGACTTTCCTGGTGTTTTTATTGTTGCTTTTAATATGAATAGTTATGACACTGTGGAAATTGTTACATTTTCGGAAAATGTGTTTTCGATAATTTCATCATGACCTGGTCTTTTCAGCGTTTTAAACTAAAGCACTGTTTTCTTTTTCAATGAATGAATAGTTATGACACTGTGGAAATTGTTACATTTTCGGAAAATGTGTTTTCGATAATTTCATCATGACCTGGTCTTTTCAGCGTTTTAAACTAAAGCACTGTTTTCTTTTTCAATGTATCTAAATATATCACTGACAAGAATGTGTAACATAGAGTTAAATTATTCCTGTGTGTTTTTGTGTATTTTTCTAGCTATGACTTGCTGAACATATGGACTACTCCTGGCAAGGGACACATCAGAGTTTCCTTCAGTAACAGGACACCAAGAGGTGACGTTAAGGAGTGTCAGGTAATTCAATATTTAATTAATATTTAACTTCCAGCTGTATATTTTTAAACAGAACATGACCTCCAATTAATACCTGATAGAGTAAAGCAAGTTAGCAGCCACTCAGCAAGTTTTTCATTAAGCTGCTGAACATGTTTAAGCTCCTCCCCCTGATTTGATGAAGTGCTTTATAGCATCGCCAAATCCCTCAATTCTCTCTCAGCACGCTATTTGTGATGTTTTGAAACCCCTAATAGTATCAAAAGTGAGCTGAGCCCAGTTTCCCAAAAGCCTCTTAGGAATAAAACAATCTTGTTAGTCTATGTGTTAAATTCATCCTAGAGTTTAGGCTGTTTTGCTCAGCAGGAACCTTGAAGAGGTTTTGGGATCTGTGAGCAGCGTTGGACGTTTTACCAAAATCAAGTAGAGTGTCTTTAAACACACATTTAGTCACACTGATCTGTTTTTGTACCTGATCCATCAGGGATGGACCTGACGAAGGTGGGCAGCATCTTGACGGTGGCGGTGGGGCTGGTGTCACGGCCGAGCCCGTTCTCCATTTCCCTGCGGAACCTGTTCATGACATCCTTCAGCGTCTCGTCCGAGAAACGCATGGAGTACAGGTACTTGTCGATCTAAAAGAACAGGCGCAGAACACAAACATGAGGCGTCAGGGGGCATCAAAATGGGACAAATTAATAACATAAATTGTTTTTTAACGCACATTAAAAACATAACAGATTTGAAGATAAAACAAAACCAATGAGGTGCAGTTAGGGAGGGTTTAGGTGATGTTATGGTGTGAAATTCACCTTTAAAAAAGTAGTTCTAACAAGCAGTTTAACCACAGCGTGCAAGGTATAATAAACTGATGGTTACAATTGAAGCTTTAACAGAGTTTCATGCTGTTACTGGTTAACTCACTGGTGATGTTGAACTGACTTGACTTTAACTTAACTAAACAGTAACTCCTGATGACCATTTGAACACTGGCTACCATCTTTTTCCTTTGGTATGCCAAACACAATAATACACTGTGAGGCGTCCTGACAAAGGAAATAGTTTGAGTACCTCATCATTTATATTGATTGATAAGGACATCTCAGGTCGTTTGCAATACTTAGTTAATTAATTGCATTGCTGGCATGTTGGGAGATCGGGTATTGAGGCTTAGTGGTAGATAAAATCCAATAAATTGATTCACTTAACACAAAGCTCAACCTATTGTGAGAGGGAGGCTGAGCCAGGACACTGATGTAGGAACATGTTAACATGAGACAAAAGCTACAAAAGTACCGCAGTACAACAACAGATAGAGATACTATGACCGAGTACAGTGCATTTTATATAATGCAATAAAAATCAGTGCAGCATAATAATCACTTGGTTAAAAAGCAACATTGTGCAGTTTAATTGCAGGTAAAGCATCTTATTACTGGAATGTCTGTTAGGGGGGATTTGCCCTGCACATTCACAGTTACGGTTACATAATCGCACAGTGTGTGCCATTGGGCACACCACAGCTCAGGGATTCTTCTTGTGCCATGAAACACAAACCACACCTTTGTTTCTCATCAGGCTACTCTGTGGAATTACTGTTATTAGCTTCTCAGAAAGATAACACCATGTGAAGTCCAATAACTTCAAATGCAGAAATGCAGTTTTGCCATATTATTTGACTTGTTTAACTCAACTTAATTTTCTTCCTTTAAACTAACACAAAAACAGCATCACGTACATTTTGCATCTGCTTCTTGCAACATTTAATCAGTCCTATATAAATCCCATAAACCCGAGGCACCGTGTTATTTATGGCTGCACCATTACATCAAATGGAAACTTTATATTTCCCCTAAATTTAGCCTGGCATATTGATTTTCTCTGGATACTTTTGAATCTCCAACACTTTTCAGTGAGGTGCTGTGTGTCTGAACAGTGCTGGGCTGTTCAAGATGAGTTTGTGAAGAGGAACATCAGAGGTTAAATGTGTATATTATTTGTTATAATGCTAATTCTGCTCCCTTTTTGTTAAAATTATCAAACCTCTATAACAGACCGAGAGTGATTTTGGCTACTACACAGCAGTGGTGAAATGTAACCAAGTACATTTGCTCAAGCACTGCTCTTAATTACAATTTTGAGGTACTTGTACTTCACCTGAGTATTTCCATTTCACTGTGTGCTACTTTATACATCCACTCCACTACATTATAGGGGTAAATATTGTACTTTTTACTCTACTACATTTATTCAGTAACTTTGGGTAGTAGTTACTTTGCAGATTTAGATCATTAATCCATCCATCCATCCATCCATCCATCCATAAATCCATTTTCGGTGACCGCTTAGTCTTTGCAAGGTCGCGGTTTGTCGGTCGATCTACAAAATGTAAACCATCTAATACATTATAATGTATTATAACAGATCAAGCTACCCAGCATTATATACAGTAATTAAATTCAGCTCCACCTTTACCAGCTGTGACATTTAGAGTGATGAACACATTCATAGAATTTAGTTTATTTATTTATTTAGTTGTATAATATATGATTCTGAAGTCAACACTTTAAGCACATTACTTTTGGCACTTTGGGCATATTTTGATGCCCATACTTTTGTACTTTTACTTAAGTAAAATATATGAATACTTCTTCCACCACTGCTGCTAAATGTGACTACATTTCTTAATAAGGTATGTGTGTGTGTAGCAGATGCACATGGTGGGAAAGCTTTCACCCTTTGAAGGATCCTGAGTCACCTCATAGAGACAGTAGTAAATTCCACAATCCCATTTTAGCAGAGGCACGTGCAGCTACTGCACTGTGACATCATGCATGTCATCATCAATCTCCCCCTCCTCTTCCCCCTCCCCCTCCATCTCATCCGAGCAACCCCCCCTGGGAACATCTCCTCAGCGTCCCATGCAGTGGCTAATTTCTACTAAACCAAAGGTCGGTTTCTATACATGACCAGAGGCTACATTCCAGCTCAGGTTTCATCTGTGTTCTGCTAATGAGTTTATGTTGTCTTTGCCAGAGGTAATTTGACAATAAGTGAGTTAACAGAGGAAAGATGAAACAGGAGAGAAAAGAGGAGAAAGAGAGTGGAGTAAGCAGCCAGTGAGGGAGGTGATCGCAGAGCTCACGACTTTTCCCAACATCCCCCCACAGACACCTGTCTGCTTCAGACGCCCTGGCAACCGACGCTCCGGAAACACTCTCTCTATACTGAGGGTCTGTCTGCAGCACATCACCATCACTGACTACAAGCCCTCTCAAGGACATCCATGTCAAACACTGCTAACCCCTGAGAAACCAAAACAGAGTTAAATATAAATTAGAGTTCATTAAGGCCTCTTCCTGCTCCTCTACTTCCCAAATGCTGCATCCTCCTCTCAGAGCCTGATACGCCCCACAGGCACTGTGCTGACATGCAGCTACTGTTACCCGGTGTCCATGGTTGTCCACAAGCCTGCTGTCACATTACACACCTCTCTAGTCCAACACATAAGGTCAACTGTGGCAGTTTACTTTCACTCACCTTTTTGAGTTGATCATCCTTCAACTCGGTGAAGTAGTAGGCCAGAAGCTGAGCCGCTATCATCTTGCCTGCACGACCGCTAGGAGCTGTCAGCGACTACGAGGTGGTTGGAGAGTAAAGAAGGAGGGGAAGGAAGGCTGCCGTCCGTTCTCTCTCCTGTTCCCCCCACGCTGATCCCTCTTTATCCTGAAGTAGAGGAAGAAGCAGGCCTGAGCTGAGCACTGTGGCAAGGCAAGGTGAAAAGGAAAAAAACCTGGTGAAACAGGAGTGCAGTGGCAGCCTTGCCTGCTAGTCTGCGACAGGCATACACTTACAGCCTCACACACACACACAAACACTTAAACACACACACGCACACACACACACGGAGGCTGGGTTTGGTCGTGTCTCCTCCCTCTGAGCTGCTAGCTCCCTGTTGGCTCTGGGGAGATGCAGCGGCTTCACACTGGAATGGTGGTTCTGCTATGCCCTGCCCCCACTTAGTGGTCTGATTGGCTGAGCTGGGGGATATGAAGAAGAGGAAGAAGGGGAGGGGTGGATGAAAGGAGGAGGGGGCTTCTCCTACAGCAGCAGGGGAGTGAGGACTAGAGAAAGAGGAGGAGGGGAGGGGGGGGTTGTGAGCTGAACAGGAAGCTGCATCTGCATGATAACCTGCCTCTCCCTCCCATCAGCATGGAGAGGCAAAGACTTCCCCCGGCCGGCACGTCTTGCACGTTGCCACGGCAGCCAGAGGTGTACGTGCAGAGGGGCAAGGCGACCACACGATGATGTCATCACCCATCGTCCTGCTGCATCGCACTCAGCATCGGCTACAAGCTGAAGGGCATCAGAGACAAGCTGTAACATCCAACCATCTCGCATCAGCTCCTCACATGCGACATTTAGTGGAACAGGCTGAGGGTTTCTTATCTCCTGCAACACTCTCCCCTCCCACAGCAACGATTGCCAACCCCCCCTGAGCAAGGCGCCCAAACACACGCCGGAGAGCCTGCATGTTGGCACGCAGTTGCTTGAAACTTTAGTTGATAAGTACAACACCCAAACCCTCTACTGAACGACTTATGGGCTAATGTCTCAGCAGGATCTGGAAAAACTTGTCTGTACATTTATTTTCAGTAGACCCGACTACTGTAACAGTGTCTGTGCAGGTCTCCCTAAAAAACAGCTGTGGCTGATTCACAACACTGCTGCTGAAGTTCTCACTAGAAAGCAGATCACATCACTCCAGTTCTGAGGTCTTTACACTGGCTTCCTGTGTGTCAGGGCCCAAATACATTTCTGGCCTTCTGTTTTGCTGTGGACGCCTCTCAGGTCTGCTTGGACAGGTCTGCTTTGTGTCCCCGGAGTCAAGACTTAACATAAAGAAGCAGTGTTTAGTGTTTTGCACCACATTCCTGGAACAAACTCCCAGAAAACTGCAGGTCTGCTGCAACTTTAAGTTCTTATAACGCAAGGCTGAAGACTTTTCTCTTTGCGCAGCCTTTTATTCTTGTATTTTATACCTGTTTTAGTCTTGTTCTTAATTTTACTTTCTATCAGATAGCTCTTTATTGCCGTTATAAAGTGTGCTGCCAAAATGTGCTGTATATTCTTGACCTTGGGAAGATGTAAAACATTCTAAACACAAGGTGCAGTCATTCAGCTATATCAGGAGTTTTCAGCAATACCCCACAAACTTCTATAAACCTATTTTGGTACACACAGTGCATACATTTTTTACCAACTTACCACTCTGTGGTGTTTAGACTAAAAATGTAAGAGGAGTAACTCAAATAGCATAAAGAGCAGGGTAAAAATACCTGCTCTTCTGTCCATCACACACAGCTGTTTAGGGATATGGTTACTGCTCAGGGTTGTGGTATAGAGATTGCTCATGCTTTTAATAACCCTGGATTATCAGGAATGCTTGAATTATATTCAACATCCTCAAACAAAACAATGAGGGGAAAAAAAAAGCTCAAGTGGAAATGGATTCTCATTTTTTCTGTTTGTAGTTACTTACTTAATATTAACTCCATGTTTGGAAGATGTTGGTTCACAATGAAACATTTTAGAAAACCCAAAAAACTTGCTACGCTTCAGAGTGTGGCATTTAAAAAACGTTCTTGCCACCAACTGTTAAAGGCGGACAGAGTGTGCTGTTGAATGTAGTGCCTTCAGAGCACCTTACATGTACAACACATTCAAGATGATGTAGGGGTCTTATTTGACCTTATTGCACATTGTCATTGTAACTTCTGGTTTTGCGTGTATTAATCTGACAGTGTTCTGTGTTTTTGGTTTGTTTAGTTTTATCTTCTGTAGTTTTTCCTCTCCTGTGGATTTCATAATGTATCCATCCTCAACTTATTTTGAAAGTTAAAACTAATAAATATATTGTCCAAAAAGAAGTTGCTTCACTTAAGAAAAATGTATTAGCTACACACAACTGGCACAAAAGTAAAAAAAAAAAGTATGTGAATGGTTGCTCAAAAGCTCTGTTGACAGAGCAACACAACAAAAACATGACATAATTGCCAAAACAGTGCTCTTGTACATAGAGTATACTGTATATTACTGGTATATTGGAAAGTACTGGTCTTCTGAGCCATGTGGAAAGCTTTCTGTTCTGCCAGGTAGTTCTTCTGTTTAACTCCTGTTAAACAGTGACTGATTAAAATGTAATTCATTTCTGTAAGCTGAAACCATTTCCCTCAGTGGAAACAAAGCTTTTACTTACTTTTATTTCACAGATAAGAAACAATAAATTGTGAAGACAGTCCACTAAAATAGTATTTTTGTCATGTGCGTGATATATCCTGGCTTTGTATGAACAGAGGAAATCTCCACTTGTCGCAAGGCTAATTCATACAATGTAAAATGCCATAGGCTGGCGCTAATAACGTTAGCATGTTGCATTTGTTTGGGAAACGTGTTTAGTGTGACAGCTGTTTTGTCCGTCAATCTTGTGACTTGTAATGGAGCCAAACTGAGTGCCGTTACCTTTGTTAAATGCTGCTGTTGTCCCTGGTTTTATATGAGAGCAGGAAAAGATCGTCAGTTGCTAGTATAAATCCCGCTTAACTCTTTTCTGTAAGACTTTGGGGTTATCAATAAAGTCAGCACTTGCTGTTTTTTTAAAGCCCAGTTTGACCTCAGCACTGCTGCAGGCTGTGATCGGTTACCATAGCAACCGGAACCTGCTGGATCCTATAAGACCTATAAGAGAATAGCTAGAGGTCATTGAGACAGTAAGCATCCCTCCATCCTCTCACATGTGCTGATGTGTGTTTTGTCTGCAGTAATTTTATTGAATGCACTATGGAAAATATCTCCTGCTTGTGGCACAGTTTAAAGGTAAAGGTAAAGGTATGCTTTACGTTGTCACGTGGTTTGAAGCCCCTCGTCGTGTTGCTGTTGAGGCCTGATGCAACAAATCTCAGTGTTGCTATACATAGTCAGAGACCCCTCCCCTCTCCCCCCTGCAGCTCCGTTACGTCACCACGTTCTGCGTAAAATGACCCATGTCTGCTGATTCAGTGACGTGCAAAGCCTCTGACGTTCCTCTTTTTTCCTCCCTGAACCGCTGCGATTCAGGACTTCCTTCACTGATTCCCCCGTCCTGCCCACAGTGCCCCTCCCTTTCCCCCCTGTCCCATCTTCTGCCGGCTGTAACAACGAGTCAGTGAGTGCATGAATGAAAAGAACAGCTTCCCTGTGCCGATCTTTCCCCTCCTCCGTGCCTCAGGAGAGCAGCTCAGAAAGGAGACAGAGAGGAGGGAGGGCTCTGCATTCATTCACTCCGCACACCAGGCAGAATGTCCTGCCCGGTGTCATGGCTGCCTCAGGGTGACCTTCTCTACTGACCTTCACATTTGTAGTTAATTCAGTGTCCCTACTGACAGAGCCTGCTGACACACAAACCCAGTAAGCCTGCTTTTCTTTGCAACATGGTTATGTAAGCAGTAAACTGATGCTTTTAGGCAAAGAAAGGTGCCGATCAAAGTGAAACTCAGGTGTTAACCTTGAAAAATTGACTGACTGTAATTTTAGCTTTTAAAAAAATGACTGTTTGTTATTATTATATATATAGTTTTGCATTGCAGCAGCTATTTTTCCTGGAGTCCACAGCCTTTATATGGTGACAATACACAGGTACACATTCACACTACTCATCACTAACATAACACATGTAATGCACGTCTGCTGTGAATAAAACACTTAACAATTGACACAGATTACATAACGCAAACACAATTCAATTTTATTAATAAAGCCCAATATCACAAATCACAATTTGCTTCAGCATACGACATCCCTCTGTCCTTAACCCTCATGGCAGAGGAGGAAACACTCCCATCCAAAAAAAACTTCAACAGTAATCATAATCATATGTTTATAATAACAGAACTATGACTAATAATAATAGCAGTAGTAGGAGGCGTCAGGCAGGACCATGGCAGCAGCACAACCACGACACACGATCCAAGTGTAGCCGCGATTCAAGGTAACCTGCGAGACGGTGGAGCACAAAGGCTTCGGAGAAGAAGCCGAGTTAGTGACCTGTAGAAATAGGACACGGATATTAGTAAATGAAAAAGAACAAGCTTTTCAGCATCTGAGAGCAAAAGAGACAGAGAAGGAGGGAAGGGCCTCAGTGTGTCATCACAGGTCCTCCGGCAGACTAGGCCTAAGTCAGCCTAACTAGGGGCTGGTCCAAGGCAAGCCTGAGCCAGCCCTTACTATAAGCTTTATCAAAAAGAAAAGTCTTAAGTCTAGTCTTAAATGTGGAGACGGAAACAGCAAAATGATTCCACAGAGGAGGAGCCTGATAGCTGAAGTCTCTGGCTCCTGATCTACTTTTGGAGACTTTAGGGACCACGAGTAACCCTGCATTCTCAGAGTGCAGTGATCTGGTGGGATAATATGGCACTATGAGCTCTCTAAGATATTACAGAGACTGAACATTTAGAGCTTTGTAAGAAAGTTGACTAGCTCTGACTGAATCCATCATCCACCAACAGATAAATATTGTCATTTAACATACAGTAGGACAGAATGCCCGTTAAACCTTTATACACTAAAGCATACTTATTAATTACTGCAGTTTCTTGCTGAGTAATGCTCTTTAAGCTTTGTTTATTGTGTAATGTAAGTTAGAAGTGAATTTGTTGGCATCACCGACACTCCGTTAGACTGGTTCACGTCTTACCTCTCTGGCCGCACTCAGTTAATTCAACTCAAGTACTTTAAATCCATCCCTGCTCCATCACTTCAGGTGTGCCCCAGGGCTCTGTCCTGGGGCCCCTCCTCTTCATCACCTACCTCCTTCCCCTCGGCAATATCTTCCGCAAATTTAACACTCACTTCCACTGTTACGCAGATGATGTTACCCAGCTCTACCTCACCACTAAACCCTCGTCCACTCTCCCGCCCACCTCCGTCACTGATTGCGTCACTGATTATTTATTGGAGCCTTTTGTTTCGCTTTTATTGTGTTATGATTTGTACTGTTTTAAAATGTTGGTGGACCCCAGGAAGAATAACTGTGGCCCTGCTGTAGCTAATGGGGATCCTAATAAACAATAAACTGAAATAAAAACCTGGTTCATCCTAAACTTACTTAAATTAAACAGTTAATATCTTTTTGATGTCATTCTGTGTATCTGTACGGTGTCCTTGAGTGCCAAGAAATAAAATGTATTATCATTATTATCATTATTATTATTATTATTATTATTATTATTTATTATTATCTGAGTTTTGTTTTCTCTGGACAATTTTGATGGGCAATCTTAACTAATCTAGCAATCGGTTAATTTAATTTTTTTTTTTTTTGGAAACATTAAACGATGATGAAAAAATTGTTTGTTGAAGCCCTCATTGTGGGGATCTATGAATTGTGCCAGGAGTGTTTATTTTACTTCATAGCAATGCTAAATATTCTCTTTCCTGACATTTCAGGTGTGACATCTGTATAGAAAATAATAGAAAGTACGTGTAAGAAGCAATAAATCTGCGCCTTGAAATGCTAAGTCCTAAAAGTAAACACCTGTAAATCATTGACTCTTAATATAAATATGAAACATAATGATGACCACTATTATTCACGGCACTTTAATCAATTATGATTTCAAGATTCTGAAATTCTCATACATTTAACAAAAGACTTGCTCATGCTGAAGAAGCTATATTTTCGGTACCATAATTTTGTTTGTTATTCAGTTTTGTGTAAAGTTACCTCATTGGTGGCACCAGACCAATTAAATTGCAATTAATGTAGTTCAAATTTTCCCAAATCGTTTCCCTCGAGCAAAGGTCTGAACCTCATAAAGTCTAAATTACATTCCATAGCCTACCCCATGTCTATTGAATAAAATCAACAATGTACATGTCAATATAATTTCAACAGTACTGTCAATTTTCAAAGTAGGATACTTTTAACACAGACAAATTGAACTTGAAAGAAACTAATATCTAGCTTTACTTTGAATAAAAATAGTCCTAGCATAATGGACTCAAGGTCTACATTTCAAGTAAAAGAAAATGCATTTTTTTCCAAACAGAGCTTTGGGCAGCCCCTTTTCTCTTTATTATTATTATTATTATTATTATTATTAATAATAATAATAATAATAATAATAATAGTTCCTACTTCCTTTCCTAGTCAGAGAAACTGGCCTGAGGATGCCCTGCCAGTAGTTTGGATCTCATGCACATATGTTAGCACTCATGGTGAGTCTTGAACGGCACTTTGTTTTAATCATGTTCATCGCACAGAAAGCTGCCTCGCAGCAGTATGCTGATCCAAACATGGTCAAGGTTTGCTGTGCTACTTTAGAGGGAACAGTCTCAGGCACAGGCTGTAGCCAGAAAGCAGCAGGTCAGTTGCCTCATGCTGTCACCTCTCTCATATCTCTCTTCTCTTCAAGAATGTCTTTGCACAGTGAACAATTGACTTGATTGGCTTAATTGAGTCACGTATTGCCATATTAAGTGGATTAGCTGCTGTCAAGGAAAGCAAGGTTACCAAGGTTATAGAAATGATTGGGGTTCATCCCCTTAGAAACAGGAAATTGTTCAGTAAATTTGACATTTATTCACCAGTTAGAACAAAGAGATATGTACAAGTTGGACATTTAGCATTGTCTGGACAATAATAACATCAATAACAATATTTATTAATAAAGTGCTCTTTTAAACGAAGTTACAAAGTGTTTACATGTCAATAATGAAAACAGACAAGACATTAAAACAACAACTTTTAAAATAACTGATAAAAACTGAGGAAATAAGACAGTCTTTACTGACTTTAAAGCTCAAGTAAAGTCAGGAAACCTTAATGTGTTCTACAAATTTTACAGCAGTCCACTCAGTAGATTGCGATATTTTTTTGTACAAGTGGAAAAGTTAATCTGATGGCAGCTCTATGGAGAAAAGTCAGGGAGACAATCTTTCTTTTGTTGAAATCAGCAACAGTAGTTCTCCAGATGTTGTCTGCGCTAAATTAAAGTTTTGTCCTGACAGTGTGTCAAATAAAAGCTCAAGGGGTCACCCAATTTATTTGCAGTCATCCTTTCTGGGGTGCCGAGAACACCCAGACCAGGTGCCATAGAAATCAGGCCAGTAGACATGAAGATGAAGATTTGGCCAAGTGTCCGGCTGATGAATGGACCGAATGGCTGACTGAATGACACACACCCCCATCCTGACGTCCCACTGCAACTGGGATAAGGAAAAATCTATGACCCGTTCATCATCAGATCACAATATACTGGAATTTCTCCTCATTAATTTGAGTCACAGACAAAATAGAAAAACAAAAGCTGGTGTGCCTGTTGAAATGGATGCAGCTGTTTGCACTCAGTCTAAAAGTCCAGGAGAATGTGGCTTTCTGAAGTGATGAGGCCTCTCAAACTTGTGAACTTCCTGCTCATCACATTATCATGCTCCAATAACCTCTTTTATTCCCACTACAAACATGCTGTGTACTGGGGCCAGAGTGAGGGAGGAGACTGGAATCTAGCGGGAGATCACACACACACACACACACACACGAATACGCTCACACGTCTATCAACTGGCATAAATACAGGGGGTGGATAAAGTAACTACAGAACTATTTAACAACACAAAAACAAACAAACAGCTATTAGTTGAAGCTCATATGATGTTCGGTTCTCAGAGGACAGATTTAACTTGTATTCCAGTGAGTGTTGGTGAGGCTGTGTGTGCAGTGAAAAGAAAAGCCTGAGAGAGCAAGGGTCAAAGAGTAAAGCAACATTAACTGCTGCACCACACTGGTGTCTGCCTTCCACTACAAAGGTGATTAATTTTGATTAGTGGTGCTCAAAGATTTGAAAAAATGGCACTTGAAAATGTTGCAAACAAACGTTACTGTCATTGTGTGTTTGATTTTAGTTAATCTGAGTGTGAATTCAATTTCAGATGAAATATGTGAGAATTAAAACAAATGGAAACACTTTAAATTCTTGCTGTATTAAAAACATTAGGAAAAGCTTAAAGTACTGAACTGCTCTGCCAGTATTTCAATTACATTTTACTTTTCACTTCTTACGTCCTCCTTTCCATGTCTTACAGTTGTGTTTTAATCACTTGTCTTAGACTTAAAATCCTGGTATGCTGCTGTAAAATTAGGTTTAGCATAATTATTATTACCTAAATTCACAATTACTATAGTGTCAAGCGCCAGCCGATATCCCTGCTTTCTATCATCTCTGTGAGTAAGAGAGATGAAGCAAAACATACTGAGGTGATAAAACTTAATTTCCAGATCAGCTGATCTTCCACAGCAACTTCACAAACAGACACTAGGTGGCAGCATTTAACAGAGAATAACACCAAGCTGGATGTGGATTTAAAGGGCACTCCACTGATTTTACACGTCGTTACCCCATTAACGCCTGTACAGTTGTATTATGTCCTCTGTGGCCCTGACGGGAGATATGTCAGCTGGGCTTGGAGACAAATTTATAAAAGAAACTCTGTATTCGAAACTAAGGACTTCCAAGTTTAAAAGTCGTGGGCATATATTGATGTAACGCCTAAGGATACAATTGAGTTGCATTATGGGACATTTAGGATTCAGTGCTTTTGGAATTTGATCATTACATGTTTTCAGTGGTGGAAGAAGTACTGTAAAAAATATTTAAGTTACAGGTAAAAGTCCTGCATTCAAGATTTTACTCATGTAAAAATATTAGCATTGAAATATACCTAATGTAACAAAAAAAAATATGCAGAGTGGTCCATTTAAGGGGAAAATATATATAATTATTGATGCATTAATGTGTCGCAGCTGGTAAAGGTGGAGTTAATTTAAACTGCTTTATATATTGCTGGGTAACTGTATAATATTGCATAACAATGTGTTAAATTGTTTATATTTTGCATTGATAATCTGGATTTTAAAATTAATTGTTAACTAATTTTCTCAAATAAATGCAGTGATGTAAAGTTGAAAATGGAAATACTCAAAGTGCAAGTGCCTCAAAATTATACAGTACTTCAGTATGTGTACTTAGTTATGTTCCACCACTCAGGGGCATAAATATAGACGAGTAGGCAGTGCGAGTGCACTGGGGCCCCTGACAGAGCAAGCTCTTGCAAGTGATTCAGATTAACACTTTGTAAATAGATCTGTGTTCAAAGATAAATTATAAAAAGAAGAATATTATTAGTTTTACTTGTTCTTTTTTTTTTAAAAAAAATAGTCAGTAGCTAGTTAAAACCAAATAATATGCTTTCTCTATACAATCTATGAATATACTATAGGTTTGAGCGATCTGCATGAAACTGGACCAATATCTAAAGTTCCCTCTTGGCAAAAGTTGGAAAACTTCCTAAAACTGAGCTTCTATAAGGCAATGAATATTGCGGAGGGCGTGGCTCATCACATAAAGGTGTATAACATCTCAAGGGTTTCACCCATCACCACGCAACTTTGTAGGCATATGACCACACATAATCTGAGGGGACCCCTCCATTATTGACCCCATCAAACAAAATGGGGGCGCTAGAGAGCTCATTTCTTATCTAGGCCTAACCGCCATATGGATTTTTACTAAATTTGGTAGATATGTAGAACAGGACGCCTCAAGGTGACTGGAGAAATTTAACTCTAATTGGCAACTGGGTGGCGCTATAACAACAGAAAAATGCTTCAAAATGGCTAAAATGCGCCAGATCGCTGTGGCTCCCCCTGTGGACCAATGTTGGGGGTTTTTTTTTCTAATTTTTGAATAAGCCATGGTATGGTACGCTGCACATAATCACGGAAACTGTCAGTCAGTCATTCTGTCTGTCACTCTGTCTGAATACATTGCTCTTCTTAATGGGTTCAGTTGACTATTTAATCTGCAATTTCCTATGACTTGTAGCCCAAACACACACCACGTGAAACTGTATGAGGGGAACTATGCACTCAATGGATATGGACTAGTATTGTAACTGAAGTTTGTCTCTGTAGGAGTGGCCTCTCGTGTAAAAATGGGAGATGGATGATCCTCTGGAGTCAGTTCATCGCGACACTTTCAGTAAGTGCCAGTCCATCAGTCACTGTTCTAGCTTGGGTTTCTCCTCCTTATGTGTGCATTGTTTTTAATTACCTCATTGATTTTTTTCTTTTATGATTTACTTTTTATCTGCATTTAACATTAAACCTAAACTGTATGCGTACATCAGATGTTCAGTACAATATAAAATACACTCAATTTTGTGAAATTTTGTGACAATAAAATCAGGCCTGTGAGCACAGGTGGTTGACCCGTTTTTCCCAACATGCAACAACATGCTGTTATCGTCTCCATATTGTAAATGTCCATTGTAATGTCCGTCCATACCTTGTTTCCTTTCTTTTATTTTTTTTTTCTCATAACTTCACATAAACCTTCCCTAATTGCATCTTATCGTGTCCTCCCTCAGCCACTCTGCCAGCACACTTTCAGTAATGTCTGGCACTCTATCTTCTCCCCATATTTCATATAAAAGCTCCACTTACAATGGCAGGTATATTTACATATTCACATAAAGAGATCCACATTTTGTTAAAGTTTTATTTGAAAAGTCAGGAGCTGAATATGCACACAGTGTCTTTCCTGATACCACCACTAGGGGTCACCAAAAAGTGAGATTTAAATTGTGTGAGCGTGTACTACATGGCCTCTTCACAGCCACACTTTGGGGCTGTTATACGGACATGTTTATAATGTAATGCACATTTTTAGGGTTTTGTGTTTATGTGTTTTGTTGAAGACTATTCTGTAACTGTGAGCAAAGCTGCAGCCCAGTGTCCTCTAAACAGAGAAGGGGAGGTGACCTTTCTAGTGAAGCCACATGGCAGCAACTGCAGGTCATCTGGGCAATAAAATCAAGGCCTGCTGCCTCTTCAGAGTTCACTGTATGATTTCTACCACATCTGAGTTTCACCAGCTCTGCCTCATCAGTTTAACCGCTGTCTTATTTTATTTTTAAATGGACTGTGTAAATGAAAATAGCTGCAAAGGCTCTTGTACAGTAAGAATCGGGGGTATCGCTGTGACGAGGAGGACAGGCTGTTATAAATAGCCTGACTGCTGCCCACAAGTGTTGAGCCAAGGAGGACAGGCTGTCTCCAGAAACCTAAAAAGGTCTCATAAGGCTTTCAGTTTGGCTTTCATAAGGCTTTTTCAATTATCTCAGAATGTCTTTCTGGCTCTTGGCTGAATGAATATTTGTGAAATCTAAAGGTGAAGTGGCTCTTATTAATCTTGTTAGAGGAGGAAATCAGTCTTGCAGACACTAAAGAGGAGACTGGCAATATGCCACTGTAACATTGATTTAAGGACTTCCAATATGAGTTACTGTTGTGTGAAAACAATATTTAATTTTAGAAATCCAGCCTCCATACGCATTTAAAAGACATTTAAAATGTTATAACCTTTCAATAAAAGTCTAAAAAAAGAAACCTTAAATTTGATAAATGCAGCAGATGAAACGTACCTCTACATAATTCAATAAAATTGCAGGTACTGATGCACACTCTTCATCTCCAAAGTGCAGAATGAGAACAAAATTTGGGGGTAAATGCTATATATAGTCTTAAGTGCGTCCATACATGGGGTGGAAGGGGAACAGCATTCCTCCAGTGACAGGGTAATATTTTTGTTGCCATCAGCAAGTGCTTCCCAAGCGGCATCAGGCTGGTCTTCCACCGCTTTGCGCTGTTTTAATCTCTTGGGGTAAGCCAATTTTCTTAATATTCTATCACAAGTGGGCTGATTTTATTGGAGAAACCTTTTGCAAAATGAGATTCAGAGTAGGAGGGGAGGTTATCAAGTGTGGGATAGTTGAAATGTGTTTGCATAATGAATGGCTTTAGATAATCTGTCCCCTGTGTGGGGAAACAGCAGCAGCCTGTTGTAATCTCCCTGAGCACTACTTCCTTACATACCAGGGCATTAAGAGGTTGCTGACCCTCTTTCCCTAATTTGTATCAGCTTAAAAAGCTCAGGTAAATATATTTTTTTGTAGAAATAAGTGATTATACAGAATGGAATTAGCCTGAAGTTTGGATTTGACAGCTGGTTTAGAAGTTCATCTTGCTCACTTTTAAAGAGCCTGTACTTTCTGATCAATCCCATTTCCTGCATGATGGTTTTAATTAAATTGTGAGAGGGCTGTTGCACTGCTGGTAATGACTATTTCCCTCATTTCTCCAATCATGGAATAGGCAGACTGCTGCAAGCTATTCATAGCTGAGCTGTGTTGGGTTGTAAGGTGAAACATTTGAAGTGCTGAGCTCTGGTGTATGTTGTAACTGTCCTGATGCCTCCTTAATGTTGGACTGTAACAACTCTTCCTTTGAGATTAATATGTTTTTATGATACTTATGTTTGCTTTAAATATCAATGTTGTAACAATGCCAAATTACTCTGTATGATATAATATAACCACAGACATAATTGTTGAAATTATTCTTGTACGAAGGTATGATTGCAATGAAGAAACACTGTGGATGCTTTCAGTATCAGTTAACCTGCATATTGTATATCTAATGACAGCACACAGGGAATTCATAATGGCTGCAGTAACAACAGTGGTTAAGGGACTGACTTGTTTGCTGTCACGGCTAACACATGTTTGGTCTCCCCCTCCCCCCTGGTGCTCGTGGCCAGGTCTCCTTGAAGTGTTCCAGTCATGGCTTCCACAGTCACACCTTGGTTTAAGAGGAAGCGTTCGAGCCAAGTCAAAACTGACTATGCTTTTGCTCATCACAGTCAGTGTGTGTGTGCTGCCAAGCAGCACACAGCAGTAAGGTACGAAGGTGGAATTCACGTGCTACTTCTGAAAAGCACAGCTCGTGCTGCTTTGCCAGGTAGAGCAACAGTTACGCATACAGCCGCTGCTGACGGGTGGTCTTCATATTCATGCTACACAGTAGGCGTCTGCTTCCTGTAGCTGGCTGTACATTTGTCTGCGGATGCCAGATTTAAAGCAGTGCGAGGCAGATTTTAATAAACTAATGAGCCCATTACAAAGTGATGAAGACTAATGATGACTGCAACAGTGCCCAATCTCCAGTTATTGAGATCATGTAAATTCATGTTGAGTGTGATTTATGAGTTTAAATGAGCAGGGAATTGAAATTCAGGTCAAAACTGTCTCCTAATCAGTGGCCAGCAAGCTATTAAGCCATTATTTTTGTTACATCATCACATTCTAGATCATTTATTAAACGTGTGCGCATTCACTATCATTCTAGGGGGCACTAAAACCGTACAGCAAATTCTTGCTACAAATTAAAAGCAGTCACATTCATAATCTTTTGTCAAATTAATATTAAATAAGCCAGATACTGGTCACATTTCATACGTGTAGCATGTAGTTTATAGTTGAATATGTACAGCATTTTTTGTTATTTTGTTGCATCAGTATTTGATGTGAAAAGTAAATATTAGTGCCGTGTTCACCTTTGCAATGCACAACATTAAAGGGTGGCTTTGGTATTTTTAAACCTGGACCTTATTTTTCCATCTTTTTGTGTCTAATAGGAAGAACTAATTTTAAATTGGTCCAGTATTTAGCCAGAGCGCTGCAGCCAGCAGCGGCAGAACAGGCTGCAGTGTAACCACTGTGGGAATGTGTGCACTGTCTATTCAGGTCCAGTAAAACTGCTTGTTTTTGCCACTGACAGGCTCAGATTATTATTTTAAATGTCTGACAGCTTTATGGAAAGGATCCCTGAAACAGCTCTGAAACTGCATCGCCAAACCCACCAGGCTCACCGGCACATTTTTACATCTAACTGGGTAACTAAAGGGTTTATTTCAATCAAACCAGAGTTGATTATTGGTGAATTAGTAGAAAGACAAACCAGGACATTACTTTATTTTATTTTGTTCCTATTGACTTCAAATTAAATGTGTTTTGAAATGATAAAATGACTGTTTATTTAAACGGAATCTGGTTGGTTTGACGATAATTCCAGGCTGTTTTTAGTTGAACAAAAATGATCTCACTCTTTAACAAAAAGGCGTATCTCTGTCGGGATCCTTTGCATAACATGATCAGTTACTTGTAATAACAACCTGAGCCTGTCTGTGGCAACACTTGCCAAGCACTTTTAGTGGACGCAAGTTAATAGTGCGAACATGCCTCCAGTGGTTACATCGCTGCCTGCTTCTCTGTGGCCAACTGCAGGACTCTCAAGCAATGCTGGACCAATTTAGAAAATTGTTGCTCCCATTAGTCAATTAGACAAATAGTCTATTTACAAAATAATGGAGTTACCATTTAATGTTGCGCGTTGCCAAAGTTAACATGACACGAGGAAAAATGGACATATGAGCAGATGTATATTAACATGTAATAAATCCTACTAGCTAGAATCAAACCGACAACGTTGCGGTTTTGTGGCATGCACTGGAACTGTTCGGCTGCCAGGGAGCTCTGGTGGCATCTGTAAATTATAAATCTCACTGCCAAAACCAAACAAGTGAAAAATGTTGCGGCATTAAAAAATGTGTGTTGTGTGTTGGCAATCTTGGCAGTGTTTTTAAACTGGTTACCAGTGGGTCTTTTTTTTTTCCTGTGTGGTTCAGCAGCTTTGGAGCTACAGCCCGGGACAGGGCTACAGATAACGCTTGTGCTACTGATACTCTGCAGCTTTTGGCTGGTTTTATTATTACAATCCCGACAGACGTGTGTATTTTACTAGATTGCTGTGGAGTACTTTTTAAAAGCATTGCACCCTACTTCGCTCTTAATCCAGCCCTGCTATTTAACATATTCACACGCTGAACTTAATACAGAAGTTGAAGGCTGCCCTGGCTTCGTTGTCACTAGTGATGAGGACACAACATAAAACTGCCACTACAAGCCAAGTTCAGATCGCCGTAGAAATCTGCTGTCTTGTCATGTAGCCCCTTCCTTACTGTATGTCAGAGGCTGTATGCCACTCCCCTGAACCTGACCTACATCTGAGGCCAGTGGTCAAAGCTGCAGATACTGATATCACTGCTGACCAAGTTTCTCAGGAAGTTTCCCATGAGAGAGATTAACATGGAGGGCTGAGTGTTTTATACAGGACATGTCCGTTTTCTCTCAGTTTGATCAACCATGTAAAAGTCTTCTTTAAAAATAGTTCCTGGATGTCATCTTTGTCCATGTCCCTGATGCTTATTTGTGAAATTCTCTTCATGTGTGTCAGACACTATGGCACAAGTCTTTATAATAGCTTGTCATTAAGTATTTGTGTATAAGTATTTTGTATTTGTATTTAGGTACTTTATCGGTAGTATAAGATTGGATTATATTGGCAATGCAAAAGAGAGAAGTGGATCTTCAACAACACGTAGAGGAGAAGGAATCACAAGTATAGTCCAGAAGTTTAATATAGATTCTCACTGTATTCTGTCCATCCATATTGAAGAAAATAAAAACATGATATTACAGACAAGGAGGCTTTCATTTAGAATTTGACACTATTTTGTACTAATTACCTCAAACTCAAGTAGAAACTTCAGGTGGATCACTGGAGATTTTAACACAGCAACCTGCTTCTGCAAAACTAAACCCAAAAGTCCACCATGGTGGAACTTCCTATTTACTGCCTGTTGTTATAATGTAATGACTGACATCTTCTGACAGGAAATCAAGCTCTAAATCGGTGAGCCAGGTGCAGTCCCAGGCCACAGAGGCTATGGCGGAACCAGCCTATACCATGCCGGTGTTCCGGCAGAGGTAAGTTCCTATTGGCTGCTGTCATATGTCAGGGTTATTTTAGGTGTAAGGTAATACTGAACCACAGTCTCTACTGGCTGACCCCAGTCAAGACAGCACATTTCTTCAGTGTTACTAGCTGTTAATTTTTAAATAAAGATTATTTGGATTGCCGAATGTTGATTTAAGAGTTGTAGAGCTCATAATAGTCTATGAAATATATCAAATGAACTGCTGCACCACTAGGATGTGAAATACACAAAAATAATTCTGCGAAATACTTTGTCTTGATATATATATATATTATATTTCTAAGAGTTCATTGCACGTACCTAGAAATCCTCAGAGGCTGAATTTGATCTACAGATATACTGTATTCCTCCAATTCTGCCTTAGAGATCCTTCATTACTTTACTTCTAATTGTTAGATGGAGATGGAAAGTGCCATGGAGATTAGATCAAAGGGCCCAAAATGATTTATTTTAATAGCCATAAAAGATTATTTAAAGGTAAACTTTTGTATTTTTCCACTTGGACCCTATTTTCCCATGTCTTGTGTCCAAGTGACGAATGGGAACAACAGTTTTTGAAATTCGTCTGGTATTGAGTGAAAACGCTGCAGCTAGCGGTTGCAAAGTAGACTGCAACGTAACCACTCGGGAGATGTTTGCACCATCAGTGTACGTCACCTAAAAGTGGAAGGTTTAAGAAAAGGTTTTATTTCTCTGTATGATTATTTTCATAATGTTGTCAGACACATACAATAACAATATGAGCCTGTCAGTGGTAAAAACAAGCACTTTGTCGACATACATTGACGGTACGATATTGCACCCGAGTGCATCTGTTTCATGGCTGATGGCTGCAGCACTCTTTCTCAATACTGGACTAATTTAAAAAATTGCTGTTCCTAGTAATCACTTAGAACCTTAACACCTGGTATTAATGTCTTAAGTGACCCGATTACAAGTGGACAGCACTAAATAAAAGTATAACAACCACCATGTTGCATTGTTATCTGATCCCTCAAACCACTTACTAAGATGGTCCGGGATGCATTTGATTACACATCTTTTGGAGTGTAAACACCAATGATTTCTGATGCATTCCCAACTAACATTGCATCATCAATGCAAGATGTAGAAGTTGTTTTGGTGACAGTGCGCTAACACTTAATCACTTAATTACTTTATGTTGACTTGAATTGATTGTTCCGAGACCATCCATTTTTTAACCTCATGCAGGGAAACGTTGAATTCTGCTGACAGTGATATCTCCAGCAAACCGCTAACGTAACTAGCAAGTGTGATAGAAATCTTGCTAGTGTGCAGCTAACATGAGTATGGAAGTAATAACTTGTGTGTGGGACCATTTGGCCCTCTAGCACAAGTGACATAGGCAGTAATGAAATCTGATCACAATTGGTCAGCTGGAGGTGAATGAAAGACACAGGTGTGAACAGCGATGACTCTCGGCTGCCCACTTGTGTTCGAATCACCGAAACGCAGGTTAATACCAGGTATAAAAAGGCTCTTGGACACAAAACATGGGAACATAGGGTAAAGGCTAAAATATGCCAAAGTTTTCCTTGAAGTAAAGTTTCAAGTTTAAAGTTTGTCACATACATGTTTTAATGTTTAGAAGTTATTCACCATCAAGACTGTATTAAACTAAAAGTCTAACTTGTGTTTGACACCCAGTGATACAAAAAAGATGACTTATACATTCAGAGTTTGTTCCTTAATAGTGGGTCAATTTAAGCTGTGTTTTGATAGGACTGCTGAAGAGGGAACTGAGGAGTACCAGCGAGTGAGCACGAATGTTGGGAAAGGACTGACTGTTATTCAGGAGGAGCTCCACAGGATGAGGATTGCCACCAAGGCCCAAGTGGATAGTCTCAATATCCAGAGAGAGGTAAGGAGCAATGAGGTATTTAATTATTTTTGTCATTTATTGTCTATATGGAACCAAATAATAAAGTTAATCTGCAAAACTGGCTGATAGAATTCATGAGCTGAGTTATCAGAGCAGATGTTTATCAGTGATTTGGATTGACTACCCTTAGTACAGCATTTCAGTAGTCAAATGACACAGATTGAATCATTTCATTATTGCTTACTGAACATTTTGTATCGCCCATATGCAGATGACACTCACCTGTACATTTATCTTGTACAGATTACTGTTTTTTGTTGATACTCTGTCTCAATGCTCCTATTAGATTAATGATCGAATATATCAAAATGTCTTCCAGTTTAAAAGGTACAAAATTGACATAACAGTATTGGTTGCTAATATACAAAAATTAGTGATTGTTCTCCATATAAAACTCTTAAAATATGCAGCTGGAACGAACACTCAAGGGATCTGAGGTTTGCATATGATCTTTGACTACCTTTAAATGTAGGCACCACATTTTGGTTTCCAGTTGCTTGTAATGTTGTGATTTTCAAGTCTTTATTTAGTTTTACTTCTTTTTTCTGTTTCCAAAATTCTGTTAAAAGCTAAAATTGGAATCAGGTTTTTTGCCACACGTTTTCACATAGAAGAAAGATAAAAGCAAGTACTGTAACAGTCAAGAAACATAAATTAAAGACAAATATGAAGAAAATATTTTTTAAAAGTATATGTACAATGTCTCTGTTTTTAAGGAAGCACTGTACAGTTTCGTGCCAAAATGTGCAGATCCATAATTTTCTGCATATTCAATATGTACAGTAGCTCAGCTGTCTTTAGTTGTCTGTGAGTGAAAAATTAACTAACCGACCAGGCAGCATGAAAACTAATGTATCAATAAATGAAGTGAACATGTACCAGTAGCAGAGTGTGGAATATTTTTTAATCACAGATTTAAATACAGTAACAACACAATATATTAACGCATAACATTATGAAATTAGGTGAAATTCCCACTGTGTATGAGTGTTGCTGTATAAGTAAATGTGTCTTACCCTGCCTCATCTTGCATTAAAAAGACAGGCGGATGTTGTGACAGTTAAAAACTGTTGTTGACTGCAGGACTAACTGCTGCCTGCTGACCTCACCTCTTTCATCCAGCTGGTCCAGGCAGATTTTAGATTTGTTGATGATGTCAACTGGGAAATGCTGATGATAAGATATTGTCACAGAAGGGTTCTATATTAATGTCGCCTGTGTATTTATCCTGTATGAGCAACACCCTTAAAGCAAGCCCCAGTCACAGTCTAATTTCTAATTTATGACTGTGTGCAAAGGCATTGTAGGGAAAACTAAGCCACAGATACACACATTCACTTAATGCAATGTACTCTCTTCAGGTTAGGGAAATGATGTACAAGAGAGTGGATTTGTTGGAGGATATTCCCAAGATGCCGGACTTCCTTGTTGCCCTGCGGCCTCACACCGTGTGGGAGAAGACTCCCGTCAAACTGTTCTGCACCGTGCAGGGAACCCCAAGGCCTGTTGTCAAATGGTCAGAATATTCACATCTCACAGGACTGGGTTTTAGATTTGAACTTATTGATGTCACAATAAACAAAGTCATGTTTAAAATATTAGCTATTTAAGCTAACAGCATCCATGCCTCATAGTGAAGCAGTAACACTCACTTTTTAAGAGCTGTAGCTGATGTTTTCCTCATTTTGGTAGAAATATATATTTGATAATTTAAGCTCTAGATTAATTGTTTTATATTATGCACTGATAAAATACAGTATTGAGCTCCCTCAAGAGGTTTGTTAGCATTCCTTTAATCCTTGTAATACCTGTCTACAATGTTCAGCACCCCCTCCCAGTTGTCCTTGTCAATATCTGCTGTTATTTAAAAACGCAATTTACTTTGTTGTCAGATGGTCCATCAGGGAGTTACATATCACCATGCACATTCTGATTTAAGTTACAGTGAGAGTGTGTACTGAACGTGTGGAAAAAACACTCACACACTGCTGGCTGTTTGCAGGTACAAAGGAGGTGAGCCAGTCAACCCACTGAATGCACCAGGGAAGTACAAGATTGAAGACAAGTATGGAGTCCACAGTTTGATCATTAGCAGGTACGGCGCAAACACAAGGTGTTTTTTTTTTTTTATTTGAAGAGTTTCCAAAGATATGACAGTACTGAGTAAAAAGGTCAAAGAAATCCAAATTAAAGAGTCATTACAGTAATTACTCTGTCAAACAAATACCATCACTGGATGCACTTTTGTTGCATTAATAACATGCTATGATATGGTTTGATTTCATGCTTCAGTAATATTGTAGTAAGAATTATCTGAAAAAGGTTAAAGCATGGCAAGTTTATTTATATAGCACAATTAATACACAGATGTGCTTTTCATAGAAATATAATACCCAGAAAGTTAAAAAAAAAAAAAACACAAAAAAGAATAAAAAGCATAACATAAAATTTAAAAAGTTGAAAAAGACATAGATGAGAATAAATGAAATGAAAATTAACAAGAAGTTTAAATGAAAAAAAAAATACAGTTTAAAAAGGCAAGAATAAGATTACTAAGAGTATAAAATAAGATAACAGTTTAAAACACACGGATAGGAAGAATAAATGAGTAGGAAATAAAATTTAAAGTTAAATGCCATACGAATAAAACAGTTCAAAATAAAATAAAAAGGCGTAGGTAAAACGACTTAAAAAGTATAAATTAAAATAATGTTTTAAAAAAAAAAACACATAAAAGGCGAAAGAAAGGCACAATTTTAGGTCAAATCTAATATTGTAATTTTGATTAAAAAGGCAAGTTTCACTTAAAGCTGCACTTTCCTAAGTTTTCCTGTAAGTTTTTCTGCCTACACGTGCAAGAAATCCTGAAGAGAGGGTTTCAAACTCACACATGTACTGTCTTTACCTCTTGATGTCACTGAGCACAACAAGTCTTGAACATCTTTACAGCACACAAAATGTATGAAACCTTGAGATGTGTAGAAAATAAAAGAAGCTGTTGTACAAAGGGGAAAGCAAAAGGCTCAGAGTTCACTATTGCAGAGCTCAATAAAACCTCCTATACGACGCTTTAGTGTTTAATGCTTTAATGCTCTATGTTTACTTTTGATGCCAAACATTAACAGAAGGGTGGCTACAGAGAGAGAACTGTTAGACTGAGGGGAACTGTCCGGCCTGCTGGCCCATTCGTCATCCTCAAGACTCCTCAGCTGTTCGTGTCGAAGTGCTGACCTTTGCGTCATTCGAGCCATGAATTCCTCCCGCTGCTCTCTCCCTCTCTCTCTCTCTCTTTCTCTGAGGCATTGAATATCTCCGCCGCTCCGTCATTGCATTACAGGGTCAGCGAGGAGACTGTCATTTATGTCTTCATGAAAAATTCAGAATTTTCGCATTCAGAGTCCGAGTGAAAGGCTTTATTAGAGGAAGGGCACAGACTCTCAGACTCTGTGTCCCCCACAGCTGAGAATATGGATCGTCTTTTAAAATAGTCCAGTTCAGGGTGAAGGTCACATTTCTTCCTTCTATTCTCACTCACCCACTCGACTCTTTTGAAGCTGCTGCCTCAGTGCACCTTCTTTTCAATCTGCTCCCAACACGTGAGGTCACTCTTCAATAGAGCCAGTACATTGTGTCTTGTAATCGGAAACATTGATTAGACAAGTTTGCAGTCGACCTTGAAGAGCCACAGTAGTGCTGCTGAGGAAAGAAGGAGTTTAACTGCTCCGTGTGCAAATGTTTAACTCTGCATTACAGTGCCAAGGCTTTAGGATGGGCTCATTTTCAGCTGGTTTTAGTCGCTCATGCTCAAATCCTTTTCGTCTGTTGAGTGAAATGTGGATATGCCACCCAGTAGTATTGCAAATGGTCCATCGGGGAAGGGAGGAACATGTTGTAACTCTCTCCAACCACATCACTGCCTCCCCTGCCTCTGATTAGTGCTGGGACTCCTGGGTCCATATGTAGCCTGAGAGGGCGCAGGGCTGAGTAAAATCACTTCATCTACATTTTGATTCACAGGAGACGATGTGTAATTATAATAAATCATTATAATGGACTCATAAAAGACATTACAATGGAACATCTATCAAATATAAGGCAGTAAAGTAAAGTCGTCAGCACCCGTCATGAAGTATTTATTGCTGCCTTCAAATAGAACTCATGAGCTTGTGGTTACAACGTGGAAGGTCGAGCACAAGATATACTTGCCGTTCAAGTAAGTCGTGAGAGCACCACTGCTAGGCAACGGCGACCGATGGCGTCAAGAAGCCACTGAAGCTAACAATGGTCTCTGTTGATGATAATGTGTTGTTGCTAGGTTGATGAAATGTATTTAAATGCACAGTATTCATATGATTTAATCAGGAATCACATTGAGATCAAGATCCCAATTAAAAGTGAAATGATAAATGATAAATAAAATGATAATGATAATGGGAATGACACAGAAATATAAGAATAAAGTGTGCATTCTAAAATATCTGTGGTGTGGGTTTGAAAATCAATTAAAAGGAATAAAATACATATACGTGTAGATATGTAAAAATATAAATTTATGTAGACAACTGCATGACCACTTAATTAATGCATTCTGAAATATACTTGGCATTGGCATAAACTAGAATAAAAATACAAACATATCATTATCACAGCTAAAATAGACTGAACCTCCAACCAAATTTTTTAGTTGCCCTATCGATATCAGTGTGTCAAGTTTCAGTCTGCTCTGTAAATTATTCCAGCCAGTCTTGAGAACAGGTGTTATAACTATAATGTGTTAGGCAAAGGAGTGTTGATAAATAAGGTGGTAAATACATTTTGAAGTAGTGCTTTATAGATGATCTCCCCTGACAGAATTATGACAGAAGACAAAAGGTATGAATCAGTTTGAATATGACAACATGTAAGATGCTCCAGCAGGTGACCTGGCAACGACTACCAACACAGCCACAACGATCGGTCACATTTTAGCTATTTTGAAGCATTTTTCTGTTGTTATAGCGCCACCCAGTTGCCAATTAGAGTTAAATTTCTCCAGTCACCTTGAGGCGTCCTGTTCTACATATCTACCAAGTTTAGTAAAAATCCATATGGCGGTTAGGCCTAGATAAGAAATGAGCTCTCTAGCGCCCCCATTTTGTTTGATGGGGTCAATAATGGAGGGGTCCCCTCAGATTATGTGTGGTCATATGCCTACAAAGTTGCGTGGTGATGGCTGAAACCCTTGAGATGTTATACACCTTTATGTGATGAGCCACGCCCTCCGCAATATTCATTGCCTTATAGAAGCTCAGTTTTAGGAAGTTTTCCAACTTTTGCCAAGAGGGAACTTTAGATATTGGTCCCTAGATTATGTTCACCCAGTTTCATGCAGATCGCTCAAACTTCCTAGGAAGAGATCCATTTGAAGTGTTTTAAAAAATTCAAAATGGTGGAAAATCTATATAAGCGGAAGTTATGGGTTCTTGAGGCAAATGTGTTCCTCATGAGGAGAGACATCTCTGTGCAAAGTTTCATGTCTCTATGACATACGGGGCATGAGATATGCCCATTCAAAGTTTGCAATTTCAATGGGTTGCTATAGCGCCCCCCTTTGGCCAATTGATGTAATATTGCTTCATTCACATCCTCCCATGACCCTCTACCACTGTGCCAAATTTCACATGGATTGACCAAGTCAGTGAGGAGAAAAACGTGGAACAGACACACAGAGTTTTCATCATTATATAGTAAGATCACATCAAACATGATTTTTAATTTTCTGACAATACCTGCAAACAAGCTCTTAATGCACAAAGATTCTGAGAAAATTTAAACTGAAATCATTATATAGTAATACTGAGCGTATAAATAGACTTTTTAATATGTAAAGCTATGGATACACATTTTGTATTTAATTGAATTACACTGTGACATGTGTCTATGCTGTCTGGTCCTGTAGGTGTGTTGTGAGTGATACTGCTGAGTACAGCGCCGTGGCCACCAACTCACACGGCACAGCTACCAGCAAGGCTACAGTTATTGTGAAGAGTAAGTCATTCTCTTATTCTGGCTCCGTACTATTATTATTATCATTACCGTACAGCACCATTATTCACATCTCATGTTTCTCCCTGTAATTATGATATTATTTTCTTCACAGGAGCATCAGGAGCCGGGGAGCCCTCCTATCTTGGTTTAGGTGAGGGGAGAGAGGGGGCAGGAGCTGGGGTGTGGGGCAGGCGGGTCGTTTTAATTTTTGGTTGGAATCAGGCCCAGACACGACCAGTTCAGTCACATGGGCCACAAATAGCAGAGCATGTGAGAAGCCTGATAAGTAGTGGAAAGTATTGTAAGAAGCTGTTGTCCTCTTCCAGGCACAGACAGAGTGAAAAACAAGAGGAACCTCACAGCAAATAGTTCAACCCTTGATGATTTAATTAAATTAGAAATGAAAGAAACATAAATATATTTGCTTAATATTTTAGTATTTAGGAAATTAAATCATGTTAAATTAAGCAAATTGTTTCCTCCACCATTAATATTCAGAGAGGTAGTCCATAATGCCTCCTGCTGTGCCCAGCGGTGGTCCAAATAGTGATCTGAAAATATGAAACACATCAATTAGATTCATGTGTCCAGATTTTTGTGCAATTTATACATATTATCATGGTGCTTTCTTTTAGCCAGTCAGTGATATTTTAAGAGTGCTGTAACAAGGTGACTCGACACGTCGTTGCTTCCATTTTCCTTAAAATTCTAAAAGTTTTTGTACACCATGAAGTTTACAGGAATGCTTTATGCCCCCAAATATCCACTTCTTTATCGATATGGTGCGTAAGAGTTAAAAAAAGGCACATTGCATACAATATTAAAAACATTAAGCAACACAAAACAATAGTGCCAGTCAGCAAATTGTCCCGCTAGTTATTGCCATGTAGGAATAAAATATAGTAAGAGTGTAGTTACAGATACAGATTACAGATATGTGACATCTTCTGTATCATTTTGAGTTCTGTGTCAACATTTTGGTTGTACATAATGTCCACGTCTTGGATACTCAACCCAAATAGACTGTGTTTCAAATGTTAAGCACTATTAACGGCCATGTTTCACTTCCTGCCTAGTGCCCCGTATGGGCGAGATTCATGCCAGTAAGCTGGAGGTGAGCCTGCTCGATCGGTTCTCAGCGAGCTTTGGTGTGGAGGGCGGCTCCATCAGTCTTGTGTGTTCTATGGTGGTCGTCCCCGACCTCCCCAACGTACCACCCCTCGCCCAGTGGTACAGAGATGGTAAGGGATTCATTCAGTCGTTCATTCAGGTGTGGAGCTGACATCTTGCTCAAGGACACGTTAGCATTGTCACTGATTTTCATCTATTTTGATTTTATTTAACCCAGTTTTGCTTGTTCCAGTATATTCCTGTGTAATTTATATTTCATCTGCATTTTATTCTTAGTTTATATATCTGTTTATTTTTTATTGTTCCTCCTTAGCTTCCTCAGCTGGTTGTGTGCTGACTGTGTATTTTGGTCACTCTTTGCTGTGACTTTCATCCTGTCTGCTGACAGATAAACTGCTGAAACCAAGTAATCTGGTGGAGATGTCTGTGGGTGGAGGCTCGGCCCGTCTGACGCTGCCTCACCTGGCAAAGGATGACGAGGGCCTCTACACCCTCCGCATCTTTACCAAGGACGGCACCACCGAGCACAGCGCCTACCTGTTTGTTTCCGGTAGGATGCTTGACTCTGCATCATGTGGCATTTTAACATCATTAACTCATCACATGGGGTCACATTTTCTTGGAAATCTGTTGGATTGCTTTTCTGCAAGAAGGGATATTTAGAACACATGACAGGAATAATAATAATAAATAATATTATTAATAATTAATTGATTAATAAATAATCTGAGAAATGTATTAACTTGGCTCGTGGTGAGCAAATATTCAGATATTTTACTGAAGTAGAAATGACGATACCAAAGTGTGGAAATACTCTGTAACAAGTTAAAGAGTTGAATTAAAATTTTTACTATTGGCTTTAAAGTATACTCAAAGTCCCAAAAGTGAAAGTACTCATCATGCAGAATGGCCAATTTTTAGAATAACATATATCATATTATTGAATTATAATTATTGATGCATCACTTTAATGCTGCAGTTGGTAAAGATGGAGATAATTTTAACTGACAGGGAAGCTTTCCGTCCGGGGATCAATAAAATGTTATCTTAAAGGGATAGTGCACCCAAAAATGAAAATTCAGCCATTATCTACTCACCCATATGTCGAGGGAGGCTCAGGTGAAATTTTAGCGTCCTCACAACACTTGCGGAGATCCAAGGGGAGAGGAGGTAGCAACACAACTCCACCTAATGGAGGCTTATGGTGCCCCAGATTCAAACGTCCAAAAACACATGCCTCAACTGCCTCTCTGAGCACCACGCACTCTTGAACGCAGCTAAAAACAGAGTTCAGATGACGTTTTTCCAAACAACTTTTGATTTCGGGGCTTCAGGACACTTAGATCACTACGGACGAGCAGTATGGAGATATTTTGTGGTTTCAATTATGTGTTTTTGGACGTTCGAATCTGGGGCGCCGTCAGCCTCCATTAGGTGGAGCTGTGTTGCTACCTCCTCTCACCTGGGATCTCTGCAAGTGATGTGAGGACTCTAAAACTTCACCTGAGCCTCCCTTGGCATATGGGTGAGTAGATAATGGCTGAATTTTCATTTTTGGGTGCACTATCCCTTTAATCTGTCATGTACATCACAATTTTTTGTTAAATATATCTTTTAATAATAATTAAAATCTGCAATTGACTAAAATTGTCAAATAAATGTAGTAAAACTAAAAGGACAATATTCACCTCAGAGACGTAGTGGAGTAGTAAAATATAGTAGCATGAAATGGAAATACTCAAGTACAAATACCTTAAAATTCTTAAGTACATGACTTAAGGTGCTGAGTTACTTTTAACACCTGACTTTGGCCACTTCATTACAAGAGAGAGTCTGTGTCTTTGTTGACGAACAGCTGGAGAGATAAATGGATGGATGGATAAATACCAGTAGTTAAAGTTTTAGGACTGAAGCCAAATGTCAAACCTTAATAAATGTCACATCAGTTGTACACAGCATGTAATAGGCTCAGTTAAAGTTCAACCGCTTCCCACCAACCCTCATCCCAGGATGTGCCCCAACATGACAGAATAGTTTTCCTTATATCTGGTCTGCCGCCCATTAATTAGTGAGTGCTTCAGTCAGGATATCTGCAGCTCCCACAGTAATTGCTGTAAGGTATTTGGTTTAAGATTGGATGCAAATTAAATGAGTTATGTTTAATTATTATAATTGACAAGCACACACCCAAATGCAAAGACTAGATTTAAGCAAAGATCTCACTACTCTGAAGGAGAAGAACATATAGCACATGAAAAAATTTTCTTCAGCTTCCACTGAAAGGAGGAGGGCTGACGTTGGGTGTGTGGTTATTGAGCTTAATAATTTTATTGTGCGTAATGTGAATTCTTGTTTTTTTTAATAATTACATTTAGAGTGTTGGTCTTACCTGTCTATCTATCTATCTTTACCTCTTCCTGTCTTCTATTATCCCTCCTAACCGCACGTTCTTGCTCCCTAGATGCTGCCCCCTCTGTGGCCGGGGCCCCTGGTGCACCGTTGAGCGTGAAGGCATATGACATCAACTCAGACTATGTCCTGGTCGCCTGGAAACCCCCAACACCGTCATGGAGCCGGCAATCACCGGATACTTTGTGGATCGGTAAGTCTGCACCCTGAAAACTCTTCAGCCTTGCTTTTTATAGCGCAGCACACTAACATGAATACAGTCAAATAACACCGCTGGTAATGCCAAGGAAACTATTAAAAGTATGATATGATGTCATAGTGTTTATTTAAAGCTGCACTGATTGATATTTTTCATATTAACTATAGATCAAATGTGAAATGTATTGCTTAAAGAGAATAATTATCACCAGCTCTGCAGCTCTAAAGAGCCTTTCAGCCTCTTTTAGCTTATTGTTTCACTGTATGGTTAAATTTTTCAATTAATCGAACAGTAAATTGACAGAATAATCTCTGGTTACAGCTTCAAGACATTTAAAGACATAATTGCTGGATGAACATGGACAATTTTCCCTATTTCTTTGACATCTCATAGATTAAATGAAGAATGATTGACAGATTTATCAGTATTTGTTTATTTGTTTTAGATGATTTTTATCTCAGACTTTTTGTTTTCAACCTACTGTGAAGAATTAATACAGATTTATCAAAGAAGCATTAAAGTTTAATGTATTTTATTTACCATTTACTTTCATTATTGTTGCATTTGAATGTGTTGGGTTGTGTGTTTTTAAGAAGGCCTCTGAAAATTAAAATTGTCATTATCAGAAAAAACAGGTTTATTGCAAAGTAGGCGTTGTGTAGCGAGATATCTCAAGAACGTCTTTACTGTAGGTAATTCCTTCAAATTTAGTAACCAAATATCCAGTTGGACTCAAGGATGAACTTATTAGATTTTGGTCGTCAAAGGTCAAGGTCATAGTGACCTCACAAAACATGTTAGTGGCCATAATTCAATAATTCTAATGCTAGATATCACAAAGTTTCACACAAATGTCTTAAAGGATAAAATAATGAAGTGCTGACAGTTTATATCCAAAAGGTCAAAGGTCAGCTTCACTGTGACATAATCATGTTGTGTATAAACACTTTTCTGGCCATTATTCAGCGCCCTATCTCAGGAACAGAAGGGGAGACATTTGATCAGATACTGAATCAGTGACTCTAATCTTGGGTGCCCATCTTGAAACTGCTTCTTTGCAGCAGCATCCACAGCCTGTTAGAAACACTGTCAGATATCATGGCCTCGTATAACTCTGGAGAGACATGGTGTAAACTGTAACTGCGACTTGACTGGTTCACTGAGGCGTACAGCTGTGATTCGGTAATTCTAGTTTTACATTTTGGTGCATTATGTGTCACAATAAAAATAGTAAGAAAGGAGAAAAGAAAAAAACAAGTACTGCAAAAGTCAGGAATCATGAATATAAAATGAATGAATGACAAATAAGTAGAGCATACCTCTTTATAAATAAAAACAGCTGTACAGTGTTTAAAACAAAGAGTGTGATATTAACTATGGAAATATAATTAATTATTATATAAAGAGTTTGAGTCATGTAGTAGGTTAGAAGTTCTTGGGCTACATTTCTGTGGTAATATTTGATGATGAAAAGTGGATGTACCCTAAGTGTGCACTAGATTTTTAAGGAACAAGAACATGAGAGTGATTTCATTTCCTGCCTATGTCCTTTCTGTGTAGGTGTGAATGTGGTAGCGACACCTGGGTCCAGTGCAACGATGCCCCAGTGAAGGTTTGTAAATACCCGGTGCACGGCCTGAAAATGGGCCGCTCCTACCACTTCCGGGTCCGAGCCGTGAACAGCGCCGGCATCAGCAGGCCGTCCCGCAAGTCTGACAAAGTGACCGCCCTCGACCCCGCCGAGAGCGAGAGGCTGCAAGGTACCGAGGAAGGTAAATACAGAATACGCACCGACGGGGTACGACTGTTTCCTACAGGTCTGTTGTTGTCGTCTCCTGCAACAGTGATAAAAATCGAAGGAAAATACGACATAGTGATCAAGGATGATGACTGGAAGGTACGGTAGAATACAAAGACTGGTCCCGGTTCAGAGATTTGCTTTTAATCCTTTCACACCACTTCATCATAACCTCACACAGATACTAACACCTGTCCCTCTTTGCAAACCTCATCAGCACCATCATAAACTTTATATTCAAATTTTAAAACTAGAATTGTACAGGAAATAACAACGCAGTTTGATTTTTTTTATTATTTTTTTAAAGCAAATGTTATCCCTGTTTCTTTCCAAATTAACATCCCATCAACAACCTCATAGCTGATCATTTCAATACATCACAGTTTTGAGGAAAATCAAAATTTTAGGAAAAAAAAATCAGGATTATTATCTTCAGATTTATTTCTTGGAGCAGGGTTTTAAATCTCGTATCAAAATTATGAGATTAAAATCCGGACATTGTTCTTATTTTGACTTAAGCCTGACGATGTCACAAGAAACATGGCACCTTTAAAACATTTTCAGCCACTAACCAACACAGAATCCTGCGATTAACGTCCAAGTTTTGTGGGGTGTCGGTGGCTTAGTGGTTAGAGCAGGCACTCGGTGTACAGAGGCTCTGTCCCAGAGTCGATTCTGGCTTTCGGCCCTTTGCGTGTCACTCGCTCTCTCTCTTCTCCATCACTCCCTTAGCTGTCCTATCCATTAAGGGCATAAAAGCCCGAAAAATAATCATTAAAAAAAAAGAATTTTGTAATGAAGGTGTCAGAGATTATTTTTCTTTAATCTTAAATCATTTATATTTGTCATCTTCACATTGAATTCTGAGATATTAAAATCTGATTTTTACAAAGTCAGTCTCATTCTTTTCCATATAGAATTCCTTTATTACATTTATATTGTATCATATGTCAGTAATAAAAATACTTTTCTACACATTAGACAAGCTTCTCTAAAATGTTAAAATCAATGATACTTAAATCAAAACACAATGACCTATAAACACATCACACTAAGTATTTAAAAAGCCTCAACATCTACACTTTTACATCAAAACTAATCTGTCATCTGCTCTAACTTGTTGATTTTAATGCGTCACAGAACAAACCATCTCCCCGTCTCCTCCCTTTCTAACTGTTGTGGTGCCATCTTTGATTTAACTCCACCTCTTCCACTCATTCTTTAATCGTCTGAAGTGTTTTTTTAAATGTTTTCCATTAAACCACGTACAGTTTTTTCTTCCTACTCCAACGTGTGTCGAGTGTCCCCTTCTCTACTTTAAAACAAACTTTTTAACACAAACACTAAAAATTAAAAAACACGTTGGTGTCATTTTTCACATGAGGCTATTGTAGAAGTCCCACATGTTACTGTGAAGCCCTTAATTATTGCCAAACTTTAGATCCTAAGAGTTTTAAAATGGCTCTTTTACAGAAATTTAAACTCACTTTATATCTGTGCCCGTAGGATTTAGTTGTTTTTCCGTTGCTTAATGTGATTTCTCGTCTTTCTTTTTAAAAAGCTGATTTGTTTTGCCAGCAAGCAACAGCTCCTGTGGCAATGTTGTTATTGAATGCACATAAAATAATCACTTTATCTTTGTTAAAATGCCAAGGACAGATGTTCCTAGCCATTATAGAACTTAATTCAAATAATAATTCACTGCTCAGCTTTTTAGAAAGACCAGAGAAAGAAACAGTAGAGCACACGTCAGCTTAATAGCACAGGATTTAAGCTCTTTATTGGAATTAGGAAAAGATGCTGCTGTCAGCCAACCAGGGATTTAAACTCCATTTATTAAAATATATTATGAAATACATTATTCAAAACACTAGTACAAATAAAACATAATGTGGGACTTCTGCAGCAGGTTCTGCTGTTTGAACTTTAGGCCTCAACACCGTTCACTCCCAATCTAGGCTACGTAACGATCCCGGGGGAGCCCACCGATGTTCACGCATCGGAGATTTACAAATCGTTATGTCGTGCTGAGCTGGAAGCCTCCCAGCCCCTCGTGGACGGGCGCCGCTGTGGTACGTCATCGAGAAGGTGTGTGGCCATCCGTTTCCATCAATGTAGCCCACTGTTAAGCTCTGTACTGTAGTGAAGAGGTAAAGAAGACATTAACCTCTTAAACTTACAGCTTTCCTTATAAGTTCCCTTAACTTTGTTGAAATTTTAATTTAATGTATCTTTTCCCAAACTGCACTACAGCATCACATGCAGCTCTGGTTGTCCCAACATATCACTGAAGTGATATGATGTTAAATGTGGATGAAACGTTCAAACCCCACATTACTTATTCTTTATCAAATGGGGATATTATACAAATCTTATGCATCATTTGATTCACACTTCCCCACAATTCATCCTGATAAACTGAACATTTTGAGGTTTCCATTAGAAACACAAGTAGCAAGTGAGTGTTTAAAGATGGACATACTGCCGAATCCATCAGAGTTTAAGAGGTTACATGTGTTGTTTATGCTCATGTTATATTATAAACACATAAACATGAAAGCACTTAAAGCTCATCATGTGTCACTCACACTGTTGGGGCTCTACAAAATCAAAAATGGCCAAAAAAGTCTGTCACGTACAGTTTCACAAAGATAACTGACAATTAATCTTATGCTAGAAATTTAGAAAATAGGTAGATGGCACAAATTATACATCGGCAGGATCAGTAGTACCAGTCAGTATTGGTACAGATGTATTAGTATCTGCATACCTTCTTACAATGTGCAAACATTATTATGTTTTCTCTTTGCACATATAATATATTTCTGTTGTATTTGTCTTTAATTTGTAGTTTAGTTTTATTCTCGAGTAAGATGTCATTTTGAAAGTGTGACGTTGGTTTTGTTGTCGAAATCGCATACTAACGTATCGTGTACCACCTGCTCACTCAGTATGTTCTGCATACTGCAGACTGAATTAAGGATTAAATTTGTCACTACCATCAAACTGTTCACACCAAATACTGAAGCAATATGTCTTCTATGCATCACAGTATTGTATCGATCATGATGTCACCTATCTGAGGTACTGCTGAATGAAAGTATTTTATTACAAATACAGTTGCAGCAATATTCCGGTTTCAAGGTATACGATATATAAGTTGACGGTTATCATACCGTGTACATTTGCTTATCTACGATATTTTTTAAAAATGCAATGGACTGAGAATCTCCCCTTTATTTTAGTTATTTTTAAAGGTGAGACTTTTTACACACACTTCCATTAACAAAATGGTTTCAAGTTTCAATTATTGCACTACAACATTTGTTCAACCAACAATAACCCTACGTTTTCATTCCTTTAGTGTCATTCTGACTGATAATATATAAATTCTTTAATACCGTGCTACAGTGAAATCACAGTATTTTCTGAGACAGTTATTGTACAGTGAAAATCTCATACCATTGCAACCCTAATTACAAATGAAAATTAACACTTCTTCCACTCAGTTGGATATTTCCAGTTTTATTTAAAGGCACATTAAAATGATTAAATATTTTAGCGTTAAGTATTTTCTTTACAGTTTGTATATATATGTGAGTTGCTGGCTGGTGTCAGAACCACCTGCACAGTTGCTTCACATCTCATATTTAGACATTCTTGCTAATCCGAAATATATCTGTGCATTTCTCATGTACACAAATCTACACACAATGCAGTTAGAATTCTCCATATACTCAATGTTGCATCATACTGAGTATGAATGGTATGACGTGCGTTAGTTTGCGATTTTGAACAGAATTTGTCTTTAACTTTTTTGTTCATTCATTCGTCTTGCCTCCTTATAGGTCCTTATAACAACTGTTTGCCAAAAACTTCAGTGTGATTTATTGTTTATTCTGACGCACACACACTTTATGTCGTTGAGTTACTTTAGTCGGTCAAATAAAAACTGAACTGAGCCCCAACTATGCAACAACACACGACCTCTACCCTGTCAGCTCCACCTTGTTTTGTGCTACATTGATGAGGTTGTCGCAGATGGCTGTACCTTCTCACGCCCCTCCCCGACTCTCCCACAGTGCTTAGCAGGCACTGGAGCATGGCAGCGGATCAACACGGCAGTCGAACTGCACTCCCCTCGTTACCCGGTTTTTGATTTGCAAGACGGGCAAAAGTACCAGTTCCGAGTGTATTCGGTCAACATGCACGGTTCCAGCGAGGCGTCCGAGCCCTCTGAGCCCATCCAAAAGGTGGATGAGGACGGTAAGGGCCGGGATCAGTGCACTGACCTTCACACACACTGTGATACAGCAAAGTACAATACACACAAACATACACAAACACTGACAGAGACATATTGATTTCTATTTGAAAGAAAAGTGAGCTGATACTTTTATCTATTATCTTATTATTTATTTATTTTAAGGTGGACAATGACATTTTAGTCCTAAGGTTTTCTTGCCTCTCACTGTTGAACTTGTATGATACACAAAGAAAGGAAAAAATGGGGTGACATTTTTGGCACAAATGTCCAGATTTTATTTTTAAAACAGATTAACTGTGCTGTAGGATTCAACATTTTATGTGTCAATAAGAGAAACAAACAAAATATTTGAGACAAACCTTGATCCAAAGAGATAATTTAAAAAAAAAAAAATGAAGACAGATCCATCTTTTTGATTTCATGTTGGTCTATGTTTCAAATATATTTTGGGTTAGATGCTGTATTTATTTACTTATTTATTTTCACAACAGAATTTATTGACTAAAATCCATTTTTAAGGGATAAAATCTGCAGTGAGCTGGAAAGAAATGTTGAAATTTTGGGTTGCTTTCAAGTGTAAAATTCTGACCCAAAACTGGAGATATTAAGTGTCTTTGAGAGCTTTACATATGATCTCACCAGAATTTAGTCCTTTTTCCCCAGTAATATCTTTATTCATTTTCAAATACCTTACTGGGAAGCAACTGTGTTCTCACCCAGAAGAATATCAGAAGCACACAGATTATTGTCCAACAACAAAATGAAGTCTTCACTCACATGTCAGACATTTTAAGATAGCAAAAAGCAAACAACAATTATATTAATGATGATAAATTATACGTAATAACATAAACCAATTAAAAAAAGAAAAGTTTCTCTGTTTTCCAAAGAGGGTTCACAGATTGTTGTATCCATGTCATGCTCTCATTGTTTGTGTATCAAACACAAAGACATAGTTTCCATGGAACATACCAGTACAATCAAGTAGAGGTGGAGTTATGGATAACTCTTTAATCTAATTAATGAACCAAAATTGAATCCTCTTAAAGATGGAACGCCTCTAAAACTGCATTTTGGTATTTGTATAAACACCACATGAGTTTTTAGGGAACATTCTGCGCTGTAAACATGCATGAAGCTTTCTCAATGACCTTTTGTTAAAAGCGAATTACTGTATGTTCCAGGTACTGAGCTGCCGCTGGGTATGTACAGTTTAATGGAAACACCTTTTTTAAAGCACTGTCTTTGTGCTGCTGTAACGTCACACATTAGTTAAGTCGTCCACTGTGTGTGTGTTCTAACCAGGAGCGATCGGTAGAGCACACAGGAAAAATAATATGTGTACAGTTCTTTGTGTTGTAGAGAACCAGGCTTTATCATATTTAAAATATTTTTTTCCCATTAATCTGACCCATCTGATTCTTCTTGTAGTTCAGGTCAGATTTTGTCAGCTTGTATCTCTGCGTTAATTGTTTTGCATTTATTATATGCCAGATACAGTATGTACCAAAAATATAAGATGTAAATTGAGTATCACTGGTATACAGTATGTGAGGTTTTTAGCTAAAATTCTTCTCTCCTTACTCAAATCTCAGTCATATCCCTCTAACTTCACATTGTTGTTTTGTCATTTCACAGGATCTTCTAATCAAACCCCACCTGTTGTGTTAAACAGTTTCACAGACCCAGAACTTACATAATGTTATGTTTGTTCACAAAGTGATAGCTCACGTTTTTATTGAAAAGGGCACAGCTTTTGAGTCTTGGTTGGTTCATGAGGAGCATTTTGTCTTTTTCCAGTTATAATCGTTCGCAAATGTCTGTGAATCGTTACATTGCTGCCAGAAAGTGTAGATGGTAAATGTTTGTCAGGTAAAGTCAAGTAATAACTTGTATCATCAATTTTTGCTTTATATCTGCATTCAGATGTTCCTGTCAACCTGTAGATGATAAATGTTTTGTTTTTGTAAATCCACATATATTTTAGAAATGTAACTCTTAAATATTGATCCATTTTTAACACATAAATAAAGGCGAAGAGCACACCTCTTATTGTATCATCACTAGTATCTGATAATAACTTCTTTTCCCCTCCTGAACAGGCGTCCCCTCTGCTCCTGGTAAGGTTACCGCCTCCAGAAACACCAAGTCGTCTGTGTTTGTGCAGTGGGAGCCTCCCAAACTTCTGAAAAACCTCATGGGGTACTACATCGACGGCCGTGTCGCTGGATCCAAGGAGTGGTTCCCCTGTAACCACAAACCCTTTAAATGCTCCAGGTGAGTGTTGGGGTTTAAAGGATATTAGATCTCAAGACGTTAAATCCAGAATGAAAAACTAAAAAAAAACAAGACATCAAGTCATGACTCAGAGGTTTTTAAACACATTTATCTATTTTTCAATCATGAACATTAGCTGTATATATCTCACGTGGGAACAGCTGGCAATGAAGTGTTTTGTGGCTGTTCTGTAATCTAATGCTGTAGTGATTTATTATTAATTGTATTCAGCCTGATGAAGCTTTTACATTCTTTGCACCTCAGGTTTGAGCAAAAGCACATTACATATTTAATATAAACTAGTCCATACCCTTTGACAATGTTCACCCAGTTTCATGCAGATCGCTCAAACTTCCTAGGAAGAGATCCATTTGAAGTGTTTTTCAAAACATTCAAAATGGCGGAAAATCTATATAAGTGGAAGTTATGGCTTCTTGAGGCAAATGTGTTCCTCATGAGGAGAGGCATCTCGTTTCATGTCTCTACGACATACGGGGCATGAGATATGCCCATTCAAAGTTTGACATTTCAATGGGTTGCTATAGCGCCTTTGGCCAATTGATGCAATATTGCTTCATTGGCATCCTCCCATGACCCTCTACCACTGTGCCAAATTTCACATGGATTGACCAAGTCAGTGAGGAGAAAAACGTGGAACAGACACACACACAGAGTTTTCGTCATTACATAGTAAGAAAGATAGAAAGATACAGCAGCTCCTCACGAGGATTCTCCCTTCATCATCAATTTTTAGACAAACCGCTCCACCTGTAATTTTATTATCCCCAGTGCTCTGCCTGTGAAACTTAGATAAAGGAATTTTAATGTAAGGCTCTTTAGTCCACCCAAAAGGAGCAGTTTTTATTGCACGATACTAATTTAGGACAACGACCATCTGCTTGACTCACCTATAAATATATATAGTGTATTAAAATGTAATTTTGACATAGAAACACCACATACAGGCACAAGAGTAAAGTGCTGTCAGCACTATTAGACACCAAAAAGATCATAATGGCAGCAAATTTTGCTGAAATAATCCATATGTTTATGAAATGTGTGTCAGGTTTGTGGTCCACGGCCTGATCCCAGGAGAGACCTACACCTTCCGTGTCCAAGCTGTCAACGTCTTTGGCCTCAGTGAGGAGTCACAGGAGTCCTCTCCCATCGCTGTGGTGCCGGCTCTCGGTAAGAGCAACATTATTTTTAATAAATGAAAAGTGCTTTAAAAAATGCCAATAAAGCTGGTAGGAAATCTTGGGTGCAAATTAAAAACTGTTTCAAAAGACGCCAATGAGTATGTTGGTAAATATGTACCTGAAAACAAAGGTAATAAGATTACTATCTTACAATATCATACATGTCATTACTCTGTCCAGGCAAAGGGGAATATGGTACGTATGGAATAGTTGACTTTCTCCCACCTGACTTACCCACAACTCCCACTGTGTCCACTTTCACTCTGCATTATGTGCTTTAATCACAGAATTGCATATTTTCAAAGTCACCATACACAGTAGTGCCACGGAGATCACAAATGAAACCCACTCGTACTGTTTAAAATTACTGAGCAGTTACTCAGTCAAGGTGCTAGATGTGTTTTTAAATTGCTTCGTGGTGTTGTGGCAGCTTAGATGACTCTAGTTTGAAAAAACAACTGCGCAAAGGGCACACACAGCTCACAGTTAAAGCTGGGGTAGGCAGTTTTATTATGGTGTCACTGGCCAAAAATCCCATAATAAACATTGAGCACACTGTAATGCATGTAGAGAAAACTAGACCTCTGCACCTCCTCTTGGTTCTGTTTTCAGGTTTTAGAAAAATCTAGCCTGTGACGGCAGACTTTGGCCAATCACGGGTCATTTCATTGAGACAGCCTTTCTTTTGACTGCTCTACAAATAAAGATGCATATGCATGTCTCTTCGGCGAAAGTCTGATTTAGTGACGGAGAATCCTGCAGAGACAATGAGGTGGCTAGCTAGCTAAGAGAAAGAGCTCAGCAAGCTCTAGAATGATATAAGATTAAATATATGAATGTACGGGAAACACGGGGTTACTGTATGAAGTGCGTGCATATGCCCATGGTGGCCTGGTGGGAGGGACTCAGGACTCCGGACAGAGATGCAAGACCTGCAGGAGTAGGGTTAAATTCTTTTACTGCTTTTTCCAGATCCCTGCCTACCCAGCGTTAACTGAAATAATGAAACACAGATGTATTTTCTCATTTAAATACTTATCCACTCTGTGTAAGGGTGCCAATGAAGTACCTAAAATGCAAACTAACATTAAATATTCTGTGTGATTCAGCAACTCCCAGCGCTCCCTCTGGCATCACCATGCTGAGCAGTGACGGCTCCTCCATAACTGTGGCTTGGAGGAAACCCAAACACACCGGCGGCTCCAAGGTCAACGCTTACTACGTCGACAAGCGGAACGCTGACAGTTTGGCATGGCAGGAGTTCAACCTGCAGGCCGTCACGGAGAGAATGTGCACGGTGAGAGGCATCAGTCATACTTTACATTATACATTCATAAAACTGGTAGATGTACATTTGTTTAGTGACATTTTTTAAAAAAAAACAGCGTTAGTTCATTTTTAGGTGACAGTTTTTCAGGCCCCTCCTGTCCAGTGAAAACCATATATCTCCAGATGTGTTCATATAAAGGATGAAGTGAGAAAATTCTCTCAGTTATTAACTGAATCTAATAATCACACCTCTCTCTCTCTCTCTGTATCTTCAGGTTGACAATCTGACGGAGGGAAAGTTCTACGAGTTCAAGGTCCAGGCTGCTAACATGGCCGGTGTTGGTGTGCCCTCAGAACCCAGCGCCCCGATGAAATGTGAAGCTTGGACCATGGAAGAGCCAGGTGGGAGAACCATCACTGCTTCTTAGACAGTATAACACTGAAAGCTTTAATGCTGTTAGATAGATACTGTAGATGCTGTACCATACAGTAGGTCTTCCTGCTGTTGTAGTGACTGTCCTGGTTCCTCTGTTTTCAAATGTGAATAATAAGTAAGATTTTTACTTTGAGAAAAATACCAGAGCAGCTCTAAGTTTCTCGTGTCCTACAAAAAATACATTTATGGCTTTTTGGTGGGTCTTTAAGTTAATCCAGTGCCCCAGAAACGTATTAAGGTTGTTAAAGATAAGAAGATCCCTGATGTGGAAATTCAGGTGTTGCAGCAGCACAAGGATAGAATAAGAACAAATGCATAGAGAAAGTAAAAAATAAATAATTACAGATAAAAAAGAAACTATATGAGAGCAATTAAAGTCAAAACTATATAGTGCATACATTGATGTATGTATCAATGTGCCATAAGCGAGGTCTAACTGTCTCATGGCACATTTAGAAGGCATTAATTAATGACAATTAATCGCTTAACCTTTGTGGTTTTCAAATGTTTTAACTTGCCTGTGCTTCAAGCGACTCACCAGTATCATATTTCATTCATAAACTAAACCAGGATATGAGAAAGTAATTAATCCAGATCCAGATTGACTTTATTCTGTCCAGGCTAATCTGGGCTCTGCACCCACACTGCAGCCATAAAAATACAACATATAAATTATACACCAAATGTAGCAATAACTAATAAACACAGAAGATAAATAAAATAACATTAAACACTAAAAATACTTGTACAAAAGTGCAAATCATGTTGAGAAAATTTATAGACATAGCTTATCCAGGGCCGGGTCGTGGGGCAGCAGGCCGAGCAAAGCACCCAAGACGTCCCTCTCCCCAGCAACACTTCCCAGCTCCTCCTGGGGGACCCTGAGGCGTCTCCAGGCCAAATTAGATATGTAAACCCTCCAGCGTGTCCTGGGACATGCCCAGAACACCTCTAACAGGAGGTGCCCAGGAGGATCTTGATTAGATGTTGAACCACCTCAACTGACCCCTTTCTATGTGAAGGAGCAGCGGCTCTACTCCGAGCTCCCTCCGGATCTCCAAGCTCCTCACCCAATCTCTAAGGCTGAGCCCAGACACCCTACAGAGGAGATTTTGGCCGCTTGAATCCGCCATCTCATTCTTTCGACCATAGGTGAGGGTTGGGACGTAGATGGACCAGTAAATCGAAAGCTTTGCCTTCCGGCTCAGCTCCCTCTTCACCGCGACGGACCGGCCTAGCGCCTGCATCGCTGCAGAAGCCGCACAACTTCTGACCTCAGTCGTGAACACAACCCGAGATACTTGAACTCCCTTGCTTGAGGCAGTAGCTCTCCCCCAACCAGGAGAAGGAAATCCACCGTTTTCCAGAGCCATGGCTTCAGATCTGGAGGTGCTGACTCTCATCCTGACCGTTTCACACTCGGCTGCAAACCGCCCCAGTGCATGCTGGAGATCATGGTGTGATGGCGCCAACAGAACCACATGAGATGATGAATTATATCTATAATGAGCAGGCATTTTGTTTATGTTCTGATCAGCTGGTTTATTCGACTTTGTTGTGAAAGTGTGACTTTATTTTTTGGAGAACAGTTGGTGCCAGTTGCTAAAAGACGATGATAACAATGTTCTGCTTCCATTTAAGGCACTTGAAGTCAAAATGGCATGAGACAGATATATTAAAATATTTAAAAAAAGCTTTATTCATTAAGGGGAGGTCACTTTTAATTTTCTCAGAACTGAAACCAGGAAAAGAAAGTCAGGTTAATGATTAACCTCTATTCCAGCAGCCGCACCACAGCCAAGACAGTCTTAGTCCGGCTCATCTTTTCATTTTTTGAATCTTACCTCTAGGCCCAGCCTACGACCTGCAATTCAGTGAGGTCAGAAGTCACTCTCTGGTCCTCCTGTGGAAGGCTCCAGTCTACACCGGAGCAGGTCCAGTCACCGGCTACTTGGTGGACATGGCCAAGAAGGGCTCATCAGAGTTTGTTTCTCTGACTCAGGAAGCTGTGAGCCACCGTTACCTGCAGGTAGGACACAGTCTGTCCCACTAGAATTAAAGCATAGAGAAGTGTTAATAGCAATGAGTTTGGTAAACTGAATGTTTGAATTAGAAGCTTGAATTGAGGTCATGTCACTCTCTACATGTAAAGATGTTTCCATGGTGTCCTGCAGGTGACCAGTCTGGTGGAAGGTGAAACCTACGTGTTCAGAGTTCGTTCTGTCAATTCAAAGGGTGTTGGAAAACCTTCCCAGGTGTCTGAGCCGGTCTGTGCCAGAGCTCTTCCAGGTAACGACAACTTAACGCTGCTCAACTTCTACTTGCTTTGTGTCACATCTTTCATACTAAGCACAGAATACCTGCTAACGTGTTTGTTCCAGCTCAACAAATGCAATAGTCTTTTAACAGATATGAATGTAACTGCCAATATCACAATACATCAAATATTTTTCAATACTTTTGCATATAGTGTATTTCTGTGGAACTGAGTTTAATATTTACAGTTATTTTGACGTTTTTCTGTGTAATATCTCAAACAAATACGATTTTCATGCTCACAGGCACTAAGGAGATTGTGGCCGGCGTGGACGAGGAGACCGGGGACGTCTTCCTGTCTCTGGAGGCCTGTGAGATCAGTGAGACGTCCAAGTTCGTGTGGTCGAAGAACTACAAAGCCATCGGCGACTGTCCCAGGGTCGCCGTCACACAGAAGGGCAGAACGTAAGCTCGCTGTAATCCTCGACACGTCACAGGCGCTTCAGGCGGAGCACAGAGGTCACAGAGGGAGCGATAATCTTAAAGAAAAAGTTACTGCACAGATGAACTCGTAAATACAGCAGAGCAAACAGTGTGTCCCCCTCAAGGCTTCCTGTGGTTTGCTCTCTGTCAGTGTGTCTTAACTGAGCTCACAGCGGTAACGTGCCACTGAACAGGATCATGTCGTCTGTTTCCTGTTGTCAGCGCTCACAGCCAAATAAGTCATAAGTTTAAGACCGGACACGTTGTTTGCTCTCAAGTGATGTTTGATTTCTGAACTCCAGACATTTCTTTTTTGCATTCAACCCCAACAGAATAACGTGATAGTTTGAAAATATCATCAGAATTTGGAAAAGTTGCAGCGACTGAATAAAGGTGCCGAGTTTGTTAATTTATCAGAACAGTTTGCAAAGATGTGTCCTGTGTATGTTTCCCGGAAAGAACGATGTAATTTGGTACTAATTACAGGATAATTAGAGACTGTTTTAGTTTAATTGTGTTGAGTTTGAAAAGAGTTATTTTTCAGAGGCGTTTACTTGAAAGAACTTTCCATTTAAAAATAATGGTTATTAATTTAATTTTGGAAACTTTTTTCCCCTTTAAATTAAATTGATTGTTTGCACGCCAGCTAGTGGTGCACTTAGTACAATTTTGAAGTACTTTTTTTTTGGTATTTTCAATGCTTTATACTTTATAATACTGCACATCTCAAAACAAAATATTGCGCTTTTCACTTCAATACATTTCCTTATTACTCACTAATCTGAGAACCATAGGTACTAATTACTTTGCACATTAATTATACCAAATAAAATCAACAAATACTATCTGATGTATTTTTTAAACAACTCAGCAGTATATGAAGTAATGAAAATGAGCTCCAGTTGACCAGCTGACACATTAAAGTGACAAACACATTAATGCATCAGTAATTTTGATTCTGAAATGGGCCTTTCAGCATAATGAGCACAATTACTTTGTTACTTTCAGTGTATTTCAATGCTATTGCTTTTGTACTTAAGTAAGATTTTGAATGCAGGACTTTTCCTTGTAACAGAGTATTTCTGCACTGAGATACGGTGTATTGTGTTGAGTACTTCTTCTGCTGCTGATGCTCACCTGTAGAAAAATCTAACGTACTTTGTTCTCTCTCAAAGACTCTAGCGCTGTGTCTCAAATCACATACTTCCTGTAGTGCACCTCTATGTATGTGCACTATGTACTTATTGGCGTAGTGCACGAATTTCGTCAGGGTAGTGTTGTCTCAAACCAAACACAGCCGTCGTGCACTAACGGGAAATGACGACCACAGCTGTTAGCTAGTTAGCAAACTAGCATTAGCATTCGCGTTATCGTTCGCGGTACCAAATCATTGCAGACCGCTGATTTAACCCAATAAACATACTGCTGGCTTATACCCGACAACAGTATAGTGGTGCTTAGTGCAAAAAACACAAAAGTATTTGTACAATGCAATGATGTTCGCGGTCACACAGTCCTCAGCCGCTATTTCCAGTTTGAAAAGTGGTCCCTCCTGTTTCCGCTACGTAGTGAAGATGGCGACCATTGAGGGCGAGAAGTGAGATCTTTTTGAGTGCACCATCCGGGTACTCATAGTGCACTGCATTTTTCCATACTTCTCAGTGTGAACGCACTTATGCACTCAAAATATTACGTGTAAGTACAGAAGTACGCCATTTTAGAAGTTAGCTTAGCATTAAATAAGAATTAACTGTAAGTGTACAAACTGAACAATGTCTGTAGTTCACACACAGTGTATAATTTAACACTACATTTTTAGGAAACCTCTTTTTAAAAAGATTGTAAAATAGAAGGGAAATTACAGATGATAAAGCACCCTAAAATAAGACAAAGTGTAAGCTGCAGTTAAATACTTTGTCTCAAACAAAATGTTTTAATATCATAACACTTTAATATGCTTCACACTAGACTACAGTAAGAAAACACTGCAGACTTTAATAGTAACTGTGTTTGCTCCTCAGCTCCAGACTGACGTTCACCAACCCCGATAAAGACGATCTGGGTAAATACTCCGTGGTCGTCACTGACACAGATGGAGTCTCTTCCAGCCACACTCTGACTGAGGACGGTAAGTCTTTTTTACTTACAGACTAAATGTAATAAACAGCGAGCAGTTTTTTTCAGTCCTTCTCATTAGGCTTTGTTGTCCTGGTCTGTTTGTTGCTCACGTTCCATGTTGTCTTGAATCTGCTCTGCAGCCCTTAACACCATGCTGGAGCTCAGCTACGCCATCAGACATCCAGGTGAGTATTTTGCAGTAGCAGCAGACCTCCTGTATCAGTTAAATTAACACTGCTCCCTAAGGATCCTAAACTCTGTGCTTTTGTTTCTGTGCAGTCGTTCCTCTGAAACACGGTCTGAACTATGAGATTTTGGAGAAGGGTCACGTGCGCTTCTGGGTGCAGGCCGTCAAACTGTCCTCCGCTGTATCCTACAGGTTCATTGTTAACGACAAGGAGGTCAAAAGTGGGGAGGTAAGGCTTCTTTGACATTCATATTGACTTTGTTGTACTTAAAGGGTAAATTCTGTATTTTTCAGTTTGGATTTTCACATGTTTTTGTGTCTAAGTGACTAATGAAGACAACATTTTTGTAAATTAGTCCAGTGTTTATTGAGAGTCCTGCAACTAGCAGCAGCAAAACTTAATTCAAAGTCGACAAAATAAATCTCATAAAAACAATCTTGGTTTGTCTTTCTGCTGTTGTTTTCTGCTGGTTGAAACAAACCCTTAATTCACCCAGTAAGATGTGAAAATATGCTGGCTCTGTACAAACTAAAATGACGTTTTCCTTTCTCTGTGTATTGCATTTGTAAATATTTACCTTGTTTTCCTCTCAGGGAGTTAAGATTAGTCACGATGTGGCCACAGGAATCATCCAGATGACGGTGGATACGTTCACCAGAGCCAACGAGGGCACTTACACCGTCCAGATCCACGACGGCAAGGCCAAAACCCAGAGCTCTCTGGTTCTGGTGGGAGACGGTGAGGCTTTCTTCACCCTCACATAACTGTCAAAATTAGCTGATTAGTTTTAAGTGTGCAGTGTTTTTTATCAGATCGACATTCACCCTCACATAACTGTCAAAAATTAGCTGATTAGTTTTAAGTGTGCAGTGTTTTTTATCAGATCGACATCATGCTACAGATTATTACAATGTGAGAAAGGAAGGAGGAGCAGTGTGAGACAGGTTTATCAATGATGTATACAGAATTATTAAGACAAAGTGTGTGTTTATTGTGTTTTTTTAGATCCAAATTCATTTAAATGTTAATATTTGTTAATTATTATTGAAGTAGCTTACTGATATTCAGAAAATGATATTCCCAGAGTAAATGCATGTTTTCTGGTGGTTCTTCTAGCACACAAAGGTTCTCTTAAACCAAACCATTGTTAGCCTACAGTATAAGACTATATAAGCACTTGTCGAAGGGCAGCATCAAGAGACGTAGATAAACCACACAAACTTCAGAGATCTTTCAGTCTGAGAAAAATAAAAAATCTTGGGGCAAAAACAAAACACTTAAAAATTCTGGGAATGAAATCAGTTAGAATTAGAATATTGGCTCATGGTTGCATCACCAAGAGGCTGTAGCAGCTCTTTTCAGTCCTCATTTGGTGCACTGTTGTTGTCTCTAAATCATTTGGCAAAATTAGAATGTAACATTCTTGATTGTGACACTGTTGTGTTTTCCTGTTTCAGTGTTCAAAGTTGCTCTGAGGGAGGCCGAGTTTCAGAGGAAAGAGCACATCAGGAAGCAAGGTATCAACACTCATAATAACCTGGAAACACTCAGGGGCGAATCTACAAAGAATGGAATGTGGCCGCTGAGAGCACCATGAATTGCAGATCATTTCCAACTGTGAAATTTGCCCACTTTTTGCCTGATTGCAGTTATCCGACATGGCAAAGTATAAATGTTGCCTTTGCACCAAGAGCACAGTCAGCAGATCAGTGATGAAGACAAAAAGTAAAACTGAAATTATCAGACCCTGAGCTCCGGGTCCTGACCAACGAGGTGCAGAGACATACCTCAAAAGTTCAAGCAAGGAATTTCAATGTGACAGAGAGAAACAGTAGTTGGGATTCAATATCCCAGTCTGTCAGTGACGCTAATAATTTCACAGTAACTGTGTGTGGCTGTAAGCGCTGAACATTGTGAATTGGACTGTTTTTGGACTGTCTATGCTCATTTGCATAGAAAGGGGCCAATTTTGTGCCAAATATGTGCAAATTATATGATTTAACTGTGTGCAGACAGCACATGGGCACCAAGACACTATTTCCTTGGCAGCTCAGTCAAGGGTGCATTTCATCCTTTGCGGATGCTTTGAGAACTACATGAATTTGAGAATTTAGCGTACGTAAAAGCCGTGCAGTCCTTTTGTTAATTCTCCAGTCATTGTGCAACAGGTGCAAGTTATTCCTTAGCAGCATAACTCAAAACACTGTTACAGGATGTCCGTGACGTCTGGTGTGAAATTAAGCCACAAGCAGATGCAGGTTTTTTTTTTAAAGATTGGCACAGGACATTTTTTTGTCTTGTCCTATCATTTTTGTGTATTTTAATGCAGACCCAAATGCATATTAAAATTATTAAAGTAAATATTTATATGGTTTAAAACAGGCATATCCGAAGTCAAGCCCCGGGGGCCAATTGTAACGGCCCTCAGCTTGACTTTTGAAATATTTTGCCGCACAATATTGATTAATCAAGCAAGATCACTTTGCATTTATTGTCCTTCACCTCACAATGGCAGGACTATCATACAAAGCACAAAGTCGACAGCATGGGCTGCTGCTTTTAGGTGCAGTGAAAAGTTGAATACATTTTTATTTAAGTTTTAAGTTGATGTGAGAAGCAGCTGGCCCTCAGGTATTGTGGCACCCATTCAAAAAAGTCTAGAGAGGAGGATTGTGCAGCACTGGAGGAGTGCTTTGTATTTTAATTTAATTCACTGTTGCTCTTTATTTTCTGCAACTGATTCAGTTCACTTTTATTTGTACAGCCCAGTATCACAAATCACAATTTGCTTCAGAGGTTTTTAAATAAAATCAAAATTTTTATGATTCCACTTTGTCGTTTTAGGTCCACATTTCTCTGAGTATCTGTACTTCACCGTCACTGATGAGTGTACTGTCATGCTGGCCTGCAAGGTAACAATCAAATCACCTGCTCTTTCACCTTTCTTATCACTTCTTGTTCTCTTAGTAAAGCTAAATCATGTGTGTTTGTTTGTTTGTTAGGTGGCCAATGTGAAGAAGGAGACGTCTTTCCATTGGTACAAAGAGGATGAGGAGATTGTTCCAGAAACTCCTCCTAATGTCATGTCTGGAGCCTGCGCTCTCCCCATCCTCTGGTAACGACTACAACTTCCACGCCAATATACATTTATTCTCACTGTACTTTGATTTTGTTTTTACTTTGATTAGATGCTAAATTGCATGTCGTTATCTCAGAACTTAAAATCTTAAAATTATGTTTTTTTAAAAATCATCCATTAGGTGCTGGAAGGAAGCTTCTTGACTCTACGTGTTTATTGGTTTCCGCACAAATATTCATTATAACAGACTCATGATTGTGGGTCAAAGCAATAATCTAACTGAACATTTGCATTTGACATAGCCAATTGTAGTTGATTTGCATTTAATAAAAAGTGTGAAACTAATAAAGATGTCAAAAAAAGTCGGGCAATTACACGGAGAATTTTCTCAAAATATAATCAAATTAATAAAACTAAGCTCTGTTGCTCGAAGGTAGTAAATGTTGTGGTTAAAGCTTTAACTCAACAGATGATGCTGTTTGTTCACCTGAAATGCTTACAAAATAAACAGTATATGCAATAAATGAATCTACAACCCATAAAATAAAAAAATACAGTAAAAATAAAAGTTAATTTATGATTAAGGAATCAGCTGCTGTCTCTCTACTGTGTTTGCAAAAAATATTAAATGAAGCACAACAACAAAACCCTGTCTAACTTTATTTATTAAGGTTTATATTTACTTGACAGTTTTTGTGTGTTTAAAAATATACAGATTCTTTTTTAATGTTACTGCTGCATGCTGATAAATTATCTGTGTTTTTTCCAGTTCTCCAGAAAAGATCAGGGCATCTACAAGGCCGTGCTCGGCGACGACAGAGGAAAGGACACATCTACGTTTGACATCTCAGGCAAAGGTACGTTCTCATTGGTCAGACGCAGGTCACTTACTTTGGTGTTTATTATTCTTATAAAAAAAAAAGCAGTTATAATGTGTTTTGTGTCTTTCCGTCTGTATTTGCAGTGTTTGACGACATTATCAACGCCCTCGCCCAGAATGCTGGTGAGTCTGATGAGCTGATTCACATCTACATCTCTTTTTGTCCTTGCGTTGTTCAGTGTGTACGACAGGATGTAATGAGTGTGTTCTACTATCTTGTTTATGGTGCACAGTAACCATGCAAATGTCACTACTGAAGACATTTACTGGAGTTTATCCTCAGGATTTACAATGAATCCAGCTCTACCTCGCTGCTACATGCAGCTCCAAGTTGATTTAGCCTGAAGGTCTCAATGTCTCCCAAAAAATTTGAGTTAACCTTTAACAAGGAGTGAAAGGCAGCCTGAGGGAATCTTTGCAAACTATTTGAGAAGCCGTCTGTACAGTGTTGTGATCAGATAACAAATGGCTTCTTCTGGGGTAGAAGTGCTTGGCAAAAAAAAAACTTGAAACTAGAAACAGAGGGGCGGAAACTCTCCAGAATCGACTGGAAAAACGTGTGCACAAACCGCTCCTATACAAAATCATTGCAACTTTAGTACATAGTGTATACTTAAAAGTTGTGCTAAACTGCACAGAACACATCTTTAGCTTCTGTTGATTTCCTCTGACTGTGTTTTTTTGGTGCCATCAGGTGCGTCTGCCTCTGAGCTGGTGATTCAGTGCACACCAGAGGGCATCAGGCTGCAGTGCTACATGAACTACTACACAGAGGAGATGAAGACCGTCTGGAAACACAAGTAAAGTTTAATTAAGTGTTTTGTTTGACTCCACCTAGCACATCACAAGAATACAGGATATTGAAATAATATTTACATTTACAGCTGAGATGTAACATCATTTTGCCAGCTGTCTAACTCTGTTTTGTGTTTGTACATTTTGACAGAGTAGTGTTGTCTCAAATCAAACACAGCTGCTGGCGAACATGCATAAACACCAAACGCAACTTAAGTCCACAGACCCTCTAGCTTACACCACAACACATGTAACATCAGTGCCTAATGATAAAATATGCGACTGTTATGGCCCCGAGACACCAAACTGGCTTCAGAGAACTAGCTGCAGCGAAAGCTCCCTGTGTCTCAATCAAACAGCTGCACATGAACACACAGCATGACTACAGCCAACCAGCACGTACTTGTTGCACCTGAGAGGAAATATCTGCACTCCAGCAGATGGCAGTAGTCTGTATTTGTCATTCAAAAAGAAAGACCTTAATGACAGCAGTTAGCCAGTTAGCACATTAACAACACAATATAATGTTGAACTGCTGAAGAGCACAAGAAAGAAATGACAAATAATCTTGCAGAATGGAACAAGTTTGTTTTGGTCTGACTCCCTCTTGACTTTAGCTCTTTGTTTACTTTCCTCACTTCAGTTCAAATGTTTATCGAATCAATTGAAACTTTGGGCAACTCAACAGCTTCACCGGTCATTAAAAACCATAGACTGTATAAAAATGTGGATGTAGTCACCGTGACATCACCCATTGGTTTCTGAGGAGCGGGTTTGAAGCTCAAGGTAGGCGGCTCTGGCAGTGCCTGACTCCGCCCAACTCCCGGCCAATCAAAAATGGGAGACGAGCCAAATGAAGCCTGGTTGCTTAAACACGCCCGTCTCGCTCGAAGCTGCTAATTTAGCTAAGGCTAACAAGCTACGCTACTTTGGCTAGCCCTGTGGTGTTGGTGCTCCAGCTCCCTCACGAAACTAAATATCCAAAAGGCACAAACACGGCTGAGACGTCAGGTTCAATGAGTTGCGAAGTAGCTGAGATGACGCCTAGCAGCCAGGCAGCGGCTAGTTAGCCACCCGTGATGGCGCCACCTGTCACTCAAAGTGACCACCCTTAATTATGTGCAACTTTTAGCCTTAATAAAATTTAAACAGATGAGTTATAAAAAAATTCACCCCCTGTACAGTTGTCATGAAAGGGTAAATTAGCTACGGAGACCAAAACCGTTTTTTGAACCAGGCTGTAAACATGTTTGTTTCTGCTGTAAAGTTGAGCATTTTAGGATTGACTCGCTTTTGGAGCCAGCCTCAAGTGGCCATTCAACGAACTGCAGTTTTTGGCACTTCTGTATTGGCTTCACTCGTCATCCCTGGAGGCTGCCGCTTGTTTAAACCACACCGCACTGGTTGTGGTTTTTGTAGCTACTAGCTAACAGCAATATGAAAAGCAAGAGGAAGAGATGTGTGTTTGGGTATCAGTGGACAAAACCTGTTTTCATCTCCACATCAGTGTGGCTGAGGTTTAATTTATTAATGTCCTTATCATCCTCCTGATCTAACAGTGAAGGAGGCGTGTGTGGAGTCAACAGTGTGTTGAGCAGTGGAGTTCTGAATCAAGCCGAAGTCTAAGCCAGCATTACAATTACTTGCAAAGGATTTGATTTACCTCCTTCCTCTTACTGTAAATTGCTCAAATATTCTGTTTCACGGGGAAATATGTCACAGCACAGAAGCTAAAGACGTTTTAACTTGCTTTTCACAGAGCTAATTCAACTCTATAAGAACCTGCTCGGATCAGCCGGAAAATACTTCGTCACAAAGCTGTAAACAGAGCTGTTTTTCTGACGCCATGAAAAGTAGACTTTATAGAGACGTGGTTCTCACCGGACAGCCATGCTACAAACATATGATGATCTTATGGAATATGATGCATTGCTGTAGATTAAACTACCCAAATGAGCACAGCCATAAACGTCTACACCAGTAAAATGCAACATACACATTAATGCAACAGGAATATTAATCCAAAAACATCACAAAGAACAGTAAAACTGCAAAATCAGTACTTTTGTGCGCTAACTACATTTTGCTGATACACACTTTTACTTAACTGAGGTTTCAAATGCAGGACTTTAACTTGCTGTGGAGTATTTTCACAGTGGTATTAGCACTTTTACTTAAGTAACGCATCTGAATTATTCTTCTGCCTGCAGGGAGAGTAAGATTGCCTCCTCTGAGAAGATGAGGATTGGAGGCACAGCTGAGATGGCCTGGATGCAGATCTGTGACCCGTCTGACAAGGAGAAGGGTAAATACTCCATCGAGATCTCAGACGGCGTTCAGACTCACACCAGAACCTTCGACCTCTCTGGACAAGGTAAAGAATATTCTCATTTTACTCTGTAGTCAACATTTTCCCTTTCTTAATTTGTTTCGATGTTTTCTAAGTTATTTATGTATTTGTATTTTACTTTTTGTTACTGTGTTACTATAAAACTTTCTGTGCAAAGTAAAGTCATGAGCTTATTTTTCCTTTTGCAGCATACACCGATGCATATGAGGAGTACCTAAGACTTAAGTAAGTTATTTGACAAACACTAGTTTGTTGACATGTGTCTTTAAACTGTATCCAGATCATATTAATCATCACGATATTCTTTTATCTTTCAGGGCAGCTGCATTTGCTGAGAAGAGTGAGTATATGATTATTTATTATCCTGACAGTGCTAAGAGACACTTACATTTTTAATTAAAGGGGTGAATTTACAGTTTAAATACAGTTTATATTTTATAGTTTACTGTTGAATTGCGTCATGATGTTTTTAAAGTGACATTCTGAGCATTTTCAGAAGTCTTTTCCATTCAAAGTGCAAATTAACATTAAATTTCATAGTCCTTTACATTCCTCCTCTTTTTCCTGCTGTGCATCTCCACCATGTTACACTTTCTTTTTTCTGGTCAGTACAGAAGTAACACGCATTTTATTTCCTCCACTCAGACCGTGGCAGAGTGGTCGGGGGCCTGCCTGATGTGGTCACCATTATGGAAGAGAAGGTGAGGATGTTAAACATGTCAATAATATATAAACTGACACTGTTACACATTCGTTTTGTTTAGGGGTTTTGTTCACAAGCCAGCAGTAATAACGGGGTCGAGGTGCTGTACCTGCCTGGCAGCATTCCTGTATGAAGCAAGTGCTGGAACAAACTGTGAAACGTCAAAATAAGATCTATGGGCTGTCACTTGCTTTTATTTGTTATCTGGTTGTGCGGATAGTCGAGGCTTTACGTGATTCTGTCACCTCAGTACAGTGGAGCTGAATGGAATTTTGTTTGTGCAGCTCAAAAGACTTAAAAACAGCATTTATAAAAATGAGCAGCAGTGACTCTGTATAAAAACAGCATCTGTCACAGCAGCTGTCATTGAGAAAAATCTGAACCAGTTATAGGACTTTTTGTCTGTGTTAGTATAAAAAAAGGCAACAAATCTTATATTTTATTTGCCTTGATAGAAAGTTGTAACACCCAACTCAATGTCCACTTATCAGTCTGTTTCTGGAGCAAACTGCTTTTTCCAAGGACGAGAATGAGCTTTTCTGCTCATCTGTTGAATAATTTGAGTGTCACAAATGAAATGCCCTTCACTGCATTGATTCACAGATTATTTTCATTTTTATAATTTAATTTTTTACGTAAGATTAACAGTAATTTACAGGAAAAAGAAGATATTTAAATCTTACAAGCCCTTGTGGGGTCCCTATCCCTAGACTGGGAGCCAGTGCTCGAGGGATTAGTGGATTTTTCTGCAGCTTAGTTTGAAGCTGTAGCTGATAACTTTATAAACATAACTTTTTATCATATTTGCTGGATCTGTCACTACATCCACGCAGCAGCACATGAGACGGATGATATGTGGGAAGAAAAAAAAAACATATTACTTTGTCTCCTCGACTTCTTTTAGCGGCATTTGCAAGAATCCACTGCACATGTATGACAACAGCCAATCAGAGTCCTCGCTATCAGGTGCTCGTTGACTGTGGTCAACGAGCACTGACTTCTCGGCTCTGATTGTTTTTTTCCAACTGCCACAGTGGATTCTGGCAAACACCATTAGAAGCGCTACGAGGAGGAGGAACATGATTTTTTAACAGATCAGCTGTCTCATGTTCTGCTGTGTGGCTATAGTGACACTTTCAGTAAATACAACAAAACCTTATTTTCATACAGTAACCACCTGTGGGGCTTTTAAGGGCTTTTTAGTGCAGTATTTAAACAAGCCTACATGAATAAACTTTGACTTGAGTTGACTCTCGACCCTCTCTAGTCTCTGAGCCTGACCTGCACCGTGTGGGGCGAGCCAACCCCTGAGGTCACCTGGTTCAAGAATGAGCAGGAGGTCGCCTCCACCGAGCACACCAGGGTCACGTTCGATGGCGGCAAGTTCGCCAGCCTCGTCATCAACAAAGTCACTCCCGAAGACTCCGGCAAGTACAGCATCAACGTACGGAACAAGTACGGCGGCGAGTTCGTCGAGATCACCGTCAGCGTCTACAGGCATGGCGAGCAGATCCCCGAGGCCAAACTGGGACAGCCCAAATCGGCTGTTGCCACACCTGTTGCTACACCTGCAGCCACGCCTGTGCCCAAGTCCCCAGCTCCCCCTTCCAAGACCCCAACCCCCACCCCTAAGGCCCAGACCCCAGCGTCTATGAGGAGCCCGACTCCAGCCTCTACCCCCGCTTCCACCCCAGTCCCCAAATCACCAACCCCAACCCCAAAGTCCCCGACTCCTTCTCGCGGCGCCAAGTCGCCCACCCCACCTAGATTCATGAAGTCTCCAACCCCACCAAGGAAGTAAACCACGGTGGTGACGTCTGAGGGGGAAACGATTTCTGTTAGCAACGCTGATTTATAGCATGAGTGTGAAACCACGAGGCGTTAAAGTTTATTAGATGTAGTCGCTGTTTAAAGTCCCATTATCTGAACTTCTGGACGACAACTTACACAGAACAGGCTTCTAACCCGTGTCGAGATTCTTTGCGTTCCAGCGTTCTCTATAATTTCTGAGAACATGTTGCAGGATATATATAAATGCAAAAGAGGGACTTTTACAGCAGCTGCTATCATGCAGTAGATTTCCTTTTCAGTTACATATCTTTCCGCTGTGCTTTAACACAGACAGGAAACAGGCACAAAAACTAAAAAAAAACAAAAAAAAACAAAACAGGGCCGATTATGTTCACTCTTTGAAAAGCTGCACCTTCCACTGTTAGTGGAATGCCTGTATACATTTATTTTGTTGATGTTGAAGGATAGTTCCCGTTAATTATAACTTTGGTCACGATTTACGCAGCCTTGCTTCTGTCAGTGACGTCACTGAAAAGAGGGCATACAGGTGAAGAAACGAGACATCAGATGAAAGATGAAAGCCAGACAGGTTAGACAAACTTATATGGAAGAGAAAACCAGGGCCAACAGTGAGATTATCGCTCAAACTGTTGTCGTAAACGTCCGTCACAGTGTACAGACTGACTTTCTGGTTCAACCTGCAACGTCTGAGTTTTACCTGATCGCGTGTCTTCCTCCCTCTTTAGCCATGTCACCATGTTTCCTAGATTTTATCAGTTTACCCGCTGAGTGTGAAGTTGTCATAACCACGAATAAGAAGACCAAAACTGTGGGAATTCCACCAAAGTTCATATAACCTGGAATTAGCCTTTAACCTGGATGACCTGGGAGTTTGCAGGTACAGAGCTGGAGTTATGTTGTCAGCACCTGGGCGGGACATTATCACCACATACCAGAATATTTTTTTGTTTTGCTCTGGGGGTGGTGACGGTGTCCCCCTTTATCATACTTCAGTCTCAGGTAGCTCATCGTAAAGAAGCCAGTTAGTGATCCTGTTAATGAAAGTATTCACTTCCTGCCCTGGTGTCTATGCCAGAGAGGTCTGTCTGTCTGTCTGTCTGTGACATGTTGTGTTTCCCCCTGCTGCTTTGTGATGGCAATAAACTTTACTCATCAGCCTCCTTCTGATGTCTTTGTGATTGATTTCTCTGTCTCAGCTACACAAACTGTTGAAATGTTTGTCATCAGCTGTTACATTTATGTTTCCTTCTTTCCTTTAATAAATGGCTATTTTAACAGAGTAAAAACAGCATAATTCATATACATGTGAATAGTTTGCGCCCCAAAAGAAGAATGAAATGATTCAAAACTCCATTTAGTTGATGATCACTCAGTGTTGCCTGAACTTGGATTCTGAATTTGTTTTCCAGTCCAAAAAAGCTTCAGTAACTTATCATCATTAAACCACAAAGGTTCAGCTTGTCTCTAAACATTAATTTAGTCCATTTGTCATTGGCTCTCTTCAGTCCACTCAGTGGTCAGATTGAAAAGGTTTAAACTGATTTGTCAGTCCCAGTATGTCCAGCTGATGTTCCAACAGCGCTAACCCTCCACTGATCTGATTCTGTTGTGAAGTTTGAGGAAGAGCTTTGCTGTTCTTCCAACGTGTTAATTTCAGCTTTTTATAGGCAATATTGTGCTCTTGACACTGAAACAGGAACCTCTTCTTTTTTTTAACTGTTCACACGTTGATGTGGAGCGTCCAGTTTCTTCGACCAACAACTGGTGATTTCTTCTTTTCGTATTCAACTGTTGCTCAGAGGGATCTTTGTCTCTTTTTAGTCAGATTGAACTAATGTACAGAGTTTTTCTTCTTCATGTACAAAACAAAGCCTTATCCAAAATAAAATATGTATGTACAGAGAACATTCGTCAACTTTAAAACATCAAAGACCTTTCAAACACATTGAGTCTGACTGTACCTAATCAAGCTTTTGTGGCAGAAGATTACGAACTTTTGAACCGACCCAATCCTCAGAGTAAATGTTGGCATTGTACCTGCATACCACAGATACCTTACATTTTTACATTATTATGTAGCCGATGCGTTGTAAGATTGTATTTTAGCAATGCTGTATTAACGTGTGGTTAGATGTAGGCACAAACGCGTTTAAGAAAAGGTCAGGATTTGGTTTAAAATAGTGCCCCCAAAAGGGATAGTTTGGGAGCACTACCCAGCTGGAAACGCAGCAATGTCTTGGTGAAAACAATCACTTAGCGCAGCACTCTCGCAGCAGTAAACACAGTGATGGCTTGGTAAAAACCTACAGCTTTCCGTGGCACTATCCCCGCAGAAAACTCAGCGGTGTCTTGGAAAAAACAGCCACTTTTCTTGGCACATCGCAGCTGGAAAAGCAGCAAAATCTTTGAAAAACACAACTGCTTTCCGTGGCACTATCCCGGCCGAGAAGCAGCGATGGTTGGTAAAAAATTACAGTTTAGCGTGGCACTATCACCTGTGCAAACACAGCAATGGATCACTAAAAAAAAACATTTTTAGCCATAAAACTGCTGGAGATGCAGCAATGAAGTTTTGATGTTTGTTGGTCTGGAACAGTGATCTGCAGCTTGGACAGTGTTTCGCTAAGTGTCACATCGTCCACTGTCTCCTCAACCTCTCAGTGACCACGTCAGCTCGTGCACTACATTGCTTTAGAAACGTTAATGTGATACAAATGGAACATGCAAATGTATCCACAGTTTGCAGACACGCTCAATGCCAATATTTTCCTCTGCTGACTGGACTGTTTGAATGTGTGTGGAGGAAATACGATTCCTGCTGCAGCGCTGAATAAAGTAAAAAACGTGCACATATTGTGTTGTATCTAGGCTCAAATGAAGCAGCTGACAGCTCAATAGGTAAACAAACCTGCTCCTGCACCTGGAGCCCAGGTGAGCTGAGATGGGCGGGGCTTGTTAACAGAATGTGAGCTGTCAGTGGAGCCAACAGGGCAGGTACAACAAGCTATTCCTTTGAAAAGACACATCAGATCCACACCTTAGGGCTGCCGTGGTTCATGCAGCAGAGTGCAGACGCCGAGGCTGACTGGAGGGTTTCACTTTGTTCTGTTTGAGCTGTTTCTTTAAGGTTCAGGACTCTGCACAGGATTTCTTTCACCGGTCATGAAGTAAGTCTGTTTAAGAGTTTACGATAACTAACTGAAGAAGTCCCCACATGCCTTGTAATGTTTACTTAGCTGACTTGTGGTGAATCACACTTGACAGACAGGTTTAACACTTCACAAGTGTAAACTGCTTTTTCTCTCTCAATGAGCTGTCTGGTGTCTCTCCGTTTAATTTAATGTCTTGTTTAAACAGCATGATGAACAGTCACACAACTTGTCACACTGAAGGTAAACAAGAGGCTTGTTGCGCATAGAGACGCAAAGGCGATCCGGCATCCATGGAGTCCAACCTGTCCTGCCTGTCTTCACTGAAAGAGGACGACTTTCTGCTTTACATCCAGCCACATTATAGAGAAACCTACCGCCTGGCCATTTATGCCCTCCTGTGCGGAGGCAAAGAGGCCTACGAGGAGTTCCTCCGAGCCGAGCAGATCAGCCACTTTCTGTCAGAGCAGGAGATCCTGTTCATTTTGGAAAATGCAGAGTTACCTGTTGTGGAGAATGACGACGAGTGCTCTGAGGGGAAACGGCCCACAGATGAAGCCAGACCCTCGACCTACTTCCCAACCGAGTCAGATGAGGAGGTGCCGGACCTGGACCTGGGCTGGCCGGAGGTCTCGCTGGAGAGCGTGGACACCAGCATCAGCCTGCTGTTCCACCCCCCCAGACAGAACACACCGACCATTAAAGAAGTGATTCGTAAGCAGATTCAGGAGGCGAGGCAGGTGAGAACATGATGCTGTTGAATACATGAAAAGGTGAAGTCAGGGTCATCTTGTTTGTCATGGAGGATACATGTGAAGGGAGTCATCTTCTTGTCTTTGGTGCACTTATATTTAACACTGCACACTGACAAATGCAGCACAAAGACAATAGCACTTAATCTGCAGAACAAACACACAATGAAAGGCGTTGCTTTCCACAGGAGAAAATACACATCACACCACATATTTCTCTGCAAACGCACCACACTGTACGTACATCAGTCCTCGTTAAAGGGCCAGTGTGTAGGGTTTAGTGGGATATATTGATAAAATGGAATATAACTGAATTCAATAGAATACTTAAAGGAAAACTACACCCATTTTTTAAAAATTCATACATGTTATTCCTGTGTTCTAAGACGGTTCAAAAATGTTAGTTAACATGAACAACTCTCCCAAATCTTAAAATTAGAGGGCTAAAACTAAAACTTGTGATGTGAGGGTATAAAATCTGAGCTGCTCCATACACAAAAGCCCTTTTTAGAAGAAATTTGCAGGAAAGCCCAATCAGTCTTTTTTCAGCATTAGCAGTATAAAAAACAAAATCAAGGAGTGCAGCAAAATGCCACCTACCTACTTTTGTTCATGCAGAATGCGCCTTTTTCGGGGCAATGGGGGGCGTGAGCAAGTAACAAAACATGTAGCTCAGCGTGTGATGTAAACAGTGACGTGGGAGGGAAGCCGCAGCTGGTCAGTCCTTCAGCGAGTCTCTTGTAAGTCGGCCCGTCCTTCACCGTCCCCGTCATCTGGTTAATGGCCTCTTCGTTTGCGAGGGCAAGGAGGGCGGCAATTCCTTGTCTCCCCAGTTGCTCATCTTTACAGTGTCTGTCAGGTTTGTGTTTCCCTCTTGCTACTAGCTGCTCGCTAATTCCTGCTATCAGCTGTTTCCTGTTTATCCACTGCCAGTGGCTCGCACGTGCAGCGTCATCAACAGCTCCTCCCACAAGTCATCAACAGACCCTCCCGTTGCAGAAGGCCGCCTCGGTCTTTTTAAAATAAAAAGGTGTCTACCCTATGAGGCGGAAAATTGGGCGCCTTGGATCAACTCGCCAATCCGGCTCTGTGTGTCTAAAAGCTTGCAGCTTGCTGGCAAAACGGCCCAACATTCGACCAAAAATCTGGCAGTGTGAAAGGGGCTAATGAATTGGGGAATATGTTCTAGATGACACTGAGAGCACTGAGGAAAACGTTATATAGGTATATTTTCTGTTTCAGATCTGAGCGGATGGAAGAAACAGGCAACTCCTTGCAATGCGCTGTTGTGCAACTTTCTAAAAACCAAGTAGTTTCCAACAATACAACTAGATGAGATGGTGAATCATCTCTATGCAACAACTCTGTACTTTTGAGCATCAAATACTAAATTTCCTGCATTCTGGTGAATTTTTCGGCATCACTTTATGGTAGAAATGTCTTCAATGCAATCAAAATAAAAGTCCTCAGCTACTTTTATGCACATGTTCTAAATATTGAGGGCAGGGGCGTAAAACAAAGCAGTGCCACTTGCTATATATGCCCTTGAAAAAGGCAAATCCATCTTAGTCATGTTCATTTTGTAAAATAGTCACTAGATCTATAACAAAATTATATGCTTACTGCAAATAAACTAATCTTGTAAAATTGTTAAATTAAATTAAAAATGTCTCATTTTCGTAGGTATTTTTGTCAAATACTGATAAGCAATGATGATTGATGGGTAAGATGCACATTGAAGTTATCCAATGTCAAGTCTCTGATCACGTGATGAGACAATATGTGCACAATAGCATGTACTGGGACCATCATAGCATGCACTGGGACCCATCGCAGCTACATTACACCACTGATTGACGGGAATGTGCCTCCTGTGTCCTCCCTGAAATTTATGCCTACGGTTGCTATGGCAGAATTTTCACATCAGAAAAAAACTGCGGAGCACTTCACTCCTGCAGGCCTTTAGCTGCCACCAGTGACAACTTCCATGTTTTCTCTGGGGACTGGGGGAGTTTTAAGGCCTTCATGATGACAATTCAAATGGCAGCAGTTTATTTTAAGTCTGTAATTTCCTAATTTTTTTCCAGGAAGGAATTGTCATCTTATAATTGTTCTGAGGCAATTAAGTTTACAACGAGGAGGAAACATGCAGAAACACATCATAAAATAAAAGGAGAAGATCCACTCTCTCTGACTCAGTGATCATGTAAGAGCCTGTGGAGCTCACCAGCGGACGTGTGTTAGACCACACATGTTCGAACGTGACAAAACGATTACCACTTTGCTAATCTGGAAGCTGATGATTCTGTTTGCTGGTTTTAACTGGTAAATCTGTAAAAAATGAACCCAGTGATTGGTTTAAAGCTAAAACAGCTTGTTGTGATTCAGTGACAACAGATAGAAATATAACAATAACTAAAAGACAAGAATACAAACTACACGATGTGAGAAGCTACAATATGCAGGAAATGTCCTATAAAAGACAGGAGTTGTGACGCACCCAGCAGCATATAAACTTTATTTCGAACCAAAATAAAGAATAAAAATAAATTATAGCAGCTGCACAGCGATGGGTCGGGTCCGGGCATTTTTAGGCAATTCTGAGCAACAAGCAGAAGAATTGGAAGACATTTAGCAACACAATCTGCCTTTTGCATCAGCTGAGGCTTGAACTCACAACCTCTGAGACTAAGAATCAATTTCTCACTGAGCTAATTAGTCAGTGACAATTCATGTGTGGCTTCACAAATTGACTCAGCCAGACGTGCAGGTTTTAGCAGCCGTCCATGCATGGAAAAGCAGATTTCAAACCACTGTAAAATTCAGCTATCAAAACAAAAATCTGAATACACATTGCATCTAGACAGCATGGAGATGTTGGTAATTTGTTTGTAACAATGATTGATTCGCTCCATAAGTTAAAAACTGATGTTTAAAATTGCCATTTTTACTTGACTCCAATTGTTCATATTAGAGCAAAATTCAAAATGCTGTCAAAAATTCAGTTTTTGAGATAAAATTCTGAAATTTGCACCATCATACCATGACTCTAGAATTTTGTCTTTTTTTCATGAACATTGCAAATGAATTTAGCAAGAATTTGCATGTATATGTTTACAGTACATTACAACATTTTGATGCACTGTAGGCTCAATTTTTGATCGAATCAAAAATCAAAACAGAAACATAGTTTTTGTAGGACATTCTGAAGATGCTCTGTAGCAAGTTTGGTGTCAACTGAGCAAAAATTGTGGAGGAGATAGGTTTAGGAAGTTTTACAGGTTTTTAAAAAACAGAGTGATGAACTTCATAATTTTTAATAGATTAAATGTACAAAAGTTTCTTCAGTATTGGGGCTACAGTTTGATGAAAGTTGTGAAGTTGTAGCACGTATGGTTGATTTGTTATGTTTTCAAAGTTTTGAACTTTTAGACGCTTGCTGTAGCGCCACCATCAGGACTATTGGCTTGGGTTTACAGCTGAGGATATCTGGCATGAGACTGGACCTTTGTGCAAAGTTTGGTGAGTTTTCACCCATGGGAAGTATGATTTCCTCGGAAGAAGAAAGAAGAAGAAGAATACCTAGGATTACAATAGTGTATAGCGACTTTCCAAACAAAGTTACAAGGTGCTTTACAACAGCAGAATAAAAAGGCAGAATCCAATAAAATGGCAATAATATAAAAACATTATAAGAACATAAAAAAAAATAAAACATTAGAAAATAGAAAAAACATTAGACATTATTAGATGACAACAGCAATTAAGTAAAAGCACATTTTAAAAGTGTGTTTTTAAAGAGATTTAAAAGAGGACAGAGATGTGGCTCGCCTGATCTCCTCCGGCAGGTCGTTCCAGAGCGACGGGGCCTGATAGCAAAGGCCCGCTCACCCTTGTTTTCAGTCTAGATCTTGGAATCTCTAGTAGGGACCCAGCGGAGGATCTCAGGCTATGCCTTGGCTCATATGGGACTAAGCAGTCTTTGATGTACTCAGGGGCCAGTCCCATCAGGGCCTTAAAAGTGATCATTAAAATCTTAAAATCAATTCTAAAACGCACAGGTAGCCAGTGTAATGAAGCTAAATCGGGGTTATGTGTACTCTTTTGTTTGAATTTGTGAGGAGTCTGACGGCAGAATTTTGATAAGCTGAAGTCTGGAAAGATTATGTTTACTTAGGCAGGAGTAGAGTGAGTTACAGTAATCTAAACGGGATGTGATGAATGCATGAATGACAATTTCCAGGTTCTTGGAAGACAGAAAGGACCAGATTTAGGAGATTCTGTGTAGTTGGATGAAACAAGACTGGACAGTTGTTTTAACATGCTGATTAAAGTTGAGAACACCAAGATTTCTGTAGCTGGGGGTGATCCTGGTGGAGAACAAGTTGTGGTGAGATGTGATTTTTGTGTGGTGGCTGGGCCTGATAATGACTTCGGATTTGTCTGGGTTCAATTGAAGGAAATTATTAGACAGTCAGATTTTACTTCATTTAGAAATACCTGGAGAGTGTTTAGTTGCTGGTTGATGGTAGGGTCGAAAGAGAAATAAAGCTGTGCGTCATCTGCGTAAAAATGGAACTAACTAACTAGTAGACGCTGGTGGTGATGAGATGAGATGAAGAGGGAGATGAGGATCTGGATGTGAGGAGAAGTGGCTTTTGATGGGTATCCTGGGTTCTGGATTAAGGTGACTGGAGGTGAATGGTGTGTTGATGATGCCATGATTCCACCTCAAATCACAGCTGACAGGAGCAGAGAGGAGAACAGATTAAATGTTTGGCAGCAGCAACATGAATGGCTGACGGAGATCGTGGCAAAGTTTGATTGGCTAACAGGAGAGGGAACGCCTATAGTCAGCTGACTGGAGGAAGTGGTGAGAGTGGGATGGAGAGAGAACTGTGAACGGATATAGCATGAAGAAAGTTTTCTTGATTGAACTGAGCTTCGTTTGAGTGACATTTTGCATTCTGTAGGGCAAATGGACCTGCGCTTGTATCGCACTTTTCTAGTCTTCCGACCTCAAAGCACTTTCACTACGAGTCACCAATTCACACACACATTCACACACTGGTGTCCGAGGCTACCGTACATGGTGCCAACTGCTACTCAGCAACCATTTTACCTTTACACACAGATGGAAAAGCCACGGATCACACCATTTGTGAGACACTAATGATGCAGCCTTTAATACCAGGAGAAGCTTACAATATTAAGATATCCAAAATCTAAGTCAGTATAGAGTCTCACTGCACAATATCCATATCTGGAGAGGACCCGGCCCCAGTTTTGGACAGCAGATTTTGGCAAAATAATAAATATTCATCTGTTGTAACGATTCCAAAAAACTGAGCAGCAACAGTCAGTTGGTGCAGAAAACCTGTATCCAGCAGCTACTAAAGTTACAACAATGACTCTTAGCTGGCAGAACACTGACTCGCAGAAAAAAAACTGAGCACCTGAGGCCAATTATTAGTCACTACCCCTTTTACGAGAATAAATGACGAAACATGTTGCCACAGCTCAAGGTACATACGTCTTAACATTTAAACTATGTTACTCTACACTCTCTGCTCAGCTTCACAGAGATAAAAAAAGTGAATTCGCCAACTGTGAAATGACTTCCTCATCGAAAAGGTTCCCGTGAAGGCCATGTTTCGCTTTCAGACACATGGCATTAACCAGCCAACGTGTCTCAACTTGAATGTTCTCGATGTTCAGCTCCACACGTTGCGACGACGACCGGCTCACCGTCTCCTGAGCTGAAACTAATAATTCACCATTTACAGCAGGGCGTGTGTGTGTGAGTGTGTGTGTCATTGTGAGTGCAGGAAATGGACTTGTATTCCTCAGATATCCACCAACTGAAAATGACTGATGAAATGCACACGGTGTAGCTGCTACATGTGCCACTATTCAATGCAACAATTTGTAAAATCCAGTCTGATCATCATCAAAACACCATAAATCAGTTTTTCAGTCGTGCTTTTGTTTCCTCAGAGAACCACTCCTCATATTTCACAGAACATCTATCTGATACAACATGTCCTGTGTTAATAATTTACCTCATAAAGATGTAGAAAGAAGACAAAAAAAGGGCGGGTTAACAATTTAAGTAAAAAAAAAAGTAAGCCTCACTGTTCGTCTGATGATCCCACTGCACCAGAATGCTTTTTCACAATGTCTTAAATCATGATACATGAATAAAGACTTTAAATCTTGAAAAAGGGACATTTTAAATGTTAAAATCCATTTTACGGGATTATATTTGCAGTATGTGTTTTAGTTTTGTGCATGCAATTTGTCAAGTCAGGAAAACTTTTGTTCATTTATCTGTTTATTACAAATGTATTTTAACTTGGTAGATCTTCTGCATGATCAACCAAATCACCAGAATAAATGTTGGCATGTACGTTTCTGCAAACCCTGTAGCCTAACGTTTGTATGTCAATACGAGCAGATACATTGACTATACTTTGTTTCTTTACGTTTTAACAATGCTGTGATAAACATGTGGTTGAGTTTAGGCACAAAAATTACTTGGTTATGATTAGGAAAAGAGTTTTTGTGCCACAATCCCAACTGGAAAAGCGTCGATTTCAGGGTAAGAGTCCCTTTTCATGACACTAAGCCAGCAGAAAAGCAGCAATAACTTGGTAAAAAACAACTGCTTCGCGTCACTATCTCTGCAAGAAATGCAGCAACACAAGGGCATTAATATAAGCCCTTTTTTTCAGCATTGGCAGTATAAAAACAAAATCAGGGAGTGAAGCAAAATGCGCCTTTTCTCTCGTAAGTCAGCCCGTCCTTCACCGTCCCCGTCATCTGACGGTTAATGGCCTCTTCGTTTGCGAGTGCAAGAAGGGCGGCAATTCCTTGTCTCCCCAGTTGCTCATCTTTACAGTGTCTGTCAGGTTTGTGTTTCCCTCTTGCTACTAGCTGCTCGCTAATTCCTGCTATCAGCTGTTTCCTGTTTATCCACCGCCAGTGGCTCGCACATGCGGCGTCATCAACAGCTCCTCCAACAAGTCATCAACAGCCCCTCTCGGTCTTTTTAAACCAAAAAGGTTCTGCAATATGTCTACCCTACGAGGCAGAAAATTGGGCACCTCGGATCAACTCACCAATCGGGCGGAGTGGTTGGAGGGCCCGCTCTCTCTCTAGCAGAGGACGGGCCCTTGCAAGTGATTCAACTGCCACCTCAGAAATACACCTGTGTTTAACACGTGTTAAAATACTAATTCTGTTATCTGCTATATCTGCCCTCGAGAAGGCAAACCCATCTGCGTCAATGTTTCTTTTTTCTTTTGTGAAACAGTCAGTGGCAACCTACAACAAAATTATATGTTAATTTTACACAGACTGTATAAACTATATATATGAACTACTTAACAGATCCATTTAATTAATAATTTCTTTCGTTCTTGTCCAGCGTCAAGTCTGTTTTTGGTCCTTTTGCTCTTTATGTGACGATACTATAAAAGATATGGTAGATGTTTCAACGCAAAATCTATGGCATGCAGTGTACGCCACTACAGCGATGTCTCTGTAAAAAACAGCCACTTTTTCTGGCACTGGCAGTGGAAACACTGCTAAAAAATACCCACATGTGGTAGCTAATTAAATTCACTGTAAAAACAGCGATGACCCCTACAAAACAACTGGTTTGTTGTTTGTTGGTTTCAAACAGAGGTCAGAAAAAGGCGTCCTTAAATGTCTTTACAAGTCCTAACTTTGACTCCAAACGTGTGTCATCTTTCCAAATGTTTGCTATGTCTCCAGGTTATTGCCATAGCGATGGACGTGTTCACTGACGTCGACATTTTCAAAGAGATCATCGCTGCAACGCTGAGAGGAGTGATGGTCTACATCCTCCTGGATCATTCCCAGTTCAAGGGCTTCCTCACCATGTCACGCAGAGTGGGCGTCAACATCCAAGACTTTAAGGTGAGAATATTCACAGCTGTCAAACAGAGGAGGTTGTATAACCATTTCAAATACTGGGTTGTTTGATTTGCAGCCATGTCAGTAGTTACTGCAGCTCTTCAAGCCTTAATCTATTTTAATGAAACATACTTTATATTCAAGAAGTCACAACCTAGGAGACATTTGTAATTTGTTATATCAAGTGAGATTTTAAAGGATCTCAGTCTCCTTACAGCTAAAAACCAATCTGTTAAAAGTGCATCCTGAAGTCTCACTTTTAGGAAATGAGCTCAAACTCTGGAACATATATTTCATGTCATGGACACCTGTTATTTATAATTTATTTAGGACTACATGACAGGATCACAGTGCATCTGTGTTGTGTGTTAAACTCATGAAAATGTTTCAGTAGAACAAAAAACAAGCATCTTAAGTAATCTTTCAATCCTGTAATAAACAAATGCAGATGTAGAATCACCTCAGCCTTCAAAGAACCATAATCTGCTCTTGATCTTCACCCCACACTCCCTCATATAAAATCTCTTTAATATCTGATTTTAAAGGTAACCCAGGTTTTTTTTTTCCAGCTATTTGCGCTAGGGATTCATGTTTTTATGAGTTGGTCCCCATGTTGTTTGTTCTCATGCACGCACACATGGGTGACATTCTTGCCAGTGGTCTTGCACTATTTCACTGATCTACAAATGGGAGTAAAGTAGCAAGATGTGCAGCAATGCACCAAAAAAGAGGCAGTGAAGAGAACTGCTAGCAAGTATGAATGGACATAAGCAATGTATAATTTACATTATTTCAAAAATGGGCTTTGCAAATTATTTTAATGTGGAAAAAGTTGCATTCGGTCTACATGTCATCATACAACAGTTCATATGATAGGCAACAAATTTACACCTCATGAATGACATTGCATACTTCACGTAAAGTTACTGTGGTGAGGTTTAGGAAAAGAAACAACAAAAGAACAACCTCGAAAGAAGCTCTGACCAATTGTGGAATGGAGCGTGAGATTGATCAGCAGACCGCTGCGCCAGACCATCATGGTGAAGAGGGAGCTGAGCCAGAAGGCGAAGCTTTTAATGTACTGGTCTATCCACATCCCAACCCTCACCTATGATCATGAGCTCTGGGTAGTGAACACAAGAATATCGTGGATACGAGAGGCTGACATGGGCTCAGCCTTAGAGACAGGGGGAGGAGCTCGGATAAGCGGCTGAAAATGGATAAATGGATGTAACATGGTGATGACGAATGACTTAAAGTTCACATAGTTCTGAACAGCGGTCTCCAAGGGAAAGTCCTGAGTTTTGTGACCCATCAACCACCCCAACCTCCCTCCTTACGAGAGCACTTACTTCTTCATTCTCTACTCCTGTCAGTGCATTAGTCACCGATCCCAGCCTTCCTAAATTCATGGGTTAATACGAATTACTGACTCGTGATTACGTGTGATAAGTATAATTTTGATACATTATTTTTCATAGAGAAAACATGCAAACAGTGCTTGAGGACAGCCTGGTTTTACAAGTTTTACAAAGTCCTGTTTAGGGTATGATGTTAAAAAATTGTTGCTTATTGAATCACAGACAGAGAGACATTAGCTTTTCAAAGCCACAGTGTACCAAACAAAAGCTGACAATGTACAACACAGTAACTTGTTAAATATGATGTGATGTGGACATTTTCTGACATTTTGGGGTGAAAAAAAAAAACCGATCCATCTTCCTGCTCCATCAGCTTATGTTTGTAGATTTATATTCTGCCAGTGTTTCCTGCCGGAGGAAGCTTCGCCTGTGGCATGACCTTTCTTGTATTGGCAGGAGCATTAAGTGGATTAAGTCTGACATTTGCTCCACGCCCTCGTGGAAACGCTGTCATTTACCAGCATTTCCCTGCTGCGTGTGTTTCTACCTGTCATTATCATACAAGACAACTGCAGCAGCCGTAGGACAGAACTGTTAGCGTGGCTGGATTTTCCAGTTAAACAGCATCAGGACAGATTGAACAGTCCAAACAACAAGTCGTCAGAGGGAACACAGTGACGGCTTTATGATCAAATTGCTTAGCCAGTAGCCACATCAAAATACCAGCCTCAGAGAAAGTGACGCACAGGTTTGATCTTGTCGAGTATCACAAGGAGTGTGTGTGTGTGTGTGTGTGTGTGTGTGTGTGTGTGTGTGTGTGTGTGTGTGTGTGTGTGTGTGTGTTAAAGCCGCAAGTAATGGAAATGGAAAAGACTGCTGCTATTTTCCTAATTTCCCACATTTACTTTGTTCATAATTTGCTTTTAAAGTGTATCAAGTCAAATCAAGTGAAGAAATATGCATCTCATGTAAAATGAAAAAGTTTCTTGTACTTAAAAAAAACAGACTGTGCTATGTGTATAGAATTCCGATGCTGCAGTTGAAGAACAAGAGGTCAGGCAGTTCAAACCAGAATATTTTAGAGGACAAAATGACTAATTGTTCACAAAAAAGCTGAAGTATGAGTCAAAAAAAGCCCCAAAACCACAAGAGGAGTCACCTGACACACAGATTTTGCAAGAGATTTCTGAAGCTGAACATGTACTTAGACTGATGGACTGTGTTTGTTGGATACATTTTAAATTCTTAAAACCTAACCTAACTGGTTGGTCAGTAAGTACAAACTCACACTAAGCAGCCAAACGTTGTTCAAACCCACAGAACTGTATTTAAAGTTCTGTTTCCAGAGATCATACCAAATAATTCAGGTAAAATTAAATTTGGTGCAAAAGACATGGAGTTTGTGTTTAAATGTTTTAACGTAACATAAACATGAAAAAATCTTTTTTGTATGTTTGTTTTTTGTGATGGCAGTGTCGGCAGCCAGGATTCGGGCCAGTTTATTTAGCCCTACTATTTGTCTCAGCCAAGTCAGCCAACAGGATGCAGCCCAACTTTATTTTTCATGCCGATGCTGGGCCGAGTCATTTTGATAAACAGCCCAGGTTGTCTTGTGTTGTTGTTGTGCTGTTTTCATGCTTGTCACTTGTATTGCACCTTGGTTTTTACGTTGCATTCTTGTGCAAACAAACAAACAAACAAACAGAACTGTAAACATCATAAAGCTTCAATGAGCTTTCCATCTTTTACAGCTACTACAGGGGAGATGAAAGAGGATTTAGATGATTTAGATGATTTAGATATGAGGTTTGTAGCTTTGGAAAGTGCAACAGTCATCACACAATTACCTGATCAGCTGGAGCAACAGCTCTGCTGTTCTTATAGCCTTACAGCTGAGGCTGTACTTAGAATTTGGTCATTAGTTTTGAACTTGTTCTCTCATTGTCTGAAGTGTTGAACAAGTTTCTATTTACAACCCGCATGTGGCGATGGATGCAAAATCAGGAGTCAGCAGAGTCATCCATGAAACTGTATAAAATTAATGCCAATCCATCCAACTGTAGTCAAGATATTAAATTCTGGATTAAAGTGTTGGATCGTTTGACAAAGTGATGGATCGACACACGGGCATAGCATCATTTCTCTGTACAATTTAATGCCTAAACCCTCTTGAATGTCTTAAGTGTAAGACATTCACCAATCTTAAATATATCAAACCTGTGTTCTCTCAACTGTTTTATTATCTCTCTGAATCGTCACACATGTTAAACTACATAGCTATATCTGAAGTAATAAATAAATCAGTAATATCATATTGGCAGTTACAAAACTAGTAAAACCCAACCTCAAACCAATAAACCCACAGCTGAATTAGTTCTGTGTGTAAATATGCTGAAACATTTCCTGCACAGGCTTGAGAGGTTTTTAAACAGGCAGTGTCACATTCCAGATTCAGATTCTGATGCAGTACTTGTCCTTTGAAAAGTTGACGATGTGGACAGTGTTTACCAGAGTGTTTAACCTGACTTTTCTGCTTTTGGATTTATTCTGCAAAAACTTCCAGGCTGCCTCCTTTTATTTCCGTGTGGTATGAAAGTCAACCAGCTGACTTTTTAAACTTGCTTGAGTTGTGTCACAGACATTACAGTCAGCATCAAGTAAGTATAAGGCTCAGTCACTGTCATTGCACAGCTGGACAGTTTATAAGATCAGACTGATTGAAGAAAGTCTGCAATTAATTACCATGCAGTGGATCACATGCCTTCTTGTACCCAACTGTCTGGCTGGAAACTTTGCTGTTTTGGTTCATTCTCACAATGTCCGTGGGTTTTTTTTTCCAGCAAAAAACAGCTCTGAAAACAGACTGTATGCTTCTGTCCGAGCATGAAACGGCACGACAGACACAGTTAGAGACAAGAGGAGCATTTGTTATTTCAAGAGCCAGATAGTTCAGAGTTCTGCATGTGGCCCTTTTTAAAAACCAGCACCCACTTAGTATACCTGTAACGCTTAGTACTATATAACACTCAGTACTGTATAATGCTCAGTACCAGAACGGACACGTTACCCAAATCCAGTGGGGGCGATGTCACTTTCACTGGCTGCGCTTGATGCCAGGATGGTGAAAACATTCTGTTCAATCACTCCCAGGTTCGGGAACATTTTATCATGCTCCTTCCACTACCATAAAACCTCAAAAGGATCCTCACTGGGTGTCTTATACTCCATGTAAGCTGCCTCCTCATCCTCGGGCTGCAAAGATTCATGCACTTCTCCATGTTGGTGACGAATGTGACGATGGGCCAAACGTTCGACTTGTGTCATTGACTTTCAAAAAAAGTTTAAAAAAAAAGTAATCGTGGCCTGATAATAGTTTTCTAGATGTCAAATAATACACATATACTGCACATCTTTATCATTTTTTTATTCTGAAAAATAAAAAAAATAGATATTTGTTCTGACCCGCTGCCCGCCTGTACCCACATGTACCCAACCCAGTGCTGAGAAAGTTCCCTCAGGAGTTTGTGAAAACCAAAAAGTAAACAAGAAACTGAGAATTAGACTTACATTCATCAGGGTGCCAGAAACACAACTCCAAATAATGCCAATGTTACACAGGCAGCTGTCTGTTAGCAATTTTGTCCCATGAAGTCAAAAAGCAATATGTCAGTGATACGTTTAAAACTTGTTTCTGCTGCCCTCAAGTGGCCAAAAATATATTATTGCAGCTTTAAGTTAAAACAAAGGCAGATGCACCCGGGTGTCCATAGCTAACAATGCAAGATTATGTGGGGCTGAGGATGTACATTCCTGGGCGTCCTAGCAACACTAGAATACGGAGTTAATATAAACAGGTCTACTCAGCTATTCTTTATACACAGAGTGCATTTAGCAGCTTTATATATCCAGAAAACGGAAAATAAGAAGTCAGCTAAGTCTACACATAACGTGCCAGTGTGGACTTTTAAAGTCCTTTGCCACCACATCTTATTGTCCGTGGACTGTGTTGTTTTCTATACTACATCACCTGACTTTCTGGCAGCACATTTGTGAGTTTTTCTCTCATCAATTTACCATTTTCGTTACAGAGAATATCCAAAATTGATTAGCACTAAGCCTAACCATGACCTCTCTGCCAACCTTCAACCTTGAAGCACTGCCTACTAGTACTGGCCAATCACAGCATGCAGTGGGATCCATTATAACAAGTTGCAGAGCTGAAAAGCTGCAGTTTGACTACTCTAAATAAATGTAAATAGATATGTAAATTGTTGAAGTGTCAACAGAAACCCTGAAAAAATGTACTGATTTAAAAACACGCATGTACAAACAACAACTCAGTGACAATAATGACAGAAAATTCATCCTGTTTCCTTCCCTCTACCTGGCTCAGGCATCTCTAACCTGGTGACTCTCTTTGTTTCTCCATCAGAACCTCCGCGTTCGGGTGGTTCAGGGTCAGCAGTATCAGTGTCAGTCTGGAGTGAAGTTCCATGGAGATCTGGAGCAAAGATTCATCCTGGTGGACTGCCAAACAGTGTTGTATGGGACATACAGGTCAGTCGATCCTACCTTCACCCTTTTTGCACATGAAGACCCCGACAGTTAAATCAAAACAGGGGCCATGATTAATTATTTAATCCACCTGTCAAATGCAATTACTCAGATTCCCTGATTGAGTTTTAAGGGAATTTGGTGCCTCTTATTGTTTTGTTTTGTTTTTTAATTAAAAATTTGGTAAACTGAGATGATACCATAATTAATACCATAATAAATAATTGTATTAACATATAATCTATTTCTGGATGTCCTATCCAGGTAAAGAAAAACACTCATGAATGCCAGGTGTAAATTCACGCTGAGCCCATCTTGCACTACGATTGCCAGGTGTTCAATCAAAACAAAGTTACCACATAAAGTCAAGATGAAATGAAAAATGCCATTTTAACCCTCTAAGATCACATCCACACTTTTTGTTTACCTATTTACCAATATAAGCCAATTTTTTATTTTTTATTTTATTTTATTTTTTTCTGCTCGATACATGCATACCTTTTTTTTTTTTTTTTCAAAATGAAACACTTCATTTTTTGGTTTATTAGGTTTAGGCAACAAAAACATGTGGGTTTAGAAAAAAAACATAATGGCTTGGCTTAAAATTCACACTTGGAACAAACACTGAGCTCCCAGGTGAAAGTCTGGAGTTTGTTTGACCCATTCACCAGCCCTCCCGCCCCCAACTATATATGATATTCTTGCTTTTTTCAAATTATAATGGTTGCCGACCGCGTTACAAACTGCCACACCTGCAACATATCACACCCCTGCAAAGGTGCCTCTGTACACTGGTGTGTGACGCCGATGTTCACTGACAAAGCAACAATATTTCACGAATTTTCTTGTTGCCTGCTGCCTCTAAAATTGGCGCAGATGGTGCATATCATACTGCCTCAATATGTAACATCACATAACATCACTGACAAAGTGTCTGTATTTGGGATGACAAGTTGGGCACCATGTTTTTTCCTGTAAAACAAAATATGACATGTTTTTATGTCAGCTAGTACCAACCAGTTTCAAAGAATAATGATTTCCACCCATCAATCAATCTGCAACTTTTAGCTGCATACAGCTAATATTTATTAGTAAGCTAGCTAGCAAAAGTGTGCTACGCTGGTGTGTCTTGGGGTGTTTGCCACATTAAACCTCATGTACTTGTTCCCAAAGTTATGGGAATTTTGGGAACAGGACTGCTTCAGCAACTACATGCAACCAAACTCCAGCCCGAGCACACAATGAGCTTTGTCTCTTTGTCCCTGACAGGTTATGCTGTCCCATCAGTGTACACCATCAGGGCTTTTCCATGTCTGTTATGGCACACCCACTTCTCAACAATCAAATCAAAGTCTTCCCAATGTTATATCCGACCTGCCTATCCTATTTCACCAGGAAATAGGTCACGACACTGAAGCTGGATACCCTTGACACACCGTTTTATCTGGACTTAAAAAAAAATCTGCCTGGCAAGTTGAGATGTCAACTAACCCTGTATCTTTCTGCTAACTCAAGCAATCCTGGCAAAAGGTACAGGTTGTAATAGTAGGTTGTCAGTAGCAAGTCTCAGTCTTACCCAGCAAAAACTGATTTCAAAATAAACGACACCCACCCAATGCTGTGTGTCTAAGTCCACCAGCTGTGCTTGATTAACTGGCATACTAATATCTGATCACAATCAATATCACATGAACGCTTAGTAACATGTTGCCGTTTTCTTTTTCAGCTACACGTGGTCGTTTGAGAAGATCAACCTCAGCATGGTTCTGGTGATCACAGGTCAGCTGGTTGCCTCTTATGACGAGGAGTTTCGGAGACTGTACGCTCGCTCCACAGTTCCTGCAGTTCTGTCTCAGGAGAATCATCTGTCCAGTACCTACGAGACACTGTGGCCCTGCACAGCCCAAACTCCAGCCAGCTCTCCCTGCACCAAATTCACATGAGACCCAAAGTGATGCACGGCATCAGGAGCGCTCAGGATGACAGGCTGAACAGTGCCGCCCTGATGACGAGGGGCCTGAGCATGCAGGACAGGCTGCATCAATCTCACTGTCTTGACATGGGGAATCTGGTGCGGGGACACAGCTACGGCGGAGAACTGCAGAAGTTGAACCATGACTCGGCTGAGGATGGGAACCAAGGACATTGGAGTCCCCTCTCCTGAGAAGACTGGACTTAACAGAGGGGGCGGCGACATGCTGCTGACCAACAGGTTGTCCCAGCAGCACCTTCGACACCGGCTTCGCTATGGAGCGGACCAGAACCTCATACCATTCAACTCTGAAACATCCCTTCACAGATGGAAGATGGATGCATACTTTAATGACAGCAACGCTCCTTTAGATGCATCATGTGAGGCAATTTCCCCTGTGGCGTCTCCATATAGTAGTCACACGGGCTTAAATGAGCATCAGTCGCAGCTGATTCACAGCAGGTCGAGGGACATTAAGTCCAGGATGGAGGAAATGAGGCAGAAGAGGCTCAGTCTGCAGGAATACGCCAATCTCAGGCAGAGCCAAGAGTCCCTGAGGTCTATGTTTCAGACTTTGGACAGACCAAAATTTATGTCTCCATTAAGAGGCCCTGACATGAGGCAGAGTGTGACAGAATTAGAGCCAAAAGTGCAAAACGGTTTCAGCCTGGAACCGACCAACCACAAAGACAGTGAGACAAATACAGAAGGTGACAAAAGACAGCAAACTTTAACGGACGGTCAGCGCTCTACCTCTCACTACGATGTCACGATGGCTCTGGATCGAAAGACAGCACAGACGTACGACTGGCACGAGCCTCTTTCCAGGGCAACCTCAGCTGCTGATTTAGATATGAAACTTAATGATCCGTCGCTCAAGCTGGCTCATTTGCAGCCCAGCGGTCTCCAACACCCAAGAGCAATGGAGTCTCTGACTAAGATCCCTGAAGAGAGAGAGGGTTCACGTGTCAACAGTTCCGACTCAGCTGCATTCAAAGAGGCAAATGAGGATATTCAAAAAGATGAGAAACCTGTTCCAAAGGAGAACGCTGTGAAACCCAACTTACCTGAAGAGTCACAGCGCCAGGATCAAACCAAAGGAAGCCCTGGTTCTGTGGGTAAGGTGACCAAGAGTTCAGGCTCAGCTGCTCCAAAAGAAAGAAGAAGTCTACATCCAGTGAGGCCCAAACTGCCCAAAGGTCGTAAACACTTCTGCAGGATCTCATCATGCAGGGGAAGCTAAGAGCAGTCACACAGACAAAAAGCAAACACAGCACGAGGAACCACCCCTTCAAAGGAAGAATTCTTTGAGGAAGAAGGTATATTCGATGCTTACGCCAGACGAAAAGAAAGCATCCAAAAAGGAGGAGAAGTCACTCCACAGAAAGGGATCAATGAGGTCGCACGGTCAAAACCAACCAGTCAAAGCAGACCATTCACAGGCAGCTGCGGTAGAGCAAACAACAAAGAAAGGTCAATCACTGAGCATGTCCAGGTCGCAGGGCTCCCTCAGTAGTCAAACAGAGTCGGAAAAGCACAAGTCTCCATTCCCGAGATTATCTCCTCATCGTTCGAGCAAAAAAAAGACAAACCCTGCAGGAGAGCAGGACAAAGGCTCGAGGGGCACTCTGGATGACGAGGGATTGACTGTCAATCAAACCAGGAGAGAGAAAGCCTACAGTCGATTCGAATATTTGCTCAGCACTGACAGCATTCCTCTGGATAAGTCGATGAAGGTGCCGAGCATGTATCCTCCAGAGAAAAGCTCTTCCCTGAACAGGAGTGACTCTAGCTATCCAATGTATCACACACAAAGTGGCACTGACAATAAACTGGGGAGATTCATGCAGCGAGTAGGAAATCTTATAGGTAAAAACAAGTAGAGCTGCAGGAAGAGAAGAAGAGCTCCATGCTCAGGGAATGAAGACTAAGTCAGCGCGAAGTCATTTTATTGCTGTGTGATTTATTTAGGTTCCAACACAGAGACAAAGATACTGTGCACGCAGTATGATACATTTTTTCCATCAGTGGGTTGGATAATTATCAGGGAAGATATTTACCACGGATGGCTAAACACAAGATGTGATTTATCAGGTGTCTGCTACTAAATCAGTGTCTATGTATGATCCTGATTGGGATGTTACAGGGGAGCAGGGTTCATATGGTAATACCGGTAAGTCAAGGTGTTTACAGATGAAGTAATAGCAGGGTGAATATGACCGTCGCGCTTGCAGATGAGTTGAGTTGTAAAAATGGTTGTGAAAATACATCTTTCATTATATTGCAAGTGTTTACTCATTGTGGAAGTTCTCTGAAAGGATAAATCTGGTGAGATTTTTATATTTTGCCATGAAAATACCAAAACCAACAATGAATGTATCTACCAACAAGCAGTGTGTGTGTACCAAAGCCTGACATATCCGAAATATATCTCGCGAGCTCTAGATAAAGCCCAGCTGGATACTGCTCCAGGTGGAGGTGTCTCGTCCTCGGTCACATCCAGACCTTGAAAATAAGGCTGCAACCGGTCCCATTCCTTGCAACAGAGGCATTCCTCTTCTGTGGGCACTGGGGCACAGCATTCACAGGTACACCACCAATCTCCAGAGCTACGCAGCCTTGCAGCAGCCATTCCTCCTCTCTCATCCTCTACCTGTTGCACCTCTCTCTCTCTCTCCTCCTCCGTTCTTCAGTTTCACGAAGCTCTTCATCAGTGTATTCTGGCTCAAATAAATAAGGGCGGCCATCAAACTCTGCAAAGTCAAATTCCTCCTCCACAAAGTCGACGTCTGGCAAAAAGTCAGCCATTATTCTATAAATCTTTCATAAAATAAATTAATGAACTTTTCAGGCTATATTATTATAATATTAATTATAGCAGCCAAACACATAATGAGAGGAGCAGATCATGGCACCCCCATGAAAAAGAAAGTGCATCCACTGCAGAAACTCCTGGATAGTTAGTGAAAGAGTTGGCCATAGTTGGCCACAGTCAGCAATACCATTGACATCTGTCATCAAGGATCAGCAGGTAATTATTGAACACTGAATGATATGTTGATGTATTGGCACGTGTTGTGAATATAAAGAGATAAAATAACAACAAAAACAGCAACATCAGCTAGACACGGCATTAATGACCCCCCCAGAATCGGCTGCTGACATTACCATTGCTTGTTACTGTTACCAGCTGTTGAGTATGTATTTTTTTACCTGTTTTTAACAATTTACGTCTTGAGTAGGAACCAATGGGCTTGTGGAGCTTTGGGAGCCACTGCCAGGGCAAGGCAGTCAGAAAGTATTCATGTCATTGTTGGTTTTTGTCTTTTTCATGGAATTAGTGAACCATAAAAAATATAATTTCGCCAACCTTATCATTTATTGTGCGTTTGTTTTGTCTAATATGTAAAATACATTTTTTCTAAAATGGCTTGATGTTGTACATTTCCCCCTCTGTGTTGTCTTTTAATGATTCTGACATTCACGACTCAGCTGTCATCGTGCACCTGCAAGATATACATGTTTAAAGCATGTGTGGATGATGCTGTTCAGCCCCTTGAGAAATCAAGACATTTAATAAAACAAAATATACAATACAACCACGCTGACTAAAGGGAAATGTAGCCTTGAACCCAAGAGTTCAGTGCGAGTAATGAGGTGTCTCTTGTAACTCAGACATCATTGTGAACAGGTTTCACTGGATGTACTTTCACATGAAGAAATGCTTCCTCTGAAAACCCTTCACAGTGAAGTTTGTTGATTATCCAGAGTAATTAGGACAGGGCTTCTGGAAAGAGGTGTTGATCTGCAGTTGAATATTTACATGTAATTTTTCAACGCACATAGCACTAGCATTCATCTTCATTGTATTAGTGTGTATGGTGTGTCAAGTATCAAGTAAAGAAAAAACAGAAAACATTTTTTGAGAGAGTCACATATTGTTCTTGAACTTGGGAACGGCAGTTTCGAAAACAATCACACCTCAAGGTCTGTTTAGTAGCTACTCTCAAGCTTTCAATCAAATCACATGATGTTAAAAATTAATATTTTTTGAGGACTTAAAGGGCTTTTCGTCCATGTCCTTGAGGTGCTAAGAATGTTTAAAGAACACCTAGAATTCTACGACAACTGGGCAAACTATATCTACCGAGAGAGATCATGATTGAAAGCTCCAGAGCAGCAACTAATCGTACTTTGAGATTGTTTCCAAATGTTTTGTTTGTTGTGTTTAACATTGGGTGAACTGACACTTTTTCTGTCATTCTCTGTTGTGAGTAGTCCTATGTGAAAATGTAGATTGTACCTACAAGTTTACCTACTGTAAATAAAAGCATAAAATTTGTGAAAACAATGCCTACATGTGAAAACGAACCTGCTTCCCAGAGGCACTTGTGCTTTTTTGGATTTTAATTGTGTCCTTTTTGTGGAGATATGGCAGGTTTAGCTGGGAAACTCTGTTACAATAAAAATGTATGTACTTCTCTCAGCCTACAAGAAAATAAGACACCTCTCACATGAGTCAGTCATATAAATACTGGGACTGTGATTCCCACGTGGATACAGGGACCTGAATTGTCCAGAGATCCTACCTCCTCTGGTGTCCAGTCAAATTGTGCAGTGTCTGTGGTGCATAGTCACATTTTCAGAAGGACAAAGGTGCGTCTCTGCAGCTGTCTGTGAACTCCACAAATCATCTCTGCAGCGCTGCGGAAGCATTTCTACATAGGTAACAATTAGGCCTTAAAAATGGCAGCCATGCTAGCGGCCCCAAGAGGTTGTGCTGTTCATTACACACCAGAAAACAAAAATACTGGCAAGATAAAAATGGAGAGACGTAGCCTTCAGTTACACAACAGTCTCACAGGAATACCTAAAAAGGACACAATGTCTTACCACTGCATTACTTTGTGATGGGCACTAAATGTCTTAAAATTATTAGCTGGCAACGTAAAAACAAGGGAAAGAAAAACACTTGGTTAGGATTACAGAACAAAAATGACTCGGTGAAGTTTGGGGAAACATTGTGATTTTGATTAAATAACTAGATACAGGACATAAGTGGCATTAAATTATGTATTTTGCACAGTTACTTCAACTTTGACTTTTGGTTTCATACTTGGCCGATGCCGACTTTCTCGCTCTTGAGACTCATTTCATGCGTACACCACAACAAAATGTCCTCACTGACTTTATGTTGCGTATCAATATGAGACTTCGCAGGGTTACAGCATATCTTAGTTTTCTCCTCAGGCATACTTACTCAGTGTCCGGACCACTTCTGTTTTTATAATTATTATTATGTTGGTTGATAATGTAATACTTCTGTATTCACACTCGTCAGATCAGCAGTTGTATTAGTATTGTTCTTCAAAGTAATTAAAAAAGGTACGCACAACAACAAAATTGCACAACACTGCTTTGCACATTGAGGGTGTAGTTTTACCTTTATTTTGAAACAACTGAAAAACATCTACAATCTGTATAATAATAATAATAATTAAGTATCAACATAATATATAAAATAAAAAGCTATTCAAGCTGTTTTTCATGCTTTTATTTGTGTGGCAGGAGGAAGTGTGTTTCTCATATTATAAAACAAGGAGGATTTTTAGATGAAATACTCCAGGCACTTGTTCCTCTCATCATCCAGTTCTTGGGTCTCGATCTCAAACTTTTTCATGGCGATGAAATACTGAACGAATGGCTCTCCGAGGGTGCTGCGGATGACGTGATCCTCCCCCAACGCATCCAGAGCATCGTCGAGCTTCACGGGAATGGCGAACTCCTTCTGCTGAGTGGGGGCTTTGTTCAGACCACTCTCGACATTCAGGTTTCGCCTGATGCCGTCCAGTCCTGCGGCCACAGTAGCAGCCAGGACAATGTAAGGGTTGGCCATGGCTGAGCCCAGCTTGTTGTCAATGTGCGTCTCCCTCCCGCCGTGACACTTGATGTTGAAGGAGCTGCTGTTATCGTTGGAACCGCATGTTGCATATAACATCCTTTTGGGGTCTTTGATTGTCTTGGCGATGTGGCTCCGGCAGCCCAGGCCGGGCGACATCAGGCAGCTCAGGGCAGCAGAGTGGGTGAGGAGCCCGGCCAGCCATTTTCTGCCGATCTCAGACAGCTCGCCTGCCCTCTCCCCGCTAAGGAAGAGGCTACGTCGCCCATTAGCATCCCACAAGCTGTGAGAGAGCACCCCGGCATTGTACAGGCCATCATCAGTGAAGAAGCTGGCAATGTAGCTGTGTTTACGGGCCATTTCTTTGATGCCTGTGCGGAAAGTGAAGGCGGTATCAGCAGCAGCAATCCCAAACTCTGGCCTCAGGTTGATCTCCATCTGGCCGGGGCCGCTTGCGGAGGAAATGCTGTCTATGTCTGCACCCATGCAGTACATGCTGTCCACCAGCTGCTGGAAGAACGGCAGGTCATGATTGCTGAGCAGGGTGGTGGCCGGGAACATGAGTGTCTTTGGGCCGATCCGATCTGGCGCTCCGAGGACACAGCATTCGTAGGTGAAGGATGAGTGCAGGGAGAATCCCATGCTTTGGAGCTGGCCGAGGAGCTGCTTGGCAATGAGGCGAGGTGAGGTGCGGAGGGGGCTTCCTGTCACAGTGCAGGGGTCGCAGATGACTCGGGCCGTCTGCTCGGCCCAGGGTAAGACCCTGAAGGTCGAAAGATCAGGGATCAGGAGGACATCACTGCTGAAGTTGGCGGCGCTGGCATTGTCCACTTCGTTGCTCTTAGGGCTCAGGGTCAGCTCCAAGTAGCTTCTCGGCATCGGTACCCCATATACCGCTTTCTCCTGTGGATGCAACATTTACAATGAAGCAATAGTTCCACATTTTTGTAAACACACCCATTCACTTTCTTTTTGAGAGTTGGATGAGAAGATCAATACCACTCTGATGTCTGTGCATTAAGTATGGAGGTGATGACCCAAGCTTAGCATAAAGACTGGAAGCAGGAAGAGACAACAACCTGGTTCTGTCCAGTCCGTGTGGTGTGTTCAAGTGCAACCTTTTGACCGTGACACAGGCCATGTGAGGATGCAACAGTTGCCCTTCATTGGCACTAGTTATTTGATGTTGGTTTGATGTGTCTCGGCCATAAGAAACAAACTGTTTCCTGTCTTTAAAGTAACTCAAAAACCAAAGCAACACAGATTTGTTGACTCCAAAACGGGAAAGTTTATGAAGAATAATGAGATGGCCTACAGTTCCAAAAGCTTTAGGTAAGTCCAAGAAGATTCTAGCTGTGCTTTTTATTTTATCTTGAACTTTATAAATTTCATGAACAAGATAAGAGTAAGCCAAAGAAGCTGAGTGTTTCTTTCTCAACATATCTTGATATGTATGGATTAAATGTGTTATTTAGTGAGAGGTGTTGGTGCAGGCGTGTTTTTGGAATTGGACACAGTCAGACGAGCTGTTTCCTTCTTCCAGTCTTTAACCCTAAGCGGTGCTAATCGCTGCACAACCTAAACTTCACTCTGAGGTTTTAGAGACACATTGTTGCTGTTTCCTGGGCCCTGTTTCCATATCTTGCTCCTCTTTATCATACAACAATCCCTCTAGATAGAAAAATAGAAAGGAGAGGTGATTACATGGAAGAAGCGGACAGGCACTGTCTTGGACCTGGACACCCCGTGGAGGTCGGTGGCCTCAAAGCGGACAAAGTTGATGTTTTCTCTGGCGATCTGCTGCTTGATCTGCTCCATGGCTGAAATGAACCTCTGATTCCCAAAGACCTCGATTGACTCGTTCTCGTTATCTGTGGAGAAGAGTTTGAAATGTCAAGAAATTAAATACTAAGGGAAAAAAACAACAACATAATGCGTGTTTTTTTGTTCTTTAATATTTCTAAGACTCAAAACTCCATTGGTATTAAAACCAACAATATAATAGTCAAATCCCACAACAGTTCCTTTGATTTTAAGGTCATGTTTGCACGAAAAAAGTTCCACGTTTAGACGACAACATTTTGATAACAATTGCCGTGCACACAGATCCGCAAAAATGACCAAAAACGCTGCAGTATACAAGCCAGGCCAGTAGTTGGCGGTGTGACGCTTACGCTTCCTTCTACAGAGCAGCGATGTATAAACAAACAAAATGGCAACCGCACGAACGTTTCTCTGGACAGACGACGAGGTGGAGTTGCTACAGTAAATCTACACTGTGATGGGGAAGCATTGATAAATTCAATAGGGTGAGCAGCACAAGCAGAGCCTGGGAGTCCGCCATGGTCGACTTTCTCGTGCATGCCTAGTGACCAGAAGCGTAATGTGCATTTGCGAAAAGTCTCCATTTTCAGAGGCACCCAAAACGCCACTGTCGTGTAAGCGATCGGCGAAAATGCAACTAAAGTTTACCATTTTCAGTTGAAATCATTGTCGTATAAATGGGACCTAAGTCAACACTGAATAGAGCTAGCCAGATAAATCTGCCCAGTTAATAATTGCTTATTGCAGCTATATCTGTATCTGTGTATATGTCGACTGATTACAAGAAATTACAGTCCAGAAATGTTGAGCCAAGTGGCAACCTCCAGGGTTGAAAAATGAAGGCAATACGCAAGTGCCGAACACTGCAATTCCTCTAATGGCCACTTGAGGCTGGCTCCAAAAGTGAGTCAATCCCCATAGACCCCTATATGAAAATGCCTGACTGTAACGCAGAAATAAACATGTTCACAGTCTGGGGAAAAAAATGTTTGGTCTCTATAGCTAATTTCAACATTAGTGACAAATGTACTGGGGGATGATTTTTTGTGTAACTTCCCCATTTGCATTTCATTTAGGCCCAAAGTTACGCATATTTATAGGTTAAAGTGACAGGCTGTCTGTGAGGCGACGCTACGGTCTATGACAATGGTTCCCAGCTGTTGGGTTCACGGTCTAAAAGTGGGTTGCGGGTCCATTCTGAATGGGCCGTGAGTAACTTGCAAATGTGTCAAATTTGTAAAAAACAAAACAAAAAAACAACAACAACAAAAACACACTTTATCTAAAAGTACAGTGAATTTCCAGCACAGAGCTTTTATTTTGAAGTGCCGTTTCCTGTGACAGCAAACACAAAGCAAAAACAGAGACAGCAAACTAGCTCGAAGACATAGCGAAATGCAAGTATGATCCTGAATGTATGAAACTCTGTGGACCTTGAACTAATGACTAAGAAGGAATCTGGTCTCGTGGCTGGACCAGTTGGGAACCACTGGTCAGATCCACCCCTCACTCCTCCATAACACCACCCTCTAAAAAACCACAACAAAAAACAAACAAGATGGCAATGGCCAAAATGCAAAAATCAAGGCTTCAGAACAACAGTCCATAAACCAGTGGGTGATGTCATGGTAGGTTTCAGATATAGCCATAGGATATATGAGAACCAGTGCCCCCAGTACAGAGTTTGTCCACCAGAGAGCACTGATGAGTTGATTTTTACACTGTAAAATGTCTCACTCAACTGTATCTTGATTTCAATTTAAAAAAAAAAAAATCCATAACAGATTGTAGCTTTTTTTAAGACCCTAAATATCTGTAGTATCAACATCTAAATCCAGTACCAGTCAGGCTATTACTTAGGGCAGAGTGACTAAAGCCCATGAAAAACAACCTTAAAATTGGCAGTAAAACAAAGCAATAAACCAACAAACGTAAACTAATGATTAAGGAGTTTTAGCGGAGATGAAACAAGTTGTACATACATCTGAAGGAGCTCAATACAAAGTTAATTATGTTTTGTTTGTAGAAATGAAAAGACCACAAACAAAAGTTGCTCATTTTTAAGGTTAGAGGGCAACAATAATCCAGACTGAGTCAAGTCCAAGCTGAAACAGGAACTAGGACAAGACAAGCTTTTAAAACAAAACCTGACTCAACATGGAGACAGGACTTGAGCACCTTTTAATGTTTTGTCCTCACAGATCCTACACTATCTACTATTGTCTTTTAATCAAAAGCTTCACCAACCTGTATTAGAACCTCCAGTCTCGCCCCAGGAGCCGCCGCTTGCATATGTGTGAGCCCTGACTCCAGGCTGCCTATTTGTGTTGGCATCAGACCTGAGTGAGCTGGATGAATCCATGCCGGAAGGCTGCTGAATAGATGTGCTATCTGTGGACCTGGGCCCCCTTCTGGAAGCGTCAGACTGGGGTTTGAAGGTGCTGAACACCTTGTTGGGGTTTCCATCGTCCTGTCGTCCATTGGGCCTTCCACCAGCACCGCCGCCACTGCTGCTGCTTCCGTGGAGGTATGTATAAGGACTCCCTGGCTTCCCATCATCTCTACCTCGGATGCTGAGCAGAGGACTTTCCCTCAGGATGGTCTTCAGCTCCTCCATGGTCTGCCGGGGGACGCCCATGTCGCCCAAGGGCACCCTGGTTTGAGACGATGTGTCTGTGGACCAATCGTCCCCGGTCGCCGGTTTGTCCATCCTGGGATCATCAACTCTGTCATGGGCCCTGTGAGGCAGGGGGCCGATGGAGATCACAGTGGGGGTATCTGGAGGTACAGGGGTGCTGGTGGGAGAGTGGACGATGGATGGACCTCCACTGCTGCTGCTGCTCCAGTCCACCGGTGGTACATGTCTCCCAGTCACTCTCACTCCCTTCCTGTGACCCAGGCTCATCCTTGTACCATCTATTTGGTCTTTGCTCCTACTCTGGCCCTCCTGGAAAACACACAATGGGTCTGTCACACGTATGGTAAGAGATATTTATGAGTTAGCACGGTGTGTGAGGAATCAAATCTGGAATAATAGCTTGAAGACAAATACAAGAACCACAAACAAAGTCACGTAGTGCTGATATATCTGAAGTCAGAGCTGCTGTATCCATTCACACCTTTGTGCTGAAAATACAAATGAAAAAGTTAGATGTGGAGTTGTTACCTTGAAATCTTCAGAGTCATTCATGTCTTTGTTTGGACTCTTTCATGAACAGTGATTTGGAATTTGATAGCCCTACTGTGAAGACAGAGCTTCACTCGCACATTAATTTTTATAGACAATTGGCACAATGGTGACGGATTAGAAAATTCTTTTTGACCCCCAACACCCACGGGAGTCCGGCAGGAAACTGGCCCCGGCTGGCCGCTGGTGCACACTGAGCTGCTGCTGCTGCTTTGAGCTCATTGGCTGCCCGGTGAGGACAATTCAGGGCTGCTTTTGTGCGATTGCAAAGTGAAACTGTGGAGCTCAGCAGTTCTGTTTGTGCTTCCAGAAAGATATGGGAGCAGAAGTATTTATTCCAGAGAGATGAAAACACACAACTATGAGGAGCAGACAATGGCTGCTGCTGGTGACGGTTTGTGAATCAAAGAGCTGCTGTCTGAGTGAAATCACTCTCCAGGCAAATGTGTGTTTTCTTAAGGAAGCAGCTGAACAGGAATGTTTCCAGGCTTTATGTTAGTTCTTCTAGGCTTCAGTCAGTGGTCCCCGGAAAAAAGGGGAATAGTTTATTTTTACAATTTAATTCACCATAAAAATTAGTCCAGTGTGAGTGAAAGTCACATGAGCGACTTATCTCCTCAACTGTAGTTGGAAACTGTAAAATTCTGGTCTTCATCATATCAAACAACAAAAATGTTTCCAGTTAAGGTCCCAGAAGTTAAATCCTATCAAACTGGAATCTACAACACAGAAAACATTGAGCACCACTGCTTTACAGGACATTATGTCATATGTGTATTATTAACATAATATCAATATTTAGTTGTTGAATATTAAGGTAGATAAACATGCATATGTGAAGTTATGATGAAGCAGATAAACACCTGACAGAAAGATTGGTAGCACTTTGTTTTATAGGTCTGAATTTCATTGTAATTACCATGGACGTATAGCTGCGTGTATAACTGACCTGCTGTGCTCTAACTGACACTCGAGGTTATGCTGGCATTAGCTGGAATTGATCCATTGATGACGAACCAATTGATCATTGTCCCTGGACCTGTACCAAATTACCTACTTCTGTTAGAAAGCCCTCTTGGATGTTATTAGGAAATAAACAGGAACCTGTAAAATGAAGGGTCATCAAGGACTTTCCACAAGCCAAAAATTTTCTTTATTGCTGATCTATTAGCAACATTAATTCAGGATTTATTAAACATTAATAAAGCTATTAGTTACAACTTACAACAACAATACCGGGAGTGGCCACTAGGGTCTGGGTCCTTTCTATTGTGACGTTTTCATTCATGGGGGTTTGTAAAAGTTTCCTTGAGCTGAGAAAAGTGATTTAAAACTCTGTGACGTCATTGCAATGTAGTCTATGAGCTGAGCGGGAACTCACAGGTGGGGCCAGCTGGAGAAATGCCACTGCTCATATTCAGTGGGCAGCATATCGCAGAAGTAAACCCAGAAGCTAGAAACTTTTTTTGCTGTATGCACCAGGTGAGCAGTTCCATACTGTATCATGATAAATCAGTAGCTGTAATGTTGGCTAGCTCAGTGGTGCTAGGTGAGCTAGCAGTGATGCGGTTAGCGGGTGTAGTTCAGTAGAAAGAAAATAGTTCCTACATGAAACTGCTCATAACAAGGTCTGTGGATTATGTTGAGTAACCAGGTCATGGTTTCTGGAAAGAGACATTGCTGCTGAGTTTTTCAAATGTATTTTTTTTTGGCATTTTGAGCACCACAGGCTGAGTGCCATCTAGTTCCATTATATTGGAGAGAAGGCAGACATCTCTACGGCCAATATCTCCAACACTCTGCAACTCATGTCAAAACAGTAAAGACTGGTAAATAACACGACAGGTGACAGGGACAATATGTCATTTTGATTTTTGGGTGAACTGCCACTTTAAACTACCACCACTGCCATTAATATACTCCATCTACTGCATTTGCATTGCATCTTGCACTTACACTACTTCAGCTACGTCTGCACACTGCGACAGGCCTACGTACATCTGATACTCAATCTCCAGTTTCAGTGACTCAGCATTGATGACTCAGAATTAGACGTTGATGACTTGGGACTTACAACATCAAATGGCCTGATGAAGTGAATTTAAATAGGACTAAATTGCCTTGTAAATCAGTTTTAATGTAAAACTTTAATGTTCAGGTTTATGATATAAGTATAGAAGGAACAGCTTCACACAAATTGCAAGAAAAACAAATCTTATGTTGTTTCTAAGAATGCAGAGTTTAGGTTTTAATTTTTATTTGATAAGTTTTTGAGATCATGGCAGATGTTTCTTTGTGCGCGAGAACACGTATTAATGTCAAAGATTTTGCAATTTTTTTTATCAATATAAGAAAATATGCATTCTTTTTAATAATATTTTTGTAATATTATTATCATCAATGCTAATTATTATTATCCATAACGCATCTCATCTGATTCATCCAGAAAGTGTATTGTACCATAAGCTATATTAAATATAATGTTTTATACTGGCTATACACAATATATAATCACGTACATGATAATGGAAGGTTTCATCTGTATCACCCACTCTTTGATGCCTACAGCTGTGAAGAATTACATCATAAAGATTTTAGGATACGTCCATGTATAGATCCCACCATGAGTAACAAGGTTTTAATTTTATCTATTTTTATCATTATTGTGTGGACTGACCCTTTAAACTGTGAAAACAACAACCTCTGTCATATGTTCCTCATATATTTTGCATTAACTCCATCAGTTTTAAAGTTAGACTGGCCACAGTGGATGCAGTGAGCTCTGGAAATTGAAATTTATTAATACACAGTGATGTCTTTATTATTCTGGATGTTTCCCGGAGTCCACGTGTTGTTCCGGGAGGTGAAAGAGCAGCCAGGCCTCAGCAGTCACCACCTGACCTGTGCAGCGTGGAGCTGTGCAGAGAGATGTCTGGGCAGAGCACCTCACATTTTCAGGGTGGGGTTTTAAACAGCTGCGTCAATCACCACACAATTCAATACAGGACAAACCGGAAGTTCTCTGGGCTCCTCTTCAAAATAGAGCTCAAGGTGTGTCATTCATGGAGAGAAAAATAATTGGAGGGAATAAAAGAAATAAGAAAGCCCAGATAAAAAAAAATCCATAAGCTCCTCCTGTATTTGCACGTGTTGTGGGTTGAGCAGTAATAAAAGACAATTTAATCGTGTAAAATCCTGGCTACAAATTAAAATTTCATTTCAGTTTACATCTTCACTATTTCTTTAAAGTACATGTAAATGCTCTAGAGCAGGAGTCAAGACTAAAATAATGTCATTATGGAAAAACCATGTGATTCATGGTTTGTCATGTGTTAGATTTTTGTAAAAAATTTCACTTGAAAGATCATGTGCACGTCTACTCTTCATTTGGCAACGTAAAGGGACTTCATATTGCACAACAAAAACACGCACGGCTATTCACAGTATTTTTGCACTCAGTGTGGTTCAAACTGAGATCATACTCAGTATATGTGACGCCTTATGACACAGTAACACTTTTTGCGTGTTGCCGTAACCATTCACCGGCTCCCTAAAATGGTCCTCAGTCATCAAAACTCTGAGAATTTCAAAAGCTCTAAAATGGTCAGTTTAGCTGTTTGGTTTCTAAAAACTAAGATGGTTTAGGTTAATGGTCCCTCCTGGTTTTAAAGGTCCACTGTGAAAGATTTAGGGAGATTTAGTGGTGTCCAGTGATAAAGATTGCAGATTGCAATCAGCTAAAACGTATCCTGGTTAGAATTCTTTAAGTGTTCGTTGTTCAGGAGGTTTTTAGCGGGAGACGAATGATCCACAGACGTCTCTTCCTCTCCAAAACAAACAGACCAGGTGATTTAACTTAGTAAAAACACTTGATAAAGCAGTTTTATGTTTAAAAAATCAGTGTTTTTCCAATGCTGCTTGCTGCAGAGGGGCTTCTAACTATGGTGCCCAACATGAAAACGTGAAACTGTGAAAACGGAAATGGGCCCCATCTATAGCCAGTGTTTGGTTTGTCCATCCTGGGCTACTGTAGAAACATGGTGGTGCAACATGGCGATCTCCATAGTCAAGGATCTGCTCCCTACGTAGATATAAACTGCTCACTCTGACGTTAACCACTTAAAAATAATGCAGATTAATTGCGTCCTGTGGTGCCCTTTGACCCGGTGCATCACTGACGGCCACAGTGGCTTTATCACCTGATGGAGGCAGACAAGACCGTGTTTTCAACAAAATAACAGCTGCAATACATCTAGAGTGGAAAAAACAACAACAACAACAACAACAAAAAAAACCTAAAATGATAATATACGTATTATTCATACAAATAGATGTATAGGCTACATCAGTCACAGTTGTGTATAGTCAGTCTATATTGTGATTTGCTCTACGTAACAATCAAGTATGAAACACTGAAACACAGTTTTAGCGTTTTCATATTAGTCAGAAATGTCCTGTAAAATTAAAGATGTAAAATGTATGTTTTTAATCGCTTTACAGCCCTACTTGTATTTCATTTCTGCCAATATACACCCCTAAATCTTACACACTGGACCTTTAAGTAAGTGCTCAAGTTAAGTACAAGTACTTGCTGATGGAGGTTGCTTTACATTACCTAAATCTAAGACATTTGCTCAACATGCAGTAATATACAGAGCAATGAAGAATTATGTAACTCGACAGAAAAACATGGTAAACTTTAAGTTAAAACTAAAAGATTATTATTTAAAACGAAGTTTTGATTATTAGCATCCCTTGGAGACTATGTGAAAGGAAGCGAGCTGTAGTGTAGCAGCATTATTTAACAACACCCATTTCTCATTGTTGGGTCATGGCATCTTAGTGAGATGACAAAATAATTCTTATTTAAATAATATTTTTCAAAGATTCAATGTAGGAGCTTATGTGGATGTCCTATTGTTGTCTTACTGCTTAGGTGCATATTGTGTGTGTATTGTTTGTATTGTATGTTTTGTGATGTCTTATATGTATATCTTATGCGTATCTAATTTAATTTAATTTAGTTTATTTGATAGGGACAATGCAGGTTAACATAGTAACACTTCCACTCGTTACAAACAAGTCAATGTGACTGATGTTCTGCATACAGAGATTATAGCTAATGCTAGTGTCCAACTCCCGTCCCTAGTTAGGCTTTTAGTAAAAGAAAAAGGTAAGAAAAAAGACATCAAAATTACATACCAAAACAATAAAATTTACAGTACATCTGAAATCATACCAAATCATGACCCATTAAAAGTGCATGCAGCTCTGATTTTGTTTCAGCCAGACTTTAACATTTTTATTAAAAATCCTTATGTCTCAGGTTAGTTTTATTTCGGTCGGTAGTGAGTTCCACATCTGGGAGCCCTTTATAGAGAAGGCTGATTGCCCAAAGGAGGTCTTACGGCGCAAGATTTTACATCACTATTTTGTCTGCTAAAAAGACTGCACAGAACATCTGGTGCCAAGTTCTGCAAGCACTTAAAAACCAGTTTAACAGAGGAAAATTTTAGGAAATTATCAAAACTAAGCAAATTGTACTGCTTCAAAATGTGACAGTGATGCCACCTTATAGGTTTCTCGGCCATTATTTTTAAGGTTTGATTATACAGAGATGCAATTAACTTAATTGTAGTCGGAGAGGCCTGACTCCACACTGTAACACAATACGACATATGAGAAAAAATCATGGCATGTATATAAAGCCGCTTTGATTGGTATATGATGTCTAATTAGTTTGAAGCAATTTAAATTGTTTTTTATTGTTTTTGATATCTTTTTGACAAATTTGAGTCTGGAATCCAGAACAACACCCAAATATCACAAAATCTCGTGTTCCTTGTTGGTATTACGTATGTATTTGTGATGTCTTATATTGTATATTTTGTGTTTGGTATGTTTTGGGTATGTGTGTTGTGAGTATTTGTGTTGTTATGCAAGGACAAGGAAGAATAGCTTTTGCTTTGCTAAAGCTAATGGGGATCTTTAATAAACAAACAAACTTAACACCGTTGGTAGTAGTTATATTGGTAGTGACAGCAAAACCAAAGGCAGTGATTTTGAGGAGATGTTGCAGACTTCACTGGATGCAATAGTTCAATCTAGTGTTGTGACGTTCACGAACGAACCGATTCTATTGAACAGCTCGTTAACATGAACGATGGGAACCGAGACGCAGCTGGGAACCGTTCTTTTTTTTTTTTTTTGTTAATATCACTGTGTGCTCCTCCCCTGAGCAAAATTCATTGTAGCCTGCTTTGTTTTTTAATGTTTATTTGTAAGTGTTGAATCCAAAATAGTGATGTCACTGTCAAAGCAGAGTGATGTGGCGCAACCTTGTGGAATATTTACAATGAATCCAGATCAGACTTTAAAATCTAGTCCACACATGTCAAATGAGGTTATAATCAATATTTCAGAATGATTCAAACTCAGATATTGGTGGAATATCTAATGTTGGATTATTTTGTTCCAGATCTGACTCCATCAAACCTCCCAGTGATTATTTCCAAGATAAAATGAGTGACCACCAGGCTGGCTGCTTAAAACTTAATAGATATAAAAATCAGTCAGATGAGCCAGTTTGTCGAACGGCTCTTTGAAAGGAACGGCTCACCGAGATCCGGCTCCCCTCAAAGAGCCGTAAATCCCATGTCTGGTTCAAGCGACAAAGACGTGTTTTATTTTGAAAGCGCTGACAGGAAGCCGGTGTCGTCTTTGTCTCGAGCCTGACGGCGTGGTCGCGGCAGATCAGGAGACTCCGGCTCCGCTTGGAGGAACATCGCCAGACTTTATGGTGCAGAAGCCGTTTATTATTTTTACCTTTTTCTGGGGACCGGCTGTATGATTAAGCTACAATCTTCAATGAGTAAGCATATCCCAGTAAGTAATGTCTTATCCGCGGCTGCCATTTTGTTTTTATTCCGCCGGCTTGTGTTGTAAATCTGTACGTTATCGTTACCAGCTGGCCTTCACGTTTTCCTTCGGTGAAATCACGGCCTGCTCGGCGCAAAACCCGGTGTAACGTGTCCGTTACTCTTAACGCAAAACCTGCCACTTGAGTGTCACATTAACAGACTGATCGGGGTTTGATCGCGGTTGTTTGAGCGCAGTGAAGGTGTGTGTGATGTTCGTCACGGTTAGAGAAGCGGCGGGTAAGTTAGATGCGCAGCACGGGCTGGTCCTGGCGAGTCACTCGGAAGTTTCAGTCGGATAAAACTGCCGCATTTTTACGCGAAGTAAGCTGAAAATAAAGATGTTGTTTTCTTCCTGATTCCTCGCCGCAGCCACCTGCCCGCTGCTTCAACGACGCGTCGTGTTTGTCGCCTCAAAGCAACGTGCAGATTGTCCATCTCCCAGCTGCTGACAGCGCCTGCAGGCCTCTAACGTGAATGTGATGGCGCCCGGACTGTCCTCACACAAAGGACACTTAGCAGCCTCCAGATGCAATGCAACAACACTTCATCCATTTAAATGTCTTCTTTTTAGCCTTTCACCTCTTTTATCTTTTTACATCACCTCCATTTTAGCCGTTTAATCGCCGCCTTTTGTTCACCGTGTAATGATTTTCTGCTGCTGTGTGTCAGCCGGAAAATACCGGATTAACAAAGCATACTCGAACAGCTTAGTGTTTTTTAGTATTTGGAGCATAAGCTGGAGAGAAACATGTCCAGTAAGCAGGCATTTAATTACACAGTCTTTAGAGTGTAAAGGGCAAAAACATTAGGAACCAAATGGCGGTGAGTCAGATTTATGAGGAGGATGATGATGGCAGAGTGTATGTTAAAGCCCTGCTGAAGGCCGCATGTTGAGCTCAGCTTTCACAGATATGACCTAGATGTCAGAAATGACACATCCTTCCTATTGTACACCAGCAGCCATTAGGTAAGGTATTACATGGTGCTGCAGTGTGACTTTATATAACACAGTCACTTTATTTTTTCATCTTCATCCCTCCCTCGTGATGTGCTGGAGGCTCTTGTAGGAAAACAACTATCGTCTATTTAAACCTTTTCAACATGAGATTCAAACCTCACACACTGCCAGCAGAAGGTGCCTCGCTTAACATGTCAATTTTGCATCCTGATCACTACCACACAGGTGTCTGCATTTCTATCTTTGTTTGATTTATCATTACAAAGATGAATATAGATGCAGAAAGTTGCAGGCGAATCTTTAAACCATATAAAGAACCTTTAGACAACAGACATTGTCTCATTTCTGGTTGAAGTCTGGTGTATGTTTGGTCTCTTTCATTGATATACAATGACACCTCAGAAAGCATTAGTTATTCACTGAGTCTGACATTTTACTGGAGATGCAGATTCACTATCAGGGCCAATATTTACTGATTCTGTGATGTTACTCATATGTGTGCATAAAGGTGTCTGAGCTGGTTTGCTGTGTGATGCAACCCTGTGCCAATACAGAAATGTCAACAAATATATTTTACTCCTCCTCTGGAAAGATGATCTCCAACATCAGCAACAGTAGAAGGGCTGCGACTGAATTATTTCTTTACTTTATCGTTTGTTCTGTAAAATGTCAGAAATAGTGACAAATGTCCATCAAAAATCATGAGATTCTCAAGTGCTGAAATAACAGTCAACAGTTAGTAACAGTTAACTCATCTATAATAGTAAACTGAATATCTTTGGGGTTTGGACAAAGTAAGACATTTGAAAATGTCACCATCAGCTTTGGAAACAAGTCATTTTTAAAACAATGTGCTGACATATAAAGACCAAATGATTAAGCGAGAAACAAATCAATAATTAAAATGATGTTGCAAGCTCTAACTTGAATATTTAGATCATCATATTTTTGTCAGTCAATTAAGAAATAGTACAGACAAGGGGCTGCACAATAATTTTATTTATTTTTTGGATGGTCATCGCAACGTTAACTTATGGGATAAACACATTATGAAAGACATCCAGATTGCATTCAGTGATTTTTTTTTTTTTAAGGAGAAGATGAAAGAGTATCAGAAGAAAACAGCACTTTAAAATGTAACTATGTCATTGGTGCCTTTTGTGTTCAGTCCAGTGTTCATTTATTACTAAGGTCACTAATTAAAGGTCCAGTGATTCAGATTTAGTGGCATCTAGCGGTGAGGTTTGCAGATTGCAACCAACTGAAACTTCTCCTGGCTAGAATTCCTTTAAAAGTTTTTTTTACGGGAGCCAAATTATCTGCAGATAATTGTTAAAAACAAACAAACAAAAAATACTGAATAAAGCAGTTCCACGTTACAAATCAGTGTTTTCCCGATGTTGCTTATTACAGAGGAGCTTCTAACTACAGAAGATAATCAGTTTCTACCAGTATGTCCCCTTAAATCCTACACACACTGGACGTTTAAATAAATGAGTGTTGGAAATAATTTCCCTTCATCTTTTTAAAAATTCAACAAGCAATTTGTTTTATTTTAGCAGTATGCCAAAAGCAGCAGAAACGCAGAACTGAGTACGCTTTAATAGCTGTTTATCGCAAGTGACAACATTCATTAAGGTAATGACATAGTGCTTATTGTCTTCATATCGTGCAGCCCTGCTCTACTCACTGTCTGTATGTTCTCAAGTAAATTGTTGTAACTTGATGTGAAACATTGAAACGAGAAAATATATCTTAACACAAAGACAAAATACACCATCAGTAGCTGTTTGCCTGGTTTCAGTGCACCTCTGGTCTGTTAGCCTGAACAGAAGCCCTCTGTATTGTGTCCTTACTGAAATCTGTTTTTAAAAGTGTCTTCGTCCTCCTTGTCCCCCTCTGTGTCCTGCAGCAGTTCTGTGGTGTTCTGGGTCACACATTTATGGAGTTTCTGAAGGGCAGTGGGGACTACTGCCAGGCTCAGCACGCTGCCTATGCAGACGAGTGAACAGCCAAACTCGCCATCGATCCGACGCACTTGAGCCACAGGAGGGACCCCGGAAAGTTGGCAGGACCGGGACGCCTCCCAGAACCAGCGAAAACTCGGCCTGGATGGGGTAACTCCACCCGCTGCACACTGCCCTCGTCGGCTTCCGCCTGGCCAGAATCAAGGTGGAACCAGCCTTGTTTTTTTTCTTCCTTTTCTTTTGTTTTATTCCAAAGGAGAGGGTTTTGAGTTGGTTTCTGATTGTCCGCCCTTTTTTCGGCCGCTAACTCCCTAAATTTCCACATTTGCCCGTCGCAGCCTTCGTTTTTATTTTTTCTTGCCAACCTCGAAGAAGACCGGAGGATTTCTGTTTCTGGGTTTCTAGAAGCTCATCGGACATTTTTGTTTGACATTCCCTCCGAGTTCAACTAAGTGTTTACATTAGTGTTTTTACTCTGTGGAAGACTTTTGTTATTTTTTTACGTTGTCACAATGGCTCGTATGAACAGACCAGCCCCTGTGGAGATCACCTACAAAAACATGAGGTTCCTCATTACCCACAATCCCACCAACGCCACCCTGAACAAGTTCATCGAGGTGAGCCTTACTGTCATTGGTCGAAAGTTAAAATTTGCTCAGCCAGATTCAAGGCACATAAAGTTTAGTTTACAGATTTTAAAGATGCAAAATTTAACTGTATGGTCACAGTAGAGAAACGTAAAGACAAAGAAAATATTTTAAATAATGGAAGACAAGAAAACGTAAGAGTTCCCCTGAAAAAAACAAGATAAACTGATAAAGGACACATTTAAGACTTTAAATCTAGTTTTATTGCTTTTGTATTTGCATTGTGTTTTAGATAACTTCCTAATAATAGTCCTGGGATGTATTTTTACAGGAGCTGAAGAAATATGGAGTCACCACCGTTGTGAGAGTTTGCGAGGCCACCTATGATGCCACCCTGGTGGTCAAAGAGGGAATCCAAGTTCTGGTGAGTTCTGTCATGACTTTAAACACATTAAACCAACTTCACTGTCGTTTTTTCCCCTTTTTTCTCCCCCAGCTCTGCTTCCTGAACATGCCTGGTCAGTTTTGTCTTTGTGTTTTCTTACAGTGTAAAATTTTCCCTTAACAAAACACACTAAATGCAATCATAATGTTGAGCTCACAGCTTGAACCTTTTCCAGATGACTTTATCCTCACATTTGGTGAGTTTTTTTGAATTCTAAAGCCAAAAACATTGCTCTAAAGACATCTGGCAGCTCAGGGAGGAGGGGGTTCGTGTTTTGAATTTTGAAACATCAGTGACACATCAATAAAGCTGATTTTAGTGCACAGTTGCAGTAATTGCTGTTAAAATTAAGATGATCAATCCTTTCTATACACGTCAAATCATCCTCCTTTTGTTTAAACATGAATTAGGAAGTGATGCAACATAAAGTAGTGGATATTTTCGGGATTTAACACATGCTCCTACAGTTTCAGAGTGATACAAATCAGATGGACAGCTGCACACGGGTATTTATTGACAAGTTTGAAGGCTGAGTAGTTTTATTTATTGCGACGTTGGAGATGAACACTAACGTAACAAAAATAATAACATAAAGTTGTAGTTGTAGAGTGTTTTCAGCCTATATACATAGTTTACTTAGCGTTTGAAAGTGACTTCTGGCATCCAGAGAAAAACACAAATGCTACCTCGAACGTACGTAGAGACTGTTAGCTAAAGAAGAACAAGCGCATGCACTTGCAGAGTTTCTCAGGCGACAAAAGATGTTTTTCACCAGAAGATTGATTTATGGACAGGCTCAGTTGGTGATGAAGACGATTTTCCCCAATGTTTTGTTAGACTGATGAGCTGAAGGAGTTTTTTCTGACAAGGCGAGTGCTCCCGCCCACTGAAAGCATTTGGGGCAGCATCAAGTCCAAGCTGATACAGAGAGCGAAACAGAATGTTGAGCTCGTGTCATCAGGACAGTCTTGCCAGGCTAAACTTAAGGGACTTCTCCTGGAAGATCCGACCTGCTCACCAAAGTTACATAGTGTAGGAGCAGGCGTTCGAGGTGCAGTATGGGATGGCACAGGTGCTGTTCCCCGTATTACAGGTCACAGTACCATCTACATGATTTGTAGCTTTTATTCGAGGGTAAAAAAAAAAAGTTGCATACTGTCAATTTAACTAAATAATGATTAGTTTTGTTAGCCATTCATCTGCTGATTATTTTTAGTCGTCAAGATGTCAGAAAACAGTGAAAAATGCTCACAGCGGATGTTGTTTTTTCCATGAAAATTTTGTAATTCAAAGATACTCATTTTCCAATTACACTAAGGAGAAGAGGCCTCACATTTCAGAAGCTGGAACCACCAAATGTTCTGCTTGATGAATGAATTCAGAGCTTAATCGATTGTCTAGATTAAGTCATTAATCAGTAATTGTTGCCGCACAAATTGAGTTACACACCAGCAATAGCTTTTTGCCTTTGAGGAGAGTTGGCAACACTGTGCTGTTTTGCTCAGATTAATTTAACGGCATAAGAATCAAATATTTTGTGTGTGTTTATTTTTTAACATAAACTAATTCTGTCACTAATTACATAAAGTGGATCAAATTTTTGTTTAAAAAAACTGTATAATAAATTGAAATGAAGACACTGACAGAGACAGAAAAACTCTGACCACCCCTCCCTGCCGCTACAACAACATTTTTGTTTCCCTGCTGCTGGTTTAGCCCTCACACTTCTTTTGTTTTGGTTTCCAAGAAACTGGGCAGATGACATCATTTCCCCCTCTGCTCTTCTAGGATTGGCCGTTTGATGACGGAGCTCCCCCCTCCAACCAGATCGTGGATGATTGGCTGAACCTGCTGAAGCTGAAGTTCAGGGAGGAGCCCGGCTGCTGCATTGCTGTCCACTGTGTGGCAGGACTGGGGAGGTGAGCACCCGCTGTCACAGAGATTAAAGTATTATGTTCTTATCGTACGGGATCATATTTTACATGTGATTTCTGTCGGGATGTGGCAGATAACAGTGTGACACTTCTTCTGTTTGTAGAGCGACTCATACAGAAACAGAAACAATTATTTTGTCATCAGTTGAAAGAAAGTTAATCAGCAGCAGCTTTGATTATCAATTGATTTCTATGTTTTATATCATTTTAAGTGGAATATCTGTTATTTGTGAACAAAACAAGCAAACTGAAGACTTTTTAAAAACTATTTTCTGACATTTATCAGACTAAATAAAAAATCAGCTTTCTGAACTGTGAAAGTAAACAAAGTCTCCTAAATGCACTTATTAGAAGCCATTTGTCTCAATTTGATGTATATGTGAAATTGGATGGTGTGAATTACACGATCTTGGTATTGTTACAGATTGTTTTATTCATTGATATCGGCTGGAATCTGAATTTGGAAATTCTGTTAAAATAAGAAGACATAACGTCATCTCTTTTGGTTTGAAAAACAAACCAAAAAATGTGACTCAAAGCAGCAGTCGGAACTGATTTTCTTTTATGTTGCCGTCCATGACTCATTAAATCGCTCACATTGTGTCCCGTCTGTGTGTTTTCTTAGTTTCGACAACCCGCCAAACAGGTTCTGCTTTCATCCCATCTGCTTTCAACTGATCTCAGATTCAGAAATAGCTGAACATCCACTCCCTGAACTCCTCTGACATGCACAGCTTTGTTTTTCACACTGACTTAATTGGTTGAGTCACAAATACGGAGGTTGTAAAACTTAACAGATTACGTTTTCTGTCTCAAATTAAACTTCCAGAAGAATTAGAAGGTCTCGGATGAAACGAGACAAAAGCGCTGAACAGAGTAGATTTGAATGAATAGAGCAATCAAGTACAAGTTCTTTTTAACTGACATACTTTGTACCCTTTGTCTCCCCACAGAGCTCCTGTTCTGGTCGCGCTCGCCTTGATTGAATGTGGGATGAAATATGAAGATGCTGTCCAGTTCATTCGACAGTAAGTGAGACACATCAGGGCCGCAGGTTTTCTCAGACGAAGGTTTTTTTTTTTGTTTGAACGGCTGATACAGCCTCCTGGTGGTTCATATAGTCACAGTGAAACAGCCCGATAACTTTTCAGAGCTCTCTGGTGGACAAACCGCGCAAAATAGACCCCACACTTCCTCAAACTCGCAGTGTTTTTGGCGCCGTAATCACACATGCCAGTTTATCTGTGATAAACCCAAACTGTCTCATATAACATTTGGCCAGTCAGCCACAAACTTTGAGAACTTCTTTCTGTTCTGTGAGAAATACATCTCGCAGCAAAGCAGGAAGAAGGATGTTTGGGTGGTTCATGTAGCACCGAGGGATGAGTCATAATAACAGTAAACAGCCGAGATGTCAGATAGTGAGATGACAGTGATTCAGTAGGAGGACTGGATGGAGTGCTTTTAAAGTGTGTGATGCGTCATCGCTTTAAATATTTTTAGGTCCCACACGTTTGTTTTGAAATAATTTTTGATTTTCATAGAGATTTACAAGACGTTTGGGCATTAAATTTTAAATATTCTTTCTATATTTTATTATAGTGATGTAATTTTTTTAATAAGTTTTTATTTCATTTAAAAGTTTTGTTTTCAATTTGGCTCAGTTTCAGTCAGTATTCAAAGGGTTTGCTTGTTCCAGCTGAGGTTTTATTGTCTAAAATTGTTAAGTTTTTATTACTTTCGGGATTAGTTGTTTTTTATAATTATTATAAGATAGGAGAGAATATGTATTCCAACACTTTTGATGAATAGTGACTCAGTCTTGATAAACATATGCACCAATGCCTCCTCATGTTTGTTCACACATTTGACCAAAGTGACGACAACTAAAACTAAAAATATTCCTGGTGTATTTTTGTTTTATTTCAGTTAGTATTGTAAGAACACAGTACTGTTTCAGTTATTTTTTTCTGAAGTCTAGTTTTTATTTCAGTAAATAAAATGTTTCCTAGTTTTGTTTTTAATTTATTTAGCTATAATGGCCTTGATTCTTTCACAATATGTAATTAAATGTTGCATATTAAGTGAATAATATGAAAAATACTATGGAAAACCAACTAAAACTGTTGTTAATGGGTTAAATCACTGGTTCTCAACAAGCCGCCTTGATTTTAAAGAGGAAGGTCATCGTATAGAAATTATATGAAAGGTGAAAATATCAGGAAAACACTTACATTTGTTCTGTAGTGTTATTGTTATGCATTGAATATGATAATGAAATATCCATGAAGTAAGTCAGTTTACTCAATGATCGAAAAGGTGTCCTTAAGGAAAAAAGTTCGGATAAGTGAAAATAAATTTTTGTTTTTGACTCAGGAAATTAAAAACTTGATGAACCAAAGTACTTGAACAATCATATAAAAATCAAATACTGCCATTAAGTTGTCCTGCTCAGGGGTTTTGCAACACGGTCTATTGTTGTTCTATTAAAAAAGTCATAAAATCTCAATAGGAAAAAGCTGACATGACATAATCAACAAATTAATACTGTCTTATTATGTGTCGTCGTATCACCTACCCGTAATCATGATGTAGAAAATGGTTAAAAAGTTGGATAACTTTACTTTTTGTTTGTCACATTACATGTTCAGTATGTAGTGTGTTCTCACAGTGCTGCAGAGATATTAAATGACCTTGTGATCAGACAAAGATCGGTTGAACTGAGCTGATGTCATGTCCTGTTTCTTCTTTCCAGGAAGCGTCGAGGAGCGTTCAACAGTAAGCAGCTGTTCTACCTGGAGAAATATCGTCCAAAGATGCGCCTGCGCTTCAAAGATTCCAACGGCCATCGCAATAACTGCTGCATCCAGTAGAGCCAAACCCTGAGCCACGCCAGCCCCCCGTTCAATTCAACCCCACTAGCTTATTACCTGGCAGGCTTGTTTTCTTAGTCATTGTGTTGAAGTATTTTACTTTGGAAAACCATGCTCGGTAATTCAAACTGTCCCCTTCCTTTCTCCAGGTTCAAAATCAAGTGTCAAAAAAAAAAAGAAAAGTAAAATGAGTTGTGTGAACCGGGATCACCGTGTTTTCTCTTCATGTGCCCGAAAAGAAAAAGAAAAAAAAACATTAGGAGCGCTGAGTCGTGTATCATTGTAAGATGTTGGATTAATTGTTTTTCTTCAAACGCAGCCCAAAGATTTCTGATTGGCCAGTGCGTTTACATCACCTGAGAATGTGCTAAAAGAAAAAAAACATTTTTAATTTCACGTGAGCAAATTATGTACCCCCGTTCAATTTTAGGGTTCCGTTTCAAGACTGACTAGAAAGAGGTATGCCTTCCTTCAAATCAGATGGTTCATCCATAAATGCCTTACAATCGAAGTGAAACAAAGGCAATGAAGGCGGGAGTCGACCCCCGCTGGCATTTGGAAAAGGTGTTTCATTTTTCTACTCGGAACAAAAAAAAATCGTTGCCTTTGTCTTGTGCAGGAAGTCTTACACTCACTTATGCCCTTTCAGTAACTATTTTTTAATATAAAATGCTTAATTGTTGCAATATTTGTCAATTGAAAGTCTAGGAACTTTGTTTTTTCTTTTCTCTATCAAACCTTCTGTTTACTAATTAACTGCCATGTCCAAAATGTGATTTTTTTTTTTTGTTTGTTTGGTTTTTTTTGGGTTTTTTTTTGGGTTTCTTTTTTGCTTCAAACTGGACTTCCAACGTCTGCGATATTTTGTATGCCTTTTTATTTGATGTCCGTAACTTAAGACTTGGATACTTGATGATTTTATGTATTTGAAAATGTGTACTATTATTATTAGGTTGGCTATTTATACTATCAATGGATGTGTGATTTAGTACCGTGAGCGACAAAGTTGTACCTGTTCACCAACTTGTGAGAGTACATTAAATGATACACTGAAAAAAAATAAAAAGGTAGTGGGTGGTCATTTTGAGTCGTTATTCATTTTTATTATCGTGGGTTGTTTTTTATAAACACTTCTTACATTGTGTCTGACATTGTTCACAGTGGAAATACTGTCGTAGTGGACAAAAAAAATCTACTGAAAGTCCACGTGCCGACCTTTTCCAGGGCTTTTTAACTGCATCTCAAAGTCACATTGTGTTTGTCCCATACACAGTACAAATAGTAACATTATGTCGTGCTTAGCTTCAGAAAGCAGCTCACAAACAGAGAGAATATTAACAAAAGAAAACAATATATCACAGTGGTTACCAACTGGTGGGTTGCAAGTCCTAACACAACAACAGCTGCACATGTTAACTACAGTGTTGTTAAAAAGAAATTGACCACAGCCAGTGATGCTAAGTGTGCTTCCTTTGTACATCACCCGTCAGTGGTGTCACCATGTCTTCGTGGTGGATCTTGGTCCAAAACTGGGTCCTGTGTCCACTCTGAATGGACTGCAAGTGGTTTGCAAACAGGTTTGTAAAAAACCCACTTCATTTTGAGGCACAGTAAATTTCTGGCACAAAGCCTTCATTTTGAAGTACCATTTCCTGTTGTAGGGTGAGTGACTAAAGCACAGATACATGACAGAGTAAACTAACTCAATGACATGACCAGGTGCAAATATGACTGAAAATATTAAACTGTGTGGACCTTGAACTAATGACTAAAGAGAAATCTGGACCAGTTTGGAACCACTGATACATCAGTCTTACCAGCTGATGGAGTTTTGCTAATTTAGCAGACTGATTCAGAAATGTCCATACAGTGATAGAAAGAATATTTTAATTTACAAAACAAAATGAAGCAAAAGATATGACAGGTAAATCAATCTACTGGTAATCAGTAATTCAAAGAGGCAGAATTGTCATTGAATAGATATGATTAAAAACTGAATTTTGGCGATTAATGTCTTTGTTGTAAGTTTCATTGTATCTGCTTTCCAAAAAACAAGCAAGAGTCACCTTTCTGTCAAAGTCGCATATTAAAGGAGGAAGAGACGAGTGTTTTGCTTTAAATTATAGTGAAATAAATGTTGATTGCACGATGTAATGGCTCTAGAATAAAGACACCATTTGTGTTTATACTGGTTCCTTATAAGCCTCAAAAGTGTGTCAACTATATTGCTGCTTGTGTAAATCACTCTGTAGCTCAGCGCCCAAATATATCTCTGACACGCTTGTGACATATGAACCCTCTAGGTCCCTGAGGACGTCTGTGGCCGGCCTACTGACCGTTCCAGGAGTCAGCAAAACATGGTGAAGCAGCGTTTTGTGATCATGTAGCACAAACCTGGAAAAACCTCCCAGATGATGGGACCATGTTTAAGTCAAAGATAAAAAATATTCTCACACGACTGCAACGTCATTTTTAAACTCCATTTTAAATCATTCTAAATAATGTTTTTGTCTTTGCACCTCTTGTCTGCAATTGTAAATCATTTAGTCATTAATTACACCTTTGAAATCTATTTCCCCCTCTCACTCTTTCCTGTATCTGCCTTGCCTTGCTGCACAACCAAAACAGGACGAGGATAGCACTTTTGTTTTCCCCGATCAGCTGCTCGCCCCAGTTACCAAAGGGTATGAATGAAAGTTCTTAATAACCACAGTAACTGTGGAAAACAGAATGCAGTGTGTCTTGTGTTACTGGTCGTTGCTAGGCTCTGAGGAAAACAGAAAGTGATCAGGTTGTCCCTGCAACAGCGGCACCAACAATAATAACTCTTAGAGCGCAGTGCACCTTCTGTGCATCGTGCTTGTGTCAAGTTTTATTCAGCAGAGTCATATCCTCCCAGTCACACTCAATAACCAGCCTGTAGAAAAAGCTGAACAATTTAAGTACAATTACTGATCAGACCCTGACTTTAACGAAAGCTCCGAGAGCCAATCAGCTCCTGTCTTTAATCAGGAAGCTGAGGAGCTTCAATGTTAGCCCACACATACTTGAAATAGCACACAGAGGCCTGGTTGAAAGCATTTTAACATTCAGCATTACAGCACATGAGGGCAAAGAGCAAAAACAAGCTCTCCAAGATTGTTAACGTTACAGAGAAGGTGACTGGAAGACACAGAAACTACTCTGCTATATATTTGACAGATAACAGATAATGGCTGATGCCTCACATTCATTACACTCAGTCTGAGCTGCTCCTGTCTGGGCATCAAAACACGAGTAGTAAGTAACGTGGCAGAAAGAACTTTAAGCTTCTTTGGACTCTTGTCTTAATGAGGTTTGAACAGTTTAATTGATTTAGCTGATGTATGGCCACCACCTGGTGGTTTGCCCCCTTGTGGTCATTTTTAAATATACAGCCCTCAGCATTTACAGCCCCAAAGTCATCACTGCCTTCCTCTTCTTCTTCTTCTTCTTCTCTTGATGTTCTTGTCGTTCTTCCTCTTGTTCTTGTTCTTGTTGTCCTTGTTCTTCTTCTTCTTGTTCTTCTTCTTCTTGCTGTTGCTGTTATTGTTGTTGTTGCTGCTGCTGTTGTTGTTGTTGTTGTTCTTCTTCTTCTTCTTCTTCTTGCCCTAGTTGTTCTTGTTGTTGTTCTTATTGTTATTGTTCTTCCTCTTGTTGTTGTTCTTGTTGACCTTGTTGTTATTGTTGTTCTTCTTCTTCTTCTTCTTGTTCTTCCTCTTGTTGTTGTTGTTCTTGTTGTCCTTGTTCTTCTTGTTCTTGTTCTTCTTCTTGCTGTTGCTGTTGTTGTTGTTGCTGCTGCTGTTGTTGTTCTTGTTCTTCTTCTTCTTGTTCTTCCTCTTGTTGTTGTTCTTGTTGACCTTGTTGTTGTTGTTCTTCTTCTTGTTCTTGTTGCTGTTGTTCTTGTTGACCTTGTTATTGTTGTTCTTGTTCTTCTTCTTCTTCTTGTTCTTGTTCTTCTTCCTCTTGTTGTTGTTCTTCTTCTTCTTGTATTTCTGACAAATATCCTGATATAGAATTTTAACCAGAGAACTTTCTGGTGGCAAAGTCTGCAGCAGCTTCACTTCAGCTCTTAAAGAGTTAAATAATCACAGTTGGTTTGATTTCTACATCATTTTTAGTAAATTAAGATAAATTAATGCCACATTAAGGTGCACCAACTGTCAGCTCTGGTGTCAAATTGCTGTATTTAAAAATATTTTATGAGCTAATCAGGAGGAAATCCTACAAGTTGTTGTGAATGATCAGACAGATGCATTGAGCTGCTGACGTTTTAAGGCTTAAAGTCACTGTAACAATAACTTATTGCAGGCTGAATCAGTTAAGTATCTAATTGCTGTTGTGTTATATTATCACACCAGAAAGATATATGTTGTATAAGAACTCATAGGAAATATTTAATACTTGACTGGCAGGAAAACTGTCAAATTTAAAGACAGATTACCCTTCTTCTTGCACAGTGATACCATTAGCAGGTGTAGTTTGGTAGAAAGAAAATAGTTCCTACATGAAGCTGTTCACAACAAGGTCTGTGGATTATCTTGAATTATTAGGTCATGATTTCTGGAAAGAGACATTGCCACTGAAATTTTTCAAATGTATTTTCTTGGCGCTTTCAGCACCACAAGCTGAGTGTCATCTAGTTCCATTACACTGGAGAGAAGGCAGACATCTCTACGGCTGATATCTAACACTTGGCACCTCACACCCAAACAAGCTGCACTGATGCACAGAACTACACGTGAGAGGAAACTTGTGCTTTTGATTTGGGAGTGAACTCTCGCTTTAAAGAATGACTGCATGTTTTATCTTCACACCAGGATCAGCAGGTTTAATTTGCAGGAAGAAGTGTCTTAACGGTGTTGATCACAGAAATTCAGTTTTAATTTTAATTTGTCAGGCACAGTCCTGGTTGTTTTTGGCCGTTCTCGTCCATACAAAACATGCAAGAGGTTATCAAAATGTGTTTATTTCCTCCTTTGTACAACTCGAAGATGTCACCTTGAACCTTGATATAATAAATAAGAAGTCATATAAAACTGCCAGAGGGGTTTTCACACATCGCTACCCTCTAATCACAAAAACAACAGTCGTCATGACAGAAATTATCAAACATATCCTACATTTAGAGGAGGGGGGTTAAAGTGGGTAAACAACAAAGATACTCACAAACAAAATGTACGTCATCCAGCTGTATAATTTGCGTATTGACACATTTACATAAACATACAGAAAAACTTTAAGACTCGTCTCGTTGCTTGGGTAGAAATGTGGCTGGTGGGTTTGCACATACACAGTGAGTTCTTTGCTTCTTTAACTTTACAGTACAGAGATGGCAGGAAGTGAGGTAAAGTGAAACTTTTTATGCAAAGGAGTTTCAAAAGCTGATGTTTGCTGTTCAGTGTCCACCTTCATGTCAGTTTAAAACCCCAAAGATGGCTTCAAGAGAACAAAATTACTTTCCAAATGAGCTCGCCAAATTAAAAAAAAAAAAAAAAGACAAACATGGACAAATCTTCCACGGATCTTCCATTTCTCCTCCAGTCTCTCAGTTCTCTGCTCCGGCCCCTCCTCACATGTCACTGGGGCCCTTCATGCTCGAGTCCTTTGCAGAAACCGGCGACGCCACCATGGGCAGGATGCACTGCGACGACTCACAGTAACCGTTCATACCAGGATGACCAGGAGGCCCGGGAACGCCGGTCACACCGGGAACACCACGGGGTCCCCTCTCACCGTCACGACCGTCTTTGCCGTAAGCCGGTCGACCAGGCTCACCTGAGAGAAGAGCAGAGAGAAGATGATACAAGCGAAACAGATTCTTCAAAACACAAAGTGCCTGCCCTGCTGAAGTGCCCCTGAGCAGAACCCTGAATACAAATTTTTTGTTCCACAACAAGTTTTCTATGTAGCACCAAGTGACTTTGTTTTTGATCACACAGTTTCAGATTTTAAGTTCTTGCTCATTTTAGGATGCTTGTGTTTCTACAATATTTAAAGGGGAACGACACCCGTTTTCAAAATCAATACAGGTTATTCCCATGGTCTAAGACCTTCCAGAAATATGTGGAAATATGAACAACTCCCTCCGAAACCCCCAAAATAGAGAGCTACACAAGACAGTAGCTCATGTTCACAAATATTGCTTGAACTTTCCGAGACAAAATGATAAAATTATATCCGTATGAAGCAAGTTTTTTTTATGATAATAAAATGATAAGGCATTTCTGTTTTCTTTGTAATGACATGAAACTGCATTTGCAAGCAGGAAAGAAAGGCATGGATTTCTAATGATGTTGAAAACAGCGCATATAGTATTATTTTTACCCACTGATGTGTATGTTTTACACCCATATTGCCTGAGCTAAATAATGCCAAGTCTTTGATTTAGAGGCACTGGGGTCAGACATTGAGGCCATTTGCTGCTAAATTCAGATTTCCTAGTCATGTACCTGTTAGACCGGGGGCACCTGGTGCTCCTTTGGGTCCTCTCGTTGTGGGTCCTCTGTCCCCTTTGTCACCCTGGTCACCTGCAGACAGGAAACATAGTCATCACCAAGAGGATACACATAATTGAAGTTACCATAATTAGCTGGAGTTCAAGCTCAGACTTCACACCTCATCTGCTCCTTCATTAACATTAGGATGACTGATCCCTGAGGGGGTCAGAACAGGATATAAATAAGAACACATAAAATAAAATTAAAAAAACATGACATCATAAGCTCATGGCCAGAAGAAATCCTCTCAGTTTTGACCGTTAATTTATTGAAATATCACATTTAGAGCCTTCAAATGTACAAGTTTGAATTTAACAAGATCAGATCTGCTTATTTTTTCTGCACTAATGTGACTTTTTTTCTCCCAGGATCAATTCCAATACCTCAAATCAGATGTTCTGAGTACAGATCTAATAGCAGTACTCTCCTTTCACAGTTTTAAAACCTGTACATCTTACTGTGTGGAATTTGAGATGATTTTTGTCATTCAGATCAGGGCCTAAGTGCAGGGGGTGCTGTATGCTGTACAGATTATAAAGCCCCTTGTGATAATGGGCCACAGTATATAAAAAATTGACTTAAACATCTGGACAGGGATTACTGTGGCACTAAAAACTGAGTTGTGGCCTGCTGTGACTAAATGAATATAACAAAATAAACTGCATAAATTCGAATCATGTTCGGTGGAGAGAGTTATTCTGTCATCCTTCTTGTTCATGTCAAAGGCAACAGAGCGATTCAGTCACACACTTCGAATGTTATCAGCCATTATCAGCATATTAAATGGCTGTTATCAGTTGTCATTATTAGAATAGATATAAGGTAGCATGGTCCTGCTCTACCTCCTTTATTTATGGTCATTGTTAGAAGGTGGCCTCTAGTGGCCGCAGTAATTATGGCAGGGGTAGTCAGGCGACTCGGGTGACTTCGTAGAAAGAGCAGGTAGGAGGTCGGGTGGATGGATGGGTCAAACAAATACAGGACTTTGACCCAGGAGCTGTTTACGACTTATTTTTACTGAGGTACATAAGTTAACTCACATAATGTCATGTTGTGTCACTTATTTTTACTCAAACAATGATCTGCACATAAACCAAACAAAACTAAAACTGGAGCTGCAGTGACCATTTCTTTGTGGAAAAAAAAGCTTGTTTAGTGGACTAACTTTGCAGTTGAATGTTGCCCGTTCACTTACGTTTTAACAGGTCTGACGCTACTATGCGCCCCAGCTGTATCTAGGCTAACGGCTAACATGCTAACTGTTATTTTTATGTCACTAGTCACTTGAAACAAATTTAGGACGATAGGAGACAGGTTGAAATAAACCGAAATTTCCCTTTAAGCTTGTTTCCCACTGCACAAAAAAACGCCAACACTTGCTAACATCTGGCTTTTGAATGTGAGGGAAAAGGTTACATTCACTCCCAGTTCAAATGACTCTGCAGTAATCATGGGGAATTAATCAGCTCTGACCAGCTTTGATGGAAATACAACACCCAGGTGGATGTGCTAATTTTAGCTCCTTTACCGGTGAGATCCAATGACACATCACCACAAAACACAATCTGTCTCCATCCAAGCAGCACTTGAACATTAATCCCAATATAGTCGGCACTGAGTTTGAAAGAGAGACTGAATAATCAACAGATATTTAAAAAAAGCAACGTACATAACATTTTCTCTGACCTCCATGCTGCTTGCTGCTGTTTACTAACCTGTTTTCTGGGGTGTATGTAACATCAAATGTGACACACCAGACAAAAAAAAGGCACACTCGTCTGCTATGAACACGGCTTTAGTCCACTGGCTTAGCCGGTGTTCACATGTTTCAAAAACCTGCATACACGCTAATTTTGGTGGAGAAGGCGTATTATAGTCACGTATCCATACGGTTATAAAACTGCTGATCTGAATCTTACCTTTCAGTCCTTTGCGACCCATAACCCCAGCTGGACCCTTCAGACCGGGCAGTCCTCGTGATCCGGTGTGTCCGGGGAACCCATTCTCTCCGGCGGGGCCTGGAGGTCCAGGTGGGCCGGGGGGACCAGGCAGCCCAGAGATGCCTGACTCGGGCCTGCTCAGGCTCGCTGCTAGCTGGGCCAGCTGCTCTGTGACACAGGAGGACATGTTTGACATTTACATTTAGATGCTGACAGTCGTCCAGAGCAACTTTCAAGACTGAGTATACAGCTTTTACAGGACTTAAGTAAAAAAGTAGTGACAGTTACGTAACACCTGAAGTGTTCCTTTAAATGTGAAATATTTCTCCACTCCGTCTAATATTATCTCAGAATAGTCCATCTTGTTTCAGCTGAAAGGTCAGAGCTCTGACACCTGGAGTGCCCTCTGTAGGTCCAACAAAGAATCACAGATGCAGTCTCATCATGTAATTAAGACATTTCCTCTATCGAGAAAAAAAGTGCAAAGTACTTATAATAATAATAATACCAACAGAATTGTATTGTGAAAGCGAGGCTAAACGAAGATGGTGTCATTATTCTGTTGCCTTTACATTGTGCAGTTAAATTTGATTCTGTCATAATAAATTAAAGCAGAAGCACAAACAGAGTTTTGTAAGAAGGCGACAAACACTTACCTTGCATTACCCTCATGCAGACTTGTTTGATGTGTGTATCTGTGGGTGATTTTCCCTGAACAAACAGAGATTGATAATAGTGATGAGCCATTTGTTCACATCTAATGTTATGAGCAAACATCACATGCATGCCTGGCCCTGAGGTGCTGCCCAAGCAAACAAAATATACTTGATTCAATAGAGCTAATGTTTAAGGACAAACCACTCCCAGCACATTCTGTAATAATGTCAAAACCCTCCCTGAAGAATGATTTTGAATTTATTTTCTTTCTTTCACCAGGACTTAATGTGTCCCTCAGCTGAGGGAACACACTGTACAATAAGCAGCATAAAGCTGTCACAGAGCAGCGTGCAGATTAAACTTCTCACCGCTGGTCCCTGAGATCCCGGCAGGCCTGGTACCCCCATGTCGCCCTGCATGCCACGAGGTCCCGGTTGGCCCTCCTTGCCCTCTTTCCCATGCTGTCCTCGGCTGCCCTCGGGTCCTTTATTTCCTGTCTCTCCTGGAGGGCCTGTCTGTGATCAACAGCAGCAGGGAGACACTAACATTTAGGGCGATTACATCACATAGGATGCACACAATTTCAGAACTCAGTGAGAGGTGGAGAAACAAATCTAAACATCAGATTTATTCTTTTTTGAGACTGTTGTGAGATCAGGGACATTATGATGTCACTGTGATCTTGACCTTTGACCTTCAACCACCAAATGCTAATCAGTTCATTATTGGGTACACATGGACGTTTGAACCAAATTTGAGGAAATTCTCTTAAGGTGTCCTTGAGATATCGCTTTCATTAGAATAAGAAGGACACAAGGTCACAGTGGCCTTGACCCTTTGACCTATGACCATCTAATTGAATCAGATCCAACTGTACGTTTGTGCCAAGTCTAAAGAAATTCCCTCAAGGTGCTCTTGTGATATCATGTTCGTGAGAATAATACGGATGAGGTCACAGTGATCTTGACCTTTGACCTTCGACCACCAAATCCAGTCAGTTCATTTCTGAGTCCAAGTGGACATTTCAACCAAATCTGAGGAAATTCTCTAAAGGTGAGATATCACGTTTATTAGAATGAGTCGGACGCAAGGTCACAGTGGCCTTGCCCTTTCACCCATGACCACCAAATTTGAATCAGTTAATCTTTGAGTTCAAGTGAACGTTTGTGCCAAATTTGAAAAAAATTCCCCAAAGGCATTCTTGAGATATTGTGTTATGATAATGAGACGGATGCAAGGTCACATTGGCCTTGACCTTTGACCTATGACTATCTAATTCAATCTGTTCCAACTGGACGTTTGTGCCAAGTCTAAAGAAATTCCCTCAAGGTGTTCTTGTAATATTACGTTCACGAGAATGACACTGACACAAGGTCACAGTGACCTTGATTATTGACTTATGACCACCAAATCTGAATCAGTTCATCTTTGAGTTCAAGTGTACATTTGTGCCAAATTTTAAAAAAAAAAAATCCATAAAAAGGTGTTCTATCGTGTGTACAAGAATGAGACGGATGTCACAGTGACTTTGGCCTTCAACCATCAAAAATCTAAGCAGTTCATCCTTGAGTTCAAGTGGACGTTTGTGCCAAATTTATTTTGTGCACTGTAAAAGTGTTGTGATGCTTTGTTCAGGTGAACATACCGATCCTTTCTCTCCTGGTTCTCCTGTATCACCCTGTAGGGGAAAAGGTAAATAAATGAATGTCTGCACAAAGTTGCATCCAAAGTTTATAGCAACAGTGACACTGCGGAGTGAAAGTTTAATTGAAAGGAAATTATCCTTATACACATTTTTCATTTCATAGCACCAGACTTTTAACAAAAGACAGGATCTGACTGCCTTGCAGCCACAACACTCTCAAGACTTTATTATTTCCTGTAAATGATTCCCTTCCCTCAACACACAAACACTGCTGTCTGTCTAAAAATGTAGTCAAAAGCAGTGTTTCAGTCGTCGCTCACTCACCACGTCTCCGCCCTCTCCTGGTGTTCCTTCAGCACCTGGAGGTCCCTGAAATAAAGATGCATGACAGATTTTTGGCACTTACTGTGCTCCAACTCAGCACTCTGCAATCTGAGTTTAAATAGCAGGTGTAATATTACAACTAATGAAACATACCTGGTCTCCCTTTGGACCATCGAGACCGACTGCACCCTGAGAAAAAAGAACGTGATGAGTATCTGAAACTATTTGATATTCCTCAAACAACTAGTAAAAATTTCATAACCTTGGTAACCCATATTTGATCCTGACATCTTCAATCTGATTTAACTTTAACTCTTACATTTTTGTCTCCTCATATTGAAGTAGACAGTGGCTGATATTTTGTTTTAATCTTCAATATACCTAAAACTAATTCTTTAAACCTGAAGTTAAGTGATTTTTTTTTGTCCATTTGGGGGCAGCAGAAACAAGTCATGCCAGCATTAACATATCACCTTCAAATTTCTAAAGCTAAACTGCATTTGTTGTCATAGAACCTGTTGTGCAATGGCAATAGTTGACAAAAGCTGAATCACATTTAACCCCAAGAATATCAATTAGCTTTAGCTTTAAGCTAAACAATAGGCAAAGCTCTTAAATGGAAACTACCTCACAAAACTGTATTTAAATATGAATACTGACCAGAAGGAAGCCTGACATTTATTTATTCATTTGTTTGCATTCATTTATTTTCTGTAACTGCTTATCCTGTTGACATTAGACAGATTTTTACCAAAAATGAGTCTCTTCCTCCTCTTAGTGCTTTAATAGCATTACAGCATATCAAGAAAAACAACCTATCAGAGCCGAGGAGTCTCTAACGCAGCTGTCAATCTTGTCAGTCACTCCTTGAACGTTAGTCACACTGTCAAACTAGGCAGCTCTGGTCAAATTAATCAAGATTCTGTTACTGTATTGTCTATTTCTCTCCTCAAATGTTTTCTGGAACATATTTCAGTGTACTGTTTAGCTGTAAAATGAGAGTTTGTGGTCCGGCCACCATGTTGACAACAGTCAAGCCAAAAAAAACACATCAGAGCAAAATTCACTGCACATTACTCATGCAGGTGATTGGCTGATTAGACTTCCTCTCTGCTCTGTGTCCTGTTAGAGTTGTACCACCTTTTAGAGGAGACTATTTATACCTGCATGACTCTTTCGAGGTTGACATAAATAAATTGCCACCACAGCTCCACCTAAATTCATCCTTAGACCGTTCTAATCAGCAAAAACAACGATGTAACATCAATCTAGTGTGTTTGAACTAGACTATATTTCTACACTATGAGCCTCATGTGGTTGTGGAGCCACAGGTTGCCCACCCCTTATCTAGCACCTGCTGACTGCTAATTTTTTATCTCTTGCACTCACATGGCTTCACTTTAAAAGGTAATCTGTGTGTCATATTGTGTCTCTTACCCTGTCACCCTTCTGCCCACGATAACCAGCAGGACCAGGAAGTCCAGGAAGGCCTGGGTCCCCTTTAGCTCCCTGTTAAAACACACACATTAAAGAAAATAAACACACGAATACACACGCAGAATCATAACACAAGACCGACTGTGTGAAGCTCAGAAAAGTCACCTCTCCAACCTTAACCTGACCACATCCACAGAAAAAATGAAAACATTTCCAGCTTCACATCATCTGAACGGTGAGGCTGGAAGGAGCTGACGACCCCCCCTCCTCCCAATCATCCAACCATCCACCCTCCCTCACATATTTCTGGGTGTGTGTGGGTACTGATTATGGTGTACAGTGGGCCGACGGGTTTCAGGCATTCCTGGGGAACAGAGAGCTCTTTCAGGGCTTCTCAGCCTCTTTTCCTGCCCTGAATCCCCCCCTGAGCTGCAGAAAAACCCCCTCAGGGCTTTTGGATTTCTGTAACAAGAGGCCATTCATGCCCGCTCACCGGCAGATTAGAGACTAAACTTCAGGGACAGAAGTTCATAAAGACCTGCCACTCTTTAATGAAAGCCTGGCACGAGGCTCAAGTTCCCAGATACAAGGTTTATCTTGGTGAATGATCGTCGTGTTGAATAATATGTTCAGAATAGGAGATAGTATTTATGAACAATGATTGCTCGCTTTGTATTTCAGAGCCTGATCTCTTGGTTTGATAGAGCCGAGCTTTGCAGCAGCACAGAGCTGAGCGGAAAGGTTCAACTGGCACTTTGGACCTGGACTGTCAATCAAGTCCAAGAGATTATTGTTTTGAATTTAGCTTAATCAGAATATATTTTTCACCGTTTCCATCCACGGGCTAATCTTTATTTTCCCCTAACAGTAATACCATAATCCTGTTGTTATCCTCTCAGGCTTTACCAGAAAATAAATGTTTTTAACCTTTGTAGTTTGTTGGCCTGCAGCAGCAGATGTCAGAAACTCCAAAAACTTCATGTACAGGTTTAACCAAGTGCATCTTAATCATTATAAAACCAACGGAGAAAGAATTAATCCCAAATCTGGTTTAAGAAATTCATTTTCTTATACAATGATGTGTCAGGATTGCAGATGTAAACACAAAGTTTTAGAATTCTTTATCATTAGCAATGAAATATACTTTATGAATGTAAAATTTATGAGGTTGATTTTCAGTTTCCAGTCTGTACAACCCTCATTTTTCGCACCCATTTTGCATTTATTCAGTGGTATTACAGTGAATAGACAAACTTGTCTTGACTTCATGAACATCATAAACTAACTCTTTCTTTTTCTTTTTCTTGATGCCTTATTATTTTAAAATGAACACTAATTTAAGTGACTTATAACTATTGTCTGGAGTACCACAGGGTTCAGTACTGGGGCCACAACTATTCTGGGAAGTTCTTGAGACTTTTTTGTGCACTGGATTAGGGTCAGACTAGTCTGGCTGGTAGAATGTGGATGTAAGCCTGTCATTGGTTACCCATCTCAGACAGTAACATGCAGGAAGCACAGGCTGGAAAAATAATGGACATAGCTCCCGTGACGTCACCCACTGTTTTCTGGACTCCCATTTTAAAGCCTCGAGTTCAGCATTACGGCCGTTGTCATCTTTTTTTGGAGCCAGCAATGATCACATTTGGATGAGAATGAGGGGTGGATCTGTCTGAGAAGCCGAGGACAGGAGACGGGCTGTCACTTAAAGCAGCCTGCCCTTGATTGATGGGTCAGGGTTGATGTTAGCTGACTCACATGAAAAACAACTGATGCAACTAAATAACTCACTGTTTACATTTAGTTTCACACGGGACACAAACACAGGTCTCCTGGGTCAAAGTCCTGTACTTGTTGGACTGTTTTGACTGTTTTGCTCTTTATACTATGTCCATTGCTCTGACCGTCTAATAATGACATGGACAGGTTTACATTGAGTAGGTTGAAAGCCTAGTGTGTCTAAATGGTGTCCCCGGCATTATTAAGGTAACTCCAGAGGCACCCAGCCAAAGCAGCATATTTTGACACCCAGGAAGGGAGACCAGGCTATACAGGTTTACTTCCTGGGTGATCTTAATCCCTGACACTGCGTCAGTTGTTGGTTTGATGTGGTGTTAAAGTGTTGGGTGAGGTTTTAACCCTGACATTAGACAGACTCTCTGTCAGGTCTTACCCTGGCTCCTGGTAACCCTGAAGGCCCGTCAGGCCCTTTCTCTCCTCGTGCACCCTGAAAGAGGAAAAAGGAAGAGGTCAAATATGGAAAGAATATTTTTAACAAAAAGATACCTTAAGTTTTCAAAGTACAACAAAAAGAACTGTTTGGTTAACGACCTCTCAGCGCAACACATTCTCACTCTGACCTCGTCACATATTGATGTTTGGTCATGGACTTTCCACGTCCACATACAACATGCAAGGTACCCTGGTTGCGTTGGTTGTTGACGTTCTGGGACACCGTGTCAAGCTCTGCCTGTTTCATGCATTGTCTGTTTTCAAGATACACTTCCATTCTCACAGGAAATTTGACATTTACATACAGTCTCTTTCAAAATAAAGGCACTATGTTGGTTCAACACTGCAAATGAACCTTTTTTTCCTTCAATAACAAGCATGTGGTTAGGTTTAGGAAAAAAGAACAGGGTTTGGCTGTAGAATCTTACGGGACGTGAACATGACTCCCCTGGGTGTAAGTCAGTGTTTGTTGGACCCTCCCACAAGCCCTTGTTGGACTTTCTCCACTTTAACTTTCGTTCTTGTACCATCGTTTTTTCCCCCTGATGCCACCAGGCACCGTTAAGCTGTGCAGACATTAAAAGACGCTTTTTTTTTGTTGGTCTCTGGTGCCACAAATCACTGCCTAAGTGCCAGATTTCAAGGACTTCAGAGTGAGAACGAGCTCCTCAGTGTACTTACACCGCCCAGCCGCTATGAATTTTGTGGACAGAGGACGCAAGGAAGCATAAGTTGGCATGATGAAGAGCACCAATGATCTTATTAGCCTCCTTCAGTCAGACTCTGAGCCGGTTTACGCATGATACGATGCAACCCTCTGACATTTAAAACAATCTGAAGGCATTTTGGGGCTTTTACTCTGTCCTGCTGGACACACATCAAAGAGTCAGAGTGAGGGTTAGATACACAGTGGGCGTTTAGATCTGTGGAAGCTTTTGGGACATTCAGGTGCCTCATCAGGGTGAGTGACAAGTGACGGGGCAGGAAGTGAAGGGGGAGGGAGGCGGGACTGACAATGTATTTCCTGTCTCAGGGAGAAAACCTGTAAATTGCAGCTTCAAGGTGCGGCCACACATGAGTGACTGCAGACGGCAATATTTTCACTAAATGTGGACACTGCCTGACGTGACGGACACAGAGAACTAGCTTGCTTGCCAATAACTGCAGCTAAATATGATGATATTAGTACATTTACCATTTTCATTCCTCTCATACCTGTTTCCGACTCACTGCCAGCCAGGCAGCATCTCTCATGCGGGGCATTTTGTGTTTTTCATCGCCAATATCGCACAATAATGAGATTAAACACAACAATAACCACACATACTTCTTTGCTAACTGGTTGAGGCCGCCATTTCGCTGGTCAAGTTGAACCGCACGCAATGCCAAGATGCAAATTTGTTTTGCCATGGGAAGCAGATGTTTTATTCGCCTCCCTGCTCACACAGAATTTAAGTGAACAGGCGTTAACTTTGTCACCGGTGTGGTTTAGTCACTGGTGTTAACTTCGCTCATGTGTGACCGTGTTTTTAAGTGAAACACAGATGAAGGTGACTCACTGGTCCGCCTCTTGGTCCAGGAGGTCCCACCTCTCCCTGCTCGCCACGCTCGCCCTGGAAACAAATAAGATGTCAAATCAAATAATTATGAGAGCAAAAGGCAGATAGTTGAATGTACTTTGCTTCAAAATTAAATGGACTTAATTGTAACACAGTGGATGCTGCTGCAAACTCACTTGTTTCCCTGAAGACCCCATTATTCCTACAACACCTGGATCACCTGGGTTACCCTTTGGACAAACATTTAAAAGACAATAATCAACATATGACCATCAGTAATAATGTTTAGTGCTACTCAGTAGATTTTGATCATACCACTCCACCGCTGACTCCTTTTTGGCCATAAGCACCTGGCAAGCCCTACATAAAGAAAAAGAGATCAAACATAAACAAATCTCTCTGTTAATGATGAATCAGGGATGCTTTGGGTCAGAGGTCACACTTACAGGAAGTCCTTGTGGGCCAGCATCACCTGGAGCCCCGTTTTTCCCTGTAAGACCCTAAAAAACAACAGAAACAAACTGTCAGAGGGATTTTCAAGTTCTCTTTTTGGACTCGTCCACAGGTTCAAGCTGCAGAATTTCTATTTAAAAGCACACTTTATTGTTTTGTAGCCAAAATCAATTTCACACACTTCTGTAAAATATTAAAAATGAGATAGCGGTCACCTTGGACCCTGGCAGCCCGGGTATTCCCTCACGGCCATCTGGACCAGGGAGACCCTGTTGAGGAGAAAGATGAGAGGTTTACATAGATAATCACACAAATGTCTCTTTAACTTAGGGCTGCACGATATGCAAAAAAAAAGAAAAATCAGATTGTTAAGTAAATGTTATGTATTGGCGAAACTTGAGGCCATGCGTCTACAAGGTTTTGTTTATCAAAAATATTCATATAGCTGCATTATGGAAGGATAGATAGGTGGGGAAAAAGTAGTGACGCACAATAATATCGACATATCAAAAATTAGGTGGGGAAAAAAGTGGATATATCGGTATTGGGTATCAGCCAAGTTGTTATTTATCGGCATGTCAGATATCGGCCAAAAAAAACGTATTGTGCATCCGTAGAAGAAAGTTATGATGTAGAAAAAATAAATGTTCTGCAGCAGTGTTTGTGGATGTGATGGATGGATGGATAAGATAAAGCGATGCTCACAGGCTCTCCTTTTGGCCCTGGCACTCCTCTGATTCCAGCTGGACCTCGATCACCCTGTAAAGAAACAAAGAGGGAAACTTAAATTCATAACATGTATATTTAAATAACACATTTGAAAAAGCAAGCAAAGGAAATTTTCATAAAGTCGTTGTTAGATCTCACCTGCACTCCTGCTGGCCCGGGCTCACCTATGGCTCCTCTCTGACCTGAATCACCCTAAAAAAAAGTCATCATTTAATTATCTATTTATTTTTATATCGATATTTATGTTGAAATAACAACAGGAGTGAGGAAAAATGGAAACTCACTGGGCCTCCCTGGATTCCCTGAGGACCTGCATCACCTGGTTTTCCTCGAGGTCCCTGTTTGTGGAGATGGGAAATTAGTGGTAGTAAGTAAGAGTTGAATTCATTTAATTATTTTACCATGGTTTTTTTTTATTCAAAAGATAGAAACTGAGTCAAAGTACATCAATACATACAATAAACATCAATCCAAAATGGTTCATACTTTCGGATTATTATCTCAGAATTAAGAGAAAAGATTTTGATGGAAAAGTTTTCCCTGTTTTTCTAAATCACTGAGATTTTTTATCTCAGATTTATGATGAAATCTTTTCTTCTAACAAGATTAATATCTCATAATTAAAAGAAAAGTGTTAATGAAAGAAACACAGTTTTTCTGAATTAACAAGATAATAATCTTCCTAACTCAGAGAAACTATTATCATTTAAAAAAAACAGTAGCAAATTTATTTTCCATTATAACCTTTTTTAAGAGTTCTGAAATAATAATCTTGTTAATTAAAAAAATAAATATATACATACAAAAACTTTTTTTTGAACATAGAGTTTTACACTTATCTAAAAGGGTTTTTTTCATATTTTCTTAGGCTTTAATGTTCTCTGTCATATCTTGTGATTGTATGTTTGCATTATTTAATGAGCTTTTATTTTGAAATGACTTTGTTGAAAGTTTAAGGGGTTGGCCATCCTGTGTCTTGTCCTGATTGGATAATTAATAGTCAGCCATTTTGTGGTGTGTGTGTATATATATAGGAGCTGTGCTTTAATTTCCTCTGTAAACCTGATGAAGACTGTGAGCCAGAACAACAAGATAATCATAAAGTTTTAGACTCTTTCAGTGAGTATGTTGTGGCCCGTGGAGTCAAACACTTTGGACATGTTTTAGTTTTTAGTTTGTAACTCTTCTGCAGTGTGTGTCACGTTATGACCTCTTACCCTGTCACCTTTGGAGCCAATTATTCCTGGGAGGCCTCTTGTTCCACCTGGGCCCTAAAATTACTCAGCGGGTAGAGGAGAAGAGACAGAAATGTCTCATGTTAATATGTTTGGCTGTGAGGAGTCGTCTCATCTGAAGCATGTTGGGAGAGAATTTTAAAAATATTTTACTGGTAGTCCTTGAGCTCCAACTTCCCCCTGCAGTCCTTGTTCGCCCTCCTCTCCCTGAAAGAGAACGTGCGTTTTGTCATGCTGTGATCATCTGTTTTCATCTTGTTCAGCATTTGACAGTTTTACAAAAGCTGCAGAGAAAAGAAACTGTTTCATGCCTTCAGTAAAACTTTCTTGTTAACTAGCAGCATGTTTTATTCCCGACACTTTGTGGGTCTCTGCATCTTCTCAATCAAGACCAATGTCTTTGCATGTTATTTGTTGCAGGAATAAATCAAAGAGAAAGGAAGTTACCTTGTGTCCTTGTTTTCCAGGCTCACCAGATTCACCTTTAACCCCCTTGTGGCCCTACAGACGGGAGGTAGGAACAACCAGTTACATTTATCTATAAAATGCATTTAATTGGAAGTGTTACTGAGCAGCTAAAGCGAAAGAAAATGATATTATGAAAAGTGAAATTATACTCACTTTCATGCCGGGGAGACCAGCATGTCCAGACAGGCCAGAGGGGCAGGCGTTGGGACACTGAAAAACACAACAGCCTATTTGAGGTCATGGAAGAGCCCCACCACCAGGGGGCGCCACTGTCCAGTGACCCCCTGACCTCCTTAAGCTAGCAGTAACGGCAAATGAACGATTATGGTTGCCCTCTTTGCTACGAGCTGTTTCTACTTAACTGCAATTTTACTTAATTATGCGAAAATGTTTTACAGTGTGCGATGTTCTATGTTCCTTCCTTCCTTCTGCCCTTAGGAAGAGAGTCTCTGCCCAGTAAGGCTCTGAAGTAACATAGCAGCAGGGTTTGGCTTACAGGAAGTGAACACTGACCTCCCTAGTGAAAGTCAGTGGTTGCTGGACCCATCCACCACACACTCAGACTTCTGCCAACTTAACTTTTGTCGTTGTCAGGTCACATTTCCACTGACACTGTTAAACAGTAATGGTAACCGGCCATGTATCATGCCATCAATGAAAGAATAGCTTTTTTGGTTGGTGTCTGACACTGACCGAGTGCCGGATTTCACCAACTTCAGATTGAGACAAGATTGCAAATGCGCGCACTTCCCAAGGGGAGCTACTTATCTGTGTGTGTGACTGTTAATGCTGTTGTTAAGTGCAGTGCCCTTTGTTTGAATTCACAAAGTCTTCCTCACAAACTCAACATAACATGGGGAGAGTAACTCATACGCAAATTATAATTTTGTGGGCAATACATTCCTTTAAATTTGTTGCTGGTTGAGTCTCACATTTCTGAGCTCTCTAGGAGCATTTGAACACGTCAATCTCGCTTTTATTTTTCTGACAACACAAAAATAATTTAACTTTAAAGCATAAAATCAGATAATTACCACGTGCTAGACTTTGTGGTCTTAATGTCAGCCATGCTTATTGTTCTAATCGTTGATTTATAGTAATATTTCCTTCCTTTCTTTCCTTCAGCTGTGAATCATCCTGACTAGTTTTTATTCTTGTGGTTTGTGTCAGAGAGCACAGTTGTAGCATCATGCCAAGCATTTGTATTGTGGAAAAGCAGGGCGCCATTTTCTTGAAATGGTTGTAAATGAATCTACTTTAGGATCAAACTTACCAGGTCTTCACCTTGATACACTCCTGGAGGACCCTAGAAAGAAAACACAGTGTGTGTTGAGTTTAAAACAACTTAAAATCATTCATTTAGGTGATTTTTGTTTTGTCAACAGACAAGAAACTCATTGTCCTAAAATATAAGTCGGTTTTTGTTGTCTAAAAATGGACACCGTCCACTCCAACCTTTATATTCATGCATCTAAAAACCTCACAGTGTCGCACCGTCTCATTGACAGCTGCCACATGACTTACATGCCACCATAAAACACTGATAATAATGTTAATACAGAAGCAGTGATCTTTACCCGCGGCCCAGCAACACCAGGAAGACCAACCGGACCTCTCTTGCCTCTCGCTCCCTGTAAGAGATATAAAGGAATCTTTATTAATACAGCATATGGACAAAAATCTTAAATCCTAATGCAGCATCAACGGCCACAATATATTTCTTATTTTTAAGTAAATATTTAAGTTCTCATGACATTAAGAAATAGGCTTATTTGTTAAGTTTGTCATGTTTACTTGTGAATATAAACATGACAAACTGTAGCTGAAATGATGAGTGAACTCACAGGTGGCCCAACTTTGCCCAGTTCGCCTGGTAGCCCGTCTGTACCTGGAATACCCTGATAACAAACAACAAAACATGAACTTCTGATGAACAATCTGATGCAGTTAAACCTCTAAAACACAAATACATCTCTTGTGCATAAATATATTTCATTAAGTATATATCTTTATTCTACATGCTGTGATACTTTAAATAAATGCAGCCATGTTCAGTGGTGCAGGAAGTATTCAGATCTTGTGAGGTCCTCCTGCCTGTGGTGCTTTTTATCAGTCTAGATTGTTTTGGTGTGAGTGGCCAAGTGGTGGTGTTATCGGCCGTAGACACGTCTGCCTTCCCTCCAATAGGCTGTAATGGAACTAGCGCCAAAAAATATATATATTTGAAAAACTTAACAGCAATGTTTCTTTCCAGAAATCACAGCCGGGTTGTTCTCAAGTACATCCACCAATCACATCACTGCGCAAAAGGAAGTGTGCAGGTCATGATTTCTGGAAAGAGACATTGTTGTAGGGTTTTTCAAATGTTTTGGTTTGTTTTGTCGTGTCGTATTTTGTTGCTTGCATTTTGAGCACCACAAGGCAAGTGTCATCTAGGTCCATTATACTGGAGAGAAGGCAGGCATCTCTACAGCTGAATACCTGGCAACTCACACCAAAATAATCTAGACTGAAGAATATCACAAACAATGTTTAATTTGGGGGTGAACTGTCCCTTTGAATGCAAGAGTTTTACCTGTAACAGAGAGTCTAATCTAATCTGTAGCACTGCGACTTTTACTCAGAGTAAAAACTGTAATTTTGCGACCATTCCTTGTTTAATCATGTAAAATTAAATATCTTTGTCTTGATAAAGGTCCTTTAATCTGTCTTGTTTCAAGGCACTGACACAATTTATATTCTTAGTTGAAGTTTGCACTGTACCTGCAGTTTCCCTGCTGTGGTTATGGTAATAATATCAGCAGCATATTCACCGCCTTTGAAGGTAGACTTGTCACCGCTGTGTTTGACTTACCCACACCAACCTGAACTGAACATGCTGCCCCTGAGAGCACAGTGTGTGAGGTGTGATCATGTGTACTGTGCATATACTCACATCCAGCCCATCAGGTCCGACACCCTGTGAGAGGGAAATCATCATCAATTATTTAAACCCAGCGGTGATAACATGCAGAGATTATTCAAAACAAAAATGTAAACAGTTGTTGGAAAGATAAAATCACTTCTTTACTGAGCAGTTTATAATCTATAGACTAGATATTTTATCCTTAACTTATCATTCTAACACCTGTGCAGCCAGTATTTGCATAACTCACAGAGCTGTGTAAAGACTCTGCACTACTGATCAATTTAATGTGTCTGAATGTAAATGTAAAGTAACTCAGGTTGATATTTGTACTTACGGGCTCACCGACAGGCCCACGTGATCCAGGATCTCCCTGAAGACAAACAAGAACAGAATCTGACATCAGAAATATCAGAGTGCAACAGTGAAGAACAGTAAACATACATATATACTTATATATACACAGATTCTCAGAGGTTTGCGCCCTGCAGTGTGAGAGTTAGCTCCGACATTTCAACAGATAAAAAATCAATAAAATATGGTGATAATAAACATACTTTTGGTCCTTTTGGGCCCACTGGGCCTGGATCTCCAGGAGGTCCAACAGGTCCCTGTAAAGATAGATGACACAACATCCTTAAAAAAAAAACAATGATAAAAACAAATTCTTAAAATACCATGCTGCAGTTAATCCTACTTGGTTTTAGTAGTGCAGTGTAGTGTCAGTTTTCTCTATTTATGTGCCAATAAATGGAAAATGCAGACTTTAACATCTTACATTGAGTACTTTGTCTTTTAACTTCACATATGTTTGATGTCTACTTTCCATTGTAACCACTGCAAAGTAATTTCCCTCACGATAATTTACGTTTTGTCGTATCATTGTGCGTGCAGACATCAGGGACAGTCACTGTCATCAGCAACAGAAAGGTCATCTGTTATTCACAACTTTGGTCCTATTTTTAATAACAATGATGGTACGTCACACTTATAAGCGCTTTTCAGAGTCTTTGAAGATGTTTTACAGAGTGTAGGATAAATTCCACAGAGAGGGTGTCAGCTACTGAAAATGCCGTGTCACCCCAGGTTCAGTGCTTGGTCCTGGGTATTTGAAGGAGCTGTTGGTTATGATGGTTGTAAGTCATTTTTTGCAACATAGCAATAAACAACAAGCTCAACAAAGCCAGAACTGGTAAGAAACACAAAGAGTTAGACAGTCAGACAGTTTGTAGAGAAGCCAACAGTTTAGCCAGATTAGCTAAACTGCTTACAAAGTGTTCTTCTACCCGACCTGAACCCAACAGATCCAAGCTAAGTATCTGAATTTTGGGTCATTTTCAAGCTAAACTTTGGGCTCTGGACGGGTTCATGTTTTTCTATATTCAGATGTAATTTCATGAGGAAAATGTGTCTTTTCTCTCTCTCTGACTGAGCCACTCCTCTGTGTCCTCTGTGTGGGAGGAGCAAACAAGGCAGAGTATAATGGGAACCTGTCAATCAGCAACGAATGACAAATATATAGCTCCTGTCTCAGGTTGGCTTCAGGTCTGTTGTCGTTAAGCCCTTTCCAAAGGAGTTCCCATAATGCTGTGTAAGCCTATCAATGCCAGAAAAAGCCCCCGGTATTTAGCAGTATACCGTAGTTCTGGTGTCGATCTCTATGGGGACTGGAAGTGATGCAGTTTACTTCAACCAGCAAGAGCTAAAGGACACAGGAAGAGGGGAGAGACCACAGAGACAGAGCAGCAGATATGTGGCGGGAGTTACTGAGGAAAATCCTAAGAAACGACCAAGAAAAGTTGTTGAAGTGGCAATCAAAAAAAAAAAATTGACATTCAGGGGAAGGATCAAAGTCAAAAACGACTTGAATAGAGCGCTCGTGGGGGCAGGGGAGATGCTTTTGGTAACTTTTGGTACTAGATTAATAAAATCAGTTGCTTTTTCGATCCACTAGATGGTGCTGATGTTTTTTCCTGGTGAGGTCAGCAGAGGTCTCAGTCAGCGGCATTTGGCGGAAGTTCATCAAATCTAAGACGGAAGCACCTGAGAAGGAAATCAAAAATGCCCCGTCGGTTTCAATGAAACATCCAAACTTATTTTGGATTTTTTCACACAGAAGGAAAGGAGGACTTGGATATGAGAGCAAAATACTCTGGGAATACTGCGAACAGGACTGCTCATCTCATATGCCACATCCAGAGTTAGCATTAGCTGCCGACGGCCGAGCTAACACTAAACCAACACTGGACTCACTTAGCTCGACAAAACTACCATCCAACTGTGAGAGAGCGAAGAAAACAACACAGTCCATCACCTACTTCCTGTGCAAAGATCTGCGTCCATATAGCATTGTTGAAAACCAAGGCTTTTGTTACATGCTAAAAACACGTGAAGCCAGGTATGTGACTCTGTCCAGACAAGTTTTCGCCGACAAAGCCGTACCAAAGCTCTGCAGAGAAGTGAAGCATAAGGCTGAGGAATCCTTGAGCACAGCAGGAAGTGCGGCAGTAGCTCAGTCCATAGGGACTTGTTGGGAACCGGAGGGTCGTCTGATCAAGTTCCCGTCCAGACCAAAAATATGTAGCATAGACTGGTAGCGGGAGAGGTGCCAGTTCACCTCCTGGGCACTGCCAGGGTGCCTTTGAGCAAGGCGCCTGTCATGGGCAGCCCCACTCTGACATCTCTCCACTTAGTGCATGTATAGGTCCTGTTTGTGCACGTGTGTGTTCAGACGTGTGTAATTCTCGGGATTAGTAAAGTATATAAAGTAGTAGTATATAAAAATAAAAAAGAAGGGTGGCGTTAACCTGTGACGCCTGGACTTCAAGGTCTAAGTCAAGGTTCTCAGAGAACTGGTGACTCATGTTCTTCAAACTAGAGCAGTAAGTCACACTGAAGCAAACGTTGCAGACCTCCTGCAAAACGCAGCACAAAAATGAGGGATTGCGGACAAAAACCTTGTTGTAACAAATAACACTTCTAACATGGATGCTGCCATTTAGTTAGCGGGATACCTGCATGTAAAGTGTTTCACTCTGTCCCCACAGGGGGCATAAAATCTGCCCACAGTTCAGTCTGTCAGGTGTTATGATGGTGTTGCTCAGTCTGTCTGCTCTGTGTCACATTTTGCTGCAATAAAAATGATTCAAGACTCATGTTGACAAAGTTTTCCTAATTTGCAGTTGGAAAAAACGTATTAGATGGATTTGTTTTCTCTTCCAAACATGTTTGACTAACCTGGTGGTTCCTTTGCAACACGTCGAACCATCTTACTGCTTGTGTTTCTCACTTTAATCACAGACCTCTGCATTTAATTGTTTCGGGAGAATGTAAATTGTGAATGGACCTGCACTTATGTAGCTCCTTTCTAGTCTTCCAACCACTCAAAGCTTTTCACACTATGTCACATTCATCCATTCACAGGTGGCAGCCGAGTGCCACCTGCTACTCAGTTCAACATTCACACGCTCTCACGCCGATGGTTCCATCGGGAGCGATTTGTGGTTCTTGCCCAAGAATAGTTTGATATGAAAAGGTGACCAGGATCAGGGATTGAACTGCCAAACTTCCGATTAGTAAACGACATGTTCTACCACCTGAGCCCATCCAGATGATTTTATTTAATAATTGAAATAATGACCAAAACTGTGAGAATAAGAGACACATTTTTTAAAAAATAAAACAGAATTTCCTCCTGATACATACACATGATATGAATGATTATGAAATTTCCTCTGATTACTTTGTCTGCCTGCGTTCAGCTTTGAAGACTAATTAAAAATCTGATATCAGGCGGAGGTGTGGCCTTCTTTCTATTAGCTCCTCCCCTCACCTGCCTCCTCTGTATATAACCCTCAAAACACTCTCCACCTGGTCAAAGGCATCAGCAAGTAAAGGGAAGTGAAGACACCTCAAACCAAACAATCAGCCAATGACAGCAAAAAAGAGACACCCAAAAAGCATTTTAATCATCCTCCGGCAGATATTAGTGTTAGAGGTTCTCCTTTCAAACCTGAAACACAGTCTGTCTTCTTGCTGCATTGCATTATGGTCTGTTTGATGTTAGAAACTCTCTCCACCTCTTCCCTCAAAGTACGATTGTGCACTCTGGGTTCAAATTTTGCACATGAAGCTCTGAATCTGCCGGTCTGTTCTCGGCACCATCACCGCAGCAGGCAGCAACACACTGAGTCCATTCTGCACCACCTTTACCCAACATACGGCTCTCTCCTGTCAGCCGTCTCTGGGCAGCCGATCCCCCTCCGCACACCCCTCCACCTCACACAAAAAGACCCCTGTTTCTGTCAGGAAGCGACTCGCGACTCTCCCCTAAAAAGCCAGATTGATTTATTCAAGGACCTTTTTTTTTTCACTCAGTGGACGCCAAGACAAACTGCTCACACAGCAGCGGATCTGAAAAGCTCAGATCTTACAGAGATTCAATACATCCACTTGTTGGAGAGTTTAACCTTTGAGGCAGCGGAGTGACTCTTATCCACTGGATTAAAGCAGCTTCTGGATTCAAAACCCCTTTGTTCAACGGTTTCTTTGCAAAGAGACGAGCCTCTAAAATGTGTCAAGTGGATGACCACTCAACCAGACACAACCCAAACCCTGCCAGTCTGAGCCTCACGTGTTGTTTCACTTACATCTGCTCCTGGAAGGCCTGCAGCTCCTGGAACTCCGTCTTTGCCGTTATCACCGTCGAGACCCTGGAAGCAGACGTTCACCTCACGTTAATGCTGTTGATCTGGATACAAGTCAGCATCAATTACACATTTCTGCTGCATGTAACAGGAGAAAATAAACGTCCACTCACTGGTCCGCCGTCCACCTTGGAGTCTTCTCCTCTGTCACCCTGAAGATACATAAGGAACGTGTTCAGATGATGATAATGATTCAATTGAAAGAATTTGGAAAGTGGAATTTTTCCCCGTCAGTATTTAGAATATGTGCGTTTGTCCCCTCAATGAAAACCTTAGAAGAAATTAAAAACATTTCCACCACAAATTGGTGCAGAAAAAAATCACCAAGCTGCAGTAAATTAATCTTTGATGCTTAAAATTTCCTGAAGGAGAACCTCCAAATGTCTATTTTCTGGGAATTTAGGAATTCTTCTAACCTGGCATGAGTTAAAGTCTAAAATTTTATGAAGTATAAAACATGGTGGATATTTTATCGCCTGATCCAGTATGTTTAGACTCAGCATATTTAGATTTTGACTACTTTTAGTGTGAATGATTCAGGATATTCACCAGGACCTTCACATTGAGAAAAATAGAATAACTAACATTTTGTTTTTTCAGGGTGGAATTGAACTTGTGATCTTAGTATTACTAAAATCCTGGCTATGATCCTGTTGTTGTGAATTCAGGAACAAAGAAAACAATTGAACAGGGTTCTGGAAGACCTGTTTTCATTCCATAGTGCAGCATTGAATCGTTTAGTTTATTTAAAACATATAAATTACGTCACTTATAGTTTGATATAACGAGCTGCTCTGTTTGGAGCACTTTTTTGCTCACTCATCAACACTTGTTTGTTAATTTATCTGAGAGGAGAAGCTGGTTTTTAAAGTGTAACATCACTGTGTGGAGTCAGGATGAAGTCATGTGAGGACCTTTAAATTTCCAAAGGACTTCATTGTTAAAACTCCGTCTTGTGTAAAACGCTGGAAACCTGCTCCACCGTTCACTGAGCTGATTAACCCACTCACATCAATGCCGTCCACTCCGGGCACGCCGGCTGCTCCTGGCGGCCCCTGGGGCCCTCTGGGACCGACCGGGCCCCTCTGTAGAACAAACACAAAAAGATATGTTTTTTTTCCCACTGAAATTCATCTCTTAAATATCATCCAGTACTGCTGCTGGTGCTGCTGGTGGAGGTGGTGGTGCGAGGGGCAGCTCACACAGAGTCTCATTGTTTGGCTGATGTGAGGGGAAAGGTCATGAAACTAAACCAAGTTTCCCATTATAGTCCCATTATACTGTCTAAGCAACTGCATGTGTTCGGATTACTGCTGCTGACTGGACTTTATTGGTGCCAGTTGTGTACACTGAGATAAATGGGCCACAGTGTTTAACAACTGCTAAATAAACTATCATACATTTTTACATTTTACTAAAAAAACCCACCTTAAATTCACCAATTTCAACAGTCACATGCCCCATACTGCTTTTATAAATGACTCATACCATAATTTGTAATAACCATACATGTTGTTAAAGAACATCCAACACTAAAGCTGTAAGATATTTAAAGTACACTGGAGTCCCTAAGGAGTGTCATGGGGATTAAAGGATATTTAATTACAATTAATTTCAGTGTTAGTATCTAACAGAAACACAGTTTTCACAGTACAGTAAACTAAAGTCATTACTGACCAACATAAAATAAGCTTAAAGTGCTAAGAGAAGTATAAAATATGTTAACACGACAGATTCGAAATAGTATCACATAAAGTGAAGATATAAACTTACTTTTTGGGATAGTTCTGACACCTCACATTCTCTATTTATTATATTATTAGGATACATAGAAAATAAAACACAATCAAGTACAATAAACTTTCTCTAAATGCCTATAGGACCCAGCACCTATAGGAATATTAGATGAAGGGGAGGAAAGAAGGAGCATCCATCTTCTCACCTGAGCCGAGCAAATCAGCACGATTTGCAGTAAAATCACCAGCAAAGACTCTCGATAGATCCTAGAGAGAGCCATGGTCCTCCCAGGGCCGAGGAAGACGCTAAAAGTCCCTTTTCCCAGATTACGGGGCTCACGGATGGTCCACCTGTCTGTCTCCCCCCTGACTGAAACCCCACCGCCTGCTGGAAGGGGAGGATGTTAGAGAGAGTCCTGATTATTCTGAGGAGCTGAGGCTCTGCAGGAGGAGGAGGAGGAGGAGGAGGAAGAGGAGGAGGAGGAGGAGGAGGAGGAAGGCTTCTCAGCACAAACAGGGTGGAGTACCTTGAAATTAAACTAAATTTGATGACTGCAAGTACAGTAGAAACGATCGTGTTTGATATTGTCCTTAACCTGGCTTTAGCATATGTAGCTTAGCTTTTCTAAACCATATTTTTGCTCTTTAAATGTTTGTATAATGGTGTTAAAGGTGAAAAGGGGGTCTGGGGAATTCAAAGTGAATAGTGTAATTAAATTATTGTCACATATTCAGTAACTTTCAGGTGTGTTTTTAGAATATATTTGTCATATATTGAAGACAATTTCAGTAACTGAAAGTCAGTGATAGAAGAAGTATTTCAATCAACCTTATATAAGAAAAAGTATGTATCTGCAAAATATAGTTAAAGTAAAAGTATTAATTGTGCAGTAAAATGTTCCCTCTCAGTGTTTTACTGTCATATCTGATGTTTTTTGGTGAACATTACGGCTGCATTTGGTTGTGTTAATTTTATCTCTTTATATACTGTTGGATAGTTTAATCCACAACATATTCTTTAAGGGACTGTTTGTTATTTATGAGGGGAAGGGGTGGTGCAAAACAGAGAGGCGTGTCAAATAATTTTTAAGCACTGGGAACGGACTTATGTTTTTTTTTATTTTGGTGTAGGGGAGGGCCAAGGCTTTCTTCAACTGCAGATTTAGTCTTTAACTTTTAATTTTCAAACATCAAAAGAAACATTTTAAAAATCTATTAACTAATTTATGGTGGAGGTAGGGTCATGCATTTTTCGCCTGTCACTCAGGGAGGCTTAAGGGAAAATATTTTCAACTTCAGGGAGGGTCAGTAAAAAATAAAATAAAAACAAAGTAACACCGCTGCCACCCCACTCCTCTGATTAGTAAAGAACAGTCCCTAAGATCATCATATGTTTAATCACAATATGATTTGACTATATCTCTGGGAGAGACTTGTGTTGAATTGGCTACTCATGTAAATAAAGAAACAGGGGTATAGAGGAGATCATTTAACGTACTTGTTAACAGTGGAGGAAAGTACAAGTACATTTACTTACAGCACTTTGAGATACTTGTGCTTAACTTCAGTGGCCTATTTCCATTTTATTCTACTTTATACTTCTACAAGTTCAAGGAAAAACATTGTATTTTTTCCTTCACTCTTTATTCAAAAGCTATTGTAACTTTTCAAATTAAGGCTCATTATGAAGTAGTTAAATTAGCTCCACCCTCACCAACGAAAACATTAAAGTACAGCTTACATATGCATAAACATAATACAATTAATCAATGATGATGATCCAGTAATATAACAGGATAAACACTAACCACCCTGCATTATGAGAAGCCTGCTTTTACTTTTTACTTTAATTTTTATTAATGTTTAATTTTATATACTTTATTAATCCCCGAGGGGAAATTCAATTTTTTTCACTCTGTTGTCAATTACACAGGTCTGAACACACACACACAAACACGACCTATACATGCACTAAAGTGCAGAGATGTCAGAGTGGGGCTGATTGCTGATACTTGCGCACTTTTAAGTGAGTGTATTTTTTGTGGTAGAATGTAATTAAATTGATTTACTCAAGCCTGTAGCCTACTTAAGTAGCCTGCAAATTTGAGGTACTTGTAATTTATATGAGTATTTCCATTATACTTTACACCTACTATTTTGTAGGCAAATATTGAACTTTACCCGACTACATTTATCTGACAGCTTTCAACTTCTTTTCAAATTTATATTACTAATACAAAATACAAATTAACTATCAAATACTGATATGATTAAATAGTGTATATTATTGTGGTATGTACCATTCTGCATAATGAGTAGGTTACTTGGTTGCTACTTTAAATATATTTTGATGCTAATACACATTGTACGCATGTTTTTTCGCATTTATTTATCTTTTACTGTGGTGCTGCTACTTTTATTTAAGTAACTAAGTAAGTTTTCCAACGCTGTCTGTTGTAGTACCAAACTGCTCCTGCGGCCTCCAGCCGAGTGGTGGCGCTGCAATATAAGCTCGCCAACGGCTAATACGTACAACGAAGAAGAATGGGACCGGAAGTTCAATGGGACGCGAGCAGGCGTCGTTTTCAAAGCTCGTTAACGGTTGTTGTCTTGGTGCTTCTGTGTCTCCGACCTGTAAACAATCAAACACGAGCGAGCGCTACTTAGTAAACATTACCGGTAACGGCACCGTGATGAGGAAACCGTGAGAGCGAGCCGACCTCCGTGCAGGTGAGAAACTAACCCGTTAAATGTCTCTTCACAGTTAGCATTGTTTATATTTACTGCCTGTGTAACTGCTAACTGTTAGCTTAGCTCGCTGCCGTTTACTGTTGTGTTTGGGAAAGATATGCTGAACCCCCTTAAAAATCTGTCGCTTTATTGACTCGCTTGCTGCCTTGCTTTAATTATTACACTGATATATTCAAAAACTTTGGGTTGAGTAAAACGCTAAAGGTTTATCGATAATTCGGCTTTCACAAGAACCACGACTAACTTTGTTCTGTTTAAAGATCAGCTGGTAAAAGAGTTCACAACGTCACTGTGTTGTTGTTATACATTTGTATCAACAAATACTGATATGTGAAGTAGTAACCATTAATTTTAGACATGTTTCGTCTCTTTAGAAAAGATAAAATTATTACTAAAGGCATAAAATTGTTATTTTAGTGGATTGAGTTTGCCTTGAAGCAAACTTGTTCCTGGTGCTGTTGAGTTGCATCGTGTCAAACTGAGGGGGTTATACTTATATTAATAACACTGAATTATTTACACAATCAGCCAAAACATTAAAACCACAGGCAGGTGAAGTGAATCACATTGATCATACTATTACATTGCCATGTCTGCTGGGAAATCTTGCGTCTTGACATATATGTGGATGCCACTTTGACATGTTCCTCCCACCCAAACACTGTTACAGACCACATACTCCCACTTAAGGCAATGGGACTCGCTGATGGCAGCATAAATGGTAAATGGACCTGCACTTGTTTCGCGCCTTTCTTGTCTTCCGACTACTCATAATGCGTTTTACACTACGAGTCACATTCACCCATTCACAACACATGCATTCATTCATACACTGGTGGGTGAGGCTATCATACAAGATGCCACCAGCTCCTCAGTTTTTAACACACTCACACACAGATGGAAAAGCAATTAGGAGCAATTTGTGGTTCAGTATCTGGCTCAAGACGTGTGAACTGCCAATCTTCCGATCCCTTGCTCTACCTTCTGAGCCACAGCCACTCGTATAGCGATGCCTCGATAGGTCAGACGCCCCACCATGGACTCGACTTGGCTCTGATCTGTTGAGGCATGGACACAGGACCTCTTGGGGTGTCGTGTGGTGTCGTGCAGAGTCTTTGAGTCCTGTGGGTTGTGACGTGGGGTAACAGCACGTCCCACAGATGCTCAATCAGATGGGGATCTAGGAACTTTGTAGGCCAGGTTGACCCCTTAAGCTCTTTGTCACATTATTTTGGCCATTCCTGAGCAGTTTTTGCAGTGTGGCATGGTACATTGCCCTGCTAGGGGGTCACTGGCATTTGGGATGCAACGATGTTTGGGTGGGTGGTGCGTGGCAAAGGATATCCACATGAATGCCAGAACCCAAAGTTTCCCAGCAGAACACTGTATTGTAAAGAGGTGATCGAAGATATTCATTTCACCTGTCACTAGTTTTAAAGTTTTGGCTGATCAATGTGTACCATCTATCTTTTTCACCTTAACTTGATTTATTTAGGAATCTACGAAACACTGATTTCAAGGCATAGCATGCTAAAGTGAGAATACTTATTTCCAAGGTGGTATTACAATGTTAACAGACATAAAACAATAAAATATTAGAAGACAGAATTATATGTAAACTCAAGAATACCCACAACAAAACACTTAGATACAGTTTAAAACGTTGACAGCTTTATTAAAAGCATATTAATAGCCTGTCATCACCTTACTCCATCCTCAAAGAAGTAGCTCTTGTTCCTCTAAATATCTGTTTAATACTGTTGTATTTTATATATATGTTGTAATGTTTCCCCCCCCCTTCAGGTTTTATGCTACCTCACTGACTTGAAACTGAAAATAATATGGACAACCTGGATTTCTCAGAAGAGGAAATTCAAGAACAACTGGCGATCCTGGGCTACAAAAACATACCAAAACACAGACTACTTGAATTCAAGCAAGGTTAGACTCTGCAGCATGAATAAAACTGAATGTTTATCTTGTGCATTGGTGTTAAAAATAATTTTAAGTCAGTATACCGTTGTGTAAATCTCAATTTCATTTCAAGAAATGGTTGAAGACAAGGAGAAAAGATAATTTGGACATTGGTAATTTCTGTGTTTTAACTTAAAGGATTAAAGTCACTCTTTATGTAATGTCAGATCTGGAAGAACTGGTTCGACGTGAAGAATGGAAAAGCCTGGCCTCATCCACTCAGATAAACTCTGACAAATCTCAGGTGGCCACATCTCAGCCGAGTCCTCCTGCCTACACCAAAGAGAAAGGTCAGGGCGCTTATCTCACTGTGGGAAAATAATAGTAACTGTAATTATTATAATAATAACGCTTTTCTCTAAACAAATATCATCAGTCAAGTTTACCATTTTAAGATTTTACATTTAATGTCGTGTGTTAACTGGTGAAATCTATGTTTTACTTCACAGTTAGTCGCCAGTGCTACTTTAAAGGTTCTGGTGAAGGGTTTTTCTTACATGCCAGACAACCTGGCAATGGCAGACAGGTAAGTGTTAACCACACATTACTCTTATTTTTCTTTTATCTGGTGTTTCTCAGACAATAATGACAACCCATAGGTTTTAGTTTCAGTCCCTCAGAAACAAGTGTGAGAGCTTCTTTGTGGAGTTCCCGTTGTGTAGTGACATTCAGCTATTCAGAAAGACTGTTATGTTTCTGTAGGTGCATATAACACAGGTACCCTGTGACTCGTACGCTCAACACTCGGTGGCTCTGAAGCTGCAGCTGCCTCCAGGTGCTCCCAACAGGCTGCATGTGGAGCCAGATCTGGATCCTGATGACACCCTTGACCCACCGCTCACTGACAGCTACACATCCACTCCTGACTCCCACAGGGGACGCTTCATCAAGAGAAAAGTCCTGAGGTAATTTGATAACACTCATGAGTGGGTCTTTGTCCGTTTATTCAGCTGCTTTTTTACTCATTCATAATTGTTTTGTCAAGTTTCAAGTTTTTTTAAAATTCATTTCATGTATAAAAAATAGAGCTCAATGCAATATTGTTTATTTTAGGACTGGGGTAAGACCTCAGACAAATCATAAAAACATCTGATATGTCACATCTGAGTTATTGGACTGTGGCTTCCTTTTGTTTTATTTTTTATTGTTCATGTATTTTTGGTAAATTGGTGGTAGATAAAATGTCAATAACAATGATAAAAACCCATCAAAAGCAAAACCTAAACTTCTGTTTTAAAAGTTTTTTTTTCTGACCTGCACTCACAGAAATCCAAAAGTATTCAGTTTATGGTGATTATAAAACTGTAAACTGCTATGTTGAAAATGACTTTGGTATTTTTATTTAATAAATGACAACAATGAATAATTCATCCAAGTTGTTGCTCACTTTCTGTTAATCAAATTGAATAATTCATCACTTTAGCAGTGGTAAACAGAAGCAGGGAATGAGTCACACATTGAATAAAGACAAGTATTTAAAGTAGATTTGAACTGACAACAGAAGATTTTAATTAATCATGATGTGACTTGCCACATGAAGAAAATCAACCGTCTTTTAAAAAAAGAGAGAGAGAGAGAGGGAGGGAGAGCATCCATTTTGTCCTCACTGGGGCAAGCCAGCTTTTTACTTTCTAGAAATATCTTCTTTTCTGGAAATGTGACAATAACATTATTTTTTTTTTCCACCTACAGGAAACATAAAGGACAGTCTCTTGTCTGCGATGAATCAGTCTACAGTGAAGACTCAGGTGATTGTAACTTAACTTTAATCTTCTCTTCATCTGTTTGGAGTCTCTTTTCTATAATATTAATAATAATAGTAATCTTTATTTACTGAGGATACAAAGTGTGTCACACAAGGCAGTTTAACACTAATAAATTTTTTTAAATGTAAAAAAAACCAAACAAAATACATTGACTGGACCAGCATAGAATAGACCATTTAAGTAAAGTAATTCAAAGTAAGTCAGTTAAAATCAATATAAGCTCCCTGTTTTTAAGAAGAGATTTAAAAGATGATACTGACTGTGTGCTACAGTTAGAGATCCAACTTTTAAAATCTCTAAAAAAAAAAAATACTGTTGTAAAAATACGTCACAGATAATAGTTATTTTAATATGTTTTTCTGGAAATATACAGGATATTATATGCAGTTTATTATATGCAATTTCACAAAGCTCTCGCTTTAAAATTACCACCTATTTCAAATATTTTTTGTCCCACAACAAGGAATTATTTTAGCAGAAACAGCATAATAATATTTAACAATAAACACAATAAAAACACAAACAAACTGAATATTTAGGTGTCCTCGTAGTTGAGTAACTACAACATCCCAGAGTAGAGTTCCCATCACTCTTCTCTAAAATTTATTTACAAAATATAGAATCAAATGGACTAAACACAAAGAAGCAGAGATGTAATCCCATTGGTCACCAGTAGTTCGAGCTGTCTCAGCATTGAGACGTGGTTGAGCAGAAGAGGAAGCTCCTGGATATCAGCTTAATCCTCTTAGCTCCTTCGTTAAGCCCTCTGCCTCCACAGATCACACACCTCAGCAGGAGTGCAGGTCGCCAACATGTACAAAATGTACGGCAGTCAGTGGGAAGGAGAGAGCGAAGGTGACGATAATTCTCTCAACTCCTCTTTTTGGTCCGATGGAGAGCGTCAGGAAGACGAGGAGGAGGTGAAGATTGAGCGAGCAATCAGTGAAGAGGACTCCAAAACTGTTGGCAATGCAAAGGACACTTACCAGAAAGCCTCAGAGGAAGAGGAGGTGGGGCGTGAGCGAGTGATCGCCGAAGAAGGCTTTAAACCTGTCAGTGGTTCTGAAGGTTCTTACCAGGAGGAGAAGATTGAGCGATTAGTTGATAAAGAAGAGCCCAAACCTGTTGCCGATTCTGAGGAGTGTCAACATGAGACGTCAGAGGAAGAGGAGCTCAGCGAGGAAGAGTCCAAAGCTGTTGGGGATGGAGAGGACTCTTACACGGAGGCTTCAGAGGAGGAAGAGGAGGAGGAGTTTGGACGAGTGATCAGTGAAGAAGACTCCAAATCTGTTGCTGATTCTGAGGGCTCCTACACGGAGGGTTCAGAGGAGGAGGTGGACAACAGTGAGGAAGACTCCAAGCCTGTTGGCGATACAGAGAACTCTTACACGGAGGCTTCAGAGGAGGAAGAGGAAGAGACGGAGCAAGTGTGTGGCAAAGAAGAGCCCAAACCTGTTGACGACACAGAAGACTCTTATGCAGAGGCTTCAGATGAGGAGGAAGAGGAGGAGACTGAGCGAGCGATTGGCGAGGAAGACTCCAAAACTGTTGGTGATTCCGAGGACTCTGACCATGAAGCTTCAGAAGAGGAGGAGGAGGAAGAGGAGGAGAACAACGTGGAAGACTCCAAATCTGTTGGCAATACCGAGGACTTTTCCCAGGAGGCTTCAGAAGAATCCAAACCTAGTGGTGATGCAGAGGACTTTAACACTGAGGCTTCAGAGGAGGAGGAGACTGAGCGAGCAAATGGTGAAGAAGACTCCAAACATGGTAGCAATAGTGAGGACTCTTCCCAGGAAGCTTCAGAGGAGGAAGAAGAGGAGGAGATGGGCGGGGAAGACTCCCAACATGTTGGCGATGCAGAGGATTCTTCCCAGGAGGCAGCGGAGGAAAAACCTGAACTGAACGATCAGGTCAACATCAGCAGGGAGAGTTTGGAAGGGGGAAGTAAGGATGACGATGATGGTGATGGTGATGAGGAAAGCTGTAGCAGTAGTTCTGATAGTCCAGCTCCGAGTCTGATGACCTCTGGCTACGGCACCTACAGACCAGAGGAGGTGGAGGGAGGAGACTACAGAGACGACCACACCATAACGGAGTTTGATCAGGACAGTCGGGGAGATCTGTCTGAGATGAGAGAGGATGAAGAGGAGGACAGTCGTTCGCTGTGCAGCTTCAGCGGGTTTGACATCGAAGCCACAGAGCCAGACTACCACGAGACTCGTCTGCTCAGCATGTTAGCGAACACCAAGCCTGAAGCTAATGTACTTAAAGCTCTACGTGCAGCTTCTGAAAAGAAGGTGACAAGTGCATTATCAGAGGAACAACGTCACGTTGCTGTGGCTGATGATAACTTGGATTGGAAGCCTTTGGAAGGTGGGAGTGATTATGTTAAAAAGGGAAAACTGTGTGGAAGGCTTGAAGAAGAGAAACTGTACCTTCAAGAAGAGAATAAAAAGAAAGAAGCTGAGGACAAAGGGGAGTCAGAGGATCCAGACGAGTCTTCAAGCAACAAAGACATCAAGTTTATTGACTCCAAAGTGGATTTCAGCCGACTGTCGTACGACAAGATGTGCGAGGAGTGGGAAGGAAACCTTAGACAGAAGAAGGGTAAATGGTTTCCTGTCTGTGTTGGCAACATTTTTGCTTTCTCGAGGCCTAACAATAAGCAAAAAAAGCTATTCATTTCCATGGGATTTTAATTTAAAAAGCCACTGTAGAGGTGTATGTGGGTCTAGAGCTGCAGATTGTCCGTCCCTGAGCTAAGATATGAGCTCTCTTCCTTCTTATCTCAGTTAAAAGTTGCACATGAGCAGTAATGATTGAGCAATCCCAAGAAAATGACGGCAGATAAAGACAAAGTTCATAACCAGATTTGCCAGCGAGCATTTCAGTTATCTTGGCAATGGGAGTTTAGTTGGGTGACATTAGACATCCCAGCTATGGACTGCAATTTGTGAAGAAGTGTGAGAGCAAGGCAAATAAAATGGTAATTTTCATGACGGTTAACTTTAGTTTTTGTTGTTTAATAACTACTAATAAATAGAACAATTTGTATAGGGGCAAGTCAAACTGACTTTAGGCAAGTAGATTCTTGACCCAAGTAATAAAAAACCCATTAACATTGAACCCTGTATCACTGTTTTCTAAACTTAAACTTTGAAAACTTGTCTATTAGGATATAAAGTTGTTAAAAGTCTTTGTCCTAAAACACATCTCTGATCAAAATGCACTTTAAAAAATGCCTACTTTCTGGAAGGAAGTTACCTCTGATGGTATTGTGTCATTGACGCAGGGTCAAATTGAAAAATGGCCCTTGTCCTTTAATTTTACACTTGACCTGTGTGTAAAATGCAGAGCAGATTTAGGTCATTTACAACAATGACTCTTACTGATTTTTTTGTGCTTCTGTAAGATTCAGGATGATCATCTGTTTGAAATCTTGTCATTTGAAAAACATAATACAGTTAAAAGTATTATTCATCCTACTTCCACTGCATCTCCTTCAAGTGTTTTACTGAATTTCTTACAAGGTGCTTTTTAATCTACCAAAATAGAATGGGGCAATTGATTGTTAGCTTTTTTTTTTTTACACATTTTTAGTTACAACATGTCAGAATGCTTTCTATTGTTGAAGCATGTACTAAATGTGACACTCATGTTTCTTTTTGTACCTTAATATTTTTTATTATTTCACGTCCATTTGATTCTTAAACTGACATAGTTCAGTTACTGTTGTATTTGGTGAACTTGAGAAGTTACCAGCACAGAATCAGACCAAGACCAAAAATACTCTTCTAAGATCAGTAATCAAGATTTAAATGAAAACAAAAGTAATGCTCATTTGCAGTCAATATTATCCAAATGTTATGAGACTAATTATTGGAGGCAGCTACTGACTGAAAGTTTACTGGTCTGAATCCTCCAGCCAGCTGGAAAACTGTTGTCCAGACTGGATTAGTTTTGTTCTCTGGTAATTGTGATGCTAAGGGAAGTTAAAAACAAAGCCAGTAAAATCCAGATAATCTCATTGAATGTTCTGAATGTTTGTCTGCAGACGCAGCGAGCTGTCTGGAGGAGCGCCTGGCAGATCTTCATTTATCCTCGCCGGCTCAACGCGACTTTGAGACGGAGAATGAAGACGTCACCAGTCAGAGTGACACTCAGAGCTCAGAGACAGAGGGGGTTTCCTTCAGTGCCTTTGAGTCCTACATGAGAGGCATGGTGGGTAACGTAGTCCCTCAGAGAGTTTCCACTCCTCCATCAGTGTGTCTGATGAAATGTCTTCTAACAATCAATTTATTTTACTTTGGACAGACACGAGCTCAAAGTGACGGAGACCTCAGACCCAAACCCAAATCCTGTAAGTCAACAGAAACCCACTGAAACATTTCATATCATGGATTTAATGACACTAAACTGTTTTTTAATCCATCAAATTTTGTTCCATGTTTCAGTCATCCGACCAGTGATGAGTCAGCAAACCATAAAGAAGACGGACCCAGTGGCCAAGTAAGTTCTGAGCATGAAAATACCTGGATAAAATAACTTACTTACTTTGTCCCCCCCCCCCCGGTATAAATGGATGATGTTTTATGGGCGTTCCCATGAATACCGACTGTATCTATTAGATTCATGTTGGACTGATGGTTGACTCCTGTTTTTCTCGTCTCTGCAGGTATTTCCAGTATAAGCAGCTTTGGGAAATGTTTAAACTTCCAGGAGAGAAGGACAGACGAGCTCTGCGCTTGGAGATTAAGGTATGAAAACATAGCTTCAATAGAGATTAACAAAAACTTACTTAAAGTGTATTAATATTTACTCTGTCTGCTCCAACAGTGTCAGGTACATTAACTCCCCACACACGTTTCACTTTTGTGACTCCTGCTTAGAGGAGGCATGTACATATTGTACGTCTTACTGAACACATGGGAACTGAATACTTCCATGTTTTGTATGTTTCGCCTGAAACCATTTTGCTTTTCTTTTCAGGAACGACTTGCATACCAACCTCCTCCAGTAAGTGTTCTCCCAAATATTCACCATACAGCTGAACTTAGCAACGTGTTCTGTGCTAAAATATATTTTATCTGTTTAAATCACAAGTTAGAGGTTATGTGTAAGGAGGGTGGAGATGGTGTGTAGGAGTGCAGTAGTAGTGTGACCATTTATGGAGTTATTTACTGATCCTTACAGCATGGTTGCTCAGCAGTGAATCGTTAAACCCCAAAAATATCCATAATCTATTTTTAATGTACCCATAAAACCAGTAGAATAAGTGCATATACAAGAGTGCAGATCAGAAGACTTTATTCTTACTATTGGACTTACTTTTGTAAAGAAAAACGACATCTTCCACCCTTTACTGTGGATAGAAAGCCAGTTTGTGGGATTCTAGATGCCATATTTGACTGTCAAAAATGGAGCTTTTCTAAAAATTTGACTTGAAAAATGTTGATGCAATGCGACTAATGTACCCTACTTATGTGCATTATCCTACTTTTAATCAACTGAAAGGGACAGTTAGGATCTTTTGAAGCGGGCTTGTATGAGGTGCTCACCATAGTCAGTGTATTACATAGTGTAGATGTTAGTTGACACGTCCCACTTTGGAGGAGCGGGTAATGTTCTGCTGTAGATGGGAGCAGCAGCAAAAGGTTAAGTTAGTAATGGTTTAGATGTTTAAGTATATGTCAGATATTTTCACTGCTTTATCTTGCCCTCAGACAGTGATTTCCAACAGGGAAGCCGTTACATTGCTGTCTTCACAGCCACCAGACTCCATTGAGAAAAACAGCAATTTAACATTGCTGAACATAGAAGCTGCTGGTCTACCACTGCCTCTATTTGAAATTTTGTTTGTGTTATTGTGTGACTTCGGCGTTTGAAAGGGTTAGTTTAAAGTCACCAAAGTCACACGGAAACACAAACTAACTTTTCGAAGCAGCGGTAGAACAGCAGCTCTTGTGATCGGTGAGCTAAAATGACTGTCTTTGTCAATGGAGTCTGGTGACAAGAGCATAGAAAGGGAACTGAAGCTGTCAACGGCTTTCCCGTCAGAAAGTACTGTCTGAGAGAAAGGTAAAGGGTGAAAATATTCTAAATATGTATTGACACTTAGACTGATATTGATTTTTGTAGGCGTCTAAAATACATTTTGTCATGACAGGAATTGTTATTGACAAATCTTTCTAAGAACTGAACCAACATAAACAGTGATTTGACCAAGAGTCTTAATTCTGCAGCCCAAGAATTACCAATTTAAATTTTTTTATGAAAGATATGTCAGTGACACATGTATACTTTGATCAGCTGTGATCAGTGTTTCTAAACAGCTTTACGTGACAGAAATGTCTCTGTCATAATCGTCCCTCACTCCAGTCTCAGTCCATACAGTGCCGTGGCAAAAAAAAATAATAAAAAAATCAGCGTTTCTCTTTTAGTCTTTTGGCATAGACAGGACTTAGTAGAAGGAAGATAACTTTTCAAAATGGATCCACATTAGTGTTACAGTAGATTAAGCCTTGTTTTTTTTATATGTTGCAGCCCAAACCTCGGAGGGTTTACGTGCCGAACACCTACATCGTGCCAACAGAGAAGAAGCGCTCGGCCCTGCGCTGGGAGATCAGGAACGACTTAGCCAACGGTGTCCTTCCACACAAATTCAGTTATCGATTTTAGGCCTTTTGCTCCCCACATGCCTTTTTAGATACTTTTAATACAAAGATGCATTGTTTTTTTTATATCATTGACTTTATTTATTGAATTTTTTTGTCAAACATAATAAACACATAAAGAACAGATTGCAGTCAGTGAATATATTACAGATTCTATGGTAAGTCGGAGTAGGGCAGTTTAAATGGGTACAGAGGTGTGTAGCGCTGGTCGTGCCAAAGCAGCTTGTCTTCCAGAAACTTGATCGTCTCCAGGGTGAGGAGGATTGTTTCGTGTTTCAGCATGCTGTGGACGTTCAGACCTGAGAGAGAAGAAGACAAACACCTGCTATTGACAGATTCTGTTCACCTCTATACAAGGTAAAAGTCATAAAACATAAAAAGAAGTATTTTATGACTTTAAAAAAAAGTAATTTGTTACATGATAGTGCAATACTTCATTCTCTCACTGTTCCAAGAGGCTGATGAAGCTGCAAGCTAAACATATTGACGGTGTAAATAATGGTGTCACGTTAAAGTGATGCTTTGAGTTCCACTATTACATGCCTGCCATGGTTGGCTTGTCGGCAAAATTATCATTCAGACATAAATTAATGTAGAATTAAACAGATCCAATGGCACAAAGAGTTAATTATGTAAAGAGAAATGTTTATAGCAACTCAAAAAAGTCATAGTATGTCATCAAAATGTGCTCAAAAAATTCATAGTATGTCATTGAAATGTGCTCAAAAAAAGTCATAGTAAGTCGTCAAAATGTGCACAAAAAAGTCATAGTATAGTATGTCGTCAAAATTTGAAAAAAAAAAAAAGTCATAGTATAGTAAGTCGTCAAAATGTGCTCAAAAAAGTCATAGTATAGTATGTCGCCAAAATTTGCAAAAAAAAAGTCATAGTATAGCATGTCGTCAAAATTTGCAAAAAAGTCATAATATAGCATTTCGTCAAAATTTGCAAAAAAAAAGTCATGGTATAGCATGTCGTCAAAATTTGCAAACAAAAAGTCATAATATAGCATGTCGTCAAAATTTGCAAAAAAAAGTCATAATATAGTATGTCATCAAAATTTGCAAAAAAAAGTCATAGTATAGCATGTCGTTCAAAATGTGCAAAAAAAAGTCATAGTATAGTAAGTCGTCAAAATGTGCAAAAAAAAGTCATAGTATAGTAAGTCGTCAAAATTTGAAAAAAAAAAATCATAGTATAGTAAGTCGTCAAAATGTGCTCAAAAAAGTCATAGTATAGCATGTCGTTCAAAATGTGCACAAAAAAGTCATAGTATAGTAAGTCGTCAAAATGTGCACAAAAAAGTCATAGTATAGTATGTCGCCAAAATTTGCAAAAAAAAGTCATAGTATAGTATGTCGCCAAAATTTGCAAAAAAAAAGTCATAGTATAGTATGTCGCCAAAATTTGCAAAAAAAAAAGTCATAGTATAGTAAGTCGTCAAAATGTGCTCAAAAAAGTCATAGTATAGCATGTCGTCAAAATGTGCACAAAAAAGTCATAGTATAGCATGTCGTCAAAATGTGCTCAAAAAAGTCATAGTATAGTATGTCGCCAAAATGTGCTCAAAAAAGTCATAGTATAGCATGTCGTCAAAATGTGCACAAAAAAGTCATAGTATAGCATGTCGTCAAAATGTGCACAAAAAAGTCATAGTATAGCATGTCGTCAAAATTTGAAAAAAAAAAAGTCATAGTATAGTAAGTCGTCAAAATGTGCTCAAAAAAGTCATAGTATAGTATGTCGCCAAAATTTGCAAAAAAAAAGTCATAGTATAGCATGTCGTCAAAATTTGCAAAAAAGTCATAATATAGCATTTCGTCAAAATTTGCAAAAAAAAAGTCATGGTATAGCATGTCGTCAAAATTTGCAAAAAAAAGTCATAGTATAGCATGTCGTCAAAATTTGCAAAAAAAAGTCATAATATAGTATGTCATCAAAATTTGCAAAAAAAAGTCATAGTATAGCATGTCGTTCAAAATGTGCAAAAAAAAAGTCATAGTATAGCATGTCGTTCAAAATGTGCAAAAAAAAGTCATAGTATAGTAAGTCGTCAAAATGTGCAAAAAAAAGTCATAGTATAGTAAGTCGTCAAAATTTGAAAAAAAAAAATCATAGTATAGTAAGTCGTCAAAATGTGCTCAAAAAAGTCATAGTATAGCATGTCGTTCAAAATGTGCACAAAAAAGTCATAGTATAGTAAGTCGTCAAAATGTGCACAAAAAAGTCATAGTATAGTATGTCGCCAAAATTTGCAAAAAAAAAGTCATAGTATAGTATGTCGCCAAAATTTGCAAAAAAAAAGTCATAGTATAGCAAGTCGTCAAAATGTGCTCAAAAAAGTCATAGTATAGCATGTCGTCAAAATGTGCACAAAAAAGTCATAGTATAGCATGTCGTCAAAATGTGCACAAAAAAGTCATAGTATAACATGTCGTCAAAATGTGCTCAAAAAAGTCATAGTGTAGTATGTCGCCAAAATTTGCAAAAAAAAAGTCATAGTATAGTATGTCACCAAAATTTGCAAAAAAAAAGTCATAGTATAGTAAGTCGTCAAAATGTGCTCAAAAAAGTCATAGTATAGCATGTCGTCAAAATGTGCACAAAAAAGTCATAGTATAGCATGTCGTCAAAATGTGCTCAAAAAAGTCATAGTATAGTATGTCGCCAAAATGTGCTCAAAAAAGTCATAGTATAGTATGTCGCCAAAATTTGCAAAAAAAAAAGTCATAGTATAGCATGTCGTCAAAATGTGCACAAAAAAGTCATAGTATAGCATGTCGTCAAAATGTGCTCAAAAAAGTCATAGTATAGTATGTCGCCAAAATTTGCAAAAAAAAAGTCATAGTATAGTATGTCGCCAAAATTTGCAAAAAAAAAAGTCATAGTATAGTATGTCGCCAAAATTTGAAAAAAAAAAAGTCATAGTATAGTAAGTCGTCAAAATGTGCTCAAAAAAGTCATAGTATAGCATGTCGTCAAAATGTGCACAAAAAAGTCATAGTATAGCATGTCGTCAAAATGTGCTCAAAAAAGTCATAGTATAGTATGTCGCCAAAATTTGCAAAAAAAAAGTCATAGTATAGTATGTCGCCAAAATTTGCAAAAAAAAGTCATAGTATAGCATGTCGTCAAAATTTGCAAAAAAGTCATAATATAGCATTTCGTCAAAATTTGCAAAAAAAAAGTCATAATATAGCATGTCGTCAAAATTTGCAAAAAAAAAGTCATAGTATAGCATGTCGTCAAAATTTGCAAAAAAAGTCTATATAGTAAGTCGTCAAAATTTGCAAAAAAAGTCATAGTATAGCATGTCGTTCAAAATGTGCAAAAAAAAGTCATAGTATAGCATGTCATCAAAATTTGAAAAAAAAAAGTCATTGTAAAGCATGTCGTCAAAATGTGCACAAAAAAGTCATAGTATAGCATGTCGTCAAAATGTGCACAAAAAAGTCATAGTATAGCATGTCGTCAAAATTTGCAAAAAAAGTCAATATAGTAAGTCGTCAAAATTTGCAAAAAAAGTCATAGTATAGCATGTCGTTCAAAATGTGCAAAAAAAAGTCATAGTAAGTCGTCAAAATTTGCAAAAAAAAGTCATAGTATAGCATGTCATCAAAATTTGAAAAAAAAAAGTCATTGTATAGCATGTCGTCAAAATGTGCACAAAAAAGTCATAGTATAGTAAGTCGTCAAAATGTGCACAAAAAAGTCATAGTATAGCATGTCGTCAAAATGTGCTCAAAAAAGTCATAGTATAGCATGTCGTCAAAATGTGCACAAAAAAGTCATAGTATAGCATGTCGTCAAAATGTGCTCAAAAAAGTCATAGTATAGCATGTCGCCAAAATGTGCTCAAAAAAGTCATAGTATAGTATGTCGTCAAAATTTGCAAAAAAAGTCATAATATAGTATGTCATCAAAATTTGCAAAAAAAAGTCATAGTATAGCATGTCGTTCAAAATGTGCAAAAAAAGTCATAATATAGTATGTCATCAAAATTTGCAAAAAAAAAGTCATAGTATAGTAAGTCGTCAAAATTTGAAAAAAAAAAATCATAGTATAGTAAGTCGTCAAAATGTGCTCAAAAAAGTCATAGTATAGCATGTCGTCAAAATGTGCACAAAAAAGTCATAGTATAGTATGTCGCCAAAATTTGAAGAAAAAAAAGTCATAGTATAGTAAGTCGTCAAAATGTGCAAAAAAAAGTCATAGTATAGCATGTCGTCAAAATGTGCACAAAAAAGTCATAGTATAGCATGTCGTCAAAATGTGCACAAAAAAGTCATAGTATAGTAAGTCGTCAAAATGTGCTCAAAAAAGTCATAGTATAGTATGTCGCCAAAATTTGCAAAAAAAAGTCATAGTATATAGTATGTCGCCAAAATTTGCAAAAAAAAGTCATAGTATAGTATGTCACCAAAATTTGCAAAAAAAGTCATAGTATAGTATGTCACCAAAATTTGCAAAAAAAAGTCATAGTATAGCATGTCGTCAAAATTTGCAAAAAAGTCATAATATAGCATTTCGTCAAAATTTGCAAAAAAAAAAAAGTCATAGTATAGCATGTCGTCAAAATTTGCAAAAAAAAAGTCATAGTATAGCATGTCGTCAAAATTTGCAAAAAAAAGTCAATATAGTAAGTCGTCAAAATTTGCAAAAAAAGTCATAGTATAGCATGTCGTTCAAAATTTGCAAAAAAAGTCATAGTATAGCATGTCGTTCAAAATGTGCAAAAAAAAGTCATAGTATAGCATGTCATCAAAATTTGAAAAAAAAAGTCATTGTATAGCATGTCGTCAAAATGTGCACAAAAAAGTCATAGTATAGCATGTCGTCAAAATGTGCTCAAAAAAGTCATAGTATAGCATGTCGCCAAAATTTGCAAAAAAAAGTCATAGTATAGCATGTCGTCAAAATTTGCAAAAAAGTCATAATATAGCATTTCGTCAAAATTTGCAAAAAAAAAAAGTCATAATATAGCATGTCGTCAAAATTTGCAAAAAAAAAAGTCATAGTATAGCATGTCGTCAAAATTTGCAAAAAAAGTCATAGTATAGCATGTCGTTCAAAATGTGCAAAAAAAAAGTCATAGTAAGTCGTCAAAATTTGCAAAAAAAGTCATAATATAGCATTTCGTCAAAATTTCCCAAAAAAAAAGTCATAGTATAGCATGTCATGAAAATACTAAAAAAGAGTATAGTACAGTATAGTGTGTTTTGTTCGCCATCACTGCTTGGGTTTGGTTGGACAGTTGAATGGGAGGGAAGCGGAATACAGCAGAGACCAGTGCTGCAGACTACAGTGGGAGAAAGTGAAGACACGTCTTCCAGCCTCATTATACAGGCTATGGCGCTAACACACAAAAAAATTTCCACCATCTACTGGTCGACATTTCCACTAATTAAACCTGAAGTAACGACAGTCAGACTGTCAGTGCACAGAGGTGAGTGCAACAGAGCTTTACGACAAGCTAAGCGCTAACTTACCGATGGCTGGAATAATGTTCACCGTCTTCATATTCGCTGTTGCATGAAGGATGTTTTCAGGAAACTCTTCACCTCTGAAAGCAACAAGAACAACGTCAGCACTGAGCAAACCACAGAAGTAAAGCTGTAACAGGGAGTCACACGGGAGCCTTGCTGATGATACTCACACGTCGACTATTAACACTGACTCTCCCCAGTGTTTGTGTCTGATGAGGTCCAGCAGGTACTGAGGGTCGGGTGTGGGGATGTTCAGAGAGTCTACAATGTGGAGGTAGTCCTGCAAAAACACAATATTCAGTTCAACACGGGGTCGACACTGAGAGCTGAAAGTATTAAAAATGATTATCAACTATTATCACAACTTTTCTTCTTCAAAAGTTGATGGTTTCCTACTCAAAGCACTGGAAATACAAGTTAATGCTATTTCAAACACTGACATGATACCTGACAATACTTCTTTGCTCTCACTACTGTGTCAGCTAAGTTAAACAGGTTTCAGTTACCTGCGCCAGCTTGGAGCTCAGAGCCACTTTGAGTCCCTGCACTCGAACCTTCATGGGTAGCATGAAGTAGTAACTGGTCGGCCCTCTGGGTCCATTAGACACCCCACCTGAGAGAAACACATCACCTGTTATCACACTGATTTACAACCTGAGAATCAAACGGCTCAAGTAAGAAAAACACGTCTGTCTCTGATGAGGATCCTGCTGAAAGCTTCACACAACAGATCCATCAGACGTTTGTTGCCTCCAGGTAAGTGTTTGGAGTTTCATCACTGTGTACACTGTATTATATAAGGTAAATAAAACACACACAACACAAGGAGCAGATGAATAAAGCACAGTCACCTCCTCTCCATAACGGTGATCGGATGCTTCCATGACGAGCTCTCCCGCTTCCTTTCTGATTCCACGGTTTCCTGCCTCCACCTCTCACCTCTGCCCTGGTCTTTGTGTTTGCGTAGCTCTAACAGATCAAAACAGCTGTTAGTTACTGTGAAGATTTGCTTTTGTTGTCCAAATCTAACAGTAGGATGAAGCCCTCTGAGTATTGTTTTAAGATACTGTGCAGAGAGCGTCTGTTCTGCTGCTGTCCTGAGAAAGCGGGGAAAAGAGACAAGACACTGGAGAGTCCCCACAAGAGCTGCTGCACTCTGAAGCTGGCCTGTTTCGCAGAGAGCCTTTGGATATTCTTTGAATTTAATGGGAGTGTTTTTAACTGAGTATTGATCAACACCACAGTCCAGTTTTCCATGCAGTTCATTATATTCTTACTTTGTTGTTTATAAATGTGATCTATAAATAAATCTGACTTGATGTGACTTTGAGAAATGAAAATGAAATGTGTGTTTTGGGGGGAGTTAAACAAACGTTCTATTAAAATTGGAACTTGAAACCTATTTTTTTCTAAGTCTTTGTGCAAAAATAAAAAAATAAAATAGAGATTCTCCGTCCAGTTGCATTTTTTCCCATGCCACAGATAAGTGAATATTCACGATATAATAATCCTACATTTTCATACCAGGGTACACCTTGAAACTAGTATACTGCTGCAGCTCTGCTGTTGATAGAGTGACACTTTCATCAAATAAGATGAAAACTTATTTCCATAAAAAGTTACCGACTGTAGCTTTAATGTACGACCACCAGTATGAATATGTGCCAGTAACATCTCTGTCTGACAAAGGTGATTACTAAGGTCAAATGCAGCTAAGGCTAAAAATGCTACAATAATATAAGACGAAGAAGAAGATATGCATATGTGTCCATCCCTATAAAAATGCTTTCTTAACGTTTGCACAGCATTGACTTCTTCTTCTAATAAGGAGCCAGCAAGCTGTATGCTCATAAAGCGTACTGCTGCCCTCCACAGGCAAGACTTATGCATTCACCTTATATTTAAAAAAAAAAAAAAAAAAAAAGTTCAGAAGCATGGAGAAAATTCGGGACTACTATGCCAACAGGCAGAAACCGATAACAACTGCTGTCTATCATTTCTGTATTTGTACAGGAAAACACAATGTGCTGGATTGTTTCCAGTTCTGCACACAGACACAATCCATCTGAATGTTTGCCTATGACGTCTAAAAACTGGCTGGACCACTAAGCCCCGGTCTCAGCCCTGTTAAAACAACATCATCATCTCTTCTTCCAGATTTAATTACCCATTTTTCCTCTCGACAGAGGGCTGCAAAGAGAAGTGACGTCTGCCACTTCACTGAAGCTCTAGTTTTTCTTTGCATGAGCTAAAATATTCACACCTTCCCATCTGAAAGTCCAAATCAATAGTTCCTCTCAACAGCACTTCCTCAGCCAGTTTACCAGAGATTTAATTTCCCTCTAGTCTCGTGCCCCACAGAAAGCCTCCTTGGTAGCCCATTGTCTCAATTCTTAACAAGCTGCACAAGGGCAGATCAGGAAAGGCCCTTTGATGTTCTGCCTCTCACAGCTAACAGGGCAGCAGCAGAATCCAAACAAGTGACACTTTTAGGGGGTTTGATCACCTCTATCCACCACAAAGTTTTGTATATCAAGTGGAACATCTAAAAAAACTTGAGTCACAGCATCTGAAAAAAATGAGTGAATCTGATACTTACGATTCTTTTAAAGTTTCGCTGCCATGTTTCGACCTCGTGGATAATATCGAGCCTGACAGGACAGAAAACAAATGACGAATTGATTCAGACTCTGACACAGTGGGCTGCATTTACAGATTTCAGCTGGTGTTTTTCAGATATAGGTTCACAATCAGCAGGCAGCTGCTGAGCTGTAAGAAGGCTGCTACAGTGTTCAGTGTTTGTGCACGGCTCAGTTCTTTTATTGTTCACTGTAATCGTCACGCAGACCTCCTGTCTGTTTCTGTAAGCTGACACCATTTCCCTCAGTGGAAACAAAGCTTTTATTGACTTTTATTTCACAGATAAGAAACAATTAATTGTGAAGACAATAAAGCCTCCACAAAAACAGCATTTTAAGTCTTGTGTGATTTATGCTGGCTTTATATGAGCAGAGGAAATCCCCGCTAGTCGCTAGGCTAATTTAAACAATGTAAAATGCCATAGGCTTGTGCTAATAAAGTTAGCATGTTGTATTTGTGGGGAAAATGTGTCCAGATAAAGACAAGTGTTTGTTTGTGAATGCTGCGAGTTATAGTGAAGCTGATTTGTGTACTTGTGTTTGAAACTGTCTCTATCAAGCCATGTTTAATGTGTGTTTAATGTGTGTTTAATGTGTGTTTTGAATCAACTAAACTTTACAGCACTTCACAGAAACCTCTGCCACTGACTAGTATTTTTGAGGTGTAACTGCAGAGCGACACAGACACACCACCGCACAAGTATAAATGCTCACAACAGTGTCGACTACAGCATAAGGTCTGCTGCATAGCTATAAATCCTACTTAACGTGAAGGCTTTTAAACATGAGCTCATCTTTACCTCGGAGGCACTGCAAAGACATCCGGGTGGAGCTGAGCCAAACCCAAAGGCTCGCCGTCCGTCTTCTCCAGAGTCTCCACCCACGTCTGGACGGGGCTCAGATGAGCTGGAACGACAGCATCGCACTTCCTCAGGAGAGGCAGGGAGCAGTCTGCAGGAGGAGGTGGTCGCTCTGCAGGAGGAGACAACACAGTCAGTGATGGACGTCTTTAAAGTGATGGACACTAGCTGTTTTATCTAAATTAGGAAATCATTATAGAGTTGATGGTTTGTAATGCAGCGGAACCCTGACAGTACAGGTATTTGATGAGTCAGGAGAGTATTTTAGGAGAGTGGATTTTATGTGTACAAATCACAATTTGCCTCAGTGGACTTTACAATCTGTACAGCGTACAACACCCTCCCTGCAGATAATGTGATAATGATCTAAACACTGACTGCAGAGAAAAACTCTTCTGGAAAAACAAAACATTTGATGTTTAGGACGATCAATTTAAGGAGGAAAAAGATACACTTTATTGAATGAAGAGATGTCAGAGTGACGTGGCTGCCATGGACAGGCACCCCAAGCAGTTGGGTAATCAGTGTCTTGCTCAAGGGTGCCTCAGCAGTACAGAGAAGGCGAACTGCCACCTCTCCAGCTGCCCCATAATGAAATATACAGATCAATCACTGCATCAGTGTGACAACAGCAGCAACATTCAGCCGACAGGTTTCGACTGAAGCCAAAAATTCTGACTTACTTAATCTGGTCGGATCCACCAGGTTGGTCGGCAGCAGTAAATTGGGAGGCAGAGCGCTCTCACCAGCGAACGACGAGGCGAACTGAGGAGGAGGAAACTCTGAGTTAGTGGAGCAGCTTGAGCACAAAACATTTCATCAAAACACTAAATCATTAAATTGCTGATTACTTTTCTATGTTCTTGAGTGTTGCAGTACTTTTATTTCCTCTTTATTTTATGTTGCATTTTATGATTCTGATAAACTGAGTTGCCGACTGGAAGAAAATTAATCTGAACTTTTTTATTTCAAAGTAAAAAGTAAGTAAAATAAATCTTTTTAAATAATGAATCACTTCAAATGTTTCCAGCTTCTCTTTTGTCACTATTTGTTCCTTTTTCTTTGTTTTGCATCATTAGAAATGTAATATTTTAATGATACACGGACGTCACCTTCTGCTGTAAGAAATTATGGAAAAGTTTCCCTACTTTTAGATTTTTTTTAATGGACTTTTTTTTCTCTTTAGCACTAAAAAAGTACTTTCTACTCCTCTACATTAATTATAACTAATTACTTTTATTAAAAATGTACATGCAAAAAAATATCTTGTAAAATATGATGCAGTACTTTGCTTTTTAACTGAGCAACAGAGTATAAAGTACCTGGAATGTGCTACACATTGATGAATTACAACATTAAATAATAATAATAATCAAAAATACAATGTATTACCAATGATATAGTCATAATAACAAGGGATGAAAGAGTGTTACTTTTAATACTTGCAGTACATTTTGCTGACAATGTTTTTATAGCATTTTTAATGCTTCAAAATGTATTTAGAGCTAATATACAACTATCCCCAGTCTGTTCACCACCCAGTTAAATAAATAAAACATAACCCCACTATTAATTTATTTTTTTTACAGACTAAGCACTCCCCTAACACAACGTTTCCTATACATCTGCCAAAGTTATAATTTTTGTATAGTTTTTGATTTTTACCACTGTTAGACTGTGATATTTGTGCTTTAATTTAATTTTAACTGAATACTTCTTCCACCCCTGGATCTCAGACACGTTTATCATTATTGAACATGCAGGAGTTTAACTCTAAAGTCAGGAAAACTACAACCTGTTACCAGCACCTTCATTTGACCGGTATATTATCTTTCTACGCTTACTGACGGGAGCAGTTAGACGGTTTCATGTAACCTCAGCATGTGAAGCTGAAATGTGAATTACAAGTTAAACTGAAACATCCTCCATGTTCAGCCGGCGGCTGCAGGTTAAACGTTAAACTCACCCTTTTAGCGACTCCTCTGCCACAAACCACCAGAGCACAGCGAAGCATGTCGGCTCAGTTTTCTCCCACAGTCACACACACACACACACACACACTTAATTTCTTCTTATATCGTGTGAAATAAACATTATAACCGGGATCAGACGCTGTTTGCAGCGTGAAAGGTCGCGCTGGTAGCTACTTCCCGTGTGGTGTGTCGGCGCGTGTTGATGACGTAGCGCGGGCACATGTGCTGACACCTGGCGGTTGGAGGCGGAAGTTCTTCAGGAAGCTCAGCTGAGATGGTTCAACAGCAAAGATGCAAACTGGAAATAAAATGTTTCAGTGGTGGCTTATCACCAAGTATATTTACTCTACATGTCATGTAACATTGATTTGACTTGTACTTTACTTGAGTATTTCCATTTTATGCTACTTTATTAATGTACCACATGTCAGGGTGAAATATTATATTTTGATACTTGATATCTGATATTTACACACATCAGCTAAAACATTGAAACCACTGTCTGGTGCAGTGAATACACTGATCATTTTGTAACAGTGCAATGCTCTTCTGAGGAACCTTAACTCCTGCCATTCATGTAGACGCCACTTGACACTCACCCAAACAACACTGCAGACCAAGAACAGCCTCCTATTGGCAGCTGCACTCGCACCATGCCACACCATAAAAACAGCTCAGGAATGGAGTGGGGGACGTGACTAAGACCTCAAGGTGTCGACCTGGCCTTGTAATTCCCAAGATCCCAATCCAATTGAACATCCATTGGGCATGTCGGTACCTTACGTCGCAACCCACAGGACTCAAAGGATCCTTTGACAACACCTTGGTGTCATACCTGTCGAGTTTTGGATTTGAAAATAAGGTAAATTTTTTGGCGCCTGCCACGAGAAACCCCCAGGGCTCCCCACTCCCCACAGTATGATACCAGTGACAGTATCACGGTTCTGAGTAGTATCACGATACCACAGCAAAAATGAGGCAGATGTGCCTTTTGTCATTTATAAAAAGATAAATCACTTTTCTATAATACATCAATGATATTTCAATGGAATAAATTACTTATTGACTTATTCATACTTCAAAAACAGCATCAATAAGTGATTAACATAGGGGGGATTGAAATAAAAAAATAGAATAAAAATCAATCAGCCAGAGTTTTGTTTTGTTTTGGGTTTTTTTGGACGAGTGCCCTCACATAGATTGCACCTGGGCGGTCGCCCACATTGCCCATAGCAAAACCTTTCCCTGGGTGTACAGGAAATCTAAAATAACCACTTGTCAACCAGACCCGCTGTCGACACTAACCTCGCGACAACTGCCACCCAGGCTACTGCAGGTGGCAGTTGTTGCGAGGTAGGCTAGAGATGGAGCTCAGTTTGGAGAGGCAGAGGAATGTTTTTTTGTTTTTTTTAAATTACATTATAATACGGGAGATTTACGGGAAAATACTAATACAGGAGGACGGCGGGAAAGAGGGATAAAATACGGTAGTTTCCCGGCCAAAACGGGAGACTTGACAGCATTATTTGATAGGGTGGTATTGGACTATCAAAATATGCTAACCCTGAAATATTGATTAAAATGTTAAAATGACATGTCTAAATATGCTGCCATTAATCCTACAGTGGCAGTGAGGTGATTAGTAGTTTTACATGAATGCATTGTGTAGTGGGAGCATTATGTGATAGGGTGGTATTGGACTGTATGTACAGACAATGTTCTCTTCCTTTCAATAAAGCGCCACAATATGAATACTGTACATATATTTCTGTTTATTTTGTCATACAATTCAACAATTTTATATATGGTCTGGCAATTTTGACACATTTAAATAGCTCCATGGTCACTTGAAAAAATGGCGTAAGGCAGTTTTTACAATTCGGAATATATACTCATCTTAAATCATTTCATCATCTCTTATATTATTGCTCAAATATGTTGAGGCAAGAACTCTGTTAAGGCAAAATAGTTATAAAAAATATATAAACTCAACTATATACATCCCTAATGAATATTACATAAACTGGGTGTTTAAAAAGTGTAGACATGCAGTATAATATAAACATATGCACAACATCGGATATTTTAACATTCAGTTGATGATATGTAACAAAAAAACTTACATCCTTTGATCTTATAATAGTGCCCTTAAATACAAAAATGACCTCTTTGTGTTTCAACATCAGAGAAAACTGGGGGTTTTTTTGGAGATTTTGGGTGCCTTAACTTAAATGTACACAGAAAAAAATATTGTATATTGCATAGTACAAACGTAGTACAAGTTACAAAACTAAATTTACATATAAAAAAAGTGCAAGAATGGTCCCTTATAATGTAGGCAACAAGATTGGCTTTATACATACAATAACAAAAACTTAAATGTGGCAGAATGTGAGACTTTTTAAAAATGCATTAAAATACATTAAACATACAACACTGTAATTCACAATAAATAAACCCAACATAAAAAGCACACTGAACGAAACATTTGGTGCCGCTTTTGGAAACATCAGTGGTGTAAAACCTACATGAGGTCGGAGAAAAAGAAAGTTGAACCCCCTTTCTGGTAATTTTTCTCTGGAACTTCGAGGTCTATGTCTTGTGGATGAAAGCCAGGCCCCCCGAGTGTGTTATATTTGCGGTTTGGCATTCTCTGATTTTGTGCTTGTTTGTCAAAAACAGTGATGTAGTATCCATCCGAACCTCCAGGGACTCTTACTCTGGAATCTTGAGAAACATGTGGCAAACGTGCGTAAGTTACCGGCTGCATTGTTCCGTGCTGCCTCGAATACATATCACCAGGAGGACTTCTTCTAGAGTGTCTTGGGTCCCTCATGCCAATATTAACACCTGATGGGGAGACCACCTGTCCATAGTTAGGTGGTGCCTGGAAGTTAGGTTTGGAACCTCTAGCTCTAAGCACATGCTCCTTTCCTGTGAAATCATCAATGTTGAGATCTGTATGGCTGAAATCAACTCGATCTACATCCAGGACAGCCATTCTCATGTTAACCCCTGGGATATCTGATCTGCGATTCCTATACGAAGGTCCTCTGAAATGTAGTGAAGGATCATCAATGTTAAGATCTGGAGATTTGAGATGGAGCTGTGGCTTCCGCATCGCTGCGTTCGGCATGTTTGGAGCATTTACATTTAGCTGTGGACTTCGCATCGATGCGTTTGGCATGTTTGGAGCCCTAACATTTAGCTGTGGACCTCGCATTGATGCGTTCGGCATGTTTGGAGCATTAACATTTAGCTGTGGACTTCGCATCGATGCGTTCGGCATGTTTGGAGCATTAACATTTAGCTGTGGACTTCGCATCGATGCGTTCGGCATGTTTGGAGCCCTAACATTTAGCTGTGGACCTCGCATTGATGCGTTCGGCATGTTTGGAGCATTAACATTTAGCTGTGGACTTCGCATCGATGCGTTCGGCATGTTTGGAGCATTAACATTTAGCTGTGGACCTCGCATCGATGCGTTCGGTATGTTTGGAGCATTAACATTTAGCTGTGGACCTCGCATCGATGCGTTCGGCATGTTTGGAGCATTAACATTTAGCTGTGGACGTCGCATCGCTGCATTCGGCATGTTTGGAGCATTTACATTTAGCTGTGGACTTCGCATTGCTGCTTTTGGCATGTTTGGAGCCCTAAAATTTAGTTGTGGACCTCGCATCGCCGCGTTCGGCATTTGAGGGACATTAACATTTGGACCTGTGAAATCCCCTACCAATTGCATTGGTTTCATGTTCACTTTTGCATTTGGAGGAGAAATATCCAGATTTGTTGGTTTCAGAGATGCACCAAAGTCAATATCAGACCCTACCCCGTTAAGATCTGGGCTTCCAAACTGAGGCATCTTGAGAGAAGGGAGTTTGAATTTTCTATCAGCCAAATCAAGATCAGCGTTCGGACCTTGGATGTTGCCTGAGGGAATATTCATACCAATGTCTGGACCTCTTAATCCTCCTTTGACATTAGGGGCAGTAAATCTCATATCAGGTTGCCCTATGTTACCATCTATTCCTAGGTCAGGATGTTCCGCATTGAGGTCTAGCTTAGGACCTTTGAAACTGGCATTAGGCAAATCTATGTCTGGCATACTTATATCAGGGCCTTTCAGTTTAGGTCCTGAAAGATTCATGTCTGGAATTTTGGCCTTAGGTCCAGAGAGATTGAGGTCTGGTGTATTCAAACTTGGCATTTTGAATTTACCTTTGGGACCACTGACATCTAAATTTGGGATATTCAGGTCAGGCCCCTGTAGGTCCCCATTTATGTCAATATTGGGGCCTTTTGGCATCTTGATTTCGGGCTTTTTGAACTTTGCATCAGGGAGACCAAGGCTGACATCTGGAGTGTCCATATCTAATTTGGGTGCCTTAAGATCCATGTTTGGTAATCCAAATTTAGGGGCATCGATTCCACCTTTCAATTTTGGAGCTTTGAGATTAAAATCTGGAGCTTTTAGGCCTGAATTTATGTTCAGATTTGGACCTTTTGGTAATTTGGCATTGAGATCTGGTGACTTAAAGTCAAAGTTTGGGGCATCTAACTTTGGACTAGAAAAGCCCACATCAGGAAATTTAAATTTTCCTGTTGGGCTGCCAAAATCAACATCTGGTATTTCAAAGTCAGTTTTGGGCCCTTTGAGGTTGACGTTGGGTGCATTGATGTCAACATCTGGACCATCCAAGTTTCCATCAAATTCAGGTGTTTTTAGGCCCGGGAAGTTAAATTTAGGCATTTTCAGTTTGGGCATTTTGAATTTTGTTTTGGGTGAACCAATGTTGAGATCTGGAGTGTTCACATCTAACTTTGGAGCTTTAAGGTCCATGTTTGGCAAGTCCAAGTCAGGGGCATCAATTCCACCCTTTATCTTTGGGGCTTTCAGATTTAAATCTGGTGATTTGAAGTCAGTGTTTATGTCCAAATTTGGTCCCTTTGGCAGTGTACCAGAAAGGTTTAATTTGGGCATTTTCAGTTTGCCTGAGGGAGCATTAACATCCCAGTCTGGAGCATTAAGCTCTGGCATTTTCAGTTTACCTGACGGCATGTCTAGGTTGAGCTTTGGGGCATTGAGGTCCAGTTTGGGGCTTTTAAGATCAACCTTGGGCATGTTTATGTCTGGTGCATTTAAACCACCACTGAGATTGGGACCAGATAGATCTAGATCAGGTGATTTGAGGCCCAGGTTGGGGCCATCTAACTTTGGACCAGAAAGCCCAAAATCAGGCAGGTTAAAGTTTGGCTTTTTGAATTTTCCTGATGGACCACTGATATCCAAGTCTGGCATTTCTAGATCAGCTTTAGGACCTTTCAGATTGACATTGGGTACATTTAAATCAACATCTGGACCATCCAAGTTTCCATCAAATTCAGGTGTTTTTAGGCCCGGGAAGTTAAATTTTGGCATTTTAAGCTTGGGCATTTTGAATTTTGTTTTGGGTGAACCAATGTTGAGATCTGGAGTGTTCACATCTAACTTTGGAGCTTTAAGGTCCAAGTTTGGCAAGTCCAAGTCAGGGGCGTCAATTCCACCCGTTATCTTTGGGGCTTTCAGATTTAAATCTGGTGATTTGAAGTCAGTGTTTATGTCCAAATTTGGTCCCTTTGGCAGCGTGCCGGAAAGGTTTAATTTGGGCATTTTCAATTTGCCTGAGGGAGCATTAACATCCCAGTCTGGAGCATTAAGCTCTGGCATTTTCAGTTTACCTGACGGCATGTCTAGGTTGAGCTTTGGGGCATTGAGGTCCAGTTTGGGGCTTTTAAGATCAACCTTGGGCATGTTTATGTCTGGTGCATTTAAACCACCACTGAGATTGGGACCAGATAGATCTAGATCAGGTGATTTGAGGCCCAGGTTGGGGCCATCTAACTTTGGACCAGAAAGCCCAAAATCAGGCAGGTTAAAGTTTGGCTTTTTGAATTTTCCTGATGGACCACTGATATCCAAGTCTGGCATTTCTAAATCAGCTTTAGGACCTTTCAGATTGACATTGGGTACATTTACATCAACATCTGGACCATCCAAGTTTCCATCAAATTCAGGTGTTTTTAGGCCTGGGAAGTTAAATTTTGGCATTTTAAGCTTGGGCATTTTGAATTTTGTTTTGGGTGAACCAATGTTGAGATCTGGAGTGTTCACATCTAACTTTGGAGCTTTAAGGTCCAAGTTTGGCAAGTCCAAGTCAGGGGCATCAATTCCACCCTTTATCTTTGGAGCTTTCAGATTTAAATCTGGTGATTTGAAGTCAGTGTTTATGTCCAAATTTGGTCCTTTAGGCAGTGTGCCGGAAAGGTTTAATTTGGGCATTTTCAATTTGCCTGAGGGAGCATTAACATCCCAGTCTGGAGCATTAAGCTCTGGCATTTTCAGTTTACCCGATGGCATGTCTAGGTTGAGCTTTGGGGCATTGAAGTCCAGTTCGGGGCTTTTAAGATCAACCTTGGGCATGTTTATGTCTGGTGCATTTAAACCACCACTGAGATTGGGACCAGATAGATCTAGATCAGGTGATTTGAGGCCCAGGTTGGGGCCATCTAACTTTGGACCAGAAAGCCCAAAATCAGGCAGGTTAAAGTTTGGCTTTTTGAATTTTCCTGATGGACCACTGATATCCAAGTCTGGCATTTCTAAATCAGCTTTAGGACCTTTCAGATTGACATTGGGTACATTTACATCAACATCTGGACCATCCAAGTTTCCATCAAATTCAGGTGTTTTTAGGCCTGGGAAGTTAAATTTTGGCATTTTAAGCTTGGGCATTTTGAATTTTGTTTTGGGTGAACCAATGTTGAGATCTGGAGTGTTCACATCTAACTTTGGAGCTTTAAGGTCCAAGTTTGGCAAGTCCAAGTCAGGGGCATCAATTCCACCCTTTATCTTTGGGGCTTTCAGATTTAAATCTGGTGATTTGAAGTCAGTGTTTATGTCCAAATTTGGTCCCTTTGGCAGTGTGCCAGAAAGGTTTAATTTGGGCATTTTCAGTTTGCCTGAGGGAGCATTAACATCCCAGTCTGGAGCATTAAGCTCTGGCATTTTCAGTTTACCTGACGGCATGTCTAGGTTGAGCTTTGGGGCATTGAGGTCCAGTTTGGGACTTTTAAGATCAACCTTGGGCATGTTTATGTCTGGTGCATTTAAACCACCACTGAGATTGGGACCAGATAGATCTAGATCAGGTGATTTGAGGCCCAGGTTGGGGCCATCTAACTTTGGACCAGAAAGCCCAAAATCTGGAAGATTTATGTTTGGCTTTTTGAATTTTCCTGATGGACCACTGATATCCAAGTCTGGCATTTCTAAATCAGCTTTAGGACCTTTCACATTGAAATTGGGTGCATTAATATCCATGTCTGGGCCATCAAAATTGCCATCAATCTCAGGTCCTTTGAGGTTTGGACCACTAAATTTCGGCATCTTTATTTTGGGCATCTTTAATTTTGCTTTGGGTGAATCCATGTTGATATCTGGCATGTTCACATCTAACTTTGGAGCTTTAAGGTCCATGTTTGGCAAGTCCAAGTCAGGGGCATCAATTCCACCCGTTATCTTTGGGGCTTTCAGATTTAAATCTGGTGATTTGAAGTCAGTGTTTATGTCCAAATTTGGTCCCTTTGGCAGTGTGCTGGAAAGGTTTAATTTGGGCATTTTCAATTTGCCTGAGGGAGCATTAACATCCCAGTCTGGAGCATTAAGCTCTGGCATTTTCAGTTTACTGACGGCATGTCTAGGTTGAGCTTTGGGGCATTGAGGTCCAGTTTGGGGCTTTTAAGATCAACCTTGGGCATGTTTATGTCTGGTGCATTTAAACCACCACTGAGATTGGGACCAGATAGATCTAGATCAGGTGATTTGAGGCCCAGGTTGGGGCCATCTAACTTTGGACCAGAAAGCCCAAAATCAGGCAGGTTAAAGTTTGGCTTTTTGAATTTTCCTGATGGACCACTGATATCCAAGTCTGGCATTTCTAAATCAGCTTTAGGACCTTTCAGATTGAAATTGGGTGCATTAATATCCATGTCTGGGCCATCAAAATTGCCATCAATCTCAGGTCCTTTGAGGTTTGGACCACTAAATTTTGGCATCTTTATTTTGGGCATCTTTAATTTTGCTTTGGGTGAATCCATGTTGATATCTGGCATGTTCACATCTAACTTTGGAGCTTTAAGGTCCATGTTTGGCAAGTCCAAGTCAGGGGCATCAATTCCACCCTTTATCTTTGGGGCTTTCAGATTTAAATCTGGTGATTTGAAGTCAGTGTTTATGTCCAAATTTGGTCCCTTTGGCAGCATGCCAGAAAGGTTTAATTTGGGCATTTTCAATTTGCCTGAGGGAGCATTAACATCCCAGTCTGGAGCATTAAGCTCTGGCATTTTCAGTTTACCTGACGGCATGTCTAGGTTGAGCTTTGGGGCATTGAGGTCCAGTTTGGGGCTTTTAAGATCAACCTTGGGCATGTTTATGTCTGGTGCATTTAAACCACCACTGAGATTGGGACCAGATAGATCTAGATCAGGTGATTTGAGGCCCAGGTTGGGGCCATCTAACTTGGACCAGAAAGCCCAAAATCTGGAAGATTTATGTTTGGCTTTTTGAATTTTCCTGATGGACCACTGATATCCAAGTCTGGCATTTCTAAATCAGCTTTAGGACCTTTCACATTGAAATTGGGTGCATTAATATCCATGTCTGGGCCATCAAAATTGCCATCAATCTCAGGTCCTTTTAGGCTTGGACCACTAAATTTCGGCATCTTTATTTTGGGCATCTTTAATTTTGCTTTGGGTGAACCCATGTTGATATCTGGCATGTTCACATCTAACTTTGGAGCTTTAAGGTCCAAGTTTGGCAAGTCCAAGTCAGGGGCATCAATTCCACCCTTTATCTTTGGAGCTTGCAGATTTAAATCTGGTGATTTCAGGTCTGCGTTCATGTCCAAATTTGGTCCTTTTGGCAGCGTCAGATCAAGTGAAGGTGCATCCATGTCAAACCCTGGCTTAGACAAATCTACATCCATGCCTTTTATCTTTAGGGATTTCAGAGCAAGTTCAGGTGTTTTCAACCCTGCATTGACATCCAAATCCTTTTTCTTTGACAATGTGCCAAAAAGCTTAAATTTTGGCAACTTGAGCTTACCAGAGGGCGCATCTGCACCAATGCCTAATTTCCCAGAAGGCATATTAATATCCATATCAGGAGTATTAAGGTCAAGTTTTGGGTCTTTGAGGCCAATCCCGCCTTTAAACTTGGGAGCAGACACATCCAAGTCAGCTGAGGGTACCTTTATGTCAATATTTGGGTCTGCAATTCCAGCTCTGAGATCTGGTGCTGCCAACCGCACATCTGGTCCTTTGAAATCTCCATTGAAATCTGGAACTTCAATGTCTGGTAAACCAAATTTGGGCATTTTAAACTTTGGAGCCTTGTATTTTCCAGATGGAAGTTTAGTGTCAACAGACGGAGTGCCAATGCCTAACTTTGGTCCTTTGAGGTCAGCTTTGGGTAAATTTATATCAGGTGCATGAATGCCACCTTTTATCTTTGGTGATTTCAGACTAAGGTCAGGTGTTTTAACGTCAAATTTGGGCTTAGTCAATTTACCATATGGGGCATCCACATCTAAATCTGGATATCTAAGATCAATCTTTGGTTTCTGAAATGGCACTTTGACTTTCCCTGAGGGCATGTTGATGTCCGGCCCATTTATGTCAAGTTGTGATACATCCACATCTGGCATTTCTAGGTCCAAGTCAGGGGATGTTCCTGACAGCTCAAGCTTGGGTGATTCTACATAGCTGGAAGGATAGTCCACATTTAGATCTGGATTCTTCAGTCTCTTGGAATACTTGAGACCAAGTTTACCTGAGGGAACATCTGGCATTCCTACATCTGGTATCTTGACCTCACCTTCTGGACCACTAAAAGAAGGTCCAGAGAGGCCCATGTCTGGCACTCTGAATTTTGGCATTTTGAACTCTTTGTTTGTTCCTTCAATGGCCACTTTTGGAACGTCAGTGTCAAAGGATGGGCCACTGATATTTCCCCCATTCAGGTTTATCCCTATGTCAGGTGTACTAACATCTGAACCTGTTAAGCCCATACCCATTTCTGGAGCTCTGAAAGTTCCATTGCTTTCCAGTCCAAGATTTGGCATTGTCAAGTCAACTGATGGACTGTCAGTGTTTGGCAGTTGTAGACCAGCTGTGGTGTTGGCATTTGGACCCTCTGGTAATGTTCCAGACAGATGGACGTCTGGAGCATTAAACTGTGGACTTCTAGCATTGACTTTCAGTCTTGACGCCTGAGCTCCACTTAGAGCAGTCCCATTCAAGCCGAGTCCCAGCGGTGGAAGGTTCAGATTGCTGTCATATTTCATTTGTTCTTCAGCATCATCAGATTGTGAATCTGCATCAATATCTGTGGTCAAAGTCTTGGGTTTTATAAGTCCAAAGTCAACTCCGAGGCGAGGCAACCCCCTCATGTCGTGTTTTAGGTTGACCTTGGATGAGCCTGGTACAGTTGGCTTGGCAGTAACCTCGTTCACAGAGCCTTCCCAGGCACCAGGCAAATCATCTTTCATGAACTTCTTGATTTTGGCATTGTAGAGCTTGCTGTAGGCATCATTCAGCATCTAAAAATATAAACCACAGCTTGGTGATTGGCAACTACAACATTATCCGCGTTTCTATCAAGGTAACTAATCTTTAACTTTATTTCCATGATAATCAATGTAATGCAGATTGTGGCAAAAAAGAGCTCTTAGTTGAACATTATATACAGTAAGTGCTACCAGAATAAATGCCCTTTGAATTACAGGAAAACCAAATAAGAACTTTGGTTTTAATCCCATTTGACTTGACGTTATCTGCACTCCACCTACCGTCTCAGGAGACTTGTCACACTGGTCCAAGTTTCCGAGGCTCTTGCTCTTCTTGTTCCTGGTGAGGACTTTCATCTTGCCATCAAATGGCTCCATCAGCCTCAGAACCTTATATACTTCATCTTTTGAAAGTTGATCAAAATCAATTGTTGCCCCCAAGAGTTCATCCCCTGAAAAAGAAAATTCACACGTCTGCATAAAACAAGAGCTTGTTCCAGAACATTAAAGGGGAACTACGCCCATTTTCAAAACTCATGTACATGTACATGTTATTCCTATGGTCTAAGACAGTCCGAAAATATTAGTATACATGAACAACCCTCTCCAAAATGCAAACTAGAGTGCTTAAACTCAAATTAGTGATGTCATCAAGTATAAAGTCTGGAGCTGCTCCCTTGACAATGATTGGGGAAAGCTATTATTGATGACACAGACAGACACTGAATGTTGAGTATATGGGTACATTTTCTGTTTAGGACTGAGAATACTGCAACAGAATAAAGTTCATTTGGGTATGAAAAAGAAAACTAACATCCTGTGGGTCCACAAAATCAGGCCCCCATTCATTGTCTATGGAGCAGTCTATGGTCTTTATACGCTTTGATGTCACACTTTGAGACTTACTTCTCTGGTTTCTGGTTTGAGGAAAGAGTAGCTCAAGATCACAAATATTGATTAAACTTCTCTTGGCCATGGAGATGATCATTTGGAATTCCTAATTAAGATGTTGTTCCCCTTTAACTGTCTCATGGGTGCAAATCTTAATGCAACACATTATGGTTTGCTTTAGACTCGACAAACTCTGAACCTGGCACAATCAATGCCAGGACATTAGGCACTGGGTTTTACGTCAGACAATCTTGAAAAAAAACCCATCATCCCTATGTGGCGGCAGAAGCGAACAAATACAGAGTGAAACGATCAAGTTGTCTTTTGTGTAATTTAATAAAGTGACGTAACTGGATAATAAGAGTTCTAACAGAGTCTGTCTTATTTCAGCTGAAAGGTCAGAGCTCTGACACCTGGAGTGTCCTGCGTAGGTCTGACTAAGATCCAGTCACATAATAAGATTAAAAGAAGAGCAGGAGCAAAAGGGAGGCCTCCAGTTTACTGATAACTGTCATGGGAACAGCTACAAAGCAAGCTTTTTACAAACAAATGAAAACTCTCCAAGGACACAGTTCACGTCAGTTACAGCAAAGCCTTACACACAGAAAAGAATCAGGATATTATGTGTCAATATGTGGTAATGACAAATTTTGCCCTGTAATTGGCTAAATATTTAAAGGAGTAAAATTCTGAGCTTTTATTTTAATGCAGAATGACACTGTTAATCAAAGAAAACTGCACACTGCGCAGCTCACTCTGCTCTCAAGAGTTAACACAACTTTGGATTTGAGTCAAATGTATAATGATTTCCACGAATTTGTGAGGCGTGTTCCTGTTGAGAACAAGTCTTTAAACTGTAAAAGCTAAGACACAAAACAATCTGGGAAAAAAAAGTTTCAGTAGCAAGTCACGGGTCATACCTTCTCTAAGTCCTCGATTGGCTGCGGCATTTTGGTTGATGCTGGAAACGTACAGCCCTCCCTCCTCTGATCGCTCCAGGGTCAGGGCGTCAGAGAGACTCCTTCCCCTGCGGTGAGACGGCTGCAAACAAAGACATTTTATAAAGAGTTTAAAACAGAGGCACTGCTCACGAGGGTGAGTTTTAACGGCAACATGCAACAGAAATATGATTATATAGACACAGATCCAAATGTTGGTATTTCGTACCATGATCCTTTCGTGTTTCTGTCACAGTGGCATTGAAAAATCCCCTTTGACTAAACCTGCAGAGGAAAATAAAATGATCAGGAGACAGAATAACAGCAGATCTGTACACATGAGACATAGAGTGCATCCGATGAGATATCATAGTCTGTCTGTACCACCTTAAAGGTACACTATGCAACGAAAATGAAACCAACTCCTGACTCACTCTCATTTGGCATTTTGCATTTCTATATATGCATTTTTTATGTCTCGAGGATGCCTGCCGCTTACAATCCAGCACCTGGTTGCTACCTATTCATTGAGCCCCGACCTCACCTGAGCGCTGTTGCGGCACACGCCCATAATCGTCCCGAACACAGAGAATAAGACGAACATAATAAAACACAGGCAGAGGGCAGAGTCTCTGAAGTAAAATACTCCGCAACACACTGAGAGTGGGTCGTAACTAATGATTGAGAGGGACTGTCTTTACATGTCTATACAATTTTTTTTAATCCTGCATAGTTTTCCTTTAAAGCCAATAAAACAAAAACAAAACAATCATTTGTCAGCCTTCAATGAGACATTTTCAGCAGCTCTGATCATATGATAGCAGCGGAGGAAATGTAACTAAATACATTTACCTAACCAAGTACTGTACGTAAGTACAATTTTCATGTACTTGTACTTTACTTCCATTTATGCGACATTATACTTATAATCCAAAACATTTTGGAGGCAAATATTGTACTTTTTACTCCACAAGCTCCACCTTCACCAGCTGCAACATTTAAGCGATGAACACAATAACATTTCAATATCAATAATCCAAAGATATAATATATTTTTTTCTGTGATGAGCCATTTTGCATAATTGGTGCTTTTAATTTTGGTGCTTTAAGGATATTTTGATGCTAAAACTGTTGTACTTTTACTTGAGTAACATTATAAATGCAGGACTTTAACTTGTAACAGAGTACTTTACACTCGTGTGCTACTTTTACTTACATAAAAGATCTAAATAGTTCTTCCACCACTTTATGATAGTTTCAGATCTCAAATCAGTTTAAGAAATTGAGGTTAAAGAAGATTAGGAAGGAAGTTTGTGACAAAAGATACCACAACGCTCCACAGAATTTAAAGATGTTTTATATCTCTGTAGGAAATACAAACGCCCACAATATGGCAGCGTTCCCATAGGTTGGGAATATATATGTGTTGATTAATCCGTGTTAGAAGATTCATATTTACAATCTATACAGTGGCACATCAAAGCACTCTTCTGTCAAACTTAAGTCCGTTTACAGCGTTAACTCCATCTCCCAAGCAGAACTTTGAAAGGAGGGAACAAGAAATACAAGAACATAAAAACCCTTTGGGTGGGGCAGATCTGTGTACTTGACAAACTAATAAATTTCGTGTCGCTGGTATTTTATTGCAAGAATCAAGTGGAATGGTGTGCTTTTAAAAGGCAGTGTTTCAACAGCAGAACATTTATATCCGAACACATTTTTGGTCTGAAATCTTTTTCGAGGGACATTTGCAGTCATTAAATCTATTCTTTTAATATTGTTTATGTTAGTGAAGATTCTCAGTCATCCAGGTCTTGGTTATTCTAAGCGCTGTGTCGTAGGCAACTTGACTTGCTTGAGTTTCTTGAAGACGTTCCAACTCTCATCCAGGAGGCGCCTTCAGTTCTAACTGACTGGAAGGGACTCTCACGCTTTAAAATCTGTATGGGTGTGAACCCTTACAGAGTCCCTGAGGTCACATGTGAGCTCTGAGTTTCACAGTCATTAGAGTAAGTGTGAGCATGTGAGTTGTTGACGCACCCAGGTAAACAACTCACATTCGTTAGGGGTTAGATGGGTCCAGGTTAAAATATCACAGCTTAACACCTGTTTATACCTGAATCCATCAAACCCTAACGACCCACATAATGGCCGTGTGGGTCAACAACTCACATGTGACCCTAACAACTCTGAACATCAAAGCTCACATGTCACCTCAACGACTTTGTAAATGTTCACACCCACACAGGGTTTAAAGCCTGCAACTCACAGTCAGTTAGAAATGAAGAATCCTCCTGGACGAGAAGTGAAACGTCTTCAAGAAACCCAAGCCAGCTGCCTACGATAAAGAATGTTTATGTTTTACATCTTATCTCAGTCAATACAGAGTTAGTTCAGAAAAAGATAAATATTCTGTACTGTGAAATTCCTCATATGTGTACACTCACTAAGACACACATTCATTTTAGTGAATTTTTTTAAAGCAAAGTAGATTGAAACAGTTTCACTGTACGCAGGTGGGCGAGTGACACCCAGGTAACTCGACAGGTGCATCTCTCAGGTATGTGAGTTATGGCTTTGAGGAAAACCAGGAACAGGTTTATCGAGAGTGCTGCGGACAAGTGTTCTGTCACTGGGTGTTTCCTTTCTATAAGCACACAAAGTCAAAAGTGACCACACCCACCAATTTCTAGCATCCAAATCCTGGCAGGGCGCTGGCAGACCTCCAGTGAATCCAAACACACTATCGTGTTCTATCAAGATCACGTGGAATGATGTGCAAAGACGAGTCGCACGAATGACACGGGGATTTACTCTACATCTACACCTGACTGCGATTTGACCTCCACACATCAGAATAAAAGATGTAAGCTTATATAAAAAAAAATCTCAACGGCCACATGCAAAATTTAATCTATATGATTTTGAAATGCACAAATTCTCCACCCTTCACAAAGCATCAGTGTGCCATTACAGGAACAAATATTAATGTGATTAGGCAGTAAGGAATAACTGAACAATATGATAATTGCTGAAGAATCATCTCATAATAAACCTATTTACGTAAGAATTCACAGACATGGCTGAATGCTAAAATTATGTTCATCTCATCCAAGTTAAAGTTTAAACACAGCAGAAATATACAGTACATTTTCAGGTATTTGAGATGTCAAGCTATGACAGATTTTGGCAAAATCTTACTCAGCTTTCACTCAGACATGACAACTGTGATCCACAAAATCTGCACAAATATTTAGCCCATCAAAACTCTTAATACAAGACAGTAAAATTGTTCTGTTTCCTAACAAAGTGTAGTTTTAATGTCTAGAAAACTTTTTCAGTGTTGTTTTGTGTCATGTCTTTACCAAATGCCTTCAAGACAAATGCCCCCAAATTTACTGTGAAACCACAAACTACCATCAGTCACATTACTGGCATTTAGCTCGTACTACGCACGGCGCCAAGTGACATCAGAGCAAAGGAAGCAGCCGATTTACTACTCACAAAGTTACATATTATACATTTTGCAGGTGAGCCAAAGTGCACCTGCTCTGCAGCTATAAAAGTCAGTCAGCAGGAGCTGGACGCACAACAGAGCTAGCATTCATTAAAAAAAGTTGTTTTTGGTTTCATTAGCAACACTAAATATGAGCCGTCAGCATGTTTGCCATTTGGCAGCAGCAGAGAATTTGTAGTTTGTAATAATAATAGGGTGCACATGTCACGCTGCAGGTGTAAGCAAGGCATTAACATGAACTGACAGGACGTGAATTGTGTGCGAGACAGTCAAATAAAACCTTAACCTTAACTAACAGTTAATCAAAAACAACTGCAACACCAGATGTGTTCAATAACTTCTCAAAGAAGTCAAGACAAACACCTGACAGAAACCACCTGGATGATGGCAGCTGAAACTGAAACACTGTCACCCAAACCCCGCCACCTTAAGGACCAGGCACCACGCAGTGTAATCCATAAATGAGACTGACCTCAGGGTCCATCAGGCAGGTGTTTCGGCCTCCGTGTTGTTGAAGTTGTGTCCAAGAGTTTCAGCCCAGTGTTATGAGTCCATGCTGTTTGCTCTGCGGGTTGTGACTGAGCAGAGGAGCTGCAGGCGGGCGGACGATTACTTCACCTGAAGTAGACAAACAGGTTCCACCTTAAATGTCCCACCTCTATCAACTGTCAACATGCACACACATTCACATGACACGCCCTCGTGCAAACACGCCCTGACTACCACATGCCTGCGGCTCATATGCATACAAACAAAAACACACCACAGCAAAGTACAGCCTTAATCTGCGACCCGTTTTCCCTCATACATCAACACGTGTTCCCACATGCAGTCTAAACAAGTGGTGTGACATCTTTTACCTAAGAAAGAGTATTTATACCAGTGTTGAAGTACTGTGTCACAAGAAAAAGTCCTATATTCAAAATGTAAAACTATAATAACAACAGGCCCTGTACTGTATCTTGCTGATGTTAAACAATGCCTTTTCTGTTGGTTTGACAACACAAGTCACTGCCTGGGTGCCAGATTTATTTCGACATCTTCGGAGTGAGATCGGACTCATTTTCCTTCCTCCTCTTTGGCCAATTTTCTGGTCAGTGTTTGAATATAAGCAAACATTTCGAAATAAAGGCTTTTTAAGTTAATTCAAAATGCATCTGTTCCTGCCTGAAGTTCATTGTTTTCTTCCCATGTGCTGACCCCTTTACTCAAGAGCACCTGCCTTTTTTCTTGAATATCATATGATAAAGACATTAGTCGAGCACTCTACTATCTCGTTCTTCAAAGTGCAATCTTTTTCTTTTTCTCTTTACTGGTCCTGCCCCATTTTCAGCCAAAGCAACAAATATTGAAAATAAAATTCTGCTGCCTTTCAACGGGCGAACACACGACTCATGCCAAACTTTGCCTGGGAAAATATAGACAAAGGCTTTTGCAGTCTGTGTGCCGTAAATTGCTTTGTCTGACTTGGAAGGAACTCAGACTGGCATTGAAGCTCCCGTGTGGAGGATTTAGGGCAAATCTCTGCAGAAATGGAATAAAATATTCATAACTATGTTTTCATTTGGGTGTCACCTGAAACTAAGAATCACTGTGTTTTCTTTATGCCATTTAGCGCCATTCACGTTTTCACATCGACCACTGTAATTCAGTTGGTTGCAATCTGCAATCTCACCAACAGATGCTACTAAATCCTACACTTGACCTTACAGAAAAGCTATATATAAACGGCCAATCCTCTCGCTGATGGTCTTGTTTGCTTGTGTAGATCGTATAGACGCATCATTCAGACCGTTTCATAACTAGTTAAAAACTCCTTATGGCTGCTTTAATCTACAATAATACATCATAATTTATTTTTGTATGTATCAATAATCAGAAATTAGAAGGTACCTAAAGTCATCTGATGAATGCAGTGAAGTAAAAAGTACAATATCTATCTCTTAGATGTGGTGTAGCAGAAGTATAAAGTAGCTTAAAATGGAAGTACACAAGCAAAGTACTTCAAATTTGCACTTAGGTAAATTACTTGAGTATATGTACGTGTACTAGTTGCATTCCACCACTTACACACACACACACACACACACACACACACACACACACAGATGTAATAGCCAGAGTTATAGTCGAAACCTCGACTGTCAGGAACCAAGACAGAACAAAAAAAAACCATAAAACAAACACTCCTGCCTCACAACGTGATAAGCGTGTTAACATGAGAAAAATGCTGACCTGTGCCAAGGGAGCGGCAGGCGTTCACTGTGTGAGTCACTCTGATTACAGACGTCTGTTTGTGACAAAGACTCCCGTCTGTGTGAATCTGGATGGAAAGAAAGGAGAGAGTTCAGTGGCATTCAAGCAGTCATTACATAATCACACCTGGAAAGGTACGGCTGTGGTTCAGAAGGGCTCCGGCGTTACGCAAGGACAACTCTGTTCTCAGGCAGACCGGGTGAAATAAAAGAGGTGTGACAACAAATGTTTACTAGAAAAGAAAGTGATTTATTACAGGGACTTAAATTATAAAGCAACTTCGTTGACAAAAACAAAAACAACAAAATCATTCCCAAATGATTTATGTGAATGTTAAATATATCACACTTCATCATCACAAGTTATTTTGAATTGTTCAGTATAACAATGCATATTGTCAGTGTTGCATCCAGAAAAAGATTCTTCTTTCCATCAATATTTGAATTTAAATTTGATTTACAGTTTATATTAGAGCTGCAGCGATTATTAGATCAATCCATTCATCGCTCAAAATAAAATATATCTGCATCTATTTTGATGTCGATTAATTGTTGGACTAACTTTTCAAGTAAAAATACCCAACATTTGATGATTCCAGGTTCTCAAATGTGATAATTTGCTGCTTCTCTTGGTCTTTTCATAGTAAATTGAATATTTTCACGACCATTTAATGTCGTCACATTGTGCTCTAGGACACTGCGACAAAGTTTTTTCACTGTTTTAGAGTTTTACAGACCAAACAATTAATCGATGATGAAAACAATCACTAGTTGCAGCCGTAGTTCACATACTGTAATTCCCTAAACCATCTCAATACAGAATAAAACAGTCAGGGTGGTAACGTGTTTTCATGTTGACACAACTTTGGAAAAACATGTCACAAGTGTTTGTAATGGATGTGCAGAACAAACAGAGACAGATGAGGACAGGACAAACACCGCACAGACTCAAGGTTTTAAACTTCCCCTCCAACATTCCCTCTAGTTATAAAAAAGACCTTGGGTTTTATAAACTACAAAAAAAACACACACACACATTTAGAAAAGCTGTACTTTTGTTTTGATAAGAGATAACAAAAAAATGTGAGTGACAAAGATAACATCAAGGTCAGAAAAGTAACCAGGAAATTCAGACCTGCCATCCGAAACCTCTGAGATACATATCTTATGTAATATGTTAATAATGATGAATGTGATGTGCATGGCTCTCACATCCACGTCCACTAAACGCAGTCGATGTGTTTTAATTTAAAAGAAAAACTGTAAAAGCAGATAAGCAAACATTATAAATAAAATTAAAAAACAAAACAGAGAAAATCTGGCTTGATTCTGCCTCCCTGATTCCTGTACACCTCGCCACTGTCAACTGTCCAATAAAGGCGAAAATGCCCCAAAATAATCTTAAAACAAACAAAAAAAAAAAAAGAAGAAGTAATGTGTTAAGCGGTCAGTTACTAATGCTTTCTAAGTTGTTGCATTTTTTTTTTAAATGTCTTTTGGTAAAACGTTCCAAAGTTGAAGAAATTTAGGAGCACAGATACTGAAAGCCCCACTCCTAATTTTCTGTCTTTGGGTGTAGTTGTGAACCTCTAACAAACTAGCAGCAGCGCAAATTAACAGCAGTACAGAAATCAACACTGTGTATCTGAAGATAGCATCCAAGAAACGCCCATATAATAAAAACAGCAGAGGATCAAAACAGCTTCCCTGAGGAACACCAAAACATACTGTATGTCATTATCTCTATGTTGTTCTCAGTGGGTGGGTTAACTTGCAGAAGTGTAAATTGTAACAAGAAGTAATGTGTTAAGCGGACAATTATAAATGCTTTCTGAGTTTGTTTATTTTTTAATTGTCTTTTGGTACAATGTTCCAAAGTTAAAGAAATTTAGGAGCACAGATTGCCCCACTCCTAGTTTGTTGTTTTTGGGTGTAGCTGTGAACTTCTAACAAACTGGCAGCAGCCACAGACTGCAGCTACAGAAATCAGAATTGTGTATCTGAAGATAACATCCAAGAAATATACATATAACAAAAACGGCGGAGGATCAAAACAGCTTCCCTGAGGAACACCGAAACATACTGCATGTCGTTATCTCTATGTTGTTCCCAGTGGATGGATGAAAAATCCTTTTGACTTGCAAAAGTGTAAAATGTAACTTCATTTAAGACAGACCTTCATTTAAACCTCTTTTATATCTCACAATAACCTGACCATATAACACAGGAACACTATCTAGTGACTGCAAAGTGACCATCATCAACTCCCACTTTAGGGGAACCAGATTAAGATTTGAGATTACTCATACACAGATCCCTCTTTCAAATTAGGGCTAGGCTGTTGTGGCAGACTGATATTTCTTCAGCTCTGACTGCAACTAAAAAACAGGCTACTAAACCTGCAGTGTACCCCCATATTTTTTCTGTATAATCCATGTTTTTATACAACAGAAGCCGACGCAACTACACTTATTTTCACAGGCTGGACTTTAGTGGTAAGTGTTTTGTAACTGTGTAGGGTTAAAATCTATCAAGTTTAACAGCAGCTAACAGAGAATATATATTTTAATACTTCATCCTTTTCACATTTTAAGGTACTTTCAGAATATTCAAGCAGCAAATGCCCCGCATCAGCCACCATGGGTGATTTTTCTCCAGTGCACACTGAGAGAAACAAACTATAGAAAAATTTCAATAAAGTAGAACCCTGAAACAGCTCCACACAAACTCTGAATCCACAAAAACAATGAATACAATCAGATGAAAACAGACTGGTAGAGTATAGAGATGTATAAGGCCTGCTGCAAGTTACGTGCTTGTAGTAATAAATTAGAACAAATCCCAGCTGGATAAATTGTTAATTTACCAATGTGCAGTACAAATTTATTGCTTCATAGTTAAAAATGTCCCCCAAAAATGAGATCAAGGAGGCAAAAAACTAATTTACGGGAAGTGTCTAGTTTTTAGTCTCCCAAGAAGAAAGTTTCATACTTTTCAGTATGACTTTTTTTGTCCTTTTATTCCCTGTTAAATTGCAAAATGGCTTTGAAACAGCTTATAGTTGTAATTATTATGTTCTGAACAGACATAAAAGCCTTATGGTCACAAGAGACATCATGTGTTGACGAGGCTGTGCAAACAAACTGTCAACAAACGCCACAAGAAGAGGAGAGGCTATGACTAATTAAATATATCTATATAATTTTTAGTCTCCCAAGATAAGAATTCAGGAAAAGTTCAATTAATGCTGCTTCAGCATTAAAATAATCAATTAAAAGAAACAAAATCTCAGTGCAGAATAAGAATATCTGCAAACCCATATCATCTCTTCCCAGTCCAAACAGAAATCTGGAGCGAGGCATCCCCCGCCTCTTTGCTCCAACAGTAGAAGACCTCTTTCAATGTGTGCTGTAAAAGTATGTAAAGCAGGACGGTGCTGAAAAAGGCAGCGAGTTCTCAGCAAACATTTCCAGGATGAAAAATATAAAAATAAATCTTTTTCTGTCCTCTAGTGTCTTTTCAGTCCGCTCACTCTCCTCTCCGACCGACCAGCCTGTGGAAGATGGAGTGGTCAGTCTGGCAGAGAGCAGCTGGGGTGTCAAACTCCTCCACCTTCCCAGCTCGCATCACCAGTACCCTGTCGCAGTCCATGATGGTGTTGATCCTGGAGACAAAAACACAGACAAAAAAAGGATATTTTGTTCCAACTCAGCTCCGTCTTCACTACATCTCATGCTCCATTCTAGCCTCACTTGGGAACAAGACCCCAAAATACTTGAACTCCTTTGGTTGGGGCAGTAACTCTCTACTTTGCCAGGTTGGGTTGGCCAGGTTACAGTACATAATATCTTGAAAAATAGGAGTTGATTTTTTCAGACATTTGCATCTGAAAATCTTTTACCTGTGTGCAATAGTGAGGACGGTCTTGTCCTGAAACTTCTCTCTGATGGTCTGCTGCAGCAGTTTGTCTGTCTTTTGATCCACGCTGGCTGTGGCTTCATCAATACACAGGACCTACACGACAGGAAAACACATGTTCTAGTGTGACCTGGAGCTCATTCACCAGAAACAGAAGTTACATCAGTGCAGGAAACACTGAGGATCAAAGTAAGAAGGAAGCAGACAAACACTGCAAAGGGCAAAAGGTTTAGTGCTCGTGTTGCTGTGCAAAGGAAGTAGCAGCACTTGTAAGTCAACAGACACTCAAATGTAAATACAAACATGTCATTACAAAGGGAGTGTTCAAAGATACACAGCTTTTGTGTACTTTAGATTTATTCATAAGGAAACTGGAGGTAAGCTGTCAGTCGGAGTTTAAAAAAAAAGTCTTTCAAAAGCACAAAAGTTTTGGCTTATGTCTGTCTCAGTGTGCGATTGTCATGTCTAAGCACCTCTGAGCAGGCGAGGAGTGTGATAAAAATAGAACAGATTACAAGAAACAGGTGTGGCAGCACATTAAATTATAACCATTAACACTTCTGTGAAATAAGACCCAGCTTTTAATACTACTTATGACCCATGCAATGTGTTTGCTGTAGTTTTTCTTGTAAAATTTCCCACCTACACGTGAAGGATTGCCAGGAATTTATGCAGCATGTAATCCAGCGCTGCTGTTTGTGAGTTTTTTCTCACTGTTATCAGCCTCATTGTTTAATCTTCACTCTCCCTCAAACTGCTGCTGCTGCTTCACATTAAAAGCATTTAACTCAACGCTGAACTCGATTGCTTGTTCAAAAAAGTGCATCCACAAAACAAATCATGGTCTTTTTTAACAGTTTTAAATGTTGCACGGGGTAATGGAGTAAGACAGAGCAGCCACAGTTAGCTGTTAGATTAAGGGCTGCACACCTCACGCTCCTGCTGTGGAGTGGAAAACTCACATGCAGCATGAAATTAGATACTGGTTGCTCATGGCGTGATGGAAAACGCCCAATTTTTGACTGACTCTTCATAACAACACAAGCTCGTTTGGCTGCACTGTAAACAGATGCATCACCTGATTTTCTGTTGTAATTTTAAAAAAATTGCTCAAGGAGAGTTTACTGTCATTTTAAACACACTGCATTGAAATCTTAAAAAATACAAGACAACCTTAAAGGGGCAATTCACCCTAAAATAAAAAATACATGTTTCCTCTCACCTATAGTGCTCTTTATCAGTGTAGATTGTTTTGGTGTGAGTTGCAGACTCACAATAATCTACAGATGTTGTAAACAGTTTCAAGCAGGAACCATTTTCTATCTACTGAATTACACCACCAACTGTATCACCATGCAGAAGGAAGTGTGAATCTACTGCTAGCTCATGTCGCATCACTGAACTCTTCTCTTTCCAGAAATCATGACCCAGTTACTCAAGATAATCCACAGACTTTGTTGTGAGCAGTTTCATGTAGGATTTTCTTTCCTACTGAACTACACCCACCAACCGTATCACTGAGAAGTAGGAAAAATGCATCTGCATGCATTGTCATAACCCTTTGGTAATGTAAACCTACGTGACACTCGAAGCTCAACAACAAACACCATATATGTGAACGTGTGATAGTTGTGGTATCATAACAGCCTGTCACAGGTTACAGCGTGATGATTAGAACTCAGTCATTTAGGATTTTACTAAAAGAAGATTTATATATATATAGATCCCAGGGGACATTTTTTGTATTTGGGAGCAGTTAGAGTTGTTGTTCACAAACTAAAGGAATGAGAGATCATTTTTCTTTAGATTTTACTGAATATTTTAAAGGAAAACTGTAAAACTATATCACTTATTTTGTTACAATTTTTACTAATTTGTCATTTTATCAAAAATATTGTCATTGGAAAAATACCCTGAAACACTGTGATATTATTTTAGGGCTTTATGGCGCACCCTTAGCAGTACTAAAGTTGGCAATTTAGTTCAGTAAAATGAAAATCATTCCAACATGACACTGCTCCTGACAAGGTCTGTCAATCATCTTGAGTAACCAGGTCATGGTTTCTGGAAAGAGACACTGATGTTGAGTTTTTCAAATGTATTTTTGGCACCACAAGCTAAATGCCATCTAGTGCCAATCTACTGGAGAGAGGGCAGAGATATCTCCAACAATCTACACTGATAAAAAGCCCTACAAGTAAGAGGAATGTGTATTTTTGATGCTGGGGTAAAATGTCACTTTATTTTATATATAAAACAGCATCATGAGTTAAAGGGGAAAAAAAGAAAGAAAGAAAGAAGCTCATATAATAATACAACTTTGATCTGCTGCACCCAGACGGGCACAATGTAAGCAGCTGCTCTGTGTTGGAGTTAATAATACAGGTGAGGTCTCACCTTGGCCTGGGTCAGCAGAGCTCTGGCCAAACACAGCAGCTGTCTCTGTCCCACAGAGAAAGATTTTCCTCTCTCCCAACCTCAGCATCCAGACCACCTGACACACAATAAATATACACACATGAACGTAAAACACAAGGCATGAGGAGCGGTTCTGAATCTGACACCATCATCTCTCATTTCTGCTGACACATCAATTTAAAGGATGCTGTATGTCGCACAAAATCAGCTGCAGAGGTACACTGTAAAAAGAGAGAAGTCATTTTGACTTAAGGTTAGTGTCTGGGCTGCCTTGAAAATTTAAGTTGACTGAATTTTAGGAGACAAGTTGAGGTAATTTGGTAATGACTGAACTTGTCTTCTCAATGTCAGCCAGATTAAAAATATAAGGCAGCCCAACACTAACTTTTTAAGCTTAAAACAAATAGTTTCTTTTTGCAGTGTGGCACACCTGAAGCCGCACCAGCCCAGGTCACTTGTTTGTGTTAATGTTGATATCCTAGTCCTACAGAGAGAGTTTAAGGTGGATATTTTCATGCATCCAAAACTTAACACGATGCAATAAATGCTCTTAAACATTACATTACATTATTCATTTACATGGCTGTGGATGTTTGTTTGCTTTGTGTTTTTTTGCAGTGTCTTTTTGCTGCACTGATCAGAGGTAGCACTCCTAATTTGATTGTATACTGCACAATGATAATAATGGCTTTCTAGTCTATTCTCCGGTCTTTTCTTTTCTCTCAAAGATAAATAAAAACACAAGAGAGGAGGAGGAGAATGAAATTAAAGAAGGCAAAGATGCTAAGTGGATCATACCTATGACTTGATCTTATGTAACATAATCACACAGCATCCTGTGACCTGAGCTGGATGTACCATTCCTTCAGATGTTCTGGATCAAAAATCACATTCACCAACAGAGACATTCTGTAACTGTAACTGTCCACCAGACCACACAGGAATGATGAAGGGTGGAGTGGACTTTGTGAATCAAAAGACTGTGAGACAGGTGGATTCATTCAAAACAGACACACACCTTGGTTTAATAAGCATTGCTCTGCCCATCCTTAATTCACTGTCATCCCATGTTATCGTCATTAAAGCTTTCCCATTACACCTTTTCATGCCTCTGTCTCAGGTCTCTCACCCATCCTGCTGACCACAGAGCTGAGGTGGCACTGGTCCACCACGTCCAGCAGCTGCTGGTCAGCGTGTCGCCCACACGGGTCCAGATTCTCCCTGATGGTCCCGCTGAACAGGAAGGGGTCCTGGGGAATAATGGCCAACCTGGACCTGCAGAGGGCGCCACCACAACACACAAAAGTGTCAGCTTTGACCTGTGACTGACTGCTTTTACTTCACTGTGCAGCAGCATCAATGTGAGAAAAACAATTATATGGCGATCTCTGTGTATACAGCTGCTTAAAAGGATAGTTCAGTTTTTTGACGCAGGGTTGTAAAAGGTTCTCATCCATAGACAGTATATTACAAACAGCAGATCTCAGTCAGCACAACCCCACTTTGGAGAAGTCTGCTGGAAGTTTGACATGAAAGCTAAGCAGTCTACTGCTGCGTACAGGGTCAGTAACAAAATGTATTTTACTACCTAAAAAGGATCCCACCTAAAAAGATCAATATCATTTCAAGTGTATGCTATATTGAGATATTTTCACTGCATCACCTCAGTGTCAGACAGTGATTTCACACGGGAAAATGGAGCTGTTATATTGCTCTCTTCAAAGCCAGACTCCATTGAGAAAACAAGTGCTTTAACATTGCTGAACACAGGAACTGCTGGTTTGCTGCATCAATCAGTTATTTTGTTTGTGTTGTTGAACAACTGTTAGCATGTAAAAGGGTTAGTTCAGATTCACTGAAGCCACACAATAACACAAACTAACTGGCTGATCAAAGCAGCGGTAGACCACAAGCCACCGTGTTCATCAAGCTTAAATTGCAGATTTTCTCAATGGAGTCTGGTGGCTTTGAACTGAAGTCATTCACGCCTTTCCCATCAGAACAGGCTGACTGGAAGGTATAGGCCTAAAAATACTGTCTTTACAGAGTTCATTTAAACTGATATTTGATTTTGTTGCTGACCCCTCCACAGCAGCAGATCACTTAGCTTCCATGTCAGACTCATGTCTGCTTCTCCAAACTAGGGGCGTGCCAACTGACATCTACTATTTCTCAATTTTCAATTTTATTAATAAATGTCAAATGTCACCTTTGACTAGAACACATTCACACTGACGCTATTTGGTCTGCTTTAAACAAACCCTGGTCCACTTCCATGGATAGTTCGGTTCGTTTAGAGTGGTGGGAATGCTAATTCGAACTCTGGTGCCGACCAAATGAGCGAACCCTGGTGCGCTTGAAAACTGGGGGTCTTGGTTCACTAGCAAGTGAACCCTGGTGCGGTTTGCTTACAGTGGGAAATGCAAACAGACTATCCAGTGAACCAAAGAGAGGAAGTGAACCAAAGAGAGGAAGTGATGTAGAGCACAGTGCATTTTGGGTCGAAAAAAAAACCTGCCAATGGGGTGAACCCGGAGAAGCAGAGATAAAAAAAAAAAAAAGTTGGAAAATGTCTCATGGGCAGATGTGTATGTGTAGACTATATATCGCAGTTGCTTGTGGCTACCCACAATGGATTTCCGTTTTCGGTCCTGGCCAATCAATGAGCCGGGTTTTCTTCCTCATCAGTGGTCATTTTGGGTGGTGGCTTCGATACAACTTAGTACTGGGTTATTTCAGTTGACACCTTAAAGGTGTCAAGTATCGATACCAGGCCATAAAAAAATGTGTGGAGATTCAGAAAACTGAAGGCAAAGTCTAACAGTGAGAAATTATCTAATGACTGGCCGTGATCTTGTTTTTTAACTCTAACAAGATGTACTCAGGGTTTTATGACATGATGTCACTGATGTATATTGTTTTATGTGCCCTTGTTTTGGGGATTTTAGTATTTGTCTTTGTATATTTTATAACATGTTTTATGTATTGATTATGTTTCATGTTCATGTCTGTGCTCTGTGTTTAACCTGGCTGCGAGACAAAGTTCCTACTTGTTTAAATGCTAATCAGAATGAAATTTGAAGCCAGTTTCTAAATTATAATACATAAGAAACTGAAAACAAACAGAAAGTCTGGGCTGTGACCTCATTGGAAAATGACAAAAACAAGCTGCATTTTCAAGACCCTAAAGGCTGAAATTTAGACTTCAAATCATTTCAAGTTTGTCACCATGACAAGATGGGTTATGTTCTCGTTTTTGTTGTTTTGGGGGGTGTTTGGCAGAAATTTTGGCCACAACTTACCAGATTTTGGTGAAGTTTCAGGAATTTCTTAGGATTTCATAACACTGCTAGATTTTTTTTGTATTTTTAGATGTTTTCAAATTTTTCTCATGAGTTACTGCTCTCACATGACTTAAAAAAATCCAACACATATCCCACTGCTCTTGTTTTGTTCTGTGTTTGTGCAGCCTTGTTGGAAGTACACTCTCTCTGTGTGACTTCTAGTTTTGATAGCATTTAATCACAACAGCAGTGTCTCAGGGGTTTTAAAAAATAGTCAGAGCATTGGACAAGGGGACCAGGAAATCTTTCAAAAAACTGGAAAGAAAAAAGTAAAGAAATCTGGAGACAAAACACCAGAAAGTGAACTCCCTCCTAGAGATAACAAAACACTGTCACAACAACTATACGTACACTGGAGCTGCGGATACCCTATAACTCTCAAACTGTGTTGATTGACCGGCGTTTGCTCACAATGCAAACCCACCACCACTTCAGGCGTACCTGAGCTGAGCCATGCCCACAGTGCTGATGTCCAGCCCATCCAGGAGAATCTGACCCTGGTTCAGCTCCACCATACGGAACAGGGCCAGGAACAAGGTGGACTTTCCAGAGCCCGTACGTCCCACGATGCCCACCTTCTCCCAGTCGCACCACCAGCTCCCCCGTCCAGGGCGTTAGGAAGACCGTCCCTGTAGGCCAAAACCACGCCGCGGAACTCCAACCAGCCCTGCTCGGGCCACGCCGGGGGCAGCTGGTGTCGAAACAGCAGTGACAAGTCATATTTATTAAGCATACAGTGAATATGATTTTATCCACCCTCAAACATGTTAACGTTGTTTAAACATACCAGCGGACTAACTTTATTTTTTGCATTTCATTTGTGGAATGGAAGTAAAACAGTTTCACTAATGAGACATCAAAATTTAGAAAAGATCTACAGCAATGCCACAATGCTCATGTTCTCCATCACACCCCTCTTTACGAACCGATAATCAGTCTGAGTTCATGGGAGTGCAGCAGTGGGTCTGACCTGTGTGTTCTGGTGCTGTGGCTCGGTGGGAAGGCCGTGGAGTACTCCTCGGTTCTCTCCACACTCACCACTGCATCTCCGTCTGGGTGAAGCTGAGTATGATCCGCACAGCAGGTTGTGATGGACAGGGCGTAGGACAGGGACAGACCCACCAGACCTGAAGCCAGACAGCAACACACATCATGGAACTGACCCAGCTCACATCACTGGCGCACAGCCACCGAACTCAGACGCAGACTCACCAGGATCGACAGAGTTATACTGGTGCTGGATGACAGCGATCACGCCGAGGCCGGTCACCACAGCAACGCCAATCAGCTGCAGGCGGATGCTCAGCCACTGGCTGGCGGCGTTGCTAAGGAACAGGCAGCGTTGGTTCTGCTCCAGACGCTTGGTGATCTCCTCTTCAAACCTGGAACAAGATGAGTCCTTTAGTCTGTGACTGTGCTACAAGTGATAATTCTAAAGGGGATTGAACTTTTCCTTATTTGATGTCATATATATTTATATAACTGTACAATCGGATGTTCATATTAGTAGAAGATCATTCTGAATACTCTCTTTCCAATAGTTTGTTTCTGCTTTAGAGACAAGTTGATGCCAGCTAGTGAGTGATTTCTGTAATCAAATCAAACATACCTGGGAAAAAGATTTAAACACTGCATTGTCAAACAGTGCGTGGGACTCTATCCTCAAGCTGGTTAACTCATCACCTCTCTGTGCTCGCCACTGTCTAGTACAGTTTAAAGACATAATGAAGCAGTGGTTAGGGCATCTGTAGCTTCTGTTATTTGACGTATCTCTAAGTGAAACAAAACAGGAGCAGGGTATAATTTCAGAGGGAATTTTTCCCAGATGATTAGTTATTGTTTTCTCATTCAGCACCCTTTTGCTTTTGTGACAGCACGCAGTAGTCTTGGAGTAGCCTGTCAACTGATTCGACCACCTCAGGTGCGACGGGGACGATGGAAGATGTATCAGCAATGGATATCAGCTGATCTCTTCTTATCATATATTTTTCTGTTGTCCTGTCTCTCACCTGGCAGATGCACCGCTGGCCCTGATGGTTCCCAGCCCGGTCAGTGTCTCAGAGAAGTGCGAGTACACGGCGACAGAGTGATGCTGCACAGGCGCTTCAGCTCTCGAGACGCCGGTAGAACCTCTGTGTGTGGTGGTAGACCAGAGCCAGGGGCAGCAGCAGCACTAGGACCCAGGGGAGGCCATAGCTTATCACCACTATCATGCCCAGCAGGCCGAAGACGTTGGCCAGCAGGATGTTCAGGATGAACGGCAGGGCATCGTCCACGGTGTACAGGTCTGAAGAAAAGCGGTTTAGAATGCGTCCCATCGGGGTGGTGTCGAAGAAGGTCACTGTGGCCTGAGGGGGGGCATGGAGACAGGAAGTTAAGACTGTTTAACTTTCAAATAAACCCAGGTAGTTAAATATGAAATGTCTTGAAGCCACACTAAGCAATATTTTTATTTGGACAATGGACCACATGACTACTTATATAAATAGTGTCGTTCATAGTGATGAACCAACAGAAAATTAAAAGGAATAGTTCACCAAATAAACAATATAAACTGTCGTGCTCACCTCCCTCGGCTCTCTGTGGTCAGAGAAAAAGTTCTCCATTGATGACGTTAAGAGCCCAAAAGTGAAAGCATTTCAGTGCAAACAGACGTCAATGGAGGCGAAATAAAAGACGGTAAAAGTGGTTATAAAATGTCCTCCAGGAGGACCTGGAAAATGTTGCTGGGAGAGGACGTCTGGAGGACTTTGCTCAGCCTGCTGCCCCCGTGACCCAGGTTCCCCTGAGCTCTACAGAACTTTTTAACAACTTTAAGCTCTCAACGTGTCATTTCCAGCCACAGCGGTCAACTGTTTTCAGCTAAAAAGCTCTACACGTCCAGGACCAAATAGCAGACAGACAAAACTAAAGCCCAGCTGGTGGAGAAAGTAGAATATTTATTAACATATGCAAGCCAAATATTTCCCTCAGTGGGGTTCCTGACCCTCAGGTTGGGATCTAGAAGATAAAGTTGAGACCAAAACAAGGACAGTGAATATTGGCAACCACTCTCCAAACTGATTGGCAACGTTGCTTTGTGTTGGTTAATGTTTTGTTTCTTATGCCTCTAAGAGGCCAATAAAACCATCTGATGCAGGTTTAAAGCTGCAAAATTTGATAACAGACACACAAACCTGTCATATTGTTTACCTATAATGTTGTTAAAGCTAACTCGGTAGCCAACAATTGCCTTCTTACACCTTCAGCAGACACAGAAAACATTAAGCAAAAAAAAGAAAGTCGCTCTGCTCTCCTTACACACAAAACGTTTCATTATCTGCACTGGTTTGGTCTCTATCAACAACCCGAGGTCAAGAATGTCACTAAGTGTCACAAAATAAATTGTAGAGGCCATAAGCTGATTAATAAGATGGGAAAGAGGATAAAAATCTGATTTTGCTTAACTTTTATTACTCTGTAGTTTTGCTTTTTCCTCTTATGAATAAATAAATAATTGTGTTTCTCTTCGAAACATTACTCAGATAAAACAAGTCATAAATCAGTCACTAAGTAAATAAATCTCATTAATCTATACTTTATAACTCCCCCCAAAAATTATGAAATTAGTTTTCTCCTGCATGCAGCTTTCATATCTAACAAACAAATATGAGAGAGGTACAAATTTTCTCATCTAACTCTCGACAATCAAGCGAGTAAGTGTATTTCCCAAAATGTAAAACTATTCCTTGAAAAATGTGGCTCAGTAAAGCAGTTTGAGTGTTACACGTCCTGTTCCAGGGTGTCTGAGGCTGAGGGAAGACTATGTTTCAGTAACATCCTCCCAGCAGCGAGTCTGGAGTTTCATACTGGCAACCTTTCAGTCACCAGCCTGGTTCTCTAATCTTCATCTACTGCTGCCAAACATAACAAACACTCAGTCTGCTCGGCTCTCACACCGGGAGCACCGACAGTTGCTCTGGGACTCAGAAGTCAGATGACGCACCTTAAGGACCCGATCCAGAAGTCTGTTGTGGATGGTGGTGGCGGCGCAGATGGCTCCGTAGGCAAAGAGGAAGGCTCGGAGGGCGGTGAAGACGGTGTTGGCCGCAGCGATGGAGCCGTACACCGTCAGGTAAAACTTGACATCAGAGCTCACGTTGCTTGAAGTGAGCGTCTGTGCTGAGGACAGAGGAGACCTGGGTGGGTAGATGTGAATTAAGATTTCAGAGATATGGTTTGGATAAAGACTAGGGGCTGTATTCACAAAGCCTCCTTACACTAAATGTCTGGATCAGATAAAGGTGAGCACACTAGGGCTGCAACTAACGATTGTTTTCATCGTCGACTTATCTGTCGATTATTTCTTCGATTAGTCAACTAATCATTTTATCGAAAAATGTGTTAAAATGGTGAAAACCCCAAAATGATGTCATCTAATGCCTTGTTTCGTACTCACGCCAAAGGGTTTTAATTTACCGTCATGGGAGAGCGTGTAAAGCTGCCAATATCTGAACGTAAGAAGCTGCAATAAGAGTATTTTGGGGGACTTTTACAGTCATCGATTACTCGACTTATCATTGCAGCCCTAGAGCACACAGTAGCATGTGATGGGCAAGCTGGCTGTTTCCAACATGCAAAAGAACATAGGAGAAACACTGATTTGTAGCATGAAACCGCTTTATTCTGTGTTTTTACCGGTTTTAATCACCTGGTCCATTTGTTTAGAGAGGAGGAGACCTCTGCAGATAATTCAGCTCCCAGTAAAAACCTCGTGAACAAAGAACACTTAAGGAAATCTAACCAGGAGAAGTTTCAGCTGGTTGCAATCTGCAATCCTCACTGCAAGATACCACTGATCTCTAATACCGCTTGAAAAACACTTAACACATCAAAGAATTTATTTTTAAAAAGGGGGGAAAATCTTATTGATTGGGCAACTCACATTAGCCCTCCATGTGAGAAGAGAAGCAGGTGAGGTGAGCTGAAGGCATCTGAGGAAGAACAATTTGTTCTGTTGTTTTTCAGCTCTGAGATCCAGTGGGACAGCCACCAGTCAGAAACATTCTTAGATGCTGAATTACAAACAGAAAAGAGAAAAAACAGTGGATTTAAAACAGGACAAGTTTTACTTTTTCTGCCTTAGTCTAAGTCTACAGCCCCTCGAGGTTTCAGTGATATTTACGTGCCAAAAGTGCTGCACAGAGCAAACTTAATTGTGATGATTTACAGACTTTATCAGGCTGTAACGATGCCAAAAGTGTTATGAAGTGATGCATGAACAATTTATATCATTCGCCCCAAAGTGTTTTGTCTGTGCTCGATTCATTGTGTTTATCCAGTGTTGGAACAAGTATTAAGATCTTCGACTAAAGTACATGTAGTAATACCACAGTGTAGAAATATTCTGTTACAAGTAAAGTTCCGCAGTCAAACTCTATTATGTAAAAACACAGAAGTATCAGCTTCAAAACATATAAAACATACTTAAAGTACCACAAGTAAAAGTACTAATGATGCAGAATGGCCCATGTCAAAAAAACATAAAATAATCAAATAAAATAATCATTGATAAAATGAATGTGTTCATTGCTTTAATTTTGCAGCTGGTAAAAGTGGAGCTCATTTTAATGACTTTATCCACTTGGATGCTATGTAGGTTAGCCTATGATAAATAATCTAATCAGTTATTATATGATTTATATTTGGTACTAAAAAATCTTAATCTGCAAAAGCAACTATTAACAAATGTTGTCAAATAAATGCAGTGGAATAAAAAGTACAATGTTTACGAAATGTAGGTGAGCGGAAGTAGAAAGTGGCATAAAATGGAGGTACAAGTACCTCAAAATTAGATTAAATGAATAAATAAATTACAAAAGTACTCTAGTGGAGTTTTTATATTAAAAAATATATCAATTTTTTTTTTTGTGCTTGTTTTCTCATTAGTTGGATCTACTTAGTCATTTCAGACAAACCTATGGACATGAATGAATAACTGAAATAAACACAACCCATTTCTACTTGAGTATCAAGAATCACAACACGTCTGCTGCAGTGCGAACAAAGCCTTGACCAGGAGCATCTGCTGAGCGTCATCATCGTACACAGATCACACTGAAAAGCTGAGCGGTTGATCCAAACCTTGCATGAGGAGCAGAGACATCAGGATGGAGGCGGCCAGCACTCCGCCCACAGCCGACCAGTAGGTCTGGTAAACTCTCCACGCCAGCCCGCCCACCTGCTTCTGTTCCGCCAACGACGGGTCGGGGTCATCGCCCACACGGAGATCAGGGGACGAACTGGGCTCCTCTTCCTCCTGCTCCACGCCATCTGGTTAAAGAGGGCACGTAAAAATAATCAGATTTTATCTACAGTGATACCAAATTGGAGACATGATCAGGCTGAAAGACAATAATTCAGAATAAGAAGGAGAATTCACACAGAAGTTTTGGAGCCATATGTGAAAAGATAATTAATTCAAGAAGGGGCAGCCAGAATGTCTCTGTTTTTTTTATTCAGGATCCCCAAATAAAAAGTGAAAGTCCACAGTGTTCATCAAAGGCAGATTATCATGTGTGAGGAATTTGCCTTGCTGTTTTGTGGGGCTGCCCCCTAACAGTCGACCAAAAAGGTCATTAGTCGGCACGGTTTCATTGGTCGCTGAGGTAACGGAAAAAAACACAAAACATGAAACTTGTCAAAGTAAATAAAATCTATATGACTGGACCACGTAACATTTGCTAATGTGCACTAAATTCAAAGTGCAGCTGTCATTAGTTTTGCAGGTATTAAGTCCGACAGTTATTTATTGGACACGTGAAAACTTTGAACTGGTGATGGCGCTGGATGAAAATTTAAGTCATTACTAAAGTGACTTCAATTTATCTTGAGGAGGGGGATAAAATGTCTGAAGCAATTATGTGGCAATCAATCCAAAAGTTGTGGATATTTCACTCAAAGCCACAAATGTGACCCTCACAGTGGAGCTGGACAAACAGTCAATGAAACATCAGGCGCATAAAAAAAACAGTTGGTGCCAATTCATCAAGTGGACGTTGAGATATTTAACTGAATGAATGAAGACTGTGACCTGCTGATGGGGCTGAAGGAAAAGTCAGAGAATCATTCATTTAAATGCATCCTCTGGGCATCTGAATGAACGTTTTCTGCCAGTCCATCCGTCAGCTGATGTTTTTCAGTCTGGACCAAAGTGATGAAAATCAATACAGTAAAAAAAAAAAAAAGCTGCACTGACACACATCCGTTCTTTTCAGTCAAGCATTTATAACTCAGGATGAACAAACCTTTCTCTTTCATGTTGTGGTCATTCTTCAGTTTTTTGGGCACTGCCTCGACCAGAGGAAGGATTTCTGCAGGTGTGCCTGTTTAACAGCAAAGGAACAGTGTACTCTGTTAGCATGCAGCATTTATAAACTCAACACAAATGTGAAGCACACTAACGATGTTGCTACTCGTTACCTCTTCCATTTATTGCTCAGGGCTTATTTTGAAAGATCAGAAGAAATTTTACAGAGCTTATAAAAGCTCCTGGTCATGGCCAACAGCTCTATAATGAAGTAAGCTACTGTAAGACTTCAATTAAACAGCCAGTAGTCCCTTTTACTAGCCCGGTGTGGCTACACAGTTTGACAAATAAACGCCTGTCTCAGTTAGACACCTGGTCTGGTTGCCAAGCAGTTCGTTTTTGGAAGGAAGTTCTTCGAATGTATAAATCGTGTGGTTGGCTACCTCAAATCATGTGTCCATTCCTCAATCACCCTGTAAGTTATTCATACTCCTCTGGTCCGTAAGGGTCATCAGTAGGGCTGTGCCACATCATCTCACTCGCCATAATTTTTAATATCATATGAAAAATTAATATCGTGATATTCGCGATATTTAGACTTGTTGACACTGAAGTCGAACTGAGATCTTTAAAAAACCAAGATTCAGAACTAAACTGATGGAACGTTGCATTTCTGTGAAAGGAATCAGTTTATGGAACAATCTGAACAAGGAAACCAAAGAATCCAGGTCAAACATTACATTTAAAAGAACAATTAAAGCCAGTATGATAAAGAAATATATTGAAATATGTTAGTTATGTTTGATTGTCATACCCATTGTCATGAAAGGTATAGGGAACTAAAAAGAACTGACTGTTTGTGTTGTAGCAGGCAGCTATTTTATTTTATTTTTGTTTATTTTGTTGTTGTTGTTTTAATTTAAGTGCTTTGTAAATTGATTTTTTTGGAATAAAGGGGCAGATTAAATAAGATTATTCTTCTTTCTGCTCCCTTTCATTCAGATTTGGGAATGTTGTGTTTATATTATATTGGGTTTTTTTTCTTTTTTTCAATGAATGAAAATAAAAATAAATAATAAAAATAAATGTTTCCCACAGCAACAGCAAGCACGGCTGAAGCGAAATTATTACAGACTCTGCGGTGGTTCCAAAAAGAGGAGCAGTTTAGTAGTGTCTGTAGTGGGATTAACATCATATTATACATGTATACTCTTATCGTGACGGCCCACCAGCAGATGGAGACAGTAAATACAATACCTCTCACTGTATGTGATATTCATTCATTGTGCAAAATAGGAAAAAGAATGTTGGACGATTCTGATTCAGTTGATTTTAAGCCGATACCAGCTGATACCGATAACACGCATCACCCGATGACAACAAACCTGATGACACCAACCACGTGACATTTTTGTTTCTACCTGTCCTGATGATCGTTCCGTTGTCCATGAGGACCACCATGTCGGCTTTGTCCACAAACTCTATGCGGTGCGTGCAAAGTATTCTGGTCTTCCCCCTGAGGAGCTCCATGATGCACTTCTTCATGAGGTGTTCGGCCACGTCGCTATCGACCGCTGCCAACGGATCATCAAGGAGGTAGATGTCTTTGTTCTGGAAAAAAAATGAGAGCGTTGCATCACATGATGCACCTGATGATTAGGGTTTCATTGTTATATGCTTAAACTATAAGGCATGTTCACCAGATAGACGTTTGGCTTATGGTCTCATTCAGTGACAAGATTAGGTGTCATGTCACACAGACCCCCAGCTTCCTATTCAGCTTTGGATTTGCACCTTACCATCAACCTGTTTATTTTTATGATCCTCACTGTTAACTGTTAAATTCTGTCTTGTGAATATTTTGACTTTTCACCTTACCATTAGCCTTTATAACATTTCTGGCATTGTGTATATTTGGTTTAGCACCTTACTGTTAGCCTTACTGAATAAGACCACTACTAGCACCCCGTCACTTTAATCCGTCTGGGACAATAAAGTTTATTCTACTCTTCTCTACCCTTTGTTGCTTATGTCTTGTTTATTTTGCACCTTCTTGATTTTCAGAGGAGGCCCTGCCTTCCTGCTCCTTGTGTAATCGAGCTGGTGGCAGTAGCGCAGCAGTACAAGTATTTGGACGTGAGCACTGACGGCATCTGTAAGAAGGCAAACCAAGGCTTGTTCTTTTTAAGGAAGCTGAGGAGTTTCGATGTAGAAGGGCAATCATGAAGTTGCTCTGCTTTTATTGAGTCTGTTCTTTCTTTTAACATTGTTTGTTGGTTTGGTAATCTGAGCCTTCGGAAGTCGGAAAAAGTAGTCCCTGTTTTCTGCAGACTAACACTTGTTTGCATGTCTCTCTGAGTTCAAAGCAGACGGCCGGTGTGTGCAGAGGACTGACCATGTAAACAGCTCTGGCGAGGGCCAGTCGAGCCTTCTGTCCTCCACTCAGAGTCACGCCGTTCTCTCCCACCTCTGTCTTGTCACCGTTTGGCAAAACCTGAAGACACATTTTAGAGCATGTTTATTATAAATGTTGAAGAGTAACACAAACTGCATGCAAAGCAAAAAACTCTTTGACTGTTTAGATATGAAAAGCTGAAGTGTGTTTTGACATCAGCCTCCTCGGCTTTAATATGCTTTGGTCTGAGATTAGCTCATGTGAAAAGCTCAGTGAGTGTCCAAACTGATAAAAATTCATCATCTGGGTCAATGCACATGCATGTGATGGATTCAACATGACACCTAAATATAATGCTTTTCAGACCTTTCCAAATTAATTTTATTTCAAATTCAAATTAATACATTTTTAAATAAATAATTCAATTAAATAATAAATTAATTAAATAATAATAAATTATTAAAATTATTTCTCTATTTAATAGTGTTATTTATTTATTTATAAAATAATAAATAATTTAATAATCTTTTAATTTAATTCAATTTTAATTGAATTAAATTAATTAAAATTAATTTTCAATCAAATTTAAGACCAAATCATCTTTTTCTTATTCAAACAATGCAAGTATATGGTTGTGTGCAGAGCTGGGGTTTATGTGGGACTATGGTTATGAGAGTGACTTAGGTTAATCTACATTTTGCCAACATTTAAATGCAAGTATAAATTAAAAATGCAGCATGAGGATCAGTGGTAGATTTAAAGATATTCAACATCAGAAATGTGGACTTCATGCAGGACTTATTTTGACAAAAATAAATCAAAAGATGGATAAATGAAATTAGATAAAATGTTTGTGGCAAATACAACCTCACACATTCAAATTTAATCCAATTTAAAAAATAAAAATATTTATTTAAAAAAAATGACACCCTGGTTGATTTAGGAAAAAAATCTAACCAGGTGTTGGACAGAAAATCAATCTGGGGTTCATGAACATCTAAATGTCATAGATCTCTGTCCAGAGGTCGTTAAAGATGTCTCACTCTGGAACAAAGTTTTGGACAGACCAGTGGACTGTCATCTTTAGGGCAAAACGTGAATGTGTCTCATTGTGAACAACCCAAGAATCAATAAGACACTGCAGGTCAGAAATATTCAGGCAGGAACAGACATAAAGGGTGAAGTAACCGTACGTTGAGGTCGTCCGAGAGAGCACAGGCCTCGATCACTGCCTGGTAGAAGACAGGATCATAGTCTTTGCCAAACAGGATGTTGTCCCGAACTGACGCGTGCTGGATCCACGGCTCCTGAGACGCCAGACCGAAGCCGGCCTCTCTGTCAGCAACGTACACCACACCGCTCAGCCTGAACAGACAGAGGGAAGACTGGTGAGCCACAGTATGTCTTAATACTAAGATACTTAAGCTCTGAAAAAGAAAACATCAAAGAGTGTTGTCTCAAAACATCGTTTTTATATCAAAATATATTCTTTCGTTATCGTTTAAAGTCGCTTTTATGAAGGACAGAAAAGTCTAGTTCGAATTACAGTTGAGACAAAAAATATCCTCTATGGTAGTAAATGTTTACCAAAAAAAATTCAAGTAAATTAATTTGTAAAGTTGTAAGATACTCCCTAATGTCCCTACTCAACAAACATTTATTAATTTATCTCTGATAGAATATTATCTAAAATCTCCACAATGCAAGAAAACCTTATGAATAAAATTCATAGTAAGGTCAAACGGAATATCATACATATATTATTATTATTTTTTTAAACTTGGTTTTTATTTCAATTTCAGCAACTTATACAATCACTGTCAGAATTTCTATGCTGTTTTTTTATTTTTTATTTTACAGCTGTGCCTGTGGCTTACTGGCAAACACATTCCAGCTTTAAGCGTTAAATTTGAAATAAAACATTCAACATCAACACATCTAGATACATGGTTTTCACTGGACAGGAAGGGATGAAAAACTGTAATCTGAAAAAAGTAACTTAAACTGTCAGACAAATGTAGTGGAGTAAAACGTACAATATTTACCTCTGTGATGTAGCTGAGTAGACGTATAAAGTCACATAAAATGAAAATACTCAAGTATAGAACAAGTGCCTTGACTTTATAATCAAGCACAGTAGTTGAGTAAATGTACTTAGTTACTTTCCACCACTGGAGGCAGTTTACCTGTTCAGTTCTCCAGTGAGAGCAGCCAGTAACGAACTCTTCCCACAGCCAACCTTCCCCACCACAACAACCAGAGCCCTGAGACAGACAGACGAGACGTCAACACTGTGACACACTGACAGCAAGAAACAACATTAAAAACTATTTTCAGATGGATAAACAAAAAGATTTTTAATGCAAACTGGATCTGAATTTTGGTCAGGTGACCAATCGTTTTAATTTGACTTCAGCTGTATGTTAAAGACACACCACTGAAATGTAGAGTCAAGCTTTTAGTTATCATTTAATTGCTTTTTACACAACAACTGAAGCTCAATTAAGTTTCTTTACAAGTGTTTTGGGAAATAAATTACAGTATTTAAATCCAGAGTGCTGGACTGTAACCTATAAATGAATGTCCTGAATATTCAAGCCCTCAAGGGGGGAGAGACCACAGTGATGGAGGAGCTGCTTGGAGTGTGGAAGAGCTGTGGCAGAAAATCCTAGGAGGTGTCCAAGAACAGTTTCTGGAGTGGACGCTCCGATTAAAAAGGAACTGAGCATTCAGAGGAGGGATCAAAGTTAGCACGCTGCTGGAGGCAAGGGAGATGCTGCAAGTTGACACACAGGCCTAAGCAAGCCTCGACAGTATTTGTGTAATTGTTCTCACTGCCAGAGGGGGGAGACAAAATATCCGCACTGCAGGTTTAATATTCAGAATGTTTTTTATCAGTACTGTACTGGGATTGTTTTGTGTCAGTGGCGTCTGACTATACTTCTATCTTTGATTATAGTTTGACCCTATGTTTCAAGTTCTTTCTGGCTTTAGGGGAAATTTGGTTTCAATTAGACTTTTAAATTCACTCTGCACTGTTTTAGCTGCTGTGCTGAACCAATACTGCAGGGTTATAAAGACCAGAGAACATGAGGGCAGTAAAGTAATTCACATGCATTAACGGTCCAGGGTGTAGGATTCATGGCATCTAGTGGATTGCAACCGACTGAAACCTCTCATGTGTGAGACATCATGAAAACCCCGATGGCCTTATCTAGAGTCAGTGCTTGGTTTGTCCATTCTAGGCTACTGTAGAAACAACAAAGTGATCTCTATAAACAAGGACTCGCTCCACATGCACAGCAGATACAGAATGACACACTGACAGTTTCCGTAATTATGTACAGCATCCCATACCATGACTTAGTCATACCAAAAAAGTCATACCATTTTAGCCATTTTAAGCATTTTTGTGTGTTATAGCGCCACCCAGTTGCCAATTAGAGTTAAATTTCTCCAGTCACCTTGAGGCGTCCTGTTCTACATATCTACCAAGTTTAGTAAAAATCCATATGGCGGTTAGGCCTAGATAAGAAATGAGCTCTCTAGCGCCCCCATTTTGTTTGATGGGGTCAATAATGGAGGGGTCCCCTCAGATTATGTGTGGTCATATGCCTACAAAGTTGCGTGGTGATGGGTGAAACCCTTGAGATGTTATACACCTTTATGTGATGAGCCACGCCCTCCGCAATATTCATTGCCTTATAGAAGCTCAGTTTTAGGAAGTTTTCCAACTTTTGCCAAGAGGGAACTTTAGATATTGGTCCCTAGATTATGTTCACCCAGTTTCATGCAGATCGCTCAAACTTCCTAGGAAGAGATCCATTTGAAGTGTTTTTCAAAACATTCAAAATGGCGGAAAATCTATATAAGCGGAAGTTATGGGTTCTTGAGGCAAATGTGTTCCTCATGAGGAGAGACATCTCTGTGCAAAGTTTCATGTCTCTACGACATACGGGGCATGAGATATGCCCATTCAAAGATTGACATTTCAATCGGTTGCTATAGCGCCTCCCTTTGCCCCCCATATTGCTTCATTGGCATCCTCCCATGACCCTCTACCACTGTGCCAAATTTCACATGGATTGACCAAGTCAGTGAGGAGAAAAACGTGGAACAGACACACACACAGACAGTTTTCGTCATTATATAGTAAGGTAAGATTCCTGCTGATACATCCTCTTAAATCCTAAACTCTGCACCTTTAACAGACAGCTCGCACCTTTCTGATGTGCAGAGTGAGACTGTGCAGCAGCAGACTCCCTTTAGCAGCTCCAGTGTGAGTTTCTCCCTCTTTGTTCTGTGTTGGACTGCCGGGCCCATGCCAGGAGAATGACCCCTGGCTCAACAGGATCGATGTCTGGGTGTCTTCAGGAGACACTAGGACAGATATGGAAATTCATTCATTCATTCAGTTTCCGCAACTGCTTATCCTGTTAGGGCGAGAGGCAGGGTTCACCCTGGACAGGTCACCAGACTATCACAGGGCTGACACATAGAGACAGACAACCATTCACACTCACATTCACACCTACAGACAGTTTAGAGTCACCAGTTAACCTGCATGTCTTTGGACTGTGGGAAATGTTGTTTTTAAGGGAGGATTACATAATACTCCTTTAGAATAATAACATTTAATGCAACAGTTTTGGTTATGGTGATCCACAAAATATTTCATGGTGTCAATGGAAAGAGCTGAAAATGCTGTGGATTCTCAAAATGCCTACAGTGGCTGTTTTAAACACAACGACAAAATGGGACCAAATAAATACTACAGTACAACCTGTTTCTGGTCACTGATTAAACACAAACACACACACACAAACATCAGAGCAGCAGCATACCCAGGGCGTAGTACGCCTGCAGATCCTGGTTGGTCAGTTTGAAGAAGCGCTGGATTCGCTCCAGAGACACTTTGGCCTCCAGGATGCCGTTGAGCACCCAGGGGAAAGCGTTGAGTGGGACGATCATCATTCCCACCAGAGCCAGCGTGGTGAACACCTGCAGGGGAGGATACACAGCTGAGTCTGAACTTCACTGAGTCATCAAACACACTATGAACTGCATTTTAAAAGAAAACCTTCTTTATTTTTTTTATTCATCCACTCGAGAGCAGAAGATCTTTTTTTCTAAGACTAGATTTGTGATGTTAATTATGAAAAATTATGAATGTCTGTAACTTGAGTTCAGGTTTGTCAGCATAATGAGAGAATTGGTGACCATGTGCAACAGAGCGCTGACAATATTTTGATTTTAATTCCAACTACACACTGCAGGATATGTGATATAACACCTTCAGTCAGAGAGGGAGCAACTGAAATGGAAAAAAATACTGATCCCATGAAACCTTTACAATCAGAGACATGCAGCTTTGCAAAATTAAAAAAATGTAACATATAATTTAAACATGAGATATAATCAAACTTTATTTTGTTTTGCAAATCATTTTGATTAAGTTTAAGATTCTGTAGGCGTTTACGGTGCACCCTCACTGCTCATACCTAGTTTCTATTTAAAAAAACTAAATCACTCCTGCTGATCATCGAGGGATAAACTGAATTGAAGAAGCTGCAAATCAAATGCAATGTTAGCTTAGCTGTCAAGACTCTTAAAAACTACAGCTGTTTATAAATACTCCTTCCAGCTCACCACATGCGTCATCGCAGTTAAATTTTTAAAGCCCATAAAAAAACATAAAATAAAATAAATGAAGCTTCCCCACCTTGGCTGCAGTCAGCTGGTGTCCTAGCAGCACGTACGTGACGAAGGTGAGGATGGAGATGACCACAGGCAGAGCAGCCCAGGTGTAAACACACATGGCGTCCAGGTACTTGATGGTCTTGAGGTGGGACAGCTCTTGTCGACGACAGTCGGCGACCTTCTGAGTAAAATGAGGCTCCCAGTTGTAGAACTTGATGACGCGAATGCCAAAGAGGATCTCTGTCATTAACTGGGAGAGAAAAGTCAAGGTTCAGTGTAAGACAACAGTCTAAATTTATTACCTATATTTGAAGTGCAAATTATGTCCTCATAGAAAAACTTTAACCTCTGTTTAAGGATAAGATAAAGTTTTTAGTTTGTTCATCTCTCTTCATCCATTTTTTGCAGCAGCAAGATGTATCTAGTGAACTGAAAAAATAATTGATTACATTATTCTGGTAGGCTACCGTTTAGTGTAGTTTAGTTTAATTTGTAATATTAATAATCTAGATAATAAAAAAAAAAAATCTAAATTTGGCACTGTTTCAGTTTTGAGGTTAAAAATCTGATTTAAATTTACAGGCCAATTTATTTTTTACATAAAGTAAAAAGTTTAGGATCCCTTAAATTTAGTTCTTGATGGCTAAAATTATGATTTGCATATTTAAACACTGCACAAAAGAATTTTTTTGGAAAAGGATCCGTCAAAGTTTGTTAATTTTGATTTTTACTTTTGGAATAATTCCATAGTAACAGTGATAGAAAGAGGGGGTATAATATGTAAATACATCAAATTTAGTTAAATTCATGGGAAATTAATATAATTAACTACACACAATTTTTTTTTGAAAAACTTAAATCAAAAATATATAAAAATGCATCCTAAAGAATGAATGCATAGCATTTTGTTTTCTTATGTCATGTGACATGCACCATCATTAAAACTTTGTAATCAGCTGCTACATTCATGTTTTTCCTCTAATAATAATTATATATTTTAGTTATAGGCGCCTTTCGCGACACTCAAGGTCACCTTACAGGTAGAGATGGGCAAAGTCAACAAGATAAGGTATAAAGTAACATTAAAAAATAATAATAGCATGACAACAAAAAATATTTCAGTAAAACAAGTTTACAGTGAAAAAATATCTGTGTAAATACTGGATGTGTGTGGCTAGACGGACGGGAGTCAGACTGAATAGGCTGTTTGAAAGAGATGAGGTTTGAAGTGGGATTTGAAAGCAGAGAGCGAGTTGATGCTACGAATGTCCGGTGGGAGAGAGTTTCAGAGGCGGGGGCACAGCAGCTGAAGACTCTAGACACTATGGTGGACGGGCAAGCTGGCGGGACTTTCTTTCAATAATGGCTATTTTAACAGAGATAAAACAGTATCGCTCGGACACCAGGATTTAAACGATCATTTAGTCAGTGTTCCACAGTGTTGCAGGACAGGGGAGAATACTGTGAGAACCTGGATTTTGAATTTGTTTTCCAGTCCAGAAAAGCGTCAGTGACCCTCGATCATTACTGGACCACAAGGTGCAACTGGGCTCTAAATATTAGGTTAGTCTGTTTTTCTTTGGGCTCTCTGCTGCCTACTCAGCAGTTAGTTTGAAGAGGTTTAAGCTGTGATTTGTCAAATCCATGAAATGTTCATCTTATGTTACAACAGTGCAAACCCCAGACTAACCTTCTCTTGCTATTGTAAAGTTTGAAGAAGAGCTTATCTTCAGATAACTCCAGCTTGCTACAGGTATTATAGTGCAACAGACAGTGAAACAGGAACCTGTTCCCGTTTAAATCTGCACACATGTTGATGCTGAGCTTTCATTTTCTTTCTGATTCTATTTTTCTTATTCAACTGTTGCTCACCATCACGTCCAAAACTACATTTACTTTTCCTACTACAGGGCTTGCAGAGAACAAGACTCTCACCTTAACACGACTGTCCTTGTGCCTGAGCATGTGCTGGTTGTTGCTAAGGATACGGGAAGCGAGGAACTTGTTGAACGGCACCAGCAGCAGAGCCACACACAGCCCTCCGAGGAAAGCCACGCCTACCTGCAGGTACAGCAGGTAGAGGGTGATGCTAAAACCGGAAGGGCAAGCTCCACAGCTCATGGAAACTGTTGAAGAAGTTGACCACACGGTCAGTGTCTGTGCTCATTAAGTTCACCACCTCTCCCAGAGCGAAGCCGGCCAGGCTGCTGCCGCTGACCTGCAGGGCTTTGCTGTAAATGGCCGACACAAGAGTGGCGCGCACTGACAGCACCACTTTGGAGACCTCAAAGACGAAGATGTTTTGGAGGAAGGAAGTGAGCAGGGTGGTGGTAAAGAGCCCCAGAGCGCACCAGGCACCCCAGCTGACTGGAGCTTCCTTGTCCTCCATAAAGTTCACCAGACTGCTGAGGAGCAGAGGACCTGCAAAGCCCAGCATGTTGACCGTCACCTTCAGCACACCCAGGATATAGTAACGCAACCCAAACGCCTTGTGCAGCACCCTCAGCAGTCTCACATCACCCGCCAGCTCCAGTGTTTGCTCCTGGTAGTGTGAACTCCAGGTGCCACTCAGGAGGTTTCTGCTGACCGGCCTGGGCCACTGATCCTGCCCGTTACTGACTGCTGCCCCTCGCCGGCAGGCTTCCCAGCACTGGTGGAAGTATCGACAAACCACAGAGGTCCGAAGTTTCCGAGGTAGATGATAAACATCAGCTGGTCTGTCCAGCTCCCTTCGCTGCCCTCGTCTGAGGAGAGGGGTCAACCACAAGTAGAAGAGCCGAGAGATGCAGCTGCTCCCGTCCTCGGCCACCATCTCACCCGTATCTGGCTGTGTGCTCTCTGGGATGAGTGGTGATCCATCCACACTGTTGACATACAAAGTGTACCCAGCATCACTGATGCAGGGAAATACAAATGCTAGAAGATAAACCAGTAGGGGGAGTGTCCGGGCTGAGGCAAGCACAAAACGTGCCAATTCAAGAGGTTCTGTGAGGTTCAAATATTCCTGATCGTCGCAGTAAATCATCAAGGTGATGACTAGGTTTGGGACAGACAGAAGGACCAGCAGGAGAAGCAGCAGAGGACCTCTGGTTCTCCGAAACGCTGTCCTCTGGAGCACCGTGATGGCACTGAAGTGGACCAGCCAGGCCAGGATGGCACAGCTGTCAGCCAGGACGTCCAGGTACAAGTCCGCCTGCTGCAGGAGACTCACCACGACGACATCTGCAGCGAAGAGCAGCACCGCCAGCAGAGCAGACACCCACCTGAGTGTCCAACCACAGGGAGGAGACGTCTGGAGGAGGCCGCATCTACAAAGCAGAAACATTATTACTGAAAATGCCACAGATGCATGAGATGAAATGATTTTTTGAGACTAATACTGACAAAATAACAGACACCATTATCGTAAAAATGCGAATAGCTAATTTTCAGATTGATTAATTTACCTTTCCATTTGTAAAACCAAAGTTTAGCGAACCCTCTCTCTCACGGAACAGATGTAATCATAGTTTAACGTAAAACATCTTAACATTAGTTTATTTTTTAATATAAGGGCTAATTAACTGGAGAGCTTCTTTCTTTACTGACAAGCATTTATAGGACACTGATGACATTCAATACTTATACTCAAGATTTGTACAATTTTAGAACCAGTTCCTGCTCACGACCATGTTTTTCCACAGTCGCTGTAAAAAGGCTCCACATTATGGGACGTAATTATTGTCTTACATTCCATTATCAGAATGGTAATAATCTATGTTCCTCATTTAACAAAGGGCAATGCTTTTAAAATATACTACATGTGGCCTGTCACACAGTACTGGTCAATTAAGCAAGATCACTTTGCATTGTCTCCTTTCACCTCATGATGACAGGACAATCATACAGTTTGTACTCATGCACCAAGTAGGAACTGAGCCGGCGGAGCTAATGTGTCACATCACAGCCTGCACCTGCAGGAGTTTTTCACCGAAAGATTAAACACTTGCTTTTGTCTCATTTGTATGTGATTTTTTTTACATAAGCCACACCCGTACTACAAGAAGTAGCTGCTCCACAGGTATTTCCACATTATCTAATATAGACCCCATTAAAAAAGTTTGGACACTCCTGTTGTGGATGCCCATGGGACACCCAAAAAATACCTTAAAATCTTTACTCAAGGAATAAGATAAGCACACATGCAATGCTCTTTTTCTTACATTGTTTTATCCTAACACAGCGTAACAGTTCAGGAGGTGCACGAGAGTTTAGCAGTTCAAATTTCATCCTCCATTTTGTGAACTGGAGTCAGCTTGTGTCATTTTCAAGGATTTTTCTCTACTTATAGGTTTCTCCGCTGTGCTTTTGTGTCCCTGATCACATCTGACGTATATAAATAGAAATGTTGTTAATGTATGAAAATGTAACATATTTCCAAAGCATTTAGTCGTTGCCTTTACAAACTGACCTACAGTGTCTGTTCAATTCTGTGGACATTTCACTGATGCTAATAACCTCCGTGTGTGGATGGTGTTACACTCTATGAAGTAACTGTATTCTTTCTAATGCATGAACAGTCTTAAGTACAGAGTTAAGTTTTATTGACAGGTATCCGACTGACCTTGGCATGCCAAGGTAGCAGGCACTGAAAATGGCCATCCCTGCATGAGGCAAGGCTCCAAGGACGAGCTGGTTAAAACAGGGGCTGATGTGTCCATTCTGCCACACGGGGAACGGATTCTGCTCGTCTGTATGACAGAAGCCTGCGACCAGCTCTGCTGGCCCAAAGACCCTCATCCCTCCTCCTGTTAGACTGTCCTCATTCTAGAAAATGTCTGAAGAGAAGAAAACAATATGAGTTACTGACTGCAAGTGACAAAGAGAAATTAGCAAAACAGCCAGATCTCCCAGAGGTGTGTACCTTAAAGCCCAAGATGTGAGTTACAGTGCGTAGAAAAGGGCTGCATACTGAAGCACCATGTACAAGTCTCAGGTTTGGGGCTGAGTATTAAATAACAATACTTTTAGACTATCAGCCAAAATATGTCCTCAGCACAGAGTGCTGGAAACTGAAGTACTGTATGATCGTAAAAAAGTCTGATCAAATTCATGTCCTCTTATGGTATGTTGTCATCGGCATTAAGAAGACACCCCGCCCTGTTCGGTATTTATCGCCTTAAGGTGCTTGAAAACACCACTTGTTATACTACATACTTTAACTGACAATATAAAAGTGATGTACACATTAATGCACTGATGATTGTGATCCAATAATGTGATACACACTGTTCTGAAATGAGCCATTCTGCACAATGAATACTTTGACTTTTTGTACTTTAAGTATATGTTGATGCTAATGTTTCTGCACTTTTACTAAAGTAATTTGTAACAGAGTATTTTGACACTGAAGTATTGTTAATTCCAAGTTAGAGATCTGAATACTTCTTCCACCAGTGACAAATTAGCTTTGGTTGACCATTTCTTTTTCAATAATATCTCTTAAGCACTCTCGCTTCTTATGCAGTGGATAAACAGCATGTGCCTGATGAGGAAATGTCTTGTTGTGATTTTTCTTCTTTGGACTTTGGCCAGAGTGTGTTACATCTGTTTACACATTTAAATAGATTTTTCCCAAATGGTCTGTTTGTCTGAGGCCGTTTCTTTCCCTGTAAAGTAGTCAGGAGAGTTCAGCTGACTGAAATGGATGGCCTGCACACACAACACACCATCAACATTTAACACTTTCAAGAAGAAGACGGGTTACAAACTAAGACAACAAAGCAAACACACTTCACTCTATATTTGCTGACAATTTCCAATCATAGATGTGGTTTGGCGCTGATCCTAAACCAACAACGGAGCATAAAAACCTGCTAAACAGGCGCAGAGATCTGGGTGTTACCTGACTCAAAGTAACCAGCTGGATCTACTGATGTAAACAAATGAGGCTAGCTTAGCTAACTAGCTCAGCTCACACAGCATCACGCGGTTTTAACGGCGCTGTCGCGTTTACACAAATATTACACATCTAAACACTAACGGCGTAAAACGGTGCTGGATATAACTGAATAACACCATTAATGGAGCATAATTAAGATAAGCAACCTTTAATACTGCCGGCTTCCATCAAGCTAGCAGAAAATGCTTCTGTCGATTTCTGATGACGTAGAAAAAGCTTTTCACAATAAATGTCCCTGCGGAAATATTATCATGAGCGAAATAATTCAGATATTTAACTTGAGTAAAAGTGACAATACCACAGAGTACAAATAATCAGAGACAAGAAAAAAATCGAGGCAAAGGCGCCGATCACACAGAAAGTGTTTTGCAGGTTTGTTTGTTGTTGTTGTTTCTAACCCATGCCATTAGTTATATATATTTTTTATTTAACCCTTTATTTAACCAGGAAGTCCCACTGAGATTGAACATTTCTTTACAAGAGAGAACTGGCCAATGTAGCAGCCAATCAAAACACATTTAAAATGCAAAAAATACAACATGTAATACAAAAATCCACAATAAAACAACAATTATTCAAACATAGTAGCCTCTCAAGAAAAACAAGCACACGTCTCTTTCACCACATTCTTTATTATGCCTTTGAATTCAGTTTTATTTATTTCCCAGTAATCAGTATCTGGTTACGAAAATGTTGAGGCAGAGGGTGTGTCTGTAGCTGTGGTTGAGGGTGAGAGGCTGTCAGCAGATAAACAGAGATCTGTGTTGGTACATGAGACCCTAAAAAAGAGGCTGGATCACGGAGAATACCACCAGTTGGTCCAGGAGCTTCTCCTCCATCATGGATGTTTCAAGTACTGCAATTATCTGCTTCCACGCCTGCTGTTATCCACTGAGATTGTGGTACCTGCAGTTTGTAGACTCATGTAGCTCTGGGTATCAAGCAACCACTACCACCACTTTCTCCTCCATTGTTTAGCAACTGTAAACTTGTTGTGACCACAGCAGGTCCACCTCTCAAATTATCGGATTAAACAAGAGGGGGCAAAAAGCATAGATGAGGTGTTTGAGTTGAAGTTGTTTCAAAAAGGAGTTCAGAGCGACATTTTGCAGGTGAAGGCCAGAGGGGCCCCCTGACACTTCAGGCCCCTGGGCCTGTGCCCGATCGGCCCATTCAATAATCCATTCATGTCTGTACGATAACATTTTCTAGTTCCTTATCTTTGTATTTCCTAATTTATTTTAATGAGTCTCCGTTAGCCTAGAATGAAGGTCGATAAACTGCATGAACTGCAGAGACAGTGACAAAAAGTAAATCCAGGATTTCATTGTTCTGTATCATTTTAACATAAAATCACAAAAAGACGAAGGACTAAATAAAGCAACTACTAAATTAAGGTGGGTTTTTTTTTAAACCAATAATTCATTCTAAAATAGGCTCAGGAGAAAATAAAAGAAGCAGCAAAAATGGTTTGAGTTCTTTATTTAAGGGGGTGACTGTAGAAAAGGAGCAAACATTATGTTTTAGCACCTTTACACAAGTTAAAAAAATGAATTGCTGGTTCTCTGGTTTCTCCGTATAAACACAACAACTGGCTGCAGAACATTATATTGACATATAGGCTTTGGAGAAGGAGAAGCATTTAATTAACTGAAATAGAAACATCTAAATTTGGAAAATCGCATTATATTTAATTACAGTGATTAAATTTACAAATTTTAGAACCTGGGATTTTAAATCAGTGCACATTACATTAGCATGTAACATAAGTTAAAAACACAAAAGGAATTTTACAAATGTTGTTACCTGGAATTAGACAGAAAAAGAACATCTTTAAATACTGGGTGCAGCGTCTAAGGCATCTTTAATTCAATAGAAAAAAGATCTAGAAGTCTTATACAAAGCAGGAATGAAGCTATACAATGTCACATTATATTTTATTCCTTACACACTGTACAAAGTCCATTTCCTTCAGGGCCGGCCACGCCAACCACGACACTAGGCAGCTTAACTTTTGTGTTTTAATATCCTACATTTACTGTGTCTACCAGACACACACTGTATTTACATATTCAGACATGAAATACAAACATAAATATGAGCAGGCTCTTTCTATCCGTCCCCAATGGCATCACGTCTTCAGACACATTCTTGAAAAAATACACCAAATATTGGCCACCTACATGTAAGCTTTACATTTATCTGTCGCCCCTGTGAAGCACTGTGAAGAAAACTGGTTCAAAGTGCTTTAAAAATAAATCTGACTTTAGCTTTTTGGTCAAAGTTGTCGTTGGATGTTTAGCAAGGCAGCACCATCCATTAAACATGTATGTCACAGTATTAGAACACGCCACAGTGAAAACCCAACACAGAGGTGAAGCCGCTACCTGCTGTCTGATGGCACCATGCTAACTTGACCAAAAAGCTTACTTTTAACAAAATGCCGGTGTTTTTATTTGAATAAAAGGAACTCCCGTACAAGTTCAGACTACAACCTGACTGATGACGTTAGCGAAAGGTCAGTAAATCATTATATCAAAAAAACGATATGAGCAACAATGTCTTCTGTAAAGCGAAAGATATTTAAGTAACTTGTGTGAATACTGTACAGTAGGCCTAACGCTGGTCATCTGTATATCAACAAAAACTTCTCAAGTGTTAATTCTGAATTAAAGCTATCACATAGCTGAAAAATAATGTACAAAGAAACTGATCGAAGGCCTGAGAAAGATTTTTTTTCTTTTCATCTCGGGACGTGATTGTCAAGTCAGGCCAAATAATTGGAAATCTGATCATATATATATATATATATATATATTCAGCAATGCATAGGCTACAAATCATCAAATTAAAATTATACCATGAGTAAAAACAGAATAACAGAATTACCCTGGAATTTAGTTTACTTATTTATTATACACACAGTGTAAGTAGGGCTGGGTATCATACTTTTTCTGACACCTTATTCTGAAAGGCATAAACATGGTTTTCAAAAATATGCGGCATTATAAAAACTCAAAACTTTCAGGTAAAAACCTTTTTGGGTTAATAAGAGGAGAGGTTAAGTTGAAGTTAAAATTAAATGTCTAAACACACGCAGCCATTCAAGAACTGAACAGAATACTGTCTAAAACAAAGTTTTGATTTAAATCAGGAATTATGTGATAAAGGAACTACGGGCCAAATATTCTAATTTGGTTGACGGCTTCGATACTCAGTGCTAAGGACACAACACTGAAAGTATCAAAGTTCGATACCCAGCCCTAGACGTAAGCGTACCTGTTGTGGTATCCAAGATGGATAACCAATTATGTAGCAACCTGGTTTGGCTCTCAGAGGGAAAAGAGGGGTTTCTCACCGGGGTGATCACTAATATTTCACTGCATTAAATTCTTAGCACCTGGAGACTCAAGAGACCTCTGACCTCTGACCGATCAACCTGACGCCCTTTGAACACAGGAAAGTTCTCCAGAAAGATGAAACATTTTTGCAATACTTCTCTAAAAAAGTAGAGAATTTTAGGTAGTATACATAAATTCTTGGGTGAAATCATCACTCTCCTTGGACATCGGGTTACTGAACAGGTTATTAATGCAGTCTGCCACAAACGCTGCATCGTTTTTATGAAACATGACTCATTGATACTGGAGATTTAACTGTCAAGCCTAAGCAGAAAAAGTGAAGTTACTTCACAGAGTTTCCTCCACAGCTTCAATGAGCATTTCTGAAGAATGTCAGTCGGGTATTAACATCCTCCAATCATCTAAGATGGTACTAACAACTTCATCCTTGCAGCTGACAAAAGGTGACATCCTGTTTCACCTTGAACGACTCAGCCTTTGACATGACTGAGCACAACACACTGTATGATCACCCAGAAAATTTGGTAGTCAAATCTGGTGTTCCACAAGGATCAATCCTGGGTCCTCTATCATTCTCCACATGTTTGCACTTATGCCTAATCATGATAGGAGCCCCACAATGGTCTTTCAGACTGTCCAAATTTTCTTAATGATGATCAAAACTGTCTCCATAATGCTCCATTAACTGGACACAAAACAATATTTGAAATCTTGCTAAGCTTTACCAAGTTAAAGTGTGACATTTGTTTTCGAAGTTTGACAGTCAGTCGTACTTCTCTTTGTTTAAACCAACTATATTTCCTGCAAAACGTTTCAGTTAGTACCGATTGCTGACCTTGAAGTTTGTCCATACCTTTATGTTGTTGCATTTAGATGACTGTATGTATATTATTTTACAGCAGGAGACAAGATCTTCACCAAGATATATCACTACGTAACTCAAATCTCTGCAGCTTTTCTTTTTTTTGCTCGTTTGTTTGGAAACCGATTTTAAAATTTGAGTGGAAACTTTTAAGGCACAGTGACTTCTGGCCCCTGAACTGCTTATCAAACCCTTTTCCAAGCCTGAGCTCAGCCTGAGGTTTTTCCTCTGAGGTCTTGGCAGCAAAGTGACTGCATGTAAAACTTTGCCATCAGAGATGCCAAGTCTTGGACTGCTCTGCTGAGGAGCTCAGCCTGATTTCAGTGCCCTCAAAGCAAACGCAATAAAATGTTCCTTTAATATCCTCTATGTATTTCGGCTATAAAACTTTAAGCTTCCAGTCTCATTTCTTTTTTTTTTTGTTAATATCAAGTTTTTCTGCTTCGTAAATCAAATTTTAACAGTTGTATGGAAAAATGTTATAAATAGTTTATTATCATTATCAATATTATGTATATTAGTATGCATATACACACTTAAAAAATTGCCAATGTAAACTTCTAAAGGTTTTCAAAAGCCTTGTAAGGGGAGTTTTTATGTAATGGTCCCCAACTTTTTGGGGGGTATAAAGGTTTTAAATAAACAAAAAACTCCTGCTGAAACACAAGTAGCTTAAAACAAAATTACCATTCCACTGAGGTAAAATAAATTCATGTTAAATTTATAAAACAATGGTGTTGAATTTTCTCCTTTTTTGGTGCTTGAAAGCTTATTTCTGTGAGCTCCCAATGTTCCACAACAAACAAGTAAAAAACAAGCAGGATTTGGGGGAAGAAAAACAAAATAAAACAGAGGGAAACTGTGACCGGAGTCCTGTGGTGATGGTGTTGGCATCTGAATAATTCTGTGTTGCCAAAGAGAAGTTCATAAATAAGCAAGCAGAGTTAAGCATCTGCGTCTGGAGCCTCGCCATCTTGTCATCTTACGCGTTCAGTCGGAGCTGGTTCTGGCCTCAGCTCAGACCAGAGAAGAAAAACAAAGAAAATCTATTATTAATAAATTTGCTGGATCAGTTTGAAGTCCACCAGGAAGGATTTCTTTGTACACCACGCTACACAGTGTCCTAGAGGAGAGAGGGGATATAGGGACTTTTTTTGAGTATTTCCCACAACGGGATAAGTCACAGACACTCCCTTGGTATCGTCTCCTCTGCCCCTCCTTCCTCTGATACAGTCTTCAGTTTCAGAGAGTTTCTGCGTATACACTCAGTATACAGGCAGCTCACAGGTTCTTGGTGTTTATGTGAGTCTTGTAATGCTTTGTCAGGTGGTCGCTCCTCATGAAGCGTTTCTGACACTGGTTACACTCGAAGCGCTTGTCTCCTGCAGGGAGAAACAAAAAGAAAGTAACGTGATTATGTTTTCATTGGCAAATTCAGTGCAGGTAAATCTTTTCAAACAACATATTTTTTATCAAAGTTTTTACTTAGCAGCATCATAACATATATATATCATGATAAACATACCATTATTTAAATAAAAATCCTACAGTATGGTGATTTCAGGCATGATGTAAAGCCAAACTTCACCTGAGTCTTATCACTGATCTGTTTTTATTAACTGACCCCTCTTAATATTCTCCGCCTGTCGTATGATCTTTCCCTGATGAGCTGATATCACCTTCCCTGCTTTTGTTCTTTCAGTTTCACTGTTTCAATTCATCATTTCCTGTTGGGGTTAGGCTTGTTTACGTGTGTATCTCCAGCATACAGACCTGTGTGCGTCCTGGCGTGCCGCTGCAGCTCGTCACTGCGTGTGAAACGTTTCCCGCAGAAGACCCAGTTGCAGACGAACGGCCTCTCGCCGGTGTGCAGCCGGACGTGAGCTCTGAGCAGCGATGTTTTCCTGAACGTCTTCTCACAGCCGGGGACGTGGCAGATGTGCTTCCTCTTCCCCACCTCCCCAGGCCTGCAGAGTGTACGTGTACATACACACACACACAGTGAGACACAGGTTTCAAGGGTAGAGCTGAGCATTTAAATTATCAGCTATCAGCATTTGCAAAAAATAACTTTCAAATTGTTCTGTTCATGCAAAAACTTTTGGTTTTAAGTAGCTAAACATTATTTACAAAGTACATAAAATATCCACAAAGAATAAGATTTGTATTAAATGATTATTTTCAACTGCACTAACAGCAGATGACATGACTCCATCTGAAGGGCAAATCTCTATCAGACACTATTTACTGAAAGGAAAGGCTTTACATTCTCACACAAAGTTCTCACAAGGTCTAACAGCAGGTAGCTTATTATATCTATATCTTATTATACTTAGTTCCACTTTCCCTCACAGCCTTATAATTTTCAGTCAGTTCCTGTCTCTTAAATGAATGCTTCAATCAGCGCAATAGTCATAAGAAACCGTGGCCAGTTATTGGCACATATGTGTCCATCTCTCGACACTCACCTCTTGTCTGCGTCTTTACAGTTGGGGCAGGTGCAGGCCATACGTCGCTTCTTTTCTCCTGGCTGCCCGGGCAGCTCCAGGGTCAGAGTCTGGTCTACCTGGATGGCCGGCTGGTTTGGTGTCGCTGCCAGCTGGAGCCCAGCGCCCTGCATCGCCTGCACCGTGAGGTGCTGCTGGCCTGACAAACACAGACAGACACACTGTAAGAGACACACAGCAGGGCTCTCGCAGAGGCTGCCAAGCTCCTCTAAAAATCTAATTAGACTACCAGCAAACCACCAAGAGTCAAAGGACTGGACTGAAAACCTAATTAATGATTAATGGTAACATGACCATAATGGCACATGAAAGCAAATTTATATATGTTCTGAATAGAAGGAGTTATTATCTGGAGTTAACGGTTGTGCTTAAGGGGAATGTTTCCTACTTTTATTTAGACGTCCACTCACTGTCGATGGTAAATGTAGTCAGTTGAAGCAATAAATTCCTCAGTACAAGCTGTATTGACTGAGAAAGCTGAGATCGCAGCTGCAAAATTCCTGCACTCAGCGCCGTCATTTCAGCTATTTTAGCTTGGATTTCTGCCTCCGGGTGACTGGGGACATGTTCTAGATGCCTCTCACAAACAGAACTTCCTTGTTCTCTTCGAGGCTATTCAATGAAGGCTGAGACGCAGCCTACGACCCGCTGTGAGCTATGGGATATGACATATGCACAGTGTAGCTGGAGCTGCAACGTTGGTGAGTTACAGCAGACGGCGCTAGAAATAAAGGGATGGTGCCTGCTCAGGTGTTCTCTTGGTGTGCTCCTTTTAGACTCCTTTGGCGCACTCGGCCTGACAGACATCTTTTGGTACATTTGAACAGATGGTGGCCAATAGACAACAGGACATTTTCACAGACAACATTTGTTTATTGTCTTTTATTGTGGACATTTTGTAATAACTGTAGAATTAGAATTCTCACTCATAGCTTTATTTTTCGGATGAATTATATTGCATCTAAAAGGCGACTGTGGACGCCTCAGTTAAACAAACCAATCGTCCGCCATGTTGCCTGCTATTGTGCCTTTTAGCAGGTGCAGACCAGATTTCACTGCGCATGCGTCGTAGCCCAATAATATGACGTGATATAAGTATGTTATGGACGAGGATACATTTTACAGAGTTTCAGCTGACTGAGACATTCAGTCTTATTTATTCAAGCCAGAGCATATTGTTATGGCCGAAAAAATGCTGCGAAGAGACTCCGAGGCTGTGGCTGCACAAGGGGATATAGCCTTCAGGGAACCCTCCAGAACTTGAGCTGCCAAGAGCGAACACCGACTGGTGGTGCCTTCACTTTAATTGCCCTCTGATGCAAAGAGAAACTGAATATTTCTGTGGCAACGAATTTCAGCGTGGGCAGTTTTTTTTGGATGCTGTTGCCAACGCCAACTCCAACCTTGGGCGCAATGCAACCTGTTACATGTAGGCACTGACGGCACAGCTCACTGAGCAAAAGAACTCAGTTTTTTGGTCGGTATAGTACGCACTGAGAAATGTATTGTTTCAGATGACCACCACCACTGAAGGACATCCACATAAAAGATGGCATTTTTTTCCTTTAAACAAGGAGGATCAAAACAAACATCACAAAGTATCTAATCTTCATGGTGGATATTTTGTGCTGATTGTACCCTCGGGCTGGCTAATACCATTAACATTATCCTTTTTTTTAACTTTCGTTGAAATCATGTTTCAAACTAATTTGAATTAAAAACTACCAAAATGGGTTGTTTAAGTTTTAGAATGACATTCTTCGTGGGCAACTTAACACTAAATATTTACTGTTATTTTTATTAAGTTTTTAGTTATAGTTCAGTTGTTGGTTAACTTGTTATTATTCAGTTTTCTTATACACCTCTTTGTGGATCCTTGTGATGTTCTTGTTTTCTGATTTCTGTGACTTAGCTGCTGCAATTTCCAAATGTGTATCTACATATTGGAGTTAGTAGATTATATGTACATTCACTTTAGCCCACTATCAAATTGTCCTGGCCACAGTCTCTAGTGTTCTTTACCATTTTCTAGAGAAAATAATTCTGCCTTTGACGCCTTAAAAGGAAGGAAAACATTCCCTGGGCCTCTCTCGTTAAAAAACAACCAACAGAAAACTTGGAAACAAAAATAAACCACCATCAGCTCACCCCCTGCGTTGGTGATGGTGACAGGAACTCCCTGAACTTGGACCCCATTGATGCTGATCGTCTGCACTGCCTGGGTCGCTGAGGAGAGCTGCGACGTGTTCAGCTGTATCATTCCCCCTGCTGGAGCAATTTTTGCCAGAGTCCGTTCCTTCCGTCCCCCCGCCGGCGTCCTCTTGGTGCCGGCCGGCGGCGAGGTGGTGGTGGTGGCGACCGAAGTGGTGGGGGTCGTTGTCGGGGAGACCGGGTCCTGGAGCTGAATGGACTGCCACTCACCCGATGCGGTTTTGAAGATGATCTGAGGGGGGGGGGGACAAATGGAAAGTTTTATTTCAGCTGGACTGCACAGTGTGACTGGAGCTTGTGCTCATTTCCTGCATTTCAAGTTTCAAATTATTTATGTTACATGACAGAGTCAGAAGTCAGGGTTAAGGCTGTCTAAAAAACACACCTGTGTTGGTGACGGCTCTGTTTGGGAGACCTGCAGGCTTGAGGGCACCGACTGTCTCTGTGGGACGGGCGGTAACGTGGCGGAGGCGGCCTGCACAACCTTCAAGGCCTGCTGGGGGATCTGAACCACCTGAGACTCCGGTTTGGACTGGACCAGCTGAACCTGCTGCACCATGGCTGGCTGCCCGGGACTCTGCACGATCAGTAGGTTGTTGCCTGCCTGCAAATACAGAGACAGGAGAGGTGACGCTTTGAGGTTCAGGTGTGAGGCTTTCAGCTGATGCTCACATCTGGAGCAGTATGATTCAATACAATACTGACATTAATGACACTTACTGACACAGGGTTTCCACCAGTGTACTGTAAGTGTACAGGGTATCTTTAAGATATTTTTTAAACTTAAGTAACCCAGAGAGTAAATAAACACTCTGCTAACGTTACAATGAATGTCGATCAGCAAACTTTGCGTTTTTGCTCTAATAATAAATAATAAATCTAATGTCAGAGTTCTACTTCCTAGCTTTCTTTCCACTAAATCTCACAGACATAGTGAGTTAAAATTAAGTTGATTAGCTCCATCAGTATTAAATTGTTGGCAGAATTCATGTTCCTTCGCTCATGAATTAACCGAGTTTTGAATATTTTATCACAGATATTGTACGTATTACCAAGTCTAGTCTGAACCTTGTGTTTGCACAACTATACAAGTGACCTACTGTATGTCCAGAAACCTTCAGCTGTCACTACAGACACTACTGACCTCACAGAGTTCAATGCAAACATGTAAAGACTGTTAAACATCACAGTGGAATATGTAAATGCAATATATTTATCAAAAGGAATCCATTCTGTTGCTTTTAGAGCTTTTCTGCCAGATGTACCTGAATGATGTTGTCGCCAGCTTCTATCAGGATGGTCTCCATCTGCTCTGGGGGTGGGGAGGCAGCCTGTGCAGGTGGAGGAGGCGGAGGCTGAGCAGCCAGAACCACTTTCTTCTTTCTCCCTCGTCGACCCTTCCCTGGAGTGGGAGGTGCAGCTGCCGTCTCTGTGACGAACTGAGTCCCCCACCTCTCCGGTCGCCACATTGAGCGGCAGCGTGAGCCCGCTGGGCAGCTGCACCATGTTTGCAGCAGAGTTGTTTGGCTTGCGCAACTTGGGAGAGGGCTTGATGGCTACGGTTTTTTGCGGCGTGACTGGAGTGGTGGCGGCCGCAGGGGCCGGTACAGCCATAGGAGTGGTGATGATGGCTTGGTTGGTGCCTGGTATGAGCTGGATCTGACCTCCCTGTGGCATCACCTGGATAGTCTGGGCCCCTTGGATCTGCGGCACCATCTGGTACTGGATGTTGGCGGGGGCCGAGGTGTTGGTGCGAGCCGGACTCTGCTGGATAGTGAGCACAATGGGGCTGCCAGGGGCCGTGGAGCCCAGGCCGGCAGGTAGCTGGATCACATTGCCCTTGGCTGACAGGAAACCCAGGTTTTTGGGCGGAGCAGGGGCGATTGGAGCCGGCTTTATGGGAAGGAGCCTGCGAGGCTGCGGCTGTGCTGGAGGAGAGGTGACAGGAGCCTGAGCAGCAGGAGGGCCGATTTTACTACAGGTGGCAGCCAAGAGGGCCAGAGGAGAGGGCTGGGCGTCCTGCAGGGACACAAACACAACAAATAAGATACAACAAACAAACTCTGCATTAAAAACAGCCAGAGCAGAAACCTGTTTAGCACTAACAGAGAGATATGGTGAGATAAGACGCTAAAACAAACAAGTGAAGATGTTGTTCCACCAGCAAAACGTTTAAGCCTCTGGGGTCCATTTGTCAGTACTGAATAAAATCTTTATATATACTGTGCTAGGGCTGCACAATTATGGCCAAAATGATAATCACAATTATCTTTTGAGCTAATGCATTTATCAAAATAAGACCCAATAAGGTTCTTCGTCGCCTAATATCAGCACATCTACTATGGATAAACCACTGTATTTTCATTTTTTATTTATTTTTGCAGTGGCCCCAAAACTGGGACGCATTGCAACATTACCGTCATGGATGTCCTAGCTGACACTGGCCGAGGGATTCAAAGGTGACATTGCAAAGTTATTCTTCTTGGCCTTCATGCATTCATCATCCTGCGGATTGTGGTGTTTGTCAGGTGGTTTAACAAGTTATTTGTGTTACTTTGCAGCTCAGACACAAGTTTCGTGCACTCTTTGCATATCATTTGTTATCTCCTAAATCTGAAATGCTTCAAAACAACAGGTGATGATGGCTGACGAACTAGTGATTTTCATTTTGCCCGTGTGAAGCCGCAACACTCAGGAAAGTTTCTCACATGGTGCCGCTGCAGGGTGCACGCGTAGGCTAGCTGTTCCTTTGTGAAGCACTTGATTTGATGTGCAACAGAGTTTTCTGCGAGGGGACCATGCATTTTAAATGTCAAAATTGCAGTACATCACGTTCACTCGACTGTGAGAAGCCAAAATTTTGATCGTGATTAATATGCGATTACTTGTGCAGCCCTACACTGGGCCACTTAATGTACGTGGTGCATCATCTCAAGGTCAAGGTAAACTTTATTATCCTCAAGGGGCAATTCATTGCACAGCCAGAAGTAAAATAAATACAAGCCGCAACGTACAATACCTCACAACATGTCCTGAATGAAACAAAGAATTACATGACACTGTTATGAAAGTCTTTCCTGCATCTGGGCAGAGTGTATCTACGACCAGATGGGAGCAGCTTGTTTAACCTGAGATAAAAAGACATTCATTCATACAATCCTGGCACAAAAATGTACCTCCAGTGTGCAGCTTCATGAATATATCATGGGTTAATAGAGATACTGACGTCAGGAGAGTGCAACAGTGCAACCAGAGTGCAGACAGTCAGAGACATGACATCTGGCTGTTACTCACTTGTGTGGAAGCAGTGGAGGGCTGAAGGTATTCACTGGGACTGACAGCAACAGTGGTGGCCATACTGTCCTGTTGTTCTGGAAAACACACAGACACACCAGAGTCAGATTCAGGCTGCCTGCAGCATCTATTTTCAGTGGATAGGCTGTTCAAGGACATCACAGGACACTCCTACAAAACAGAAACAGATCTAAGAAAGATAGGCTCGGCAATGTCTCGCTGCAATCACCATATGAACATTAAACATCAGCAGTTATGCAAATTAGGCTGTTAGTTATGTTAATTGTGCAAATATTGAGGAGTATATCTCACATCTCTTAAAGCAATTTTGTTTAAGCCCTATTTAGAAGTCAAAAATACATTTGCTGCTAACCATTTTCAAAAGCTTAGCATATTTTTTTGTGTATTTAAATGCATTTTCCCAGTCTGCAAATATTTATTATACTTCAAGAGGAAAATCAACTTACAGACACTTGAGAGTTTCTTAAAATCGGTGTGTTACAGTACAGAAGTTTTCTTTCTTTTAAGCTCATTCATTTTGGCAACTCAATGCAAAAAAACAGAAAGTACCTGACTATCACCGGGTGGAAAATCTATCACAAATACCTCTCTACTTTTTGCAAGTTAATTATCATATCATAGCCAACAGCTGTCTGGAATGTAGGAAAAATAACTCACAATCTATCAAAGCATGCTTTGGACACTAGTCAACAGTAACACAAAGCAGTGGATGACTGGTAAAAAATAAAAGTATGCTCCTTTAAAACAGCATTTCTATCACAGTAATTTAAATATAATAACCCTACAGCTCCTTTTGATTACATTAGGTGCTACTGTGTGCCAGCTTAATTATTTTTGTTATTTTTATGTGATTTGTTTTATTAATATTCTGACAATCTTGATAATGATCGTGCTGTTTTTAAATCAAAGACGATAAAGTTTGTTATAAACATTTTCAAAACATGCAGCATTTGTATGTTCTGCAAAAAGCCACATAAAGTAACTGACATCCTTTTCATAAAACGCCAATACGCTGGTTTTCACCGAGTCAGCTGACTGGCCATGACAGCTGCTATGTTTTAAAAGTATAAATTCTCTGACCAACAAATATTAAGCTACTGGCAACAATTCAGATGCTCTCCAAGCGAAGAAATGCACCGCTGGACTGCAGTCAAAAACACTGTGTGAGGAAAAGACCGAATTTATTGAGCATGTTATATTTCTGTTAGGACAGTCAGCATAAGTACATTTAGGGCAGGCTGCCTGACAGTTTAAGAGCAGGGTAAATCTTGAGTAGCAGGCAATGCTGCCTAATGGCCAAAATAGGTTGAGGCTGTTACTGTCAAACTGCTCTGCTCTGAGTGAAGTGGTACACTTAGGATTTACACTGAGTGTCCTATTCCACTGGTCATTACTGCCTCAACTGCAATACAGCCTGTACACAAAACACAAGCATGGGCTTTTAAACAACATATACCCTGAAATACATTAAAGTGCAAAAGACAAATTCAAATGGAGGCAGTCTGAGTCTTCTATAGCCTCCCTAAAGTGTTTTCATTTGGGGTTTTTATGCAGCAGTGGTGTCTGGGGGGCGGATATTCAGGTTTAACTCAACATCTGTCATCATTCATGGACGTGTAAGACAAACTGAAATATTAATATTTGCAGTATTTGAGTACGTTACAGTTGAGCTCAAGGCACGTCAGCTGGCAAACACTTGAAATCAAACAGCAGGTGACACGTAACCACATGACAGCCACAGAGCGCTGCTGTGGTGACCAGCAACACAAGTGAGAAGTGGCTGCTAGGAGAGGACTGATTCATCACTGATCCACTGACTGCAGGAGATGCTGATTTCATGGCTGCAATGATGAGCAATAAAGTAGAGCAGTTTGTGCCTCTGAAGCAGAGTATTGCCTCTACGTTTGAGTCGCAGAGCTCAGCAGATGTTGCTTTTTTTTTAGATAAATACCTTGCAATTTAGAAAAGAAAAAGAAAACACAAGATAAACTAGCACCATTCTCAACTGTTCTAACAGTATTTTTTAGAATCCTCACAGACTCTTCTGACAATCTGAATGAAATCAATATTGTTTGCAGGATAAAAAAATATAAAGATTGAGCTGGACATAACATGTCTCCTTGCTCAGGTTGCAAACCACAAGAAAAATGTGAACGTCATTTGTATGAACACATAAAGCAACATCAATACAGATATATATATATGTATCTGGTAATGCAACATTGACAGTTTGGTTTTGGTTGCGCAAACTGCGCCAGGACATGTCACTTCCAGCAACCATGTTTGTTTGGATTAGGAAATTGGGGGGAAAGAGTTTAAAAATAGTCTTTTATTAATCCTGTACAGGGAAGAATTTTCCATCTTTGACTGGCTGTGGCAGATTGCCATGTATTTCTTCTTTGGAAAAACATATGCTCACCTCTGTGACTCCAATGTAATAGTCCTATGTAACTATAATACAAGAAAGGCCAAAAACTGGGGCTTCATTCCAACTGCAGTCAATAATTCACAAAACAAAAGCTGTTTGTTATGAGAGAAGTGTCAAAAATACAAAAGACTCTTATCCACAATATGAGCCGCCCAATTCTGCCACCTCATCTGTCAACATCGAACTTTACCCTGACAGAAAGTAAACTCTGTGTTGTGGCTTCTGATCAGCGGACGAAACAGGAACTGTTTCCTCCGCTGAGCTGCCTGCCTCACTGGGTGAAAGTACTATAAATGCATCTGTGGAACACAGTGCCAAAACTACACAGTCAAACCAAAAAACTTTCACACGGGGATACCACAGCCTGCTGAGCCACTAATCTCTCTTGGCTAAGATACATTTTTGGCAATGGTGGAAGAAGTATTCAGATCCTTTACCTAAAAAGTATGAATACCACACTGTGAAAATACACCACTAAAAGCACAAGTCCTGCATTCAAAACCTTAAAAGTATTATCAGCAAAATTACTAAAATATGAAAAGAAAAAGTATCCAATATACATTAAGAAGTGCCCTGTTAGTCTTTTACTATCATACATGGTGTGTTTAGATTAATATTACTATTTCATTAATGTGTGCTACATGTCACTGCTGTGCTAATTTCAACTGTTGGTTAGTTTAATGAAAAGCAATGCATCATATTATCATCATATTATCATCGTATGTTTTAAGCATCACCGTCATGTGAGAACCACACAGCTCTACAAAGTCATCTTTACATGGTGTCAGAAAAACAGCCCTGATTTCAGCTTTGTGACGATGCATTTTCCAGCTGATCCAAGAGGGTTTTTAAAGAGTTTATTCATCTGAATAAGTAGGAGAATTTCCTCAACACATAAAGGCACACTTCATCCTTCAGTTTATGAAATCACCCAACAGGAGAGGATGAAAAAAAACATGTAATCTGAAATTTAACTAAAGTGGTCAGATAAATGTAGTGGAGTAAAAATACAACATCCACCTCTGAGATGTAGAAGAACAAAAGAATGAAGCTGCATATAATAGTAAAGTAAAGTACTTCAAATGTGTACATTAGCATTGTACAGGTGGTTTACAGAGCTGCAGCAATAACTAAGCAGAGAGCTCCACAACAATGAACACTGCTTTGGACAATCGGACAAACACCACCAGTTATGCAAGTGTGTCCCAGCCAGTACTATTCACAAACAGTGGTGGAATGTAACTGAGGATATTTACCCAAGTACTGTACTTAAGTACAACTTTCAGGCACTTGTACTTTACTTGAGTATTTCCACTTGATGCTGCGTCTACCACACTACATCTCAGAGGGATACTTGCATGCACCACATTTATTAACTAACTTTACTTACTATGCAGATTCACATTACTTGTACAAAATAGAAAGTAACTAATAAGTTACTATAGATTGGGCTACCCAGCTGTGGTTAGAGTGGTTGAAATAAGCTCCATCTTCAACAGCTGCAGAATTACTGCATCACAGATAACGACACAGTGAAATGATAGATGTTATACTGAAATAAGCCAGTCTGCATGATGAGTAATTTTACTTTTGACAGCATAGGAATATGTTAATGCTAATACTTTGGTACTTTTACTTATGTAGCATTTTTAATGCATGACTCTTACTTGTAATAGAGTATTTATACATTGTGATATTACTACTTTTACTTTAGTAAGAGATCTGAATACTTCTTCTCCCTCTACCAGTAATGCACAAAGTACAATGCACAAAAACAGTGCGGCCTCAAAACAGCGCCGCCATCAAACACATACTGTGGGGTTGGCTGTGGACAACCAGCTAACGGTAGCTAGCTAGCTAACAGGCACTACTGAGTAACCGGGGGTTGCTAGCATAAGCTGATTTGGTCCGAGTGCAGCTTAGTTTCTACTTATAAACGACCCAAGACGGGGCCGCTGCTGGCACCATCTCTGCACTGTATGGTGGAATAGATGGGGAGGGGAGAAACAAGTAAAGGATCGTAGCGTACACTAGCATATTTGGCTAGCTAACGCGTAGCTAGCAAGTCAAACTCTCTTTGATAACGTTACAGAAAAAGGCAGCCCTTTTTCCGGAAGTGCATTGCTTATTTTGGGTTCACACAACTGCCCGAGCCCCCCCTAAAAACACACTCGCTCGTACCGCATAATGTCCAGTGCTTTTCTGTCCAATGCAAATATAATGTTTTACGAAGTAGAATGTAATATAAACACCAATGTTTTAATTCCTACCCACCGCTCATGACGACATTCGCTCTCCGTGAGCCTTGAAGACCGAAGCCCGTGGAGGAATCCGCCCGCGCTGCTGCACCAATCCACGGACAATGGCGCGATGAGCGACAACCGCGCCAGCCAATGGGCTTGAGCTGTCCGCGTGATTGACGTTGGACTTAGCCAATCGTAGTGCGAAATCTTCACACATCCTTCGATGGATGACGGTTCGGCCAATGGGGTGTCGAGATTGTGCCTGGCGGAGGCGTTTCCAAACGGGAAGCCGAGGTGAGGCGAGGGCCCTATTACAGCAGGGTTACGGCTTCACTGACGTCCCGCACGACCAATGTGATTATTGAAGGGCAGGTCGATGAAAACGAGAGTGACAACCGCGTTGATCAATGAGCTCTGAGTCGCTGCTGTGTGACCTGTTAAAACTGTCTCATGTTTTATTATGAGGAGCAGCCCGTTATGTGGGACAACACACCGCTGTAAGCCCAGTGTAAACGGATTATAAGTTTATTTTAAAGCCCCGCGACGCCGCAATGCCATATTTCTTGGCCTGTCTTTGACCACACACACTGATTTGTGTGTAGTTAAAGATACACTCACCTGGTTGTTCTTATAAGGCATCATTTCATAGGAGTGACACCTGACTCCAGTGGTGCAGGAAGTAATCAGATCCTTTATTTAAATAAAAGCACTAATACCACCACACTGTAAGAAATACTCTGTCACCAGCACTGAAACTGTTGCTGAATCAGTATGTAAATGAAGCAGTTGCAGTTAAATGCCTCCTCGAACCTGTCGCCTACAGTTTACATCCATGTCTGTGAAACATGGATGCTCTAACACCTTCAACCTGGCAGCATAGAAGATCTGAACAATCATCGGACCAAAAGTAATGGTGTTGAATAAAGGCCAGTGAAGTGTTTTGCAGAACATTATGATGTCACAGTGAAGCTGACCTTTGACCTTTTGGATATTAGATGTCATCACTTCATCATTTTATCCTGTCAGACATTTGTGTGGGATTTTGTCATGATTTGTTTGAGGAATCTTGAGTTAAGGCCAAAAACATGTTTTGTGAGGTCACAGTGATCTCGATTTTTGACATCTTTGAGTCCAAGTGGACGTTTGCGCCAAATTTGAGGAAATTACCTTGAGGTGTTCTCGAGATTCTGCGTTCTTAGCTACTACTTCTCTTCTGTTGGTTTGACTTGGGTTATTTTTGTTTTCTTATTAACTTACTATATAATGACGAAAACTCTGTCTGTGTCTGTGTGTCTGTTCCACGTTTTTCTCCTCACTGACTTGGTCAATCCATGTGAAATTTGGCACAGTGGTAGAGGCTCATGGGAGGATGTGAATGAAGCAATATTACATCAATTGGCCAAAGGGGGGCGCTATAACAACTGATTGAAATTGAATCTTTGAATGTGCATATCTCATGCCCCGTATGTCGTAGAGACATGAAACTTTGCACAGAGATGTCTCTCCTCATGAGGAACACATTTGCCTCAAGAACCCATAACTTCCGCTTATATAGATTTTCCACCATTTTGAATTTTTTTGAAAAACACTTCAAATGGATCTCTTCCTAGGAAGTTTGAGCGATCTGCATGAAACTGGGTGAACATAATCTAGGGACCAATATCTAAAGTTCCCTCTTGGCAAAAGTTGGAAAACTTCCTAAAACTGAGCTTCTATAAGGCAATGAATATTGCGGAGGGCGTGGCTCATCACATAAAGGTGTATAACATCTCAAGGGTTTCACCCATCACCACGCAACTTTGTAGGCATATGACCACACATAATCTGAGGGGACCCCTCCATTATTGACCCCATCAAACAAAATGGGGGCGCTAGAGAGCTCATTTCTTATCTAGGCCTAACCGCCATATGGATTTTTACTAAACTTGGTAGATATGTAGAACAGGACGCCTCAAGGTGACTGGAGACATTTAACTCTAATTGGCAACTGGGTGGCGCTATAACACACAAAAATGCTTAAAATGGCTAAAATGCGACCGATCACTGTCGCTCCCCCTGTGGACCAGTGTTGGTGTTTTCTAATGTTTGGTATGACTAAGTCATGGTATGGTCTGCTGTACTCAACGGGTATGGACTAGTTGTATATGAATATGAAATTGGGTTATAGTTCAATAAAAAACAGTTGATAAAAGATCATTTGTGGTGTTCACTGATATAGAGCTTTTATTTTGAAAGAGACTGTATGCAAACGGTAACTTTCTTGTGAAAATTTAAGTGTATTTTGAAAAAAGACAGTGATGTAACAGGCAAAACCAACACACCCAGGGTACCTTGCGTGTCATTTGTGGCCGTGAAAGTCCGTGACCAAACACTGGCATGTGACATGGTCTGAGTGAGAATGTGTTAGCAATCCTCACCACTAAATCTTACACTCTGTTCCTTTAAACACATTTTCAGTCAGTCAGCTGTTGGTTAATCAACTAATTGTTTCAGCTGTACTTCTATAAATATTTGGCTCATTTATAACAAAACGTAATTTTTTATAAGCGCTTCATATGTTTTGTGTGTAAAACTCTTAATTTGTAAAGTGACTAAAGCTGTCAGATAAATGTAAAGTAGTAGAAGTAGAACGAGACATGAAAAGACTCAAGTAAAGTACAAGGACTTCACAGTTGTATTTTTAAGTGCAGCACATGAGTAAATGTAGTGAGTTACAGTCCTCCACTGCCTGGCTCAAACATGCGTGGTATGCAAGCTGTTGTCTATTGAATCCTATTGTTATTCAATACAACCCACACAATAGGGTGCACCGCTGCAGCTTGACCCTACAAGGCTCTTTGATTTTTGGTCACAACATCATCTGATGAACTGGCCTTAAACCTTAAACTGAAAACAGTGTTTCGTGATTATTTTGCCACACAGATTATTCAAATTCAAACCACATCTGAACACTGAGGACTCGATACGTGTCTTTTTGGTTTGGTGTTGGTCACGACCCAACGAGAGAGGCTGACATGATCCCAGCTTTCCCCCTGTAGAGGAAATGTTCCAGTCGTGGCTCTCAGTCCCATCTGTCGTCCACATCCGCTGAGCTGGCCTCCAGCACTTTCAGCCAACATGCAGGCTAACGATGAGCTGTCCCTCTTTCTCATTGGATCACTCCCCGTGACTCTTTTCACATCCACAATGCATGCAGGCCCTTTTCATATACAAGCTTTTTTTTCCCCCCCAAAGAGTGCACTTGACCTTATTCACCACACAGTCGTCTCTGTTTCTCCCCAGTGCATCCTCTCCCTGCATCACTGCGAGGTTTTTTCTAAGTGCTTGGGAAATGAGAGTCCTGCTTTTAGCTAAAGCACTTTCTCCCTCTTCACCTCAAGTGTGCTGTAGTTAGCGGTGGAGGATGCAGATACTGTCTATCACCTTCTCCCCAGGCACCTCTGTGGAGAGCCTCAGAGAGAAAGAGCTGCATAATTTAACTTGGATATCTCAGGGTTTTTTTTCACTTAGCAGGCTTCATGAGCGAGTCAAAGCGTTAGCTGGAGAGTATTCAGCCTTAAACATTTCAAAGTGAATAGCTGGCGTTAAAAAATGAAACACTTTCTATGCTGAGAAACCTCCACCAGAAACTGTTAAGCATCTTAACAGTGTTAAGTCACAGAGCTGCATTCATGTCATACATGTATGCTAATACTGGCTGTTAGATGGTGTTGCAATCGCTTGGAAAATAAACACTCTAGAGCTGAAATGATCAGTCAATTAAAGATGGAGTCCATTAACAGGAATTTAACTGATTGAGCTGGTTATTCAATTAAGCATTTTTTTATGAAAAAAGGGAGAGAAATGCATTAAAAGTCTGTTTTCAGCCTCTCCAATGCAAAGATCAGTTTTCCTGAGGTTACTATTGAAATATAAACGGTAACTGATCACTGTTTACTGTACTAGTGCAATATTTTTGTGTGACAATATCATATCGTCACACTGCCAAGTATCGATTTTTTAATTATATAAATTAAAGGGATAGTGCACCCAAAAATGAAAACTCAGCCATTATCTACTCACCCATATGCCGAGGGAGGCTCAGGTGAAGTTTTAGAGTCCTCACATCACCTGAAGAGATCCAAGGGGAGAGGAGGTAGCAACACAACTCCACCTAATGCAGGCTGACGGCGCCCCAGATTCAAACGTCCAAAAAACACACCTGTCTACTTTGGCACCTATCATGTTTTTTCCAAATGACATACAGATTTTTAGGCATTCTATATTATAAATAGCTTGAAAAAATGTGCATATAGCTGCTGTAAGTGGGGAAATGTCATTTACAGCACCTGGCTCCGCCCGAGTCAACTTTGGCTCTGAGAACTAATGGCATTTTTTTTTTTTTTTTTGCTATTTTTGGACATTTCAAAGAATAAACGATTGATCAACAAAGTATTCAGGGCATAAGTTGAAATTAAAAATTAAAATCAGTTGCAGCCCTGAAACACTGGCAGCTAATTAGCAGATTTCAGTCGCAAAATTATGTTTCTTATGGTTAGCTTTGTAGCAGTGGTCATATAGCAGGCTATTAACGTACATGTTTGTTGAAGAGTTTTATAATGTGGGCCGCCACACAGAGGTCATGGACTTGAGGACTTTGGGGGTTTTGGAACCTGCAGAAGAAACAAGTCTTTGTCAAGGTATATGGAAAGTTGCCACTTTGGAAATATATACTTTTGACAGTTTTGACCTTCATGTTAAGAAAGAAAAATTATAGACATTATATCTAAACAGTCAAATAACTAAATGTTTTAAAACATTTTTTTCTGGGAGCTTTGGATTTGGACATATGACCCCAATATCTCTAATATTCTGGCGTCAGCCCCAGTGGGACCAACCACTGATAAGGGTTGTTATTTTAATATAAAACCATGAAACATTTTCAGACTTTCAAGCAGCAGAAACATCATCTCATTAAAATTATTCCAACTGAAAAATGATGCCACACACCAATGTTTATTTTTCTTTTTTTACTGAAATCGCTGAGCCAGTAGTCAGCTTCAGGGTACTGAGAAATAGAATGAGCAAAATACACCTGGGCATTTCAACAAATAAAACTGACAGATAGAGATGAGTCAGATGAGGCAGATATACACACTCTGAGGCAGGGCATTACGGGAAAAACTAGGCTCCTAAACTCCCAACACAACTGTGTTGAATTCTGTTTTTGTTTGTTTTTGCAGATGTAAGTTAACTTCACGTTAGTTTTGCAACTCTCTTGTGTTTAAATCCATTTAAATAATTTAAATAATTTTAATTGTCTAAGAGTCTACATCAGCATAAGTGCATTAGTCATAAATAAAAATAAAATAAATATTTTTATCATAAGCCACATGGCTCCGCCTTAAATTACAATGAATTAAACTGTGTTAAAAATCAGGTGTTTGTTTTGTAAATTGCATTTCGGAAGATAATTTTTCTTTGGTGTATTTTCCCCTGTACTGTAAAACCTCTTCAAATGTAAACAGCAGCTACATGTGCTGAAATAATGTCACATAAGAGCAATAAATTATGTCCCAACAGGAGCCTCAATAGACCAGAATGCACTGCATCTCCAGGACATGTTGTGCTGTGAGTACTGGACGCAGCTCAGTGTTTACGAACTAGTTGGGCAGAAAGCTAGCGATGTTCATATGACTTAAAACTACAACCTATTTCTAAAATTTGCCAAGAGGCATTCTGGGAAGTGTAGGAAGTCACTACAACACTGTGCTCCACAACATCTCCTGCAACGTACTGGACATCTGAAACTGACATCTAGTCTGAAGGTAGCGAAAGCAGCAAGACACTCAACATTACATTTTGTTGTTGTTTCTCATTTTTTTGTTTGTTTGTTTTTCTTGTAACAACGACAATGACTGTGACCATTTTTCCCACTGAACAGAGGTCAGATGTTGTTGAGCATGTTTGGTGACTGAATGTACATCAATATACGATCCACCATAATAGAGGAGTGACATCAAAACAAGAGGAAGTAATGCTACTTTTTCCTCGAAGAAATTTCTGCTTGTTACGTCTCGGTGATGCTGAAGGCTGTGATTTGGTTTGTTTGGGTTTGTTCAGGGATTCACACGGATCTGTTGTCGTGCTCATTGAAGGCTGTTTCTGCCTGTTGGACAGACAACTGAACAATCTGAGCTTTGTTGGTGAGATTAAAAAAGGGAGACATCATCTTTCTACATGGTGAGCTGGAGACATCCAGGAGAAATAGTGACGGAAATGTAGCAGCTAGGACGGATGAGACTGACCAGTTGTCCCAAGTGGACTTAAAGGGCATCTTTGGTATTTTTCAACCTGGACCCCATTTTCTCATGCTTATGTGTCCAAGTGACTAATGGTGACAACAATTGTGCATCATCAGTTTACATCCACTAAATGTGTTTTTGGCACTGACAAGCGCATATTGTTATATTAAGTGTCTGACAACATGATAGAAAAACCCCTGATGACATAGACCTTTTGTTTAAGAGTGAGGTCCTTTGTATTTAACCAAAAACAGCCTTGAAATCGCCGCCACAAAGGCAACCAAACTCCATTTAAATAAACAGTAATTTTATTTTCATAAAACACACTTCATTCAAAATCCTCCAAAACAAAATAAAACTCACAAAAGCTGTTTTTTTTTTCTTTCCACTCTTCCAACATTCGCCAACTCCAGTCTGTCTGACATAAACCGTCAATTTACCTGGTTAAACCTAAAAATATGATGGCTCTATACACGCTAAAATTACTGTTTATTTAAATGGAGTCTGGTGGGTTTGACGATGGCAATTTTGGGGCTGTTTCAGGTCAAACAAAAAGGGTCTTACCCTTTTCCGTAAAGGTCTATCTCTGTAACGATCTTTTCTATAATGTTGTCAGGCAACTAATAGTTTGAGCTATTTATTGCAAAAACAAACACTTCTTAGTCAACATACACTGAGGGCACACAATTGTCCCATGTGATTACATTGCAGCCTGCTTTGTTGCTGCCAGCTGCAGCCCTCTCACTCAAGACTGGACCAGTTTCAAAAATGTTTGTTCCCAGTAGTCATTTAGTCACAAATGTGGGAAAACAGAGTTGAGACTGAAAAATACCGAAGTTAACCTTTAAACAAATACTTCACCCACGAAATGACCATTTGTGTATCTGTTACTCAACAGTGAAGTCGTGAAGAAAACTTTGATTTTCTCTGACAGGGAACGGAGAATCCACAAAAGGCAAACATTCTTAATGAATTAAAGTAATTGGGGTCTGCGTGTAACAACACCATATCAAAATATGAGTTTGCAAATCCATTCCATGTTCAACCGTTTATCTGTAGCGGGGTTGCGGGGGCAGCAGGTTGAGCAAAGCACTCCAGACGTCCCTCTCCACAGCAACAATTTCCAGCTCCTCCTGGAGGACCCTGAGGCGTTCCCAGGCCGGATGAGATCCTGATCAGATGCCTGAACCACCTCAACTGACCCCTTTCGACGTGAAGGAGCAGCGGCTCTACTCTGAGCTCCCTCCGGATGTCTGAGCTCCTCACTCTATCGCTAAGGCTGAGCCCAGACACCCTGCGAGGAAACTCATTTCAACTGCTTGTATCCGCGATCTCAGTATAATCCAAGTCTCATTTATCCAGTGCTCAGTACTACCCAAAAACATGCGCTATCACTAAAACGTTATGAATATGAAGCACTTCGGCTACAAGTAGTGTGCCCTGAGCTCTGCTAATGAGACTTGGATTACACTGCATGAGTTGTGTAAGAGGTTGTAAACAGATATTTTGATATAGTTTTGATGTTGTCAAACGCGGACCATGTTTACTTCAAGAAGAACGTTTGCCTTTTCTAAATTCTCTATTCCCCACGGAGGCATGTGGGTAACACACAATGAGTAACTGATGGACAAATGGTCACTTTACAGGTGTAGTAATCTGCCTGTTCCATCATTAGATATGGCAAACAAGGTAACTGCTACTCACAGCGTCCATGTAAATTTAAAAAGACATCAGTGGGACTGATACATCTCTCACTACTGATTAGTTTAAAACAAAACAAAATAGCCGCGTCTCGCAAACAGAAATCCCAATGTCAGACAAAATGTCTTAACTGAAATGACATGGCAATTTGTTCTTATAATCAGGCTTAAAAAACACAAAGATGGAGACGTTTAAACGCCCAGCTGAGAGAACCAATCCACATATTTGAGTAAAATGAGTCTTGAATTTAATTTCAACCAAATTTTATGGCTGATATTTGTTACTGACATTAATATTACATTAGCACTGTAGCTAATATTGTAAATTTGTTATTTTCAGGTTACCCAGTATAAGATTATAGGTCCTCCAACATTGTGGTCTGACTGTCTGACTGCTCAGTGATGGGCCTCTGCTGCCCTGCCTCTGTGTGTTTATCTGTCCCGAGGGCAACTTTTAATCCAAAAAACCCTCCTTTTGACAGCATGGAAGGAAAAACAAGGAAACGGCAGCAAACAACAGTTGTACAAATCGACCAGTGCATTGTGTGTTTTTAAAAGTCCAGTTCAGTAGCTTCAGGAAATTCGCAAATAAAGTTCATAATTCTCTGTTTGTTTCGAACCGACATGTTTTCGCAGGTGAGAACGTCTTGCAGTCCCTCTGAAGACGAGGCTGAGTCCTCTGCACCTGAACGTCTCACTGACAGTTTTCCCGCCGTCCAGCTGCAAACACTCGTCCCTCTTTTTGTTAGTCCAAGTCAAGGTAGAGGCGAGGTCCATCCAAGTCCAGCTGGAGACACAGAGACATCCGGGGACTCTGATTGGCTGATGCTGGAAGACTGGCAGACCAGTGCAGATCAGTCCTCCATACAGAAACCTGGGCAGAGAGACAGGTTTCAAACAAAGTTAACATAAAGATGCATTTACATGTTATCAGATATGTGATAACTTCATATGAGTGAACTGTTACAGTCACGTGATTAAGAATAGAATAAGAAAAAGTATGTTTCCTTTGTGTATCATCACCTGAAAATAAGAATCACTGCGTTTTTGTCACCGTAGAATGAGACGTTTATATCTACATATGGAGCAGGTCCTTGTCTATAGAGATCACCATGTTGCACCGCCATGTTTCTACAGTAGCCCAGAGCAGACAAACCAAACACTGGCTCAGGATAGGGACATTCACTATTTTGCGTCGGCCAGTGTAGTTAGAAGCCCCTCTGAGCGAGAGTGTTAAATGGACTGCACTTAAATAGCACCTTTCTAGTCTTCTGGCCACTCAAAGCACTTTTACACTACATGTCACATTCACCCATTCACACCCACATTCACACACTAGTGACTGAGGCTACCACACATGGTGCCACCTGCTGCTCAGTAACCATTCACAAGCTCTCACACACTGATAGAACACCCATTGGGAGCGAGTTGGGGTTCAGTATCTTGCCCAATGATACTTCCACATGCAGACTGGAGCAGCTGAGGATCAACGACCCACTATATCTCTGAGACACAGCCGCCCCCAGTGTTGCAAAAACACTGATTTCCTGCTTTATTCAGTGTTTTTACTGGTTTTAATCACCCGGTCTGTTTGTTTTGGAGAGGAAGAGGCAACTGCAGCTAATTCGGGTCCCGGTAAAAACCTCCTGAACATTGAACACTGAAGTCTTTGATTTTATACTGTAAAGCACTTTGTAACTATACAAATAAACTTATTTATTTATTTATCTCTAAGGCTGAGCCCAGCCACCCCACGGAGGAAAATCAAACTAAATCTTGTTTATCAATAATAGCAAGAAACATGAAATGTTTAACTAGGAACTTGATGTGCTTCTAAACTAGAAAATATAGCAAATCATTGTAAGTAAAATGTAAAAAAAAAAAAAAGGGATGATTAAATAGCAAATAAACACAACAATAAATATTTAAATCAACTCCAGGAAAGTAAAAAGCTGACCCTAGATTGATGTTTTGCCTCACTATATTAACATTTTCTCTGTGCCGTGTCTGTGATTTTTGTAACTTTCTCTCAGATGCCTGCTGCCCACGGTCTGGCGCCTGGCTGTTACCTTTTTATAAGAAGAAATCCAGGCAGAGAGCAGAGTCTCTGCAGAAAAATACATCACCACGCACTTCTAGTGGGTCACTAGTGATGAAGGAGAGGGATTACTCTGTATGAGTCCATTCATACAGAGGAAAATCCTGCACAGTATGCCTTAAAGACAGAGTTCATTTACACTAGTCTCAAACTCACTTGAGCTGAGAAGATCTCTGCTGCTACGTCTGCGACTCGGCCTCTTGCTCCGCTCCCACCGCCCTCCGGATGCTCTTGATTGACAGGTACGTCTCCTCCTCGGGGTCGTAGTAATAAAACTTACTCAGGTAGGATATTAGTGGTCTGAAGAGAGATGATAAACATGGAGAAATAAATAAGCCAAGTGTCCCAGTGTTTGTTGTATTAGCACTCGTACTGCTGAATCACTGAGCATAGCATATGCTATAAACCAAAGGTACAATAAAGAATTAAACAAGAGGCTGTCGTCAACTTTATATGGTTACTTGTGAGTAAACAGCCTCATGTTCAATCCCACAGCAAGACCAGAGTCGCTTTAATATCAAATATATAAAGAGACAAATGTTGAATGACATCTTGGAAGTCTTGAGACAACAGGTTCACAACAGGTGTATATTTCAGCAGGTGGATATTTGTACTATCACATGACTCTACAGTGTGTACCCCGCCTCTCGCCCAGCGTCAGCTGGGACAGGCTCCTGAACAGGATAAGCAGTTACAGAGAATGAATACATGAATGAATGAATGACCCTGTAAGAGTGGAGCACCTGGGCAGTGGAAGCTCCTGGATGTGGTCGATGCGGACCATTTGTCGGATGCAGAAGCGACAGAGATGTTGTAGCGACTTCACGTTGCTGAAGCGAGACACAGGATACAGCAGCTGGACCGGGGTGGGAGGAAGCCCTGCAACACACACACACACACACACACACACACACACACACACACACACACACACACACACACACACACACACAAACACACACACTCTATCTTGTTTATTTCTGTTATCAGTTTCAGCCGTAACTGTAAGGTTCAAAGTTTGTGCTGCAGCAAAACATATTTTAGCCACCTAAAAAAATCTATATCAGTTTAAATGTGCGCTTTATTTGAATATGTGCTCCGCTTCACCTTACACACTAACCAATCGAAGTAGCAGTAGACCAGCAACTGTGTCTTCTGGGCATTAAAATGATTGTTTTTGTCAATGGAGTCTGGTGGCTTTGATATAACGACATCAAAAAATTATATACACTTAAACTGATAATGATTTTTTTGGTGGGTCCTTTTTTTAGGTGGCTAAAAAGGAATTGATTAAGGAGGCGTTCCTTTTGGAAATGTATCACCATTTGACGTTTTGGGGCTCGAGCACCTTCACCAGACATGAAGGGCGTCACATGTGTTGATATGATTAAAAATTTTTCGATAGGACAGTTAAGCATGAAGGGGGAGAGAGAGAGGGGTAATGACATGCAGCGATGGGCCACAGGCTGCAGTCGAACCCGGGCCACTGCGGCAACAGCCTTGTACATGGCCACCATGCCCCAGACATATTCTTTTTAACATCAAATTAACCTTACATTGCTGTTTTGTACTGTATTTTCTTTTTATCAAGAATATCTTTATTCAGTTCTAACATGATTACACAAAGCATGTTCACAACAGGTACTAAACTTAAAGCATATGTGTGACGGGGACCAAAGCTTGAAATTTAAAAGAGAGGAGGAGGGACATCTATGTAAAAGGCAGGTTCAGAATAATGGGGTAATTTATCAGAGTACACACTGACAGAAAGCAACAGGAACAAGAAACAAACACATAATCTTCAGTTTAACTTGAAGCATTGGAAGCATTTCAGAAAGTGGCCCCAGACCTTTTGGAATTTTTCATCTGAGTTTCTAATTGAGTAGCGAATCTTTTAAAGATTAAGGCAAGACACAATGTCCTTCAGCCACTGGGCATGAGTGGGCGGGGCAGCATCCCTCCATCTGATTAGAGCTGCCCGTCTGGCCAGCAGAGAGGCAAAAGACAGTGTGCGGTGTTGGATCGGACTCAGGTGTGCATCATCCTCTCTGGTGGTGCCAAAGAGAGCAACCAGAGGGCAGGGTTTACAGGTCAACGTTGAGGATTGAGGATAAGGATTGGAAAACATCCTTCAAGTATTTTTCAAGGAATCGGACATCCAATATATGTGAGAGAAGCCTCACCTCTTCAACATTTGTCACAGCTAGCGTCCACATCTGGGTAAATGCATGAAAGTCTGACTTAAGACGAATGGGCTCTGTGCACAACTTTAAACTGTAATAGACAGTGGCGAGCACAGAAAGATGATGAGTTAACCAGCTTAAGGATACAGTCCCACGCACTGCCCGACAATGCAGTGTTTAAATCTACTTCCCAGGTATGTTTGATTTTGTCAAGAAGGGCGTGTCTGATCTCTGCTAACCTGTCATAGATGTCATAAATGTTTTTATGACGGGTTTAAGCAAAGAATATCATCTGCGGTGGTCATATGAGGTGTGACGGGGAAGCTTGGTATCTGAGAGTGAAGAAAATGTACTGTATTTTCTGTCCTGTCATTTGTCAGTGATCTGTGCTTCCATGTTGGCCAAGACTCTCTTGCATAAAGGATACCCTGATCTCAAGGGAAAATGCATCAAATTAGAAACAAGATACACTTCCTGATGTTGGCATAGTGACCACCAACATCTCCAAATCCACCCAGTATCCTCCCAGTTCAGTGCTGATGTTGAAAAACTAAACTGTGAGCTACGCTGAGTTACAACACATCAGTCATATAACACCTCAAAATATACACCTTCAGCTTATTCATTGATTTTGTTGACCTAATATTACATCTTATAGCAAAACCAGGGAACTTATTTTTAAGTACAGACAGCCTTTGGCCAAGTGTTACACGATTCTTTCATTTCTTTTTAATTTAATTCTTAATCTAATTTAACAGTACTTTAGAAAATGTATTTAGCTACTTTGCACTGCCTGCTCAGAAATCATACCTAACGTTGAGGACAGACCAAACACATTTAGATTCATTCTCACAATCATAAATGATGCACAGGCTGAATGCAGACGCACAGTCAGATACATTTCCCCCTCTCCTCCGTCTCTCAGGCACTTCTCACTAAGTGGCAGCTCGCATCCATTTTTGATTGGCCCGGGGCTGCGTGCAGATTTGTGACCTATATTTTACCTGGGACTCTGGAGCGGAGGAAGTAGAGGAATTTGCCGTTCTTGGAGTGCATGATGGCTCGCTCAATGAACTCCACCACCGAGTGGCAGCGGTCCTCAAACTTCGGGTGACACCACAAGCTGAACGTCCCTGGAGGCAGAGAGAAATGTTTGCCTTCATGTGTCACATGTCGCATTTCATCATCTATAAATCACACCCATGTTAAATATGAAACATATGTGTTATTACAGTAAACTTGTCTGTTTAATTAATTAGATTAATAAAAAATATACACATACAACATACTTTTATTGGACAGTATCAAAATACAGCTCCCTATGACCACATTAACCCCAATACATCAAATAGATTTGAAGCTGTATCACTGAATAAATCTTTGACCTGGTGATGGTGTAGGAGAAGTGAGAGGATTACCAAAAGGCAAGTGAATTTATCCTCTAGGGATTGTGAATATATGATGCAAATTTCACAGCGATCTATCTAATAGCTGCCAAGATTTTTCACCGAGAACCACAAATATCAACCTCAGAGTCGTTAGGATTCATCCTGTGGGGGCCTTGAACATCTAAATTAAATTTCACAGCAATCTATCCAAGAGTTATTGAGATATTAAGCTTTTTCAACAATGCTAATGTGGCTAAAATCTGCCTCAAACAAATGTTTAATGTCTGATTTCAGAATAAAAGTCTCTAATCTGAACAGAAAGCCCATTATGTGCAACCAGCTGACATGCAGAGAAAACAGACACATACAAATATGTTGCTGCATGTGAGTTGACTTCCTGTTGACCGCTCAGTGGTTGTTTATCTGCCCTCGATTCATGTCAGGCCATGGTGCGTTCATGCACACACGATGGTGTTGATGTGAATGTGTTGTGTCAGTCGGGGCTGCGCTCTGAATAATGAATGTGTTTCCAGGCATGACTCTATAGCTTTATGATGGTGACTCATTAATGTAGAGCCCCGTTTATGTATGCATGTGTGTGTGTGTCTGCCCGGTTACACATGTATCTTTCATGAGTCACTGTGTTGGTTTGTCACACATGTGGCGTGTGTGCAAATATGCATGCGGTGTTGTGTGAGTTATTCATGCTTCAGTGTTGTAGTGTGACCTTATTGGATCTCTATAATGTCGAGTTTGAGTTTAGATTTATTTGTGTCCTGTTGTTTCTTCATGTGCTATGTTGTTGTGTTCATGTTATCGTCAGTGTGTGAAAAGCTACAACAATGTGACTATGTTTGAAATAAAGATAAATGTAACAGAATGAGGTGATTACCTTGAAAGCATAACGTTTAGAGTTAATTTTGAAGAGTTTCAAATTGTCATTTTCATATGAACAACAATTACAGAGAAGCAGCCATTGGCAATTGAAAAAAAACTTCAATCTCGGGTACAAAAAATAAAACATGCAAGAAAAAAATCGAAAAAGGCAGAAAATAGTGCAGGATTTAAAAGATAAGCACTGTCTGTTTGGGTGGTACTGAGCATACAACTGCATGAATGAGATTTGGATCATACTGCATGAGTTGTGTGAGAGTTTGTTAACAGATGTTTTGACATAGTTTTGCTGCTGTTAAACGTGGACCCTTATAACTTCAATTCATCTAGATTGTTGCCATTTTTGGATCCTTTGTTCACCGTAGAGGCTGACAACACAAGCAATGTTTTCTTCACAAACTTTACGCAACATGTGGTGAGTAATAAATATACAAATGCGGAGTTTCTTTAAGTTTTTGGTAAATCACTGTCCATGCACACAGGCTGTGCCAAAGACTCCTCTCATCAGCTTTGTGCTGTACTAAACATATTCCAGTAAAGATAACGCAGGCAGAGTTTGTTCTACCGTTCACCAAAGCAAAGTCTCTATCTTAACCTCCAGACATCTGGTATCTTGTCACATGCTGGAAGGACTCTGAGACCTTTCCAAACCCTGACGATGAAGAGCCATACTCACATTTACACATCGTATGTCAGTATTAAATATTTTTTCTACCACAGCATGTGACTACTGTTGAAAGACAGACTTGAAAAAGTGTAAACCTACACTCAAATTAATTGGAATTTACTTCACACCCCAGACATCACAAATGTATTTACATACAGCAAACTGCATCCACTGAGGAAGACTGTGAGGAGCGAATGAAAGCTCTTAGAGAAGAAAATACATGAGCCTTGAGTCTTAACGTCAGACTGCAACTGTTTCCAAGTTCAACACAGAAGTTTGACACTTATCACATAAATAGCTGCGACCACGTACACTCATGCATCCATGCGTTGCCCCTTCTCGCCAACTGGCATTAACAGTTAATCAGCTGTCCTTTGGCTCCTGACCGATCTTTCCACAAAATCTTGTGAATCCATTTGGAAGTTATATGCCTCAGACATATGCCCCCCCACCCCACACCCATTAAATGTCATGTAACAGTTTTATGTGCATATATTTATGTTGGTTTGTGGTCAGCTTGCATGTGCGCATAAATGTCTTCTGTGACTCATCATGGCGGTGATGTGCCATCACACGTGATTGGTGTCCATATTATACACCTGACGTGCTGAATGACCAGTATATACGGATGCACATGTTTCTGTAGGCTGTAAATGCCTCCACATTTGCATATTATGCAAGCATGATGTGTGTGCGTCACATAAAAACTAAAGTTGTCACAGTGAAATTTAAGGTGTGCTGATGGATTCACATCATCAACTCATGCATTGAGTAACATTACAAGTTAACGTTCCACCTTAAAAGTTGCCGGCAGTCGGCCCAGTGAATATTTTTCTCAGACTCCAGCTGCTGTGAGAGGCAGCAAAACATCCTTTCATTTTATAGTTACAGTTTACTAATAAAACTCTCCACAGTATGAACAGTGGTTACATGAGCCTCAAAACCAGACACAACTCAGCCCTGAGCAGAGTGACCGTCCTCTACTGACCAATCAGACTGCAGTGTTCACAGCTCCACCTTTTAGTACCAGATCTGTGCAGGTATCCACAAAATATTGCGTGCACCTGCCGTCCATTCTGCTGTCATGTGTGGAGTTAGAGTTAGTGAACATGTGTGCGTGTGTGTCTTACCTCGATAGTGCTCCATGCGTGTGTGGTGTGTGACTCCCTGCGACCTGAAGCTGAGGCTCAGGATGTATCGGGGGTCTGAACTGTCTCGGACCAGGAAGGATCCGTCCGGTTTCCCCTTCAGCTTCATCTCTGCATCCTCCCAGTTCATCGGACCCCAGTACCAGCCGCACTGAGGAGAAACCAGCAGAAACCCTCAGTAATCCTGTGAGAAACCAGCCTCAGCTCGGCTCTCTGATTTCTTTCTTCTCTTCTGCAAAGTTAAAACTTTCACCCAAACAAGCTAACATGCTCACTGTGATCCCAGGGTCCTCTGCTCCCCTGCTTAATATCCTCTTGATATGACACATTAGGGAGAACTTTCAACAGCCTTTATGTCCTCAGCATTTTTCCCTCAGTTAAATGTTCAATGTATGTCTCCCTGGGTTAATATGCTGAAATCATCCACCTACAGCTTATAGCCTACTGATGTTATAGACCTTGAAACATACACCTTCAAATCTGCAAGCGAGACAGTTTCCTTGACTTTATATCTCCACAATGTCTGAATGGATTTTTATTATTCAAACTGCATTTTAAACGTCCTTCCCTCTTCGTTCTTTTGCAAGTTGAATTGTGCAGCTCAATCTCACCAACCTCTTACAACGCCAGTTAATATCAAGAGATACTCACGCTCATGTTCAACACATTGTAGAAACAACCAATAATATTAATCAATAATCAGGAACACACACACACACACACACACACACACACGCTCTGCACCTAAATGAATTTCATTAATGATAATGGATGAATGTAGGTGAGGAGTGAGAGTCTTACCTTCTCCAGCTCTCTCAGACTGGCGGTGAAGTTGCTGGCTTCAGACCGCCGCAGGGCGCACAACATAGGGGGCGGGGGCTGTCTGGAAGGGGGTGGAGCATCACCAGGTGATGGGGTCGAATGAGGAAGGGCCCGAAGGAAGGCGTCTAAATCAGGAGAAGAGTGGCAGAGAAATTAAAGGTGCTGAATGAAGCTTTTTATGATGCCACAGCTACAGCGTTGTTTCATAAAGGATATAACCATATTTGGACGGATTTGTGGAAACCACAAGCCTCTCAGTAAACATCATAGCAGCTGCTGACCGACAAGTGCAAGAAGACACGCCGTCTTACCATTGAGGCTGAGACTGTGCTGGATGGTGGCGTGGGAGGGAGGAGGAGGAGGAGGGAGAGGCAGAGGGAGGGACTGCAGGGAGGCGCCCATAACACTCACTAGGAAAGGTCCAGGCTGAGGCCCGGCTATGTCATCTGGAGAAGGACAGGAAGGAAAGGAGAGAGCAAAGGGGGGGAGGAAGGAAGGAGGAAAAGAAAGGCATAATGGACAGAAGGATGTAGAAAAGGAGCAAAAGGAGAGAGAAAAGATGGAGGGAAGGAAAGATACAGAGACAGAAGGTGAGGGTTGGGTGAGTGGAAGGAAGGAGAGAGCAAAGAGAAGGAAGGATACAAAAGCAGGAAGGGACAGGGGTTGGCAGGAAGGAAAGTAGAGAGCAAAGATGGAAGGAAGAAAACGAAGGAAGGACAAAGGAGCATTTAAAGGCAGAGGGGGAGAATAATGAGATAACATCAGAAGGAAAGGAGAGAAAAGCGATCAAGGGAAGAAGGGGTTCAAAGGCAGGAGAGGAGAGGGGTAGAAGGAAGGAGGTAGGACAGGAGAGAAAGGAGAGAGCAAAGAGTCAAGGAAGGAAGGATACAAAGGCAGGAGGGAAAGATGGATGAAAGGAAATAGGACAGGAAGGAGAGGAGAGAGCAAAAAGGAAGGAAGAGTAGGATGGAAAGGAGAAAGCAAAGATGCATGGAAGGAAGGATGCAAGGGTCAGAGAGGAGAGGGATGGATGGAGGGTTTAGGACAAGAAAAAAGGAAAAGAGCAAGGAGGGAGGGGCAGAAGAGAAGAGGAAAGGAAGGAGGAAGGTGGGAGAGGAGGAAAGAAGAGAAAATAAGGAGTGGAAGGAAAGAAAAACATAGAAGGAAGGAAGGAAGGAAGGAAGGAAGGAAGGAAGGAAGGAAGGAGGGGGAGGAGAGGAGAGGACACGGTGGGTGGAAGAAATAATGGAAGGAAGGAGGTAGGCCAGGAAGTAAAAGGAGAAAGCAAAATAAGGAAGGGAAGGACAGGAGAGAAAAGGAAGGAAAGGAGAGAGCAAGGAAGCAAGGAGGTGTGATAGGAAGCAAATGAGAGAGCAAAGCAGGAAGGGCAGGAAGGAAGAAAGGAAAGAAGCGCCAGGGAATAGATGAACAAAAGGAGAGAGCAAAGCAGGAAGGAAAGAAGGATGGAGGGGCAGGAGAGGAGGAGGATGAACAAAGAAGGTAGGACAGGAAGTAAAAGGAGAGAGCAAAGAAAGAAGGAAGGAAGGAAGGAAGGAAGGAAGGAAGGAAGGAAGGAAGGGTAGGAGAGGAGAGGAAGGAAAGGAGAGAGCAAAGAAGGAAGGAAGGGCAGGAGAGGTAAAGAAGGAGGCGGGAGGCAGGACAAGGATAGGGAGGGAAGAAAGAGTAAAAAAAGAAAGCAAAGAAAATAAAGATGGGAGGAAAGAAGAGGAAAGGGAGTTAGGGAAAGACGGAAAGAAAGGAAAGATAAAGAAAGGAAGGAAGGATTGAGTTTTTCAACACCATCAGACAGGAAGTCTCAGTTCACCAAATTAAAAGACCTTTTTCTTTATACTGACCAATAAGATTTCATTAATTTGTGGATTTAACTTTATCTTTTATCAACAAATTCTAAATTCAGACTCAAACCAACAATGAATGTTTCCAACACACACTAACACACACTAACACACACAGAACATGTAACACGTGTTTATCTACAGCCCGATACATCGTCTTCCTCAGTGCCTGGAGCGCCACTGTCATTACAAACACATCACAGAGCTCCAGTGTTGCACTGGGTGACATGTTCCTTCATCACCATGAACACACACAATGTGGTTTATTTTGACTCAGTCCCACATTCACCATCCTGCTGCCACAAATACTCACTACAGCACTAAATGTGGATTAATCCGCCACTGAAAATAGTTCCCAGCAAATGCACTACATCTGCATTTTGTTTGATCAAATCTACAGTGAGCAGCTATTTTAGGAATTTACCGAGACTTTAAAAAATGAAGCTATATACAGTCAGGTTCGGAAAGTCTTTTTTTTTTTTTTTTTTAAATAGATGCTCAAGTGTGGTTCATATGTGGGTCAGAAAATAACACTGGGCTCGGAGCAAAAATATGCATTTGAAAGGTCAGAGAATAGACGTGACATTAGGGGGAAAAAATGCTCTGACATTTAAGAAAATAATGTTTATGTTTCATATTGTTTAAAATTTATTTCAAGTCACATATTCATGCATTGGTGTTGATACTTTTTCCTGGAATCCCTGATTTGCGTGTTTGGTTCTGGTGCATTTGCTGACAAAAAAAAGACTATAATTTGACGGTCAAACAAAACAAAACGCTGCATCACCCTAAAAACAAAAGCAACAAGACAAACTAAATGGACAAATACACCACCAAACAAAAGAATAAAAGTTGTTGTTTCCTCCCTCTGGTACAGATTGTTTTCCTGTGAGGAGAGGCAAACTGTTTTCCTTATCGATTGAGTCGTTGCTCTCAGATTTTAAATTGAATTCTGTAGTTTGCAGCTGACCTTTCAAAGCTTCCCCAATCAGATTAAAGCAGATTACAAAACTTGTCTGTGTCTGTTTTTGGAAACGCTGCGACGGAAAATAAAATGATTAAGTAAGAATATGAGTGACAGAGAGAAACTGCCATGAGACAGGGTGAAGTGTAGCACTCTGCATAGTTTAGAAACGACAATTTCTGCTTTCTTACTATCATATTTACAATTTGTCTGCAGAAGGAACAAGATGAAGGAGAAACAGAAGACGAGATGAACACAAGGAGAGAAAAGTACCTAACAAACTGAGACTTCGACGTGGAGGAGGGGGAGGCGTGGGAGGGTGTGGTGTGTTCGCCCCTCGCCGCGAAATATCCACATCCACCAGAGAAACCGTCTCACCTGGAGCCAGAGGAGATGCAGAGGAGAAAAGAGGAGGAGAGGGAACGACAAGTGAGATTAAGACACCAGAGTGAGAGAAAGTACCAACAGGCGCTGGTTTGTGTTTCTGTGATTGTGTGTTGTTTTTTTCTGTGCTGCAGAGTGCCATTAAAGCTGCACCGGGCAGGATGCTTATGGAAAATTACACCCAGCTAATCAGCCTAAATCACTGCAATAAAGAAGGACATCCCATCCCGGCTAATTGAGATGCTGCAGATTCACTGTTTACCAAAGTGAAATTCTGCAGTTGGGGATGTTTTACTGGCAGGGAAAGAAACAAATTCAAGCATTAGAGCCAAATCCCCACCGTCTACCGAGCAGCAGGGAGAGCTGGACTCACCCACTTTAGATCTCTTCCTCTAGCATCTCTCTAGCTTCTTCTTCTTCTTTGGTTGTGAGACATCACAGACCAGCTGGTAAACACGAGCACGCTACTGCACAGGACTTCTGGGTTTGGAAGTCCCCGAGATTTAAAACAACTCACCCTGCTGGCTCCTCCGGGGGCAGCCAACGTGAAATGTTGCCTGCGTGGTGCAGCTTTAATGTTTCTGTCTAATTGGTGGTTGGGCCTGTGCAGAGCGTGTGTTTATTAAACTACAGAAATCATCACATTCAAAAAGTGGATTTAGCAAAACTGAGATCTATGAGCAATGTGGGACTCCAGAATGTACTGCTGAGCCCTGCGGACGTTATATGGGACGATTCTCATAAAGTCAGCTAAATAATTTTTGCCAGCTGAGCTACAGACCTCCTCGCCCTTCTCTCCCAAAGGCCTTTTGTGTCTTAACTTATCTGGTGCTCTAGTTACAGAGTCTGACTGGTAGGAACAGTTAAAGGTTGCAGATTTACAAACGTAGCATTTTTAAAGCTGAAATTCTGCCAGTTTCTGAATGACTTTTCTCACTTTTTGTTATTAGAACATTAAAGGAGCAATACGCAAAATTCAGAGCATGAGTTGTCTCAACATGGACGTGGCTGAGCCGGCAGCTAGCAGCTAACAGTGCTAACTCCATATGTAACAGGGTCAATCATACAGCAGTAACTTTTGTAACAAAGTCGTATGTACAATTAAGTATTACGATTACACAAACTTTGTTTCAGTTATTACCTGACACACTCAGGCCTCCATAGTCAGTACGTGGAACGTTTGATACCTAAACCAAGTATATGTCACATTTGTACATTATTTTGTCACAGATATGTTTCTCAACAATGCCGTAGTGAATGTATGAATAAGTTTAGGCACAAAAACCGCTTGGTTACTTGGTTAAAGATCATGTTTTGGGTTAAAACATCCATATTTGATGGGACAAAATCCTCTGGAAAAGCAGGTAAGTGTTGATAAAAACACCTGGAATCAGTGGCTCAAACGCTGCCAGGAAACTGAAACTAACTGCAAGGAGTGTGTATTTTCGGTGACACAGGACTTTGGAGCAATGGGCATTTGTTTTTGGGATAATAGGCTGCTGGAGAAATTGGCTTTCGGACCAGTGGGACATTTTTTGGACTAGTGGGGTTTTGAAATAATGACATGGCACCAAAGGAGGGTGGGCACTGTGTGTCCACTACATCTCTTGCACCTAAACTAGCTGCTGTAAATTGTATTGTCTCATTATATGATTAAACAGAGACTTGACATTGGACTAAATCAACATACTTATCACCCAGCAATCATCATTACATATCTGTACATGACGGAAACTACAAAAGAAAAATAGGAAATTATTAGTTTTTTGTAGTTTATGCAGAATAAGAATATAACTTGTTATAGATTGATACTATTTTACAAAAACAGGAAACCATGATGCAGATGAGTTTTGCCTTTTTTGAAGGATAAATAGAAAATGACACAATTTTTGATTTAACGCGAGTTCTTTTTGAACACAGGCGTATTTCCAGGTGGCAATCGGGCCCCTCCACGCCTAGGGCCCCAGTGCAACCATTATAATTCCTCCAACTGGGCAGTAAATCAATATTTTATGAATGTCATCAGACGACACTCGATACTGTCTTAGATTTTGGATATTGTAATATCATAACGCTGGTCTTTTCCTTGGTTTTAAAGGTTGCATTACAGTGAAGTAATGTGTGTTTCTGAACTTAGCAGACTGTTCAATTATTTGCCTTTAACCACTTCATCATTATATCCTCATTACTCAAGATTATGGATCAAAAATCTGTTGCAATATGGATATGGAGGTATTTAGAGAAAAATATCATGATATTTGATTTTCACCAAATCGCCCAGGCCTTTGTAAACATGATCAAGATGTTATTTCAAAAACAGATCAGTCGACGTTTTGATATTGGATTCAATGTTTAAGGAATTATCAAAAACAATTTTTGCAAACTTGCCAAACAGTAAATTACAGCTCCACAATTGTGATGATGCTGCTTTTCTGTTTTATGTGACAGTAAGCTGAATATTTGAGGGGTTTGGATTGTTGATTAGGAGATAAAAAGTGATTTGAGGATGTCACCTTGAGATTTAGGAAATGTTGATGGATGTTTTTTGGACATTTTATAGATGAAACTAATCAATAATGTAAATAATCTTTAGGTGCAGAGAGTTTGGAGTGGGCTGTGTCAGGGGGAGTTTTATCTGTGGAGGAAAGCATTTCTGAGAGAACCAGGGTTAGAACCAAAGCAGAGCGCAGCCCTTACCAGTGAAAGCAGATAGGGAGGCAGAGAGGGAGGCGGGGGAGAAGGCACTGTGGGCCCTGGTCAATCTGGGCTGGCTGTGGCTGCAGGACAGACATCAAGACAGACAGAATAAGAGGAACATGAGAGGAGAGTTAGAGTGCAGAGAAGAAGAAGTGCTGCAGAGGTTCAGAAAATTAGCTTTTCGGTATGAGTGCAGTTTTGGGTCCTGCAGCTTTTTTACTTTTTCTGTTTGATGCTCTCAGCTCTGGCAGTCAAGACTTCTGAAGCTATGTTTTTTTAATCATATGAGTGTGCTGCTGTGAATAATGACTAAGCAGTGAGAAGGATAGAGGGTGACAAACCACAAAGGTTTGAAACATCTCTGCATCTAATAACATGCAGCACTTAAAAAAGTTCTTGGATGTCTGGAGAAGGCCGATAAGCCGCCAGTTGAAGGAGTTAATTCAAGCCATTAGAAACCAGTGAGTGCACAGCTTACAACAAAAATAAAGTCCACAGCTGAATGACAACAACTTGGAGAGGAATCAACATGTCTGGACTCTGAATGAGTCTTCAAAACAGTGACTGGAATCAAAATGCATTGCTTCTTTTAAAATATTGAACACGTCTTCTGCACATCGGATCAGTCTGAGGTTCCTTGCATGACTTCCTGTTGCCTGCAGCTTTCTGACCTATATATTGGAAAACAATCAGATCTTTTTTACTTGATTTCCCTTTTATGGACTCCCATTTTGGCCAGCTCTAATTACCAATCAAAACACAACAGAGGAAATTACTGAAAGAACACTTGAAAGCAGAATTATTGGACATATTTCTGGTGATGTAACACTGCTGATTTTGCAGTGTTACACCAGTTCAGATCTTGGCCTTGATTGCTCCCCTGGAATGATTTCCCATGTGTAATCCATGCAAGCAAGTGTTATCTCCCTCTCACTTATTGTGGGAAATAAGAATATTAAATTGCAATGATGTAAGACTGTGTAGGTTCATGTGGAGGGGCTCACCTGTCTGCGTCCTGCTCAGCACCAGCTGTGCTCGCCATGTCCACCAGACTCCCGGCAGAAGATACTGAGTAGGTCACCGAGGGCCTCTTGTCCAGCAGGTGATTGGAGCCGCTGCAGCTTTTAGTCCGGAACAGTTTACTCAGGCGGATCTTTAACGAGCCCTTTTTGGACTTCCCTGGAACTTTGAGCGTCTTTTCCCCACCCGCGGCCCAGCCCGTGGGAGTCCGTGGCGCACTGGCGCACCGCTCCGGCCGCCTTCTGGGTGTCGACGCCTGGCTCAGGTTTGGGCTCGTGGCCCAAGGTGAGCTCTGGACCGGTGTAGATGACGGTGACGTGACTGAAACCTGGGCGACAACCTCTGAATCCCCGGAGCTTACCTGCGAGAGTCGACTGGTTAAGTTCCCGTGGAGGCTGCACACCTGCGCGCCAAGGTGCGCCGCTGCCGCCGCCTCGGTCGCCGCCGGGGCCATCCCCTCCACCTGCCGCCGCAGCTCCGCTTGGAAACTGCTGATGGAGAAAGTCCCGGACATTTTCTGAACTATTTCTCGTTTCCTGTTGAGTAAAAACTCGCGGCGTCCGTTCTCATCGTCCTGCTCACCCTCCGGGCACTCGTCCATGCCCAGGCCGGCAACATCCCCGCTCCCCAGCCCCTCCAGGACCAACAAAGCATCGCTGGTCTCTGTGGGGTCATCCCCGGGCTCCACTCCCCCTCCTGCCGGCCTGTGTGCGCCCTGACACGAACACTGCGGGAGCTCCCCTGCTTTGAGCAGCATCTTGGGTACCGCACCGACCCCCAGCTCCCCGAACCGCCGGGCCAGCTCAAACACGGCTCCCTCTCTGTCCCTGGAGGCGCATCCCCATTTAGAGTCAATCACGGTGAGAGGGTTGGATCTCTCCGTCAACAAGGGCCACTCGGGTGGGGTAGTGATGAGTCGGTGCCGGCGGCAAAGCTCCGCAGCTCCCTGCATCTCCGCGGTAACGGAGACCGGCGGATGCGCTCCCCATGTCCGGTCCAGCAGGTTCTGCTGCTGCTGAGCGTCTCCGGGGCTCATAGTGTTGTTATTGACAGCCGGGCCGGTGCATCCAGACCCCGGGCTCTGGTCCAACCCCAGAGCATCCCTCGGCTGATTCCGACGGTCTAATTCTAAAATCCCTTCTCCGTTCCGCATTATATTGGAGAAGACCAGCAGCTGAGGCCGTAGGCCGGGGCTGGGAGCGAAGTCAAAGCCCTGGGCCTCCATGGGGCTCTGCGGCGGAGGAGGCGCGGACAGCGGGGCTCGGCTCTCCGTCACCCCGGTGTCAGGTGCAGCCGTGCCCTCGCCGCTCGGCTGGGCTTTGTTCAGGCGGCTGCTGGGATGCTCGAGGCCCGCCGTCGGATCTCGGCTGATATCCAACCCCGCTTTGACGCCGCTGTGAGCCAGGACCTCCTTCCCCAGCCCTGCCACCACTCCTCCCGGCGGCAGATTCCCGTTTTCCGCGTCCAAGCGGTCATCCTCGGCCGCGGAAACCAGGCGCATCAACACGAAATCGGGCGACATATCCTGCGCGTTGTTCATAATTATTCCTCAGGAGCGCGAAACGAGAATTATTAGGCGATCTGCTCTTCACATAGCTAACCGCGGAGATCTCTTTCCTATAATAAAGAAAGGGCCAAGCCGCCGCTGCCTCCCATAAATAGGCTATGAGCGAAAATGCCAAAAAATATATCAGGCGATTTTTTCATCCTCCTCCTCTACGACAGCACAGCATCCATCTGTCAAATACTGGGGAAATGAGTGCAGTTTGCTCCCGGCAGCAGGCGGACCCCTGGGTCAGACATGCGGTCTGATTTGAGTAGAATAAAAGCCAGTAGAGTCTCCGGTCAGTGACCACAGTCTGCCTCTGTGTTCCCAGCCAGGCCCCACCCGCTCCTCCTCCGCTCAGCCCATAATACCACTTTATGAGCGCCGATGATGGGAACTATAAATTAGTCTGTGGCGTTTTAATATCACAGGGCTATACCTGATTCAGCCCCACATCTCAACAGCTGATTTCTGTTTTCATTCTTTAAAACAAGACAAAGATATTAACTGGTAAAATACTGTATTCATCTCTTAGTATTCTATAATATTCACTCAGGAATCAGCATCCTGTGTGTTCCTGCAGTGCTCAGCTGCAGGTTTATTGGTTTTATCTGCTGTGTTATAATATTTCTAAATCATAAAACTCATCTATTTTTTAACCTTGGTATGTCTCATTTATTTGCATTTATTTATTTCTTGCAAACAAACATAACCCAAGTGGAAAGTTCATATTACTCTAAACTGCATCAACATCTTTTATAAGCAAATTCAAATAGAATATTTGGTGAGATCAATATCTTCATTTAAATCGCTCAGATGTCAGTTTTAACACTGCATAGGCTATATTACCGAGGCACTCCCCAGATGATGTCATAATGATGTCATCAGGGTTGTTTTGGATTGTTGGGGGTTGAAGACCAAATCTGTCACCCTTTTAATCAGATTTCTATTTGCAATTGGTGTTAGAGGAATGAGTCCTAAAACATAGAAATGAGTTAGCAATTTTGTGAATGTTTTTTTTTAGATGCCTGAAATAAATTCTGTGGTTTACACAAGCTTAAGAGCCAATAATGTTTTGTTCTGCGACACAAGATATATCAGTAAATACTTGGGGTTGTGGAAAAAAATTCAATACAGCATAGTACTGCAAAATCTTTGTGTGTCAATAGGTATTGCCACACATGGCAGAGAAACATTTTTTATCATATAAATTAATAATATAAGAAATACAAATTAAACTTTAGGTAGGCTACTAGAATAATATAATCAATTGCTTTTTCAGTCCCCCAGATACTTTATGCTGCTGCAAAAAATGGCTGATGTGAGATGAACAGACTGAAAACTTTATTTTATTAGATAAAGCAGATGTCGACAAAGTTTTTCTCTATAGGACATAATACACAGTTTAAAAAAGGTAATAAATCGGAATATAACCCAATATATTTTATAACAATATTCAGCATATCGCAACATATTTAAAATCGCAGTAATATTGTATCGTGACCTAAGTATCATGATAATATCAAATCGTGGGGACTCCTGGTTATTCCCACCACGTGTAAATACCCCACTTGTGAATTTTGAAGCTTTTATGTGTCTTAAAAAAGGCGGTTGCTAAAAATTGGCTTCGTCATCACGCCAAACACAGCTTTACAACACGGTCACACTCCAAAGTCATCAAAATCCGGCGCTTAGACTGTGGACACTGACAAGAAAAGCCAACCTTTAACGTTGGCATGATATGCTGCCAGTCACCGTTATAGTTTAAAGGCAGTTAGCTGTGTCAGGGAGACAAGAACGAACGTTAAGACGACGAAAGTCCAGACAGGGCGACGGGTTGGGTGGTGGATGGGTCCAACAAACAGACTTTCACTCGGGAGAGCAGCGTTCGCATCCCGTAAGATTATAAAGCTGAAACTTTTTCTCCTAAATCCAACCATGTGCGATAGCTGTCAGAGGAAAAATAAATTTCCTGTGAGAAAAATTTCCTGTGAAAACCAAAGTGTATTTTGAAAGAAGACAATGCATGTAACAGGCTGAAGTTGACATGGTGTCCCAGAAGTCAACAAATAACGCACCCAGGGTACCTTGCACGTTGTATGTGGACGTGGAAAGTCCAATTACCAAATGTCAATATGCCACGAGGTTGGAGTGAGAATGTTGTTGTGTTTTCATGTACAGTCTCGTTATGGTGGCGACATTAGCCTCATGTTAGCTATTCACTTATGGCGATTGCATTCACATTTCAAAAATCCTGACAGTGATGTTGGTTTGTCAGGATTATCTTGCTGACGCTAACTTTCACATTAGCCCACAAAAAGTCATCCCTTTGAACGGCTGGATTAAATTTTCGGTAAGCATTCAGCCTAGGGATGTTGTTTAGGAGATATTTTGTCAATTTTCAACCTGCTGTGTATCATAAAGGTGTGGGTAGCATGTGCAAATAAATTGTTTTGTTTTCGTTTATTTGACTCAAGACCACATCACATGGTACAGAGCACAAACATTAAATACAACAATAACAGAACAATGGCCACAGCATGACTAAAGTACAACAAATGCTACTGAAACAAAGGAAGGACATCCTTTGTCTCTGATTGTAATAACAACATTAATTTAAACATAGATGAGCGATTTTAATAACACTTTGGCAAACACCTTTCTCTGTGAGTGAAAATATCGCACTCATCTCCCACACTATTACCATCACAGAGGTTGCAGTTTAATTTCGACAAATCGATCACATGATGTCACACTAATTTTGCCACATTTGCATGAACTGATAATTACCTCTGTGGTGAACTTCCCTCCATCTTACCTGCACCCAGATCTCCCTGCTCATCTCTCAGCTCAAACCTGCTTCAACTACAGACTGTACCTCAGAATGTTCATCAGGGAAACTATAGAATTGTAAAGAAGAAAAATATTAAGAGCCAGTCAGTCATCATCGATCATTAAGAATTATATTTGAAGGATTAACAGTGTGCCAGGTGAGAGGCCTGGCCCGCCTGTCTCTCAAAGGAAAAATGGAGGCTAAAAAATACGATAAAAACGGTAAAATTAAGCAGTGCTGATGAAAATTAAACCAATATTCTGTGAAAACGTTGCCTACTTTTCGCCTCAGATGTTTGTAGAAACATATTTTAGCTTACCTTTAACTGTTATTCGAAAAGTTTGATACCAACTGGCCGCCATTTTGTTTCCTGCGTGAAAACCATAGACATAACCCCCCTCACCCTGTATATATGTCTATGGTGAAAATGGCCAAACTCGCATTCAGTCACCCACAAGCGGGAGCCTTTATTGGTCCACTGCAGCAAACTGCATTCTGGCAGCTGTAGGTTTTCCACCTCTTGAGGAAAAACAAACGCTGCAGCCCTTTTTCTCTGTTTTCTCTGGTTCTGTGGGACCAATTTCAAAAGTATCTGTGTATTTCTACTGCAGAGACAGCTTATGAAAAGATCTTTACAGCAGTGAAATATGTCTTTAAGTTGCAAAAATTCAAGTTGCAAAATGCTTATACTGAATATTTCATGACTACATATTGGTGCTAGATGACAACCCAATCAAGATAAAAGAAAAAAGTTAGCATTAATCATATCTGTTAACCATGGATGCCTCACATTTGCATGTTATTAAGTAAAGGACATTGAAATTTTATTCTTCAACAACGCTGTGGTTACAGTGTGATTAGGTTTAGGCACAAAACACACAATAATGGTTAGAATAACATCATTGCTTGGCTTGAAATACCTGGTTCTGGTGGAAAAACAACCACCTTTTCGGGGTAAAACATCCACCAGAAACACAGCAATGATTCACTTAAAAACAACCAGTTTTGTTGTTTGTTGGTGTCTAACAATGGTCTGCAGTTGTTTGCAGCTTTGCAGGTGTCTTGCCTTAGTGTCACGTCTCCCAGTGACTAGGTCAGCCAATATACCACGTCACTTTAAAAACACTGATACTCACAACTTGGATTCATTTTTATGAAAAACCCTTTGGATTCTTTTGATCTGAGAACCCTTACACAGACTGAAGGAATATAAACAGCTAAAGAGCAATCAAGGAATGGACACATAATTCGAGGTAGCCAACAGCCCGGACCAGGCGTCTCATTTATAAAACAATATCCATACTGAATATATCCCTACAGACAAAAGCCGAAAAATACTGAACATTTCTACAATCAGGCCTCCCTGTCACCATCTGTATCACCAGTTTCCCAAAATGTTCATAAGCGTGTTCACGAGTCAAGGTTTCTCCCATCAAGTCTGTTTTATAGATCACAACTTTTCCATGGGGAGTGGCGTGCGCCTCCTTCAGGCCTCATTTTGTACGTATGCAACGCTTATAATTGAGACACCAGGTGTCACAGTGTATAGCCACATCGGGCTAGTACAAGGGAAATCGTCGAAATCCGGCGCTTGGGCAGTGACTTGAAACCAATGAAAAAAGGTGTTCTTTAACATCGGCATGATATGTAGCAGTTGCCGTTATAGTTTAACGGCGCCCGGCAGCGTCAGGGGGAAACGCAGCAGGACAAGGACGAAAGTTAAGGGCGGGTGGGAGTGGTGGTGGATGGATCCAACAAACACCAACTTTCACCCAAGACAGCAGTGATCACATCCTGTAAGATTCTCAAGCCAAACCCTGCTCTTTTGTCCTAAACCTATCCACGTTTTTGTTGTTAAAGGGAAAAAATGTCGACTCACAGTGTTGTACCGACATAGTGCATTTAGTTTGAAAGAGACTGTATGTAAACGATAAATTTCCTGTGAGAACGGAAGTGTATTTTGAAAGGAGACAATGCATATAACAGGCAAAACTTGACACGGTGTCCCAGAACATCAACAACCAACACACCCAGGGTGCCTTGCACGTTGTGTGTGGATGTGGAAAGTCTAATGTTAATATGTAACGAGGTCGGAGTGAGAATGTGTCACTCTGTGCTATACTGACCCACTCTTGGTCAAATTTTAACCCAGTGTTTTTCAGTGTAAAACCGAACTATCAAACGATCAATGGAGAAAATAATCATCAGATTAATCCATACTGAAAATAATTATTAGTTAACAGTTCATTTGAGCTCCACCTCAACCAACTACAACAGTAAAATCCTGCTTTAATACATGATTCATAATCATCAAATTATATCATATATAATGGTAAAACGGTCACAGTTTCCTGCACTAAGTATTTCTACCTTTAATAATCTGTACATTTTTGATGCAGGACTTTAACTTGTAACAGGGTATTTTTACAGTGTGGTATTAATACTCTGACATCACCTTCTTTAATGTGTCCAGAACTACTTTATAGCTCACCTTTAATAAGGTGCTGGGAGTGGAAGTGGTTTTCTCTGGCTTTCTCCCAGATATCTGAATGAGTTAAGAACAAGTCTATTGAGTCCTCCATCAGAGGGCTGTCACTCTTTCAACCTCGGTGCTCTCAGGTTTGTTCTTGGCTGCATTCAGACACATTCCTCACCTTTTCTGTGTTCGATTTCTTCTCGTGGAATCTGATTCTGGTGACAAAGAAAGTTGATTTCCTCCCATGAACATTGTTTAGAAGAAATGCGACAGCACCTAACACCACAAGATGTCTGACACAAGTTGACTACAAAGATGACACCCATATTTTATATCAATTGCTGTCTCAGTATTAATTTGTGCTTCAAAATTAAACATTTGCTTTTAAAATGAACAGCTGTCTAATTTTTAGTGGTCTACATGACATAAAACAACCATGACTGGCGAAAACATGATGTGTTACATCTGAATCTGGTCTCAGTTGTATCCTGCAGCAGCTTATTGTACAAGATGACCACAGTGTAACAGGGTGATTGTGGGATGTCGCTGCACATAGTGGCTCCTCGCCTCACTGATCCCGGCTGAATGTGTCTGTACAGGGAAAATGTCCGAATAAACACTGCGGCTGCTGTTAAAGTGGTCTAATGCAGAAGTTAATGTTTGAATCAGAGCAAATGGTAGGATGCTCAGGAGAAGAGGGGAGGAAAGTAAAAAAACAGTTGCAAGAAATAAAACAGGGTAATAAACGTAATAAAAGGTGATTGCAATAGAACAGTAGAAAAGCAAAGATATAAAATGATGAAAAGCAATGAAAAATGAGCAACTGGAAAGAAAGAGAATAAAATACAGTACATACAAGTAAAATGGATATACCTTCACTTTGAGAAGACTTAACAGGGATATTATGTACTTGTGTTTCAAAAGTTATGCAACAAAATGCAGCAGGTTAAATGAAGCTGCAGCTATAGTATAATAATAACACTAATAATAAAGTTATTATTATGGAGGGGAGTATTCTATATGCTTTACATTGTTTTTTGGTTGAACTATTCCTTTGATATTTCTCACAATAAACTAAAAGAAAAGAAGATCTGGGGTTTCTTTTCCTTTTAAGGGCCCCCTGGTGGCTGCAGGGCTTCGAGCAGCGACTGATCTTCGTCCTTCTCAGACTGTATGAGGCTCAGTCAGCAGCACACACACCCAGTGTGAGCACTAACGGTCAATAACAACACTGACCTGGAGTGTTGCATTGATGCTGTGCAGCAGGCAGATGGCGCTGCAGGCCGTCCAGCAGTGATGGATGATGCTGCTGGTGGATACAGATAATGATGGGAGAGTGGATGAAGGGCCATTAATCCCTAGTGTGTGTGTGTGTGTGTGTGTGTGTGTGTGTGTGTGTGTGTGTGTGTGTTTACATGAGAGAAGAAGAAGGCAGTGTGTGCTCATATCTGAGGTTTATGTGGAGTAATCAAATTAACGACCTGCCCTGCAGAGCTGAATATTGATGTGATGCAGCCTGGAGGTCAGAGGTCGGCAGCATGCAGCATTAACATTACACCCATGCTTTATCGTTGAGTGCTGCAGGGTTTTGTTTGTTTTACCTCACCATGTGCGTCTAATCACATCTTCTCAGCTCTCATATTGTTTTGATCTGTGTGGCACTTACAATTTTAAAAAAGATAAAACTAAACTAAAACAAGAATCCTGGCTTTTTTTCTCATCTAACTTTTCTTAATTTTTCTTGTTGCATCTCGTCTTGTCTCATATTAGTTAGTTATTATTAAGAGAGAAGAGGGAGAGGACAGCATGTAAACATTACAGTGAACAAAAACAATAGAAAATAAAAAATAACACAGGTTTGTGTTTCTCACTGTAAGTTATGTAGCTTCTTAAGAGGCTTGTCGTCCTCTGAGAGTGGGCAGGAGGCTCTAGCTAATCAGTCAAAAAAAATTAATACAATTCAGCATCTTAAGTTATAAGCCTTTTGGTAAACAGTCCATCCATCCATCCATTTCAATTGCTCATCCAAAGATGAGACGAAGATGGACCAGTAAATTGAAAGCTTTGCCTTCTGGCTCAGCTCCCTCTTCACCATGACGGTTCGGCACAATGCCTGCATCACTGCAGATGCCACACCAAACCATCTATCCATCTCCATTCTACCTTCACTCATGAACAAGACCCTGAGATACTTAAACTCCCTCGCTTGGAGTGGCAACTCTCTCCCAAGCCAGAGGGGGCAATCCACCATTTTCCCGCAGGGAACCACGGCCTCAGATTTGGAGGTGCTGACTCTCAGCCTGACCACTTCACACTTGGCTTCAAACTGCCCCAGTACATGCTGGAGGTCACAGTGTGATGACGCCAACAGAACAACATCATCTGTGAAAAGCAGAAATGCAATTCTGAGGTCCCCAAAGCGGATCCCTCCCTACCCCCAGCTGCACCTCGAGTCCCTGTCCATGAATATCACAAACAGAATTGGAGACAAGGGACCACCCTGGTTGAGGCCAACACTGACCGAGAATGTGTTTGACTTTGTGCCAAGTATAAAGACACAGCTTTCACTTTGGTTATAAAGGATCAGATGGCTCATATCAGCGACCCTGATACCACGTATCCCCACAGAACCCACGACAAGAATCCCCATGGGACATAAAGCACGTGTAGACTGAACGGGCAAACTCCCACGACCACTCCAGCAGCCCTACAACGGTAAAGAGCCGGTCAACTGTTCCACAACCAGGACCGAAGGGGTTTGAAGTATCCCTTTAAGTCTAAGGATGCCTGTACGTGAATATTAAATGCTTTTGTGAAACAGGGCGTGTGTATTCTGCTGTGTGACCTGCACATGATGAAAGGTGTATTCACAATGCACAGAGAGTGGAACAGAGGCCCACGGCTCAGGTCCACTGCCACGGCCATCTGGCTGTGTGAAGACCGTAGACGCATGGAATGAGACAGAAGGTGAGAAAGTGGAACCAAAATAAAGAGGTCAAAGATCAGTTTGTCTTGACAACAGGAGCATATAGTGCTGAATATATGACACATTAAGGGCTTCACTTTGTTGTAAGATGTCAGTGATCCCTGATAAGTTTTCTGAATGGATGACAGTAAAAAAAAGTTGTGTTTTGTGGCAGATTTTATTTGCAGAAATTGGGACAAAATCTTTGTTTGCTTTGTAATGTCATATGTGCGAGGTTATGTTCTCTCACCACTGCAACGGTACGTGTGGTGTCTTACATGTTGACATGAGCCGTGTACTTTTATTTGCATGACACACAATAAATATCAAATTACTGCAGTAAGAAGAGAAACACAGAAAGACTTTGACAGAGAGAGGAGTGAGAAAACCGAAACTGAAGGAGCAGAATGTGACTCATGTTGTGTTTGACTGACTGCATCTTCTCATCGTCTCATCCTAACACTTGTTGTTTGTGTGTTTTCCCTTCGACGGCTACATGAGAGCAAACAGGAATATGATTACACTGCAACACTACATGTACGCACAGGTCACACACACACACGCGCACACACACACACTCTGCCTTATTGTCTTCCTCAGGATTGACTGCAGCACCTCCGCTGCTCTGCAGTGAAGTCCCAGGGCGGGAGGTGGGAGTGGTGTGTGTGTGTTTGTGTGTGTGTGTGTGTGTGTATGTGGGGGGGGGGGGGGGGGGGGGGGGGTTGGCGGGGTTGATTCTCAGAAACCGGTTGCCATGGCCACCAAAACAAGGATTCTTGCCTGCATCACTTCCTTCATTTCGCCCCTCTCTCTCTATTTCTTGCCTTTTTTTTCTCACGCTTCTCATGCTGCAGCCAGACGATAGTGCACGCACACACAGACGCATAGACTGTCTCGGACACACACACACACACACACACACCACGTACACACAAAAGGGGAGGGGATTCCCTGACATTGCAAAAAAAATCTACAAACAATAATGATTAAAAATGTCCTCTTGTTTTTTATAATCTACGTATGTCGTCATGCTGCGTCTATGATCTCCTCCAGTGTGTGTGTGTGTGTGTGTGTGTGTGTGTGTGTGTCGGTGTGTGTAGTAAAAGAACATCCCTATCCAGTCTCTGTCTCTCTGTAGGAGGGTTTAATCCATCCATCCATCCAGCCAGCCAGCCAGCCAGCAGGGGGATACTTGATGGATGCTCAAATGCAGCAGAGCTTAACCCTCATCCTCTCCTCTGTGAACACACACACACACACACACACACACACACACACACTACAACAGATGTACCACTCTCATCACCTTTCAGCACTGGTGAGCGTCCCTGTCGATAGGTGGAGGGAGGCACAGGGTGAATGGAGAGGAGGGAGGGGATGATGGAATGATGGGATAGAGAGGGAGGAGGGAGGATGGACGAGTATCACAAACCTCCCTCAGATGGGCTGGAGGCTCTGTGGAGCAACAGATAGCAGAGCAGCAGACAGAAGAAGAAGAGAAGAAGAGGAGAAGAAAGGAGGACATTTGCTCTTCTCTCTCCATCCCTCCATCTCTTGCTACACTTCTATCTCCTCCCCCCATCTGAACACGGGGATCCCACAACTTTGAGGCTTTCCCCTCTTCCTCCTCCTCCTCCTCCTCCCCCTTCTTGCGCACGCTGCGTTTGCTTTGCTCCGGAGCTTTAGCGCACGCCTTTGCGACTGGAAAACGGAGACAGAGCTGCACCGCAGGCGGGAGACACCGGACGGGACTGCGGAGATGCGGGGCTTACTCCCTGCGTCCTCCGCCTCTCATCACCAACATCACCACAGCGGACACACGGATTTAATGATTTCGTCGTGTGAGTGTGCACGCGCGCGTGCATGTGTCCGTGCGGTGCACAGATGGAGCTGTGCGCTCCGAGTGTGAGCGCTGCAGACCGAGTGGCCGCTCTCCTCCCGGACACCTGCTGCTGCTGCTGCTGCTGCTGCAGCGCCGCGCTGATGTGAGGATGAAGAAAGTCCAAAGCTCCGCCAACATGTGACGATTTTCTTTGCATCAAGGGAACTACAAAGGGGTCAAGCGCCAAAAAGAGAGGGTGTTGTAGGAGTGTGACCCCCCTCCCTCCTCCCCCTCCTCCTCATCTGCCTCAGAGTGAATCCAGGATGGGTCCTGTTTGGCTCCTTGTTCTGCTCCCATCCCTCCTCAGAGCGCAGGTGACTCCAGACTTCACATCAGGAGTCACGGTGGGGACAAACAACAGCACTGACTCTTCAACAAACAGCACAGGAGCCTCAGATGTCTCCACCAGCCTCTCCACTTCCTTCAGACCCTCGGAGCCTTCTGGGTTTGCAGTGACGCCTTCAGAAGCTCCCACACAGGAGGAAGATGACTGGTCACCAGCAGAGACCTTCCTGTACACTGGAGACCCTTCAACACTGGAGACGGCCCGCTGCTCACGGGCGTACAGCTCGCCGGGGCAGCCCGGATCCCTGCCCGTCAGCTTTAGTGCCCCCCTCCGGCCAGCTCAGAATGCGCTGGCCAGCACCGCCAACTTCCTCAATATGATCTTCCAGGCCAGTGACCTGCGGGAGAGCACAGTGCAGGAGGACATGGAGTGGTACCACGCTCTGGTCCGTGCCCTCCTGGAGGCCGACCTGCTCATCCGGCGGGCCCTGCTCACCTTTGATGCTGACCCGACATCCCCGGTGCCACAGCTGGTGCTCTGCGCCTCCCGCAACCCACAGCCAAGGTGCAGACCATCATCCTCCAGGACTTATCCAAGTCGTGGGGGAGCCTGCACCCGCCTGCCCCAGCCCCGACGACAGCTGGTTCAGAAGCTTTAAATTCCCAGAGTCCAACCAGCCGATGGCGGCCCTGTCCAAGAGGGTGCTCCTCAACGACCTGAGCACCTTGGAAACACCCAAGTGGAGGCAGGGTGACAGCTACGTGACCAATCACAGCGGTGTGCGCTGGGGCAGCGCCCCTTTCCTCGACTGCAGGGATGGACGCTTCGTTCCCAACTGGATGCTCACCCTGTCAACATCTTTCTACGGCCTCAAGCCTGACCTGACGCCAGAGTTCAGGTTAGGGCGTGCACACACACACACACACACACACACACACCAGAGCACATACACACATATAAATGCAAACTCTCACACACTGATGAACCATGACAAACACAGAGACACTGGGATTTAGACAAATGCAACCAGTAAGTCCAAGTTAAACTATTATCACTTGAGATCAATATCTGGAATCTCTCTGGTTATCAGTCTTGGTTACTGGTATCAGATTAGGGGTTTCAACAACTCTCAACAAAAATTTTATAAGCCCTCTTACATGTTTAGAGTTTGTTGTTGAAAACCTCTCTTTTATTTTAGAGCAATCATTTAGTCTTGCAGCTTTCTGCAAGACTCGAGTGATAAATCTGGTGCTATTCATTTCACGTTTGGCATTTAGAAAGCTGCACCCAACTGCAAAACACTTTAGTTCTTCTTAGGGACTTGACACCATAATGTCTCCCTCTACACCTATCAGAGAGCAACCTCCCTGGAGCAAAGGCAGTTACAAGAGAGACTGACAGTAAATAATTTTCATGAAAGTGATTGCTTCCTGCCTCATCTGCATGCAGAGACGTGCTGACAGTCTTGAGCAGCATCACTCTACTAAATGTGCAGAGCGGCATGCTGGGTGCAAAGATGAGGAGAGGAGAAGTCCAGTCGCTCAGCTTCAGTGACTGGTGTCCAATATGTGTTCTTAATGTGCAGAATGAGACATGATTGACTTGTAGGATCTGATCCATCTCATGCTGTTGATGTAATTGAGAGTATACCGTGTGTTCCTCACTGAAGCAAGAGTAAATTCTCCATCCTTCACTGCCAGTAACACATTCACAGCCAGAATAATGTTTCAGAAAGACTTGCTTGCAAGTCTCAAAATACAATCTTTTCCCTTAGTGCCTGAAAAGCTTTGAAAAGCTTTGAAACTAACAGCAGCAGTATTTTGTATTTCACCTGCCGCTCTAGTTCTGTGTTGGCCTGGTGACCTTCTCTCCCGCTCTCTGGAGAAAAGTTTGATTTGGAATAAAAAATGTGTTTGAATCACCAGAGTTGGATAAAATCTGACATTTGAAAGGGAATCCGCTTAAAGGCCGTTCAGGTTTCAGCAGACGAAGGAGAAAAGGGATTATTTTAATGAGTCTGATGATATTTGGAGCCACTCTTGTTTCTTTACTCTGACACACATGTGACCTTCCTTCCTCCCTCCCGTGTGTGTGTGTGTCAGAGGTGTGATCCGTGTGGATGTCAACATTCAAGACATCGACTTGGACCAGTGTGCAACAGGAGACAACTGGTTTGCTGATACCCACCAGTGCAACCGAACCACCATGGAGGTAAACACAATGACTACATTCATATTGCTCTTTACATGACTAATGAAAAGGAATATAGCACCTTGCGTTTACATGCAGCCATGCATACTCTGATTAAACTGTCCTAACGTGTTGTTTATCAAGTCAAAACGTGGACAAATGGAACAGCTGGAGTTACATGTCATTTTGCTTCTTTGCACCAAAAAAAGGATTTTTTCAAAGTTTTCCACTGGTTGTTGTTCAATCATGCGAACAAAGCCTCCCCCTAAGATTCCTTTACCCACCTTCTTTAAAAAGTGAGTGATGCGATATGTGTGCGTTTCCAAAAACCTTTTAATATCCTAGTCTAAGAGTAGGTATGTTTCTCCTTTTGACCAGAAATGTTTGCTTTTCTTTTGGGCATGCGTCTCTACCCACAGCCTCATAAACTGTTGGCAAGTCGGTTTGTGTACAATGCACCAATGCAACACACAGAGCCGACCATAAATAGGCAAGAGGCCATGTGTCGCAAACTGCGATAAAACCCCAGGTTGAGATGCATATTCAGAATGTGCTGTATACATGTGCAAAAATGCTATAAAACCTGAATAATATCGCCATATCTCACATGTCTTCATCGGAAAATTCTGAATTTCCAATCGGTGATGGTTACAGGAATAATAGTGCAATATTAGTGTGCATGTTCGTAGCTGATGATACTAGGGGCCAGAGAGAAACTACCTGCTGCTTTGTGTCGTTGAGCTGAACCAGAATAGAAAAGTTAACTTTTTGGTACTTAAGTATTTAGCATCAAACTGCCCTATTATTGAGGAACCAGTAATTGATAAGATAAGTGACAAATAGCTGGCTTATATGTTTTTAGTTGTCTGTTAGTTAGCAGGACATCCAAAAAACTATTCAGCTGATTTCAGTGAATTTGATGGAGATTATTCAGCAGGGACGGTTGGAAATTAGCACCGGCCACCAGCCAAGTGCTGATAAATTATGCAAGTGGCTGCTGGGTTTGCTTCACTGACTGAAGAAAAAAATGGCACATTTTGGAATCTACTGCAGTGGCAGCGGGACAGAAAAGTGTTGTGGCGAAAAGGCCTTGAAATATTTGACCCTTAAGGTCAAGTTAGAAGCAGAACATGTGTACTAAAATTGAACAACCCTGAATGGTCTCACTCTGGGGAAAAGTTTGAGAGCAAAGTGACCTGGCAAACACTGTAATGGAGAAACATTGTGATGGAGAAACATTGTGATGGGGAAATAGATGTCGTTGGCAGAACAATGTGTGGTAGAACAGCAAGAACAAATATTAGATAAGCGTAAGTTCTGAAAACAGCAGGAAAAAAGGAAAAGGAATGTTTGACAATCTGCCACGGCTCCTGAACGCACCATGCAGATGCAACCAAATTAAGATAACCCAGGAGACATCAGCTCCAAACAATCCTGCAAAATTTGATGGCATTTCACCAACGGGTTGGTTTGAGAATTTGTATCAGTCACTATTCAGCATGAAGCCCCCTCCTCTAACCTTTAAGCTGCCTCCCAAAAGGGCAAACAGCAACAAACAAACCGTTAAACAAACAGCACGTGAAGTGTCACCTCACCTGTGAAGCAGCAAAGCTAGTGAACGTTTACAGAGACAAAATGGAGAGTTTGAAAAACAAGAGGTGCAGTTACATGAGGATGTTCAGTATTATCATCATTAATAAGCCCACAAAGCCTCAAGTTTCGGGGTATTAAGTGTAAAATGTTAATTAGATAATTCAAAGCAGAGAGAATTAAAGGTCTGTGAGTGAGAGGTGGGAATGACACGTGAGAAAGCTGAGCATTGGTTGTACCCAGGACAATAGAAACATACTGTACTGTACCTTAGATTAATGAGCCAGCAGGATGTCCTCTTTTTGTGAAACTCTAAATCACTTTCGGCCTCATCTGTTAATGATTGACATCAAACAGTAATAATCTTTGTGCTGCCTGTGACGGGGGCGAGTTGGACTGTGAGTTTAAAAGGTTGAGAACTCCAAGATCACAGGTTTGCATCCTTCAGTCCAGTCACCAGAAGAAAATGGTGGCATTGTACATTTCTGCAAATCATGAATATGTTACATTTGCATGTTTCATATCAGTGTTTCTGAAATGAGGTAGTACATGAGCTGACGTTGTCATTTGGAAGTGGAAGAGATGGTGGATGGTGTGACACCCAGGTCGGACACCTGCCAAGCTGCAGACCATTGTTTGAGGCCAACTAACAACAAAAGCGGTTGTGATTTAGTGAGTCATTGCTGTGTTTCCAGCAGCTTTTTATCCCCCAAACATGGATCTTTTTAAGCGACCCGTTGCTGTGTTTCTTGCGGGTAAAGTGACAGCAGTTGCAGAGATGTCGCTGCTTTTCCTGCGGCGGATCGCTCCCCCAAGCTGGACATCTTAAGCCAAAACATAATCTTTTCCAAGTGGTTTTTGTGCCTAACCCTAACCACATGCTAACCACAGTATTGCTGAAACACGTTTTAACATATCCGCTTGATCATTGGTTCCAAACTGGTCCAGCCACAGGGTCCAGATTTCTCCATATTCGTTAAAGGTCCACACAGTTAAATACATTCAGCATCATACTTGCGTTGTCTCTTATTCATAGCAGCGATCTGCTATTCAGAAAAAACAAGTGACAACTGTATAATGGTCACAGGGGACAGTTTTCTACTTCTAACACTTTTAAGCACATTTTCCTGCAGCCCGGGTTGCACTCGGAAGTCGTCAAAATCCGGTGCTTGGATAGTGACTTGGGGCATCAGACACTGACGTAAAGAAGCTGTCTTTTAGCATCGTACTGTATGGAAACATTAAATGTCCCATGAAAGAAGACAATGCATGTAACAGGCAGAACTTGACAAGGCGTCCTAGAACATCAACAACCGACACGCCCAGGGTACCTTTCACATCGTATCAGGACGTGGAAGGTCCATGACCAAACGTCAATACGTGACAAGGTCAGAGTTAAAATGTGTTGTTTCCTGATAATACTTGAATACTTCTACTCAAGTAACATTTTCAATACAGTGTGGTATTAGTACTTTTACTTGAGTAAAAAACTGAATTCTTCCTCCACTCCTGCTACTGCGACCATTTCCTCATAATGGAGCTCAGCTAAGTTCAATCAGGGAAACTTTCTTTGTGCTTCATGTATTCACAAATCTCTCCAACACATCTCCCTCTGCTTCCTCTGATCAGCTGACAATGGTGTCCACTGTTCTAGTGAGCCAATCAAACATCGCCACCATCTCTATCAGCCAATCAGAGTCCAGGACGAGCTCAACAAAGGTTCATTCCTCTACTCATCCAGATCGTCAGCACTTCTCTATCTTCTCCACATCTTCATCTCATCAAGGGGGGGCGGTTTCCTTGCTCTACTTGCTCATCACCCACCTTAAAAATATTTACCATAAATAGTATCTTAACTCTAGACAAGCAGCTTAAACTGTCTAACTCAATGGTTCTCAACCTTTTTCATGTCAAGGACCCCTAAATTAATACACGTTAGGTCACAGACACCCATTTGTTCAGATTTACTTCGGGGATCTCCATCTGAAAAGATTTTGGTCGCTCACTATGATTAAGACCAGAGCTCCATAACTGTCAACAGGTTTGGCTACTGAGATCGGCACTTTTAAGGGTGATGACCAAATTACATTGGTGCCACCGAGCGCTGATTCACCTTAAATCAATCTGTGCCAAATTTTGGTATATAAGAGCGTATCTGGGTGTGAATGCTGGGTTCAGACAGGAGGCAGAAGCGCCACGACAGAGCTCTGTGGAGCCTCCAGATTCAACGTAAGAGAGGAGCACCCTGAGGCCAGGAAGCCAACAGCGGAGCTCTGCAGAGCCGCCAGGTTCAACAGTACCCAACGCTAATTGACAGCTACAGTTGAGGTAACACCTATGATCAGAATAGTCACTCTTATGACTCTTACCCAGATTGGGTTTGCTCCTACAGTGAATTCAATAGTAAAAATGATCTAGTCCCCATTTTTCTGTGGACGCCCTTGAACTACCTCAAGGACCACTGGAGTCCCTGGACCCTGGTTGAGAACCAGTGGTCTAACTCATGTTTGTGACTGTTAGTTACGCCACACAAATACGCTCTAAACTGTTTGCGACCTCTGAAAATGGTTTAAGCTCTTTCTCTCTATGCTCATTACTTCTTTTTTATCCTTTGCTCATGCTTTCACATATTCACACTTTCACTCTTCTGTGTGCTCCCCCGTCCACTCCACCTCCACCACCACCCATCTCTTAGCTTCCCTTTTCCCTGTCGGCTCTGTCTGTGCAGACCCAATCCTCTACCTCTCATCTCAGCCATCTATTTAAAGATGGATGCGCTGGGTGGCGGGCTGCAGGATGATCTGATGGATTACGGCGATAATCCAGCCCGCTGACATACTTCCCCTTTATGCACCGCACTCACAGAGGTCTGAAACACAAGAGAAGAGCAGTCCTAAAAATCCCCAAATCCACATGGCACCCTTTGTCCCATCCTGTCCCACCTGGCTTAGAGGATTCAAACCCTTTGGCTGAGCAGAGACTGTACTGGGTCACCCACTGTCTTCTGTCCCGTTTGGCTCCGCTCTCTCTCATCGCTTAACATGTCTTGTCTCTTCTTGTCACATATCATCTCATCTCTCTTTGCCGTCTTGGCCACACATGAGCAAATCCAGGCAAGTGACCATTGCCTGCTGACTATGGGCAGTGCCGGATGTGACACACAGATGGTTGTATTTGTCAGCTAACTTGCTATTTAATACCCCAAAATCAAGTGGCAATCGTGAGGGATGAAAATGAAGCCAACATGGCAGTGCCAATAACTGCAGTCCCTCTAATGGCCACTAGAGGCTGGCTCTAGAAGCCAGTCAATCCCCGTAGACCCAAATGTTAAAATGCCCAACTTTACTGCTGAAACAATCATATTTACAGCCTGGTACAAAAATGTTTTTGGTCTCTGTAGCTAATTTCCCCCTTCATGACAACTGTCGAATCTTTATATAACTTTTGGTAACTTTTACATTTTATTAAGGCTTAACGTTAAGCATAATTATGGGTGAAGACACTGTCTGCTGATAGCCTCTTCTGCTTTTCAATCAGCTCCACCCCTCGCTCCTCCACAGCTCCAATCTCTCATCCAAATATGATCACTTCTGGCTTCAAAAACCAAGATGGCAATTGCTGCAACACCGAGCTTTATGATAGGTAGTTAATAGGTAAATAAGAGTAAATAAATGAATAAGCATTGAGCAGCAGAACGTTTATTTTTTACATAAAAATGCTGCAGCATTTAATTTCTAATTCCTTTGTTGGAGGTTTTCACCAGCCTGATGCTAAGTTAAAACATGTTTCATGAGGGTTTCCTGATTATGCATTTTGTTTTAAGGGCTGAGTTACTGCCTCGTACAAGTCTCCACTACGTTGATTTAAACAACAGGCAGCCGTGAAGCTTTGGAGCGCTTGAAGTGGCCGCCGCAGTTTTAATTGAAACACGACAGATGACTGAATCCACTGATGCACTGCGACTATCTGCTGAATTGAGATGTGACCATGAAGAGAATTAAGTTGACCGCTCTGTATAATCCATATCACATTAATGTTCAGCCCGTGCCATTAAGTCTTTGAGCATCTGATAAGGGGGCTGTGGGTTTGTATATACATATGTGAGGCCAGTGTGTGTTGTGTGTGTTTGTGTGTGTGTGCAGCTCGGGAACAGGATTTCTCTAGAAAAGGATAATGCTCTCAGTGGAGGCATTATGTATCCATTTAGCTTTTAACTTAGATTAACACACAGAGCATCCAAGTGTGTGTGTGTGTGTGTGTGTGTGTGTGTGTGTGTGTGTGTGTGTGTGTGTGTGTGTGTGTTGGCCTGACAGGCTAAACTGAAGCTAGCATCAGAGGGAAATAGACTGAGAGAGAGAGTAATGTGACCCCCTTTTTTAACCTTTATTCATTCAGGTACTGTTAGCCTCTCAGCAGCAGCTGAAAAGCAACACTGCTTCATGTTCTCACAATTCAATGTTATTTGTATCGCCTTGGCAACAACTACTCTTCCAGGGGACTGTGCTCAAATGAAATTAATACATAGTGAACAATGTCTGCACTTTTGCTTTTACAGCAAACAATAAAGTTCCAATATTCACATCAAATCCAACAATAAAGTCACATCAAAATACTGCAGAGTTTTTGCTTAACAGTGACTCTGCTGATTTCACCCAGCTCTGTGTCATAATAATATCAGTAGTGTGTGTAAATGAACTGTGGTAAACGTCCCTCCATGTTACCAACACTCAGATCTCCCTGCTCAACTCTCAGCTCCAATCCCCTGGATGGCGTATTTGCATCATACAGCAGATTTTTCACTGTCTCTAGAGCTGCTGCTGAAACTACCGACTGTACTTTGGCAGTTTTGTGTGCCCGTCACCACGGACGCAAAAAGTCTAGAAGCGGATCAAGGGAGAGGGTGCACTCCGAATTGCATGCTTTTTCTTTGTACTTCTAGTAGGTACTACAGCTGTCCTGAAAAACTACGCACTGGTGCATGCAGTATGCACACAATCGGGACAAACTATGTCCTCAACATTGCACTGTGAATTTTGACCCTCTTGCTTTTATATATTCTGCCTTGGAGATAAAACAAACGCCGCTTACCAAGTTTGCAAGAGACGAAGATCAACCCGAGAGCTCTGCTGTTGTTGATTTGCAATGTATGTAGTTTAACTGCACAGGTTGTAGATTCTAACATTATACTTGCGACAGTGAAATTACACCTGCAGTTCTCGGTCACTTTTTTATAGTTATATATTTTTGTTGTTTATAATATTTTTGGTTATTATATTCAGTAAGCTATCAATATTCCTATTATTACTATTCGACTGGTCATCAGTTATTTGAATCCAGTGAATCAAGTCTAATTATCTGCAGCACTGATACACTGGTACCAGCTGCTCTTTCCTTCTTTCTCTTATCATTAATGTTTACTACAGTCATTCTGCTGTTTTCTGCTGCTAACCAAGAAAAGAAAAGTCATCGTGGGCGTGTTACAGCCTTGTTGGATACACCGATCAGCCAAAACATTGACACTGATCATGTTGTTACAGTGCAGTGTTCTGTTGGGAAACCTTGGACTTTGACTTTACCGTGGATGCCACCTGATACGCTCCACCCCCCTAAACACCAGTGCAGACCAGGTACCCCTGCTATTGGCAACGGCACTCCTCAGTAACAGTGCCCACCATGGATCTGGGGTACCTCTGGGTTACACAGCACGTCCCTCAAATGCTCAATCAGATTGGGATCTGGGGTTTTTGAAGGCCAGGTCGATGCCTTGAGCTCTTTACCCGATTCCTGGGGTCATTCCTGAGCAGTTTTTGTAGTGTGGCATGGTACATTGTCTTGTTGGGTGGGTGCACTGCCATCGATAAGTGCCGTTGCCATGAGGGGGGTTATTTTGTCTGCAGCGGCGTTTCGGTGGGTGGAGCACGTCCAGTAGCATCCCCCTGAATGCCAGGACCAATGATTTCCCAGCTGAACACTGCAGTGTAACAAGATGATCAATGTTATTCACTTCACTGACCAGTGGTTTTAATGTTTAATGTCGGTGTATATCCCTTATGGCAGGCATGTCCAAAGTCTGGCCCGGGGGCCAATTGTGGCCCACAGACCAATTTTAATCAGCCCTCAGCTTGACTTTCAAAATATACCATACCTGGCTCTTTACACAATAATGGTTAATCGAGCAAGATCACTTCGCATTTTTACCCTTCACCTCACAATGATAGGACTATCATACAGTTTGCAGACAGGCATCACGTAATAATAGTTCACTGAAAGATAAAAATGGTTGCACTTGTCTCACTTTCTTTCCTTCTTTTTTTTTTTAAAACCCATTTGATGCGAGAATCAGTTGCCCCCCAGGTATTTTCACGTTGTTTTATCTGGCCCCCATTCAAAAAAGCTTGGACACCTCTGCCTTATGATATCAAATATCAATATTTTTTAATGTATTGTACTAAAGTTACTATTGTCATGTTTGCATTATGAGGACAACAGATTGAAATAAGCAAATAAAGGAAAGTAGAATTAGCTTATAACAACCAAAACCAGTAAAAACTCTATTTGTTGTTATTCTTATTATAATTAAAAGTAAAAGGACAGACAATCAAAAACACCTCAGACAAAAAGCAGAAAGAGAATAATCAGTATCATCTTTGTGCTTCTTGCAGTGTGTACCAACTCCAGGCCAGGGCTTTCGACTGGGTCAGTACTGCTGCCGCTGTAAAGAGGGTTACTACAACCCTGACATAGCCCCTCGGGACTCAGGTGAGTTGATAACTGACCTCTGCTGCCCACAGCGGGTCAAATAACTGCGAGATGATTCCTGTACACTGTTTACTGTAAACTCAACCAAGAGTCACAGAGATGATTATGATGAAAACAATTATTTGAAACTTTAATTGCAAATGTAATGTTATTTTATTTTTTCCATCGAGAAGTTAGTATTTTCTGATTTTAAGTTCTGTACATCCTTAACTAAACACAGGCTATGATTTCTGTCTATATTTCTATGATGGAGAGGTGAGATGATGTGAATTAACCTGATTTAACCAGAGCAGTTTAACGTACCTCACAAAGCAGCTCAGATTTGCAGATTTAACAATGGAGACAGGATGCTTCAGTTTTAGCTCATTAATTGTTTTTTACAGCCCAAATATTTACTGTATGGTTGAGTCTCAAACCCCACGATCCCACAGATAAACCCACTGCACACTACCTGCCCAGCACCAAACAGCAGACATACGGTGAGAGACTATGGCCCTGTTTACACCTGGTATTAAAGGAACAGTGTGTATGATTTTAGGGGGATTTAGTGGCGACTAGCGGTGAGGACTGCAGATTACAGTCTGGTGTTACTTTAACATGTTGTATGTGACATACAGAGGAGTTTTGTCAACTGCATGTAATGAAAGGCTCGGCTGGCTGTGAATTTTTGAATAGTATTTTCAATATTTCTATATTTCCAGGAGAATCATTTACATCCCACGCCACTGACATTTTATTGTCTTATAATCGCAGACACTTAGTACCATTTCATCTCATGATATGAAGCAGCCTTCATTCATGACTCTGATGATGATGCTTCCAATTAACACCCCTGCCTCTTTCAGCCAATGTTAGGCTTAGTCAAGCCAGATAACTAGAGGATATCCTGGGTAAGTTAAACTGGCTTTGTAGTACAGGTCTCAGGTATTTTAACTAGTGAAAACACTGAAGGCAGTTTAAAGCTAAAAAAAGGAATCAGTTTTTTCCAAACACTGCTCATTGCAGATGGGCTTCTAACTATCATGGCCGATGCAACAACGCAAATGTCCCTAACTAGAGCCAGTGTTTGGTTTGTTCACTTTGGGCTACTGTAGAAACATGGTGGTGCAACATGGCAATCTCCATAAACGAGGATTCGCTCCTTATGTAGATATAAACGGCTCATTCTAAGGTAACAAAAACACAACCATTCTTATTTTTAGGTGATTATACACGAAAGATAACAAACTTATTATATTATATTCCACTTCTGCCAGTGTATCCCCCTAAATCTGACATGCTGGACCTTTAATACCAGAACATTTCTACAGACTAGAGCCGTTCGAAGCTTTATTTGTACCTTTGTCTCTGCTGACAACTGTTGGCTTGTGGAAAGTTGGAGGCAAACATACTTCCTCTGTGGCATGCAGGAAGTTCCCACTCTCCCTACCCCAAGTTCATCCTCCACTTCAAGCACCAAGAGTTGCCAGTGCAGTGAAAAGGACAGGATAGGACAGTTTTCACATTCAGAGGGATCAAAATGGAAATCAAACCCTGGTTCTTTGTGGTGGTGGGCGAGAAATTTAACCTTGGCTACTTGTGATTCTTTTATAATAAAACAGAGAAATAAAACCTTTAGAGGCATTAAACGATGACTGGTTCCAGATTATACTGCTGTCTGTGCTGTGTGAGGTTTTGTTGCAAGTCACATGTATCTGAGGTCTTCACATGGGTTTGTGTAGGTGTCGATGCAGATGGCGGCCCTGTGAACGCGAGTGACGGCGGCGGCGGCGGTGTGTGCTACCCGAACATGCCCATCTGTCTCCCGTGCTGGCCGGGCTGTAAGAGCTGCCAGGACGGCACCCCCTGCTGGGTGCAAGAGGCCTGGCTTCTCAGGGGCGCCGTGCTGGCCGTCCAGGGCGTCTTCATGCTCCTCATCTTCGTCAGCATGCTGGTGGCCTACAGGCATCGTAGAAACCGGGTGAGTCAGGGTTTTTTTTTTTGGCTCAGCAGGGGGACACCATACGGATGGGGTTGGATGGAGGAGAGCTGTTCAAGGCGTCGAGCCAGGATACATTATGTCAAAAACATTTAGCTGTTTGTTTACTTTTTAAGTCTTAAGTAATTGGCAATGTAGACTGTGATTACCCTAAACCTGCCTGTCAGTCTTCATGTCAATAATATGACTTCCCCTGAAGATCCCTGCCCATCCACCAGCAGAGGTCCAGGTGCTGGCAGCAGCACGGGGGTGAAGCCTAACGGGGGTGAACCAGCTGTGATGCCTCACAGCTGGTTCAATATCAGCAAAGTTTCCCTTTATATTCATTGTCTTGTGGCAATCAGCAGTGATGTGGTGGTTCACTTTTTCACTGTGATCTGTAGCCTATAGTTCGGCTTTAGCTTCTAACTATCTTTGTCTTTTTAACCTGTTGTTGCTGCTGAGTCAGTTTGACATCCTGGATATATCCTTCACACACAGACTGTAGACCCCTCTGTCTGCTTCTCTCTGGAATCACTCTTTCATTTCTCCAAAAACATGATAATATTTCATCAGGGAGTGAAGTTAGTGACAGTGTGGGCTCCATGATTACTCTGACAGCTTGTCGGACCATCACAAAGGGGCGGGGCTTAGCGAAAGGTCAATTGAGACAAAAATTAGCTGCTAGCCACTCCACAGTCCCTCCACCTTGCTCTCCACCACTGTGGACAGCTTTACCGGGAGATGGATAGTTGGAGGCTGGTGGCCAGGGACAGTGCCGCATCTAATCTGTGTAACTGCAGCAACAGAAAGTTTGCTGATCCAGTGGGGAGTCGGGGCTGTTCGGGGGTTTGTAGCTGCGGGAAGTTAGATGGAGAAGACACTGGGATTCAAGGCTCTCACTAATGTCAGCTACATAAATGTAAACTTGAAACCACAGCTGTGAGTCTTTGGCTCCAGTTAGCAGAGAGCTAAACTATGAGCAACATTTTCTCTTCATCTCTGAAACACTGTCTCAGTCTCTGTTTTTATTTCATTCATTTTATCTGCATTTTTAGAAAAGCCAATAGAAACGTGCTCTCTCTTGAATTATCTGTGATTGGCCAAAGTGTCCTGTCACAGCTTGGATTTCTAAAGCCTGAATTTTTTGTCTTTGAGACGGACTCACTGTGTTCTTCTCCCTGATGGTTGGCCATTGTTCTATTGTTCTTGGATTGTTTTAACTATGTACTATTTGGACATTCTGCGTACTGAGTACTTTGCTACTTCATACTTTTGTACATTTATTTAGTAAAGTTTTGAATGCAGGACTTTTTTGTAAGTACTTCAACACTGCTGCTCTTATTAAAGTAAGAGATCTGAGCACTTCTTTCACTGATTTGTAGTATATTATAAGGTGAAAGCACACTGTTAGAGTCCGTTATCCTCTCGACCAGCTGCTTGTAACTTTCTGTTTTTTGTTTGTCTGGTCCCTCAGAGGATCCGGGCGTCCGGCCTCCTGCTGCTGGAGACGATCCTGTTCGGCTCTCTGCTCCTCTACTTCCCGGTGAGTGACTGACCGAGCTGAGAGTGTCACAGATTAGAGCTCTTTACAGATCACTGCGCAGCACAGCGCCACGGATTATATCATAATGGACCATTTGTGGGAGGGTGAATAGGGTGAGGGCGTGTGTGTGTGTGTGTGTGTGTGTGTGTAAGAGGAAACGGGGTGGGTGGGAAGGTAGTCGGCAGTTTTCATAACGATTATCAATCAGTCTTTAGATTCATTTTACCAATTAAAGAGCCGTTAACGTTCGTCAGCCTTGACTCTTTATCCATCTGTCAGGAAGTGTCGTTCCTGCTGAGCTGGCACTCTGCTGCAGGTTATTGATCATTGATTCATTTTGATGTGTGATGTGTGAACATGTTAATGGGATGTTCTTTCTTATGGCAGGCAGCTCTGCTCGTCTTCACTACACACTGGGGGGGTGATTACAAAAGATCATAAAAATGACCATCGCATGCAAGACATAAAAATATCTTTATTTTAATTAAGTGACATCTACATATAAATTAATGTACGTTTATTTAAACACAGGAGTGATTCAGGTCCCTGTGCACAGGAAATTACTTTTCTAGTTCATTTAGAATAAATTAAAGACGGTCATGACTGAAAGGCTGACTAAATTAAGGAGATGAAATGCCCTATCACTGTTTAAAATACTGGAGACAGTGATGGATGTAATAAGGAACACTTGGCTTTTTTTTTAATCTGTTTTCTTCTGCTGTGTTCTGGTAACTTAAAGGGATAGTTTGGACTTTTTAAAGTGGGGTTGTCAGGGGTACTTATCCATAGTCAATGTATTACCTGCAGCCAAAATGACTGTATTTGTCAGTGGAGTCTGGTGGCTTTGACGAGAGCATAGATGGGGAGTCAAAATACTCTCAATATAGCATCCACTTCAATTGACTGTTTTTAGGTGGCTGAAATATGTTTTGCTGCTGCCTCCATCCACAGCAGTACATTGCTTGGCTTCCATGTTTGTACTCCTGCTGCTTCTCCAAACTGAGAGTGTGATGACCATCATCTACTGTTTGTAGTACACTTAGTTTGTCACATGCACATACAAGAAAATAATAACATGCCTTTTATTTTAATTGCATTATTGCCATATATGGATTACTGAATGAGACTACGAGGCGCAGGTCCTGGGGCTCAAAATGTCAGGGCCCCCTGGCCTTTATGGGCAAAATGTCGCTTAAATTAACATGTACCAATCAGCAAGAGATCACAATGAGGAACATTGCAAAGGAACTGCAAAGAGACACAAAATGACCTCAAAGAGATGTAAACCAAGAGAACAAGAGGCAAAACCACCACAAAGTCAGTCAGTACGTTTACATGCACAGTCAAGTGGAGCTACCATTACAGCTCCACTGTGCCATTTAATTGGACTACTGTCCTTGTCCCAGTATACAAGCACGGGAGGGGAATCGATTCATTGACCGAAGTATGTCCAATTCCACTACGGCAGCTTGTTAATATTGGACCTTTTGCTGGTTGACCTTTTACGTCACAGACCAAACAATCGCCACTCCATGTTTTCCTCCCATCCTTGTATTTTAAAATATTTAACTCTTCCAGCTGACACAACATGAACTGTGTCTCCTCGCCCATTCAAAACGTTATGATTTCTCCATGTTGTTACCAGCTTCTTCTTCTGTTACGCATTTAATGCTAGTCGACTTCCAGGTCAAAGCCCGGGGGTGGACGCTGTGGAGCATGTGCAGAGCGTCTAGACCAGTTTGGGTCTGACTGACTGTATACATGCAGGATGAATTTCAATCCCAATTGCATTATCTTGGTGTGTTAGTCCGACTTTGGGCACTTTGATTTATTATGATTTCAGTCAGACTAACATGTTTACATATATTTTAAAAGTCCGGTTTTAGTCAGACTAATACAATAAATCACTTTGCTCTAATGTCATGTAAAGATATTGACTATTGATTATGGATACGTGTCTCATACTGTCCCACTTCAGAAAATCCAAACTTTCTTATTATTCTCTTCTATAGTGTATAAGGCATGAGCTGGTTCAGGCTTCCTCTCTGTGAGTTGGTGTAAAAGCGGGAAACACTGTACAAATGGAGATATAATATGGCACAGTCAAAAGACCTCTTTGTACATGTTAAGCATCAATTTAAAAAAAATAATAAACTTATGGAGATAAGAGGGTTTTTGCATGAGCAGTGATGACTGAACAGATTAACAGACTGTAGATTAGAACAGAATAGAAAACCATGGGTATAATGTTGGTGACAAGAGGATTTCTGAAGGGGCAGTTTGAGGCCTGCATTTGATTTTCCCACTCGCTGCCATCTTGGCAGGTACAGGAGACAATCTAATCTAATTCATTTCCCAGAATCAGGATTTTTGGGGGGGATTATGATAAGCATTGGGTTTACTTGAGGTTAAGGTTGAGTGTGATAGGCTGAGAGATCTGCCAGTCAGATACAAGTACTCTGTGACACAGTAGTTCCCAACTGCTGGGTCGCAGTCCAAGAGTGGGTTGCAGATCCATTCTGAATGGACCGCAAGTGACTTGTAAACGTGTCTATTGTGTAAAAATAATTTTTTTTTTTTGAGGGCTAGTGAATTTCCAGCACAGAGCTGCATTTTCTAAGTCCAGTGAGTTAATAACAGGCAGCTGCTTGACAGAGGCAGCAATCTAGCTCGACTACTTGGTCAAACCCAAGCATGACACTGAATGTATTAAACTGTGTGGACCTTGAGCTAATGACTAAAGAGACAAGCGGACCTCGTAGCTGGACCAGTTGGGAACCACTGCTGTAACATGTTGCCAGTTTATTGGGTACATTTATCTTAACTGTTTTTAGAGACACGATTGAAATTTATTGTCATTTTAGAGGTTTTGCAGTTGGTGTTGTTGTTGACATATGTTATACTGAGATGTGGTGCTATTTATTTTACTTCACAATAGCTGCTCCAGTGTTCTAACCGCTCTTAAGACTTAAAGGTCCAGCATGTGGATTTTGTGGCATCTAGCAATGAGGTAGCAGAACTCAAACTTCTCCTGTGCACCAAGCGTGCAGGGGAGCGATGTTGGCCGTCGTAAAATGGCCCTATCTTGAACCACTGTGGTTTGTCCATTTTGAGCTACAATTGAAACAACACAAACAAAGCAAACTCTGTGGAAGATGAGCCGCTCTGTTTATGGATATTAACAGCTCATTCTAAGGTAACGAAAACACCAATAGATGCCCCTAATTCCTACACATTGGAAGTTTTAAAACTCATATCTCTGTCAATCACAAGACAGTAAAGCAAGCAGCAAACATTAACAGTATTCTTCCTCTGGATATAGAGCAATGAGATTTAAACAGTAAAGCTATGTATACTGTACAGTACAGTGATGTAAGACAGGGCAGGAAGTGTAGGAAAATGACCAATATCTCTTTTGGTATTTTGAGTTCTGTTTGGACAAATTCAAAGGTGAATTGCAGCCCACATGTCTGACTGTAGTTCTGAAAGTTGGTCAGAAAGGTCAGAGTTCACTCTCATCTCAGCGAGGGGTCACTGACAGGAGAGGCGCCCATTTCATCTACAAACAGATCACCTGCTGAAGGGCTTGTTTGTTGTGCACGTGGAGAACGGTCGTAGTGTTTGTCCTGGTCTGTAAGAGGTTTCTGAAAGCTTGTTGATTGTATTGATTAAAGTAATCAGAGTGTGAAGCTGGATTAGAAGTGCAGTACTTACGGCAAGTAGGCTACAAATCCCTACTTTTACTTTAGTCTCTTTAGGTCTTCTACTACTGCTCCTACTACTGCTACACTTACTGCTACTATCATTAGTGGTACAAGTACTAATATGTAAGTACATATTAGTACTTGTACCACTAATATGTAAGTACATTTACTCAAGTACTGTCCTTACAAATCCAACCCAGTCACTAGATTAAATGTCGGCATTGTTCATTTCTGGAAACAGCAGGTATGTTACATTTGTAGGTTTTACATGAAGCAGATATGTTGAAACTTTACGTTTCAGTTTTGGCTTAAAATACCCGGTTTGGTTGCTACAAACGCCGCCAGTCGTGCCATTAAAAACTGCCCACTTTTTTAACCACAAACAAACATGGCTGAAAATGTCACAACTGTCGTTAATTGATACCTATTTTTGTAGCTACAAACACAGCTGGAAATGTCCCATAGTGGCATTAAAAAAATACCTGAATAGGTCGCTACAATCACTGCTGTAAATGTCCCTACCTGTGGTTAAAAAATGTCTGCATTTGTCGCCACAACCAAACACAGCTGGAAATATCCTAACGTGTTGTTAAAAAGTACCCATTATTTTTGCGACAAACAAACACAGCTAAAAATTAATTAAATACCCGTTTTTGTTGCTACAAACAAGGCTGCACGCATCTCGACATGTTTTTAAAAAAAATACTCGCTTTTGTCACCACAAACACAGCTGCAAATATCCCCACCTCTCATTAAAAAATATCTGCTTTTGTTGCTATATGTGGTTAAATTAAACCTACCGTTGTCACTACAGTCACTGCTGGAAAAATCCAGAACTCTTCTTTAGAAATACCTGCTTTTGTTGCTGTAAACAACTCTGGACATGTCTCGACATGTTGTTAAAAGATGCCTAATTTTGTTGATACAAACATGGCTGGAAATGTCCTGATCTGTCAGGAACATGAATGTGTGAACCAAATTTTGTGACATTGCATCCAACAGCTGTGGAGACATTTAATTTAAACTACGAGCATCATCATAGCGCCAGAAGAAAAATCAGGGGATTACTGAAGTTATTAGGATCATAGAAACATCACGAGGTTATCACAGAGAACCCGTACTCACTGAGGTCACTGGGGTTTCTTTTTTGGCTCCACCCAGTCATCGTAGCTTTAGATCGACCAATCAGATTACCTCCCCGTCTATAACCGAGACCCCGATCTGCCCCTGAGTGCAGGCCATTTCTGCTGATTAAACCCGCCTTCGTCTGGATGTTTACTGTCTGTTGTCTCTGATTCTATATGTATTCACTGTGAGTGGTTTTATCCTTTATGAGTGGTTCCAACACAATGATGCAAATTTGCATTCACATTTTAGGCTTTAGGCTGATGCTCTTATCCAGAGTGACGGAGACGGACTGTCACAGCAGAATGAGCTTTAATTCCTGGATTACAGTCATCCACTCTACTGTTACATACTGAAATGAAAACCTGCTGCTGAGTGTGACCGACTGAACGTATTCACAATGTAAAAAAAACCACATTGTACTTTTTAAGAAGGAAGTTTCAGTCTGTTAATGCTGATGAGACGTGTTATTAAGTGTCTGTATGGTAGTGACATTTATAGTAACAGCAGCAGAAGCACCAGTAATGATAGTAAAAGTTAAGTAATATGATGGCCTGTGATTGGTTCCTGATACGATATAGGTGGGGCAATGTCTTTGTTGCCCTTCTGTTTTTTTTTTAATGCCTTTTTTAACATTTCCTTCTCGTTTTCTACATGTATATTTCTGGAGTGCCTGATTGCCTTCCTGTGCATCCATAGTAACAGTAGTACTTGTAGCAGCATTAGAACTAGTGTGGTAGTATTTGACTTACAGTGAGTGTCTCCCTCTCTCTGTGTCTCTGCAGGTGTTCATCATGTACTTCAAGCCGAGTACGTTCAGGTGTATTCTGCTCCGCTGGGTCCGAATGCTCGGCTTCTCCATCGTCTACGGGACGGTCACGCTGAAAATGTACAGGTGGGTTTGTCATTTCTTTTAACACCCTGTTAGACTTCAACACTACGATTATTCTACTGATGTTTAGTTGGTAAAAACATTCACCTGTTGCTATAAATACTCGGATCACAGTCTGCACTTAAAGAATAGATATTAAAGTGCTGCTGGTTCATAAATGACTGAATAAGCTCAGTACAAATACACTTCTGATCTCTTTGAGGAACATAAACCTAGATGTAAAAACACTATCATACCTCACCAGAAACATGTTTGTTATTTTTACTTCTGGAAAATGAAAATTAAATGTGTCATTATCCTGTAATTGTCAGCCAAAGTTAAATTGTCTCACTTCAAAAAGTTCTTCAACCACCAAAGTTAATCTTCTCGTGCATTCATAGTTGCGGTGGAAGGCCCAAAACCCCCAATAAAAATCGATTTAAATCACAGATTGTAATGCAACAAATAGGACAAACCCCAAGGCACTGTACCTACATTTCCCACATTTTGTCTTCAGCAGTGAAACATGAATTGATTCTTGCCTCTGCAGGGTCCTGAAGGTGTTCCTCTCGCGCACGGCCCAGAGGGTGCCCTACATGTCCAGCCTCCACTTGCTGAGGATCCTGGGAGTGATGCTGATGACGGTCAGCTGGTTCCTGTGTGCGTGGACGGTCGGCGTCCTGCAGAATCGCGACAGGAACATCCCGGTGTTCATCACGACCAACACATCGGACGGTCAGGGGTTCAACCTGTGTTACCTGGACCGCTGGGACTACATGATGGCTGTGGGTGAGTGGCAGCAGAGGTGAAGACGAGCCTGGACACCTGAGATTACTCTTACAGTATTCTTTGAAGTGATATACTGAAAACATAAAATGGTTTAAACATTTTTGACCTCAAACAATGGTCAAGAAATATATTGATTTCATTCATTTTCCGTCTCACTTATCCTGTTGGGGGTCGTGGGACGTGGAGCCTATCCCTCCACACAGAAGGGCTCCTCCACCCTGGGTTCAAACCAGGAGCCCTCTTGCTGTGAGGTGACAATGCAAAGCATGAGGGATCAGATTATTTAGATTTACTTAATTTTGGAGACTCAAACAACTGCATTATTATTCTACCTGAACTGACTTTGTTCTGCCACAGCTGAGCTTCTGTTCCTGTGCTGGGGCAGCTCCCTCTGGACCGCCGTCAGGCCGGTCCCCTCAGCCTTCCACGAGCCTCGCTACATGGGCATCGCCATCCACAACGAGCTGCTCCTCTCCTCCATGTTTCACCTGCTCAGGTAACCAGCGAGGGTGTCTCTGAACCGCTCAGATGCAGGACGGCTAACCTGCAGCAGAGCAGCTGATGTGACTTTATCTGGTGTTCTCTGTCGCCCTCAGGTTCACCTTTCCCTCTCTCCATCCTGACTGGATGTTGCTGCTCTCCTTCACGCACACCCATGTGACCATCACTGTGACACTCGCTCTGCTCTTCATTCCAAAGGTACTCCACATTTTTATGTCACGGTGAAATTTGGGTAGAACGAGGGCTCAGTGTCGACACTGGTCATTAATTAAGTATAAAAAATGTATATTTAAAAAGTTCTCGCCTTAATCCGTGTTTATTTAAATTACATCATGGTGTCATGGCATATTTTTATGTCCCTCAGGATTACAGGAAGTACTGTGTCACATGTACCCTGCTGTAATGCTCATCACACAACACAAACAACACTTGTTGCGTAGATGAACAATGAATAACTAAGTTTGTATAATTTTTATAAATATCGATGCATCACTTTAACGTTGCAGCTGGTAAAGGAGGATGGAGCTTTACACTGCTGGGTGGGCTGTGAATTTCTCCAACAAATCAATAAAGGCTAACCCAACTGGTGGGTTAGTATAAAATAAAAAATAAAACACACCTTATTTTTAAGTACAGTGAATTTCCAGCACAAAGCATTTCACGCTCCTCTGTGATCGGGGTGACTTTCCTGATCACTGAGCAGTTGTACAGTTCACATAGAGGAGTTTGGGATGAGCCAATTAGTTTGCTGGCCTGGTTAGTTAAGCGGGAGAGTTTTGCGTTTGGTGGTGTGGGAGTTGTACTAGGATTGTTTTCCCTGTTCAAGGTGTTTTCTTTGGGGAGTTCCTTATCCATTGTGAGGGTCTAAGGACAGAGGGACGTCATATGCTGTAAAGCCATTTTGGCCTCCAGTGTCAGCGGGGAAAAGTACATTTGCCTCGAAATTGTAGTGGAGTAGAAGTATAAAGTGGCAAGAAATGGAAATACTCAGGTAAAGTACCACTACCTAAAAACTGTACTTAAGTATTTATCAACAATGACAATGGCATATCATGGCAATGTTATGATGATCTCGTCCTCTGCTCAGAGGTTAAGGAGTTCCTGGATTTGCATACTTTTATGACTGCTGCTCTTCTTGTTTGCATTATCTGCTATCTCTCTAGCTTTTTGATTCTCCAGGCGATGGGATGCACACACTAACCCTAAGACGTCGTCAAAACATCACACTCTTCCCATCCAGGCTGTCCATTTCACACAGACAAAGAATTTGCACTGTCACTACCTTCGCTGCAGGCTTTAAGGCGAATTCTGGCATTCTGGCCTTGAACAGGCAGCGTAAAAGGGGCTCATGTCTTTATTTGTGAAATGTTTACATATGAATTGTACACCTGTTTGTGTTCCACAGTTTCTCTATGTGTCTAAGCCGGGGAGAGAGGAGATTGCAGCAGAGGTATATGAAGATGAAGTGGACCTGCGGCGCTCCGGCTCGTACCTCAACAGCAGTTTTCACTCTGCTTGGAGTGAGCACAGTGGAGTGGACCCGGATGACTTTCGGGTAAACTCTCTCGTCCACTCAGAACGATGTTATCACTTTGCATTGGGACATCATTTACAAAATGTGGAAGAAATTCCAAAGGTCACATTTAAATAAGGAAACTAAATGTCCCTTAATTTTAGTTATGACCACATGTGGACTCACTTAAACAGATCTTAAATTAAATCCTAATTTAAATCATAAATTAACAGTAAATACAAGCAATGGTAGAATAAACATATGCTGTATAACCTTTCTCCACCCTCTGTCCTTGTCCTAAATGGTGTTCTTACATGAAAACGTGTCTGTTACCTTTCCTCTGACTTGTTACTCTCCATATCTTTTCCTCTCCTCAATCATTTCCTCAATCCCTTCATCGATTCCCTTCCTTCTTTATATGCACCAGGATGAATTGAAGAAGTTATATGCCCAGTTAGAAGTCCACAAGACCAAGAAGATGACAGCAAACAACCCGCATCTGTCAAAGAAGCGAAGTTCCCGATGTGCATTGGGGAGATCCATTATTAAACGCATTGCTGAGATCCCAGAAAGCATGAGCCGGCAGTGCAGCCGCGAGGAAAGAGATGGATCCTTCCACAGTCGAATCAGTATGAATCGGCCCGACTCTTTTAGGAGGGGCCCAGATACTGTCAGTATCAGTTACAAAAGTTCGATGAAATCATCATCACCGTCACCGTCCATGCGCAAGTCCCAAAGTGATCATCACTATGTCAGGGAAAGAGACCCCTCCTTACGTGACTCCATGTTAAAGGCCAACGCTGTGAAAAGGTCATCACGGCGATCTGAGACAGACTCCTTGGATATTCCACCAGGGGTGTGCAATCAGCCAGTGCACAAAATCTGACAATTGATACCAATCTCCTGCATCCTGATCACACCAGGCTTCATAAGTCCTGGAGTTTAACTTCCACAACTGCTCATTCAATGGAGAACATAGCCAAGGTGAACAGAGCCAGCACAGTGCTGACGAGGTCTAGGCAGAGTATTTCAATTAGTGACCAGACCAGGAGTGCTCTCCAGTCAGAGTCATATGACAAGGCTGAGGTCTGTCCTTGGGAGGTGGAACCAGAACAATCAGGGGACAAGAACCAGAAGCATGTCACCTATGCCAACACTGAGGATTGTGAGAGCAAAGGGCCACTGTCTCCAGAGGTGCTTATCTGTCCCTGGGACCATATACCATCTGTTGAAAAGAATCCTTCAGTGGATAAGGGAATAGGTGAAACTGAGTCCCCCAAACCACAAGCCCCTGTGTCTGCAAGTGCACCGGGCACTCCTAGACCAAAGTTCACAAAAGATCAACGTGTCTTCTCCTTCCGCACCACCACCACTAAGTGGCTCTCTGTGAAATCAGTGATGGGATCCATGGACGCAGGAAGCAGATCCAGTAAGGAGGGAAATTTAAACAAAGAAGATGCTGTTTCACAAAAAAGTCAGGAAAGTGTTTCCACAACACCAAGATCAGGAACATCTAGTAGACGTCCAAGCATGGAAAAGAGGTCACTGCAGAAAAGAAGTAAGACAGTAGATAAACCATGCCTTGTGAAGCAGAATGCCATCAGACTGTCCTCTGGGGATTCTGGGGAAAGAAGCCCAAGAAGACTCGTGATTGTAAAATCTGCCGTCTACCCTTGGGACATGGATGATATGCAAAAAGATGGCACCTATGAAAATGTGTTTTTATCAAGGCAGAACAGCAAACGTGGTAGTATCAGTTCTTGGGAAACTGCCAGCAGCTGTAGAACTCCTTCAACTCACAGAAGAGGTAGCAATCGAATCACACCAGTCCGTAATATTTCCCAAACAGATGTATGTCCATGGGATGGAGCTGGTACTTCCCAGGAAGGAGAGAGACTAAAGAAGCAGCAGAGCGTTAAAGCAGATGTCTGCCCTTGGGAATCACAGGTATCAGAACCATCTAATGTATGTCCCTGGGAATCTCAAGGGCAAGGTAATATGAGAAGACAAGGAAGTGGCCGTGGTGAAGCATGTCCTTGGGAAACACAGGATATTCCTGTTATTTATTATACTAATACATCCACAGATTCACAGGCACAACTGTCTTCAAAACATACAGCAAATGTATGTCCCTGGGAGACTGCAGAAAGTCCCCAACCTTCAATAAGGCAAGGTAATGAATATGCTAATGTTTGTCCTTGGGATGTTCAGGACAAGGCTGAAGTTGTATATGAAAACCTAAATCCTTTGGAAACTAAGGGATCACTGTCGGTGCCTATTCGACAAGAAGTTTTGAAACCTGCTATCTATCCTGGTGCATCAAAAGAAAGTTCACCAAAATCACCTGCCCTGCATACAGGCAGACAAGTGACCAAGGCAGCAGAAAGTTGTCCATGGGATTTCCCTGATCCCCCTAAAAACGTGGGGAATATTTGCCCATGGGAAGAGGAGAACACTGAGCCAACAAATACAGGTTCAAGTACGCAAATGACCGTCAAGATAGATATTTGTCCCTGGGAAACTGGAGAATCAGACAAACCAGAAGACTCACAAAAAGGCGTCTCACCTCTGAAAGCTGCTTCCGCAGACACTGATGGGAAAGATGACAGAAAAATAAACGTATGTCCTTGGGAAACAGACCAGCCTGAAAAAACTGCAGTTACCAAGATGGTATCACAAGGACTGGAAAGGCCGGCAGATGTTTGTCCATGGGATAGTGCCGAACCAGAATTGGGAAAGCCACAAGTCCCTAAAACATCAGAGAGTCATGTAAAGCAAGACACAGCTCGTGCAAATGTTTGTCCATGGGATACAGAGGATGCAGGGGCAGTCAAAACTGAAGTATCAAAAGCATCAGAGAGGCTACAAAGACAAGGAAATTCACGGGAAGACGTTTGCCCTTGGGACACAGAGGCCCCAAAAGTTCTGACAAAGCAAGACAGCGCTCGTGGAGATGTTTGTCCGTGGGAAACAGAAGAGCCAAAAGTTTTAAAAAAGCAAGATAGCGCTCGTGGAGATGTTTGTCCGTGGGAAACAGAAGAGCCGAAAGTTTTCAAAAAGCAAGATAGCGCTCGTGGAGATGTTTGTCCATGGGAAACAGAAGAGCCGAAAGTTTTACAAAAACAAGATAGCGCACGGGAAGAGGTTTGTCCTTGGGATTCAGATGAGCCAAAGGTTTTAAAAAAGCAAGATAGTGAACGTGCAGATGTTTGCCCATGGGAGACAGGTGAGCCAGGAGATGTCAAAAAGCAGGATAGTGCACGGGGAAGCATTTGTCCATGGGAGACTGATGAACCAGAAGTTGTCAAAAAGCAGGATAATGCACGGGGAAGCGTTTGTCCATGGGAGACTGATGAACCAGAAGTTGTCAAAAAGCAGGATAGTGCGCGGGGAAACGTTTGTCCATGGGAGACTGATGAACCAGAAGTTGTCAAAAAGCAAGATAGCACTGGAGCAGATGTTTGTCCCTGGGAATCTAAGGATCCACAAACCTCAACTGAAAAAGTTCACATTCCCTACAGTGACCAAGATGATGTCACAGCAAACCAGGGTCCATGCAGCGAAGAAGAGATTCCAGCAGATATCGGCACAGAGCACATAGATGGGTCTAAAGAAAACTTAGCCCTGGGCCGGCGGGATGCTTTGTGTCCCTGGGAGATGGTAAGGAGCAGATCTGGTTCATTCACAGACAATGCCTCAGATGTCTTTACATGGGAGCCTGAGAATATTCCTGAGGAAGATGAGGAGGATGATGCAGAATGTGCTGCTGAGGCTCTTGTATTCCCGCCTGACTTGTGATCCAAATCTAGCCAGCATTTGCTTTCACTTTTGACCCCTCCTGCTAAATCACGGGGAGTGTGAACTCTATAAAACCATTTGGGTGGCACCCTGTTGATGATCTAGGGGAACTTTGAAGTTTTTAACTTCTCCAGCTCTACAGGGAGGTCAGAGGACAGGGTCTGCTCACGAACAGAAAGCCCTTTCTTGTGGACATTTACGTGGGCTAATCTGACAGGATTTAGGGCTGTTATTTCAGGTTGGACTAACTATTTGGGGCATGCCGCTGTCTAATAAAGAAGCCTGTAGTAGACTTGATGAGCTGAACACAATAAGTTGTGTAAACCTGACTGAAAAAAGTTTCTTTAGCTGAAGCACAGACTGCATTGTGTCCCTCATAAAACCAGCAATGAACTACAGACAGACATTTCTTGGCTGATGGAAGGGCATCTAAAGCGTTTAGATGAAGTCCCTTTTCCTCCTGCTTCTACCCTTCATTTTTAATTGAAATGTTTTTTGTGTCTTTGTATGTTTTTAGGTGATAATACACGTATTTGCCATATTCATACAGTGTGTTGGACCCATGATTGGGGTGAATATGTTACAAAGCCTGCACTTGTCAAGTCCAGAGTGCGTGCAAACACAGATATAACAAAACAGATGGAACTCTAAGTTTAACCAGCATCCGCCTGATAAATTCAGTTTAATTTTGTTCTTTTGTGGAAATTTTATTTTTGAAGTACAAGTGTTAAGTGTAAAGCAGTGCCGCCAGGACTACAATGGATGTCAAATCACATTTTTTATCAAGTACTTATGATTGATAAAACTATGCATACCTGTTTGCTTAATGATGATTTAATGACTAAACGCCAATGATTAATATTACGCTCTCACTTTTGATTCAGTCACAATAAAGGGAAAAATAGCATTCCACCATTTAAAGAAAAAATGCCAAAAACTGCATAAATCACCATAAACTCAAGACCTACACCCTAAAAACTTTACCAGTTACTGTGGAATGAAAACTGCATAATTGTTTTATGTCTGGGCATTCGGAAAGTCTTGTCAGCACATTTATGCACTGGATACTAGTTTAACTAAGATGGGACAATGAAATTAACATTAAAAACTGTGCTTTCTAAATGTTTGGTAATCACGATGAACATCAAATTGGACAGGACATTTGTGTTGCAGTTAACTTGACCTCCTTCCAACTCTGAAATTTACCAAATGTTGTGCAAGTACAGTGCAAGTTGGGGACCCGAAGCCTCGGTTTCAATAGCAAATAGGGCTCCCCAATTTAGCTGATCAGTTGCTAGTTAATGTTTTGGTCAAGGACATAAGTTTTTGTCAGGGTTCTTTATGCAGATGTTATTTGTCATTATAGTCATATTTTTCTTATTCTGTGCAAGAGATTCTTCTGCATGACTTCACTGATATGCAGATGGCCAGTAATACTAGGCAAATAATGAGATATTTAAAATTCAATTTATGTTTTGGTCTTATGACTATTAGGTATCTTCATTAGCTAGAAATGTCTTCACATCATGAGTGGCTCTACATTACAATGTCTGACATCAGTACTATTTTAAAGGTCCAGGATTTAGGGGGATTTATTGGCAGCAATGGGATACAAGTATGTTTTCTGACGTGTATACTCAACGGAAAATTAGGATTGTTGTGTTTTCATTGCCTTAGAATGAGCTGTGTGTGTATCTAAATAGGAAGCAGGTCATTGTTGATGGAGATCACCATGTTGCGCTGCCATGTAGCCCAAACAATGGTTTTAGATAGGGCCATTAGCGTTTTCAAGTCAACTACCGTAGTTAGCAGCCCTTCCAAGACAAGCAGTGTGGGGAAAATGATTTTTTTTTTTCTCACACAATGTTGTTTTATAAAGTGTTTTTACCAGTTTTAAACACCAGGTCTGTTTGTTTTGGGGAGGAGAAGACCTCTGTGGATAATTTAGCTCCTGGAAAAAAACTTATCTGGAGGTGAGCACAGATTTGCAAGTGCTGATGAGCCAAACACTGTAGGAGAAACATGGATGTGTAACATACTTTCTTAAGTGTTTTTACCATTTTTAATCACCTGGTCTGTTTGTTTTGGAGAGGAAGAAACCTCTGCTGATAATTTGGCTCCCAGTAAAAACCTCCTTAACTATGAACACTGAAGGAATTCTCATCAGGGGAAGATGCAACTGCCTGCAATCTGCACCCTCTTCAGTAGATGCCACTAAATGCCCCTAAATCTTACACAGTGGACCTTTAAAGAATCATTACGTTTCAGATACAGACTGCAACTTTTTCAAAAGCAGTATTATGTTTGAAAAGCTTTTGTGGTGAATAAAACTTACAATATTAACAGTTTTCTGTATTGATGTAATTACGTCACACGTCTATGCCAGCAATCTGTGAAATCAGGTGTCAGTTTTTCAGGATTTCTGCAACAGTGTCGTTGAGTCCCAAACAGCTGCAGTGATTTTTTTTTTCATTCAGCAATCCCATTGTTAAAATACTGCGCCGAGTTTTTTGTCGATGGAGTGACCTAGTTTTGTGAGCATTGTTGCATGTTAGTGTGTTTTTTGAATGAGCGTGCTGTAATTTGTTGTCACGTGTGTAAAAAGAAATGTTGTTACACACCCCTTGATTTGCATAAAGAAACAGCCTATGTTCTGTTTTCAATTTTTGTACGCAATATCTTCAATGAAAGATTATTCTGATAAGAAAACATCCACTGAAATCTACTGGTGTGAAGAGACACAGATGGGACACTTTATTTTTGTATTTCCTGAGGTCAACATGCAGTATATTCATCACAGAAATAAACCATTCAGTTTCTGGAGATCTGTGCATTTTATTTTGTTGCATGTACACATGAAGTTATTCTTAAAACAATATGAAAATGTGTGAAACAAATTCTAGAGACGACCTGTTATTATTATTCCAGACTGTCACAGGGAAGGAATCTGCTTTATTGGCTGCAGGACTCAGAGGTTTTGTTCATCCTAAAACTCACCTGCTGCTTCCAGCACTTCACCAGCCAACAGCATTTTTCAAACAGATAAGAGCCTCCAAAGGAAGCCTGGTTTTCTGCCAAAGTGGATGAACTAACCAGCCAAAGCCAAATTTTAAAGCATTTGGCGCATGGCTGCTCATAGTGTCCTACTGTGGTTTGATGTAAAGAGCAGCGCCATCCAGTGGTTTATTTGTTCCACTGAACTGCCTCTGGTTTGGGAACTTTATAGTTGAGGGCATCAAACTCTTCTCCTGGTTTCAGCTCTGGACCAGGAATCATAACGGTCTGGAAGGGAAAGAGCAGTAGATTAGCGTCATGTCAAATTAAAGTAAAATACATGGAAATCAACACATAAGACGTAACAAATCTCTGAAGTGCCATCTGACAGAGCTGAAGGTTAGTTTTAATCACCGGCTGTGTGAGAGGACATGAGTTTAAACATCCAAAACTAACATGATGCAGAAGTTATTTTTCTGCTTCTTAACAGTGAGATCATTAAATCCTACTTGTCTCAAATTAGTTATTTGTGATGACAAAGTTTTTGAGAGCATAAATAGAGATGCTGATGCTTTTCAAATGATGATCAGTAAGTGTGTGCTCATAAATCATCCTTTAAACCTGTCAAAAACTCCGCTGGAGAAATCATTTGTAGTCGTAGAAAAAAATGTCTAAACGAATTTTTCATACATCCTGTCACCCTGATTTTAATTTCTGATTCACCTCTCATCCAGGAGGTTTCTTTAGTTTTAACTGACTGGTGGGGAGTCACAGGCTTTAAACCACAGGTGAATTGTTGACCCACCCAACCATCATGTGAGTTGTTCAGGTTCGATGGGTGCAGGTGTGACTGGGTGTGAAGCTGTGTGGGGAGGGAACTCACGACTGCACTGCAGGTGGGTGATATGTGGTATCACAGGCCACCTCATCTGTTTAATGATGGACGTGCCAGTTGGACAGCGATGTGCATGTCTCAGCCAGAGAGGACAGATGGTTTGACAGAGGCGTAAAAGATGCCATATATGTCTGGTACTGGCACGACCATCATTAAACAGATGAGGTGGCCTACAACACCACTTATAACCCACCTACACTGCAGTCCAGAGTTCCCTCCCCAGACTGCTTCACACCTAATCACACACCGTAACGACCCACATGATGGCCAGGTGGGTCAATGACTCACATGTGACCTTAACTCTGCCCGGGTTCACACCCACACGCAGTTTAAAGCCTGTGACTCCACACCAGTCACCTAGAGCTGAAGAAGCCTCTTGGGTGAGAGGTGAAACGTCTTCAGGAAACTCAAGCAAGTCTAGTTAGCTACGATACAGCACTTAGTATTACCATGACCTGGATGACTGAGGATCTTCACCAAATAATGACTAAAAGTTGACTTACATGTCATGAATTTTCGTCGACAAAGACATTTCGAGTTGTCATCGACTAAGGGTGATTTCACACCTAACCTGTTTGGCTCGGTTGAAACGAAAGAACTGGTGAGAAAGCTGTCAATCAAACCATGATGCAAATCAAACAACTGAACAGAGAACACGAAAAGGTGGGTCTTAGCCTTCTAACAAACTCTGCACAGTTTGTTTGTGGTGTGAAAGAAAACAAACCAACCACAGATTTTATGTTTGCAGATATGTGATTTTAGCATGATTTCAACAGCTAAACCGATAACAGAGCCATCTACTGATCATAAAATCTGTCCGCGATCTCATAACTGATCCTGATAAAGGCCATCTAGATCCCATAACCATGGTAACACATATGCATGTCAGTGAGGGTTTTTCCCTGATTTAAAAGCTGTTAAAACTTCCACCATTATATCCGACTCCGTGTACTTTGTCTGTTCATTAAGTGCTTTAAAAGGTGTGTGACAGTGATCCCACACTATTGAGCCCTGAATCGTTACTGCACAAGACGCCTTCTTTTCATCCTGTCTCTATGTTAGTCATTATTCATATCATGCCGTTGATCTGCAGGCTAATAACAGCCTCCTAATAATACTTACAATCAGTAATTTCTCTGCAAGCTCTTTGTGAATCCAAAGAACATCCATATAAACACCAGACGAATTAAAGTGCTGCTGCAGAAACGTCTGTCAGTCACCTGAATTTGATTTTTTACTCCTGTCGGTACATTTCAAGTCAGTGTGAACAGGAACAGAACCAAAACTAAGACGCAACAATGCATCATTTTTTTCCCTCAGGTGCGACCAAATGATTGGAACTACAGTTGTTGTGGACTAGACTTAAAATATGAAAGGTGACGAAAATGTGAGAAACATTAATAAGCATTTTTGTCTAAAGACTAAATCTAAAATAGCTGCCAAAACTGACACCACATCTATCCCTTACTCCATGTAATCAAGACCAAGTTTGGACAATCAGTTTGCAATGTTAATAACAACAAAAAGGCACAACATCACTGTGACAGAGACCATCCGTGTGTGACTGAACTTTACCAGTTTTTAAATTAACAAAGTTAACTTAGGTTTTCCAGTAACTGCCTCGAAACACAGGAGCAGCTGTGACCGTGTAAAGTCTGGTTTTCAGTCCTGTGCAATTTCATGGACTACAGCTGGTGGAAGCGTTTCATTTGTCAGTTGGCTTGACAGATTGTGAATGACAGGTGGCAGAGCCTAAAATAACCACGAGGAATTAGTCAAACCTCAGAGGTTCAGTGGAACTGGTTTTTAAGAAATCTGTTGCATTATGCATGTAAAAACTGCAAGGTGTATTGAAAGGAACAAAAAAAAAATAGAGATTGTGAAAGGAAAATCTGCCTGAAGTGAATCTTTTCAGACAATTCTGGTGAAGACAACTGATAAACAATGAGGCATGATGCTTTTGTTTTAATATATGTTTTGAGACACACACCATTTGACTCCTGTCATTCTGTTATGATGAATTAAATAACACCCTTGTTCTCTTACTATCAATGAAAGTGAACTTCCTGTTTTGTAATCACATTAACAAGCTCCTCCTCTTCATCATTATTATTATTATTGTTATTGATTAAAAACATATCTGTGGCAAATTAACTGGAGACAGTGTCTGTTGCAGAGCACTGACGGTGAAGCTTTGCAGAGTAAGAAACACCTTCCAGGCAACATTACTGCTCCATCTGTCTGGTGTATCTGAGACACAGCAGGGGCTGACTCACAGATTTAAGGTGATTATATTCTACGTTTTGCAGTGATGCGTGTAAGGCAAGTCAACTTCTATTCCAGTTATGCGCTGTGAAGACTGACGCAGACACTGAACACGACCGCTCAGAATCTAATGGGGCTTTGTGCATTGTTTTACTGACGCTCACTGACACACGTGTGTCACTGAGGAAACTTACATCAGAACACAACAGCCGGGGTTTTAGTTTGTGGCACTCAAAGCAACTGAAAATTACATCTTTCCAGAATCAATATCACTTTTACTCACAGACCTCATTGTCAACAGTTTTCACTGGCAGTACCTTCATTCATCATTAAAACAGTCCACACAAAAAATGCCAACATGTCGATTATCTGCAGTAACACTTATTCTTTAAAGAGATGTTGCTGTTGAGTTAAATGTCACTTTCAAGGATGTAACACTATAAACTTAGTACCATCACCTTCATTATATTAGGGAGAAATCTCTTATATTATTCTATATCTGCCGATTGATATATAATTTTGAGGCAATTAGTATTTGCAATATCTACTGTATATCTATATATTGATACAGATTTATTTTGAGACAGTTATAGTGTTCTGCAATGCCGTCTTGATTCTCCTGATACTTGTTCAGTGCTGGTATGTGGGCAAATTGAAGGTTTAACGATTTATTATTAACGCAACAATGCGTCAAAGGCGATGTTGAGGAGTGACGCAAAAGTAAAGCTCACTTTCTTATTGATGTCTTCTTCTGATTAAAAACTGTGTAGAGTGTAAGAGGCTAAATATTTCATGATTAGATCACAGTCCACTGGATGCTGTATATTAGGTCCACAGAGCTACAGCGATGCAGTCTAATACAACGGTCCTGCCACAAATTCCTCCTGCATGAAGATTAAAATGCTTAGTTTCTGTTGAAGCTGTTACGAGAGGCTTTAGTTCGTGGTGCAGTTTAACTGTATTGTTCTATGCTGAGAAGTGTTTCTAATATTTAGTCTACTGACAGTGATAAAAAGGGGGGTAGGCAAAAAACAGTTTCAGCAAAACCTGAACACCATGACCTTCATGACAGTAGGATTTTGTCACAGACTGGGTTGGTGTTCACCAAGTGTACCTAATAAATTGGCAACTGAGTGTTCAGACACTAACAGACAAACAGCCTCTATTTTAGAGGAAGAAGTGAAAAATGTTTAAAAGGAAATCTGACAGAAAGCGAGAGAAAAATAAGGAAATGATGTTGAAAAGCTTGAAAACTAAACACAGCCCACCGACCTTGCTCATGTGGCAGTTAAAATGACGTATGGACCGGCCAGTTAATAAAGGTCCTTTAATTTCCATTTGACAGAAAGTGTGCCTTGGACCTTTGCCTCTTTCTTACTGAAAAGATAAATTTGTGTCAGCTGGTGCAGAGCAGAGGGTCACCTTAATAACTGGGTCTTTGGCTGGAGCCCAGGATGGCACTATTTTCCCATGTAACCTCCATCGGCCGTAGGGGTTGACGAGGTGTCGTTCTATGACCAGGTACTCCAAGACGTCCTTCGGCTGCTCCTCGCTGCCCAGCATCAGCCTCCCAAAGCGGTCGTAGATGGCCAGAATCTGCAGGATGAGCGGACGTAAAAGAAGGTTAATCTAAATCATGACAGTGTGCGAACTACATTAACATTAACAACACATACACATTATTACACTGACAACAGCTGGACTGATCACATTTGAAAGAACAAGAAAAACCAACACAAACTTGAAGAAAAAGCTCTGCAGAAAAATAGTTAAATCTCAGATCGTGATTGAATTCTGTTTGAGTCGACTACAATCCATTAATGTACCTGTTTGGAGTGCATTCGGACCGTCACCTGGCCGTACAGGTTGCCTTTGGAGACCATGTCGGGGCAGCGGGCGTGGACCACTCTGGGCGGCTCCAGGGACTCTACAAAACTCCAGCGGATCGTCTTGTAACGGTTCCCCCTTGTCATCTCCTGAACACAAGGCAGAGGAATGATAACTGAAATAAATTTAGGATTTTATGAAACTTAAATAAAGAGCAAGCTTCAGCAACATTTAGAAGAAGAACTTACGGGATAACACCTCTCCGTCACCAAGGAGTGAAGTTTTTCCTTGTTGAACCTGCAAAATAAACAAAAATGAATTGAAATATTTTGGCGAGGAAAGCATTTAATATCAGGCTAATTTTGAACTTACAAAATTTATGTTAGGAATGACTTTTAAGTTAGTTGCTGTCAACTAAAAGGGCTTTTCCATTGACACTTTTGGCTGCACCAAACCATGTTGTGTTGATTTGCGTTTCCATTACTAGTTAAGAGGATTTAGGGGGAAATTTTGGCAGAAAGCCGAATATAATATTAAAAACTATGATTTCATTTGTGTATAATCACCTGAAAATAAGAATCGTTATGTTTTCATTACCTTAGAATGAACGGCTTAAATCTACATAAGGAGCAGGTCCTGTCTACAGAGACAAAAAATTGGATATATTGATATCGGTATCGTTTATTCGTCAAATGAGTTGTTATATATTGGCATATTGGATATTGGCAAAAAATCCAATATTTTGCATCCCTAGTGTACGTATATTTCCTCGTTTGTACGTACACAAACATTTAGGTTGGATTCTTCGCAGACTTTTATAAAAGACGCCCCAGGTAATTCAGCTCCCAGTAAAAACCTCCTGAGCAATCAACACTAAAGGAAATCTAACCAGATGTTTAGCTGGTCGCCACATGCAATCCTCATCACTAGATGCCAATAAATCCCCATAAATCTTACACACTGAAGCTTTAAAACTGGTCATCTTTGTCTTTTAAAAACCAACAATATACCTTATAATAGCACCAAGCACTCAAATCAGGATAAATGAAGTTATTGCAAAAATTATACTGTGTATTGTGCTGTGAGCCACCCTTAACCACGGCAGGGGAATTTCCTTCACCGCGACAGCCCTCACTTGAGATTGTTTCTGGGAATGTTGGCACAGACACAGTTTGTAATAGTGCAGCTCTACACAGATACTTTCTCAGAAACAGCTAATTAATTGTCAAAGTAAGTAGAACAAAGCTTGTTTTTGAGTGCTTTCCAACTTGCAGTGGAGCTGAAGGCTGCGTGAGTCTCTCTCTCTCTCACTTCTGTAACAAATGTCTCACTGTAATACTTCAGCATCCCTCCCTGACTACAACACCGAGATGAGCTGTGTCAGCTGGCTGATGAAGTGAGAGACACGAGTTCATTTTCTTACTGTGTCAGGGAGTTGTGAGCCTCAATAAAGATTTCTTGAGCTCGCTCTGCAAAATTCTTCGTCTTGAACTCAGAGTCGTACTCTTTGATCTTACGAATCCTGTAAGAAACAAGATAAAGAAAAGAAAAACATTCAGCTTTCTCTCATTTACCGCTCAGTCTACCATCCTCAAAGTGTTTGATCTGATTCAATAAACTGCTGTAATAAGGTGTTGAGAAATGTCTAAATGTGTCTAAATGACACAGCCACATAAAACTCAGTTCTTTCCTGCAACAGCCAGATATGTTTGACAAGGGCAACATCAGTACAGGAACAACACGAGGAGTTAGAAAAACAATCTTACGCCAGCTGTGAGGCAGCGCTCTGTCGTATCTGCTCAGTTCGCTGTTTCAGGCCTTCTTTAGACAGAGTGGAGAGACGAGCATCGCCCTCTGGGGGGACGTAGGGGTCAAAGATTCCCGCTGGTAAAGACAGACGGAGATGATTAATAAGTATGTACCCTCCAACCAAAAGAGATATCACAAGATATATAGTTTGCATCTGATTGATGAGTAATAGCTCCACACTTTAGGGTTGTGAACTGGCATTTGTGATAAAATACAACCACGCAGACCTGGTGTTGACACCAGAGGACAAATACGCAGCTGTCAGATTTATCTCCCAAAATATACACCACTTTATTTATCCAGATGATTACTGGTGTATCTGTCCTTTTTCCAAAAGCCTTTAGATGATTGTTTACTTTTAAAGATACTGACTTTAAAACGTACATGACTACTGCGGAAATTTAAAACTCAAAAATTATAAATTGGCAAAAACTATTAGATTATTTAGACATTTCAGTTTTACTCCATTTGTTTAGCAGACCCCTAAGGTTTTTGTTATCCTTATGTTTCTTTCCCTACATTTAATGTTTTTGTTGTGCATTATTTTTATATTATGAGATATATTTTCTACAACTTTTATAACAAAAATCTGGCTTGTACATACACCATGGAATGAATGTTTTCAATAACACTGAAAAAACAACAACCTTGCAGCCATTGACTTTCTGCTTTCAACATACGGAAGAAGGCGTGGTTTAATGTCAAGTGGGTTGGTAAAACTATACCTGAATTTCGGTATCAATTTCCAAAACAACTCAAGTGTAACTTCCAATAAAATTATTAAAATATTTCTCTATGAAAACTTTTTTTCATTTAACAAAAGACAAAGTTTAATGTTAAATCTTGTGGCCTCGTTTCAGACCGCTGAACCCCTCAGACCCGACCATCATATTTTTCGTGGTTGTATGCCTAAGTGAACCCTTCGTGTTGTTGCAGTTATAGTTTACACCCGTCTGTGCAGACTCACGTCGGCATTAAAGCTGACAATGTTTTCAAATCTTAGTTGTTGCCGCAGAGAAGCTACAATGCCAACTTTTGTTTCTTGACAGTGCTTGACACTCTTCCTAAAAACACATTTTGTAAATATAGTAGCTTTCCGACCACCATCTTCATCATTCTATCCCTCGAAAGCCTGATATGTTGACTTTGATAAATATATAAGAATGCTGTTAACAAATCAAGCCCCCCAAAGCCTTTGCACCCTAAACATTCAACCATTTGAGACTAGAAGAGTCCCACGCCAAGCCATAACTTCATACATGCCTGTAAAGATACAATAAATATGATTACCAGTGCAGGCGATGTGGATGGGCCTCTCAATGTACGGCTGACTAACAACAGAGCCTGCTCTTCCGCCCTTGCCCTCTTTGCTCTCATCCTTCCTCCCTTTTATCCCCACTGCTGGGGGAATAAAGTGCCGCTTCTTGGTCCGGACCGGCAAGTAGAGTGGGACGGGATGCCGAATGTCCAGGGACGCCTCAGCATTCTGAGAGAAAGCAATTTAAGATAAGATGAAAACTTAATTTTTCTCGAGGAAAATTACTGTGCGGCAGCTGAAGTTCAAAGTGGAAAAGAGGGCAAATATATAGAGTGCAAATAAAACAAAATATAAACAATAAAGATGATCAGTTAGGTGCAAACACATCATGTACACTATGCAGAGATGTAAATAGGTTAATGTTAAGCGTCAGAAATATAAACTGGTGCCAAATACGCCATAAAGCAAACAGTTAACGATGACTATCATTTAACGGTTTTACCCTCAGAGGTGTTCTTAACATCAGTTTGTCAATCTACATCCTCTGTCCACTTTATTAGGTACACCTGACCTGTACAATCTAATGCAGTCCTACACAACAGCTGTGCCATGAATTTTAGATTTAGATTAGAAAGTTTTAATTGTTTTGTGACACTGTCTGAAAAGTGATAATTCTACTTTATGTTTATTATTGAGATCATAGTTTGTGAAAGGTGCATTTTTTTCCCTTTCTATTCCCACAACATCTCTGTTAAATTCCTTCTTAAGTTCAGGACAGACTTAAAGCAGATTATAGGGAGGATATACAGTATAGCTCTCTCAATCTGCATTGTTTGAAAAGTTGAAACACACCTTTAGTTATACATCATGCACACCAGCAGACTGACGAGCTCTGTGGTGGCAGGTGTGGTTATTCATCTAAACCCCTCAGGGTGGTTAAACAATTGAAAATCAACAAACCAATATATTACATAGAAAATACTAGAAAAGGTATACAGGGAAAGAAAACAGTGATGCAGAGACCATATACAAAACATCAGACATATATTCAATTGATAAAAACATTATAACAAAATTCATCATCAGTCGCATCACTCGTGTTCAAAATGATATCATATAAGTCAGAGGCACAACAGAAGTAAAATACGTGCAGACAAAAGACACCCCACAACATTTAACATGTCGACCTGGTGAGATTAAAACACTGTCTCTGTTAAATTTGTAGGAAAAGGTCTGAAAATAACAATATTCCAGATGCAATTCAGCAGAAAACTGTCTGAAAGATTTACTCATCATCCATTTGTTGATGGCAAGCTGTTGTACAATTCAAGACAGAAGTCTCGAGACCAGATTTGGATCCTGTGTGTGATAAATGCAAGCAAGATTCTGCAAGACTAATAGGATACATATGTTTTGGACATGTCCAATATTATATAGTTTCAGGCAGTCTATTTTCAATACTTTCTCTAAGATGTGAGAGGAGCCAAAAGAATCATCCTCCATTATTGCTCTATTTGGTGACACACCACTGAGTACAACATGCTGGCCTTCTGCACTATTAGCCAGGTGACTTTTACGCAGTTCAGGTGGAAAGACCCTCCCTTAGGATAGAGAGGATATTTCTTCAAGGGTCTGTTCAGAGACTCTCGGCAATTTGGCAGCCTTTCTTGTCATATTTAGGAAAACTGAAGCGAAGCAACCCCATAAATTATGTCTGAACTTTTGACTTTTTATTGTTGTTTGGTTTGTTTGTGAGTCTTTCCTCTTCAGCCCATGTGAAAAATGACTGACTGGGATTTTGTGATGGAGGTGTGGTGGGCTGGGTGGCTACTTGGGATGGGGTAAATACATATAAGCAGGATGGACATAATATCAGAAACACCTGTCAGTTTAATGCAGTCCAGTTAAGTTAAGACACCACCACCCACTATTATTCTACAGGGTGAGATATCAACTGAAAAATGTGACTGTTAAAGTTAAAATTGTGGGATAGCAACTCTTATAAATTTGCCTTGCCATACAGCATATGTTTATTTAAGTTCTTCCTAACATTTAATCTATTATAATTATCCTGGTGTGACTGCTCCTCTGTGTATCTCTAACGTCCTGACAGTTAGCTAACGTTAGCTAAGCTAGCCCGGTCAGGACTACGCGCACCGTAACACGTTCACAACAAAGTAAACTAATAAACTGCTTCGACAACATATTGACTGTTTGTTTTTAATTAAATAAAGTGTTATTAAATGTCTCAGTACCTTCAAACTGCTACATGTTGCCCTGTGAAGAGCTATCAGCGTCCTCCTCATGGGCATCGCCATCTTGACACCGTTTGACAGAATGAAAAAAATAAACACTTCCTGTTTCCGCTTTCAGAATAAGAGATTTAGTTATGCTATTTATTTATTTATTATTATTATTTTATTTATAAGTGGGCCCTGCAACATGTGTTTTTTGTCATGTTTTTGTTTTGTTTTGTTGTCTTTGTAAAATAGTCAATAGCATGTAAAGAAATGTATATATGTTATTATTATATTTATTTATTCAATTTATTTAATAATTATATATTATTCTACATAAACAGTAATAAACTATTAGAATAGTTGAAATATTTAAAAAAAAAAACTTGGTGATCTGGTGATTTTTTTGGTATTTTTTGAACAAAATTAAATACTAATTTTTCCTAAATGAAATTGTTAAACTAAATTATTAGGGGCCTCGAACGAAGGACGAGGTCCCTATTGTTCTTGTAGCGTTTATTATTATTATTATTATTAGGGACCTCGACAGAGGACCCTCTTGTTCCTGTAGCGTTTATTATTATTATTATTATTTTTTCTTTCTTCCGCCGCGACTTTAAACTGGATTTTGACCCCCTAAACATGCTTCAAAACTCACCAAAATTGGTACGTATGTCAGGACTGGTGAAAAATTTTATCTAATGAAGAAATAAAATTAAAAAGTGCAAAAATGGCTCTGTAGCGCCACCTAGAATGACTGAATCACTAAAATGGCCGCTGCTGCCAGTAGGAATGTCGTAGGAAGACCAAACCAAAACAGGTGTGTTCGTTTCTTCAAGACCTACAAATCACGTGCTCGCACCAATGACCTAAATCCAACAGGAAGTGAGGTATTTCCCTTTCAAAGTAAAAATTTTCCAAAAACAAGAAATTCCTTTAAAAATCATCTTCTCCTAAACCGTTCATCGTATCGGCCTCAAATTTGCACACATTATCGATCAATTGGTCCTTGTCAATTATGTGCGTGAATTCGGCCATTTGAAGGGTTTGGATTTACTGGCCTCTTCCGTGTGATGTGCGCCCTTTACCTCCTGACGACTTGTTGTGCCTCCTAGGCACACAAAAAATGCCCGGTGCGACGGGTAGGAACCACTTACAAAGACCAAACCAAAACTGTCGCGTTCGTCTCATAAAGACCTACAAATCTCGCGCTGCAACCCCTGACTAACTCCAACAGGAAGCGCACTGTTGTTGTTTGAATGTAAGATGGCGTTTTTGACAAATTCTGTCGCTCAAAGATTTTTTGCTCCTACACCGTTTATTAGAACTGCTTCAAACGTTCACAAATTACAGATCTACCCTGGTGAACATTACTTGAGAAGGATTTTGTCCTAGCTTGAACGGTTTGGATCTCCCAAGCGTTTGCAGGTGCAGAGCACAACTCTTCATGATGATCTCTGTAAGAAAAGATGAGTGACAACACATCCTAAACTTGTGACTAAGGGCACATTTTTTTATTCCATAAACATACAAACTTGATATCACTGCGTTCAGAACAAAATTATCTATCTGGTGATACTTTCACATTGAAAATGTGACTCATGGTTTGGCATCTAAAAGGACTAGTTTGTGAGATTTTCAGCCCATTCTGCTGTCTGCCTGCAGCCACAGCAGTCCTTCATTAGCATAACAAAAGCTGAAGAGTGATGTGTGTGTGTGTGTGTGTGTGTGTGTGTGTGTGTGTCTCTGTGTGTGTGTGTCATTCCTAATTTTCCTAAATAAATGCCTGATAGTAAAAAATTTGTAAATACAACATCTCTCTGGTGTAACTTTTTTGCCTCATTAACAATTGGAATCAAATCGTAGCTACATCTGTGCTGCAGATCATACTGTCTTTGTGTAAACAGGAATCAATCACCAAGAGCACACAATCACGTGTGTTCATCTAAAGTATATTTTATCACAAAAACTCTACATGTAAACATCATTTTAGTCACTATTTATGGAAAATACAGTGTTGCAATGCCTATATGCTATGAAACTTTGTTATGTTTCCTTATGAAATCAACATTATTAGGGAAAATACAGTTCCATTATTGACAAAGCTATATCTCAATACACATGTTCCACAGCCAATTCATATTAAGCCTTGATCATAAATGTTTAAACTTTGTTGTGTATATTTGAATATCTCAAAATTAATCAATTTCCTAAAATGTAACTCCACTGTAAACTTTTTCTACAATTCTTCTTTAATTTTAGTACTTTCAGTAGTGTCATTGTCAGCTGTCAAATGCCTCCAGCTGATTTTGTTATCTTTAGTTATAGTCAACTCATCTTGAGTACATGGTCATTAATTAGCATAAAAATGGCTTCACATATACGTGTGTATGTGTGTGTGTGTGTGTGATTTCTAATTTTCAGATACAGACACACCAAAACGCACACTCCAATCCTGTCCCCTTTCTCTCTCTCTCTCTCTCTCTGTCTCTCTCTCTCTCTCTCTCTCTCTCTCTCTCTCTCTCTCTCTCTCGTGTCCTGTTAGTGCATGTCACTAACTCATCTGACTGCATGTCAGAAACTCAACCTCATCTCCACATTCTTTGTGCTCTAATACCTCACAGGTTAACTTCTACCACAGCACTGCTTGGATAGTGTGACATGATGTCATGCTATAGCTGTGGTGTGAAATGCCACCTGCTGATTTAGTTATCATTAGTCATTAGTCAACTCATCTTGAGTGCCTGGGCCTGTCACCTAACTACACTAAAACACACACTCCAATCCCTGTCCCCTTTCTCTCTCTCTCTCTCTCTGTCTCTCTCTCTCTCTCTCTCTCTCTCTCTCTCTCTCTCTCATGTCCTGTTAGTGCATGTCACTAACTCGGCTGACTGCATGTCAGAAACTCAACCTCTTCTCCACAGTCTTTGTGCTCTACTACCTCACAGGTTAACTTCTACCACAGCACTGCTTGGATATGTGACATGTGAGGTCGTGCTATAGCTGTGGTGTCAAATGCCACCTGCTGATTTAGTTATCATTAGTCATTAGTCAACTCATCTTGAGTGCCTGGGCTGTCACCTAACTACGTGGTCTTTAATTAGCATAACAATAGCTCCACTCTGACAGATACATGTGAGTGTGTATGTGTGTGTGTGTTTGTCTGTCTGTGTATGTGTGTGTGTGTGTGTGTGTGTGTCATACTTATACTGTCATTATACACATTTGATTATTGTCACATGTGTAAACCATTAGATATTAATATACACTTTCAACAAATTGTACCACAATAACCAGAATTGAAATTATAATACTATTACTTTTATGAATGTTGTTGTAAGCTACTGTCATTACCATCTGTCCTACATCTCTCTCTGTCTCCCTTCTGTTTCATTGGGTCTGAAGAACAGAGGGATGTTGTATGCTGTAAAGCCCTGTGAGGCAAATTGTGATTTGTGATATTGATTGCTTGATTGATTGACTGACTGACTGATTGATGTCCTCATCAGTAGTTTGGTTTTCAGAAGCCATCAAAGTTCTACTCCCATGTCATGGGTTCATTGTAAAAAAAAATGACCTTGCGTTCTATTGACATAACAGAACGCGACGCTCGCTTTCGACGTACGCCGGACCCCGAAATAGCGTGGGTCGAGGTCCCGTTCAACGCTGCTCGCAGCTTTAATTATTATTCTTTCTTTCTTCCGCCGCGACTTTAAAGTGGATTTTGACCCTTTAAACATGCTTCAAAACTCACCAAAATTGGCATGTATGTCAGGATTGGTGAAAAATTTTATCTAATGAAGAAATTAATTCAAAAAGTGCAAAAATGGCTCTGTAGCGCCACCTAGAATGACAAATCACTAAAATGGCCGCTGCTGCCAGTAGGAATGTCGTAGGAAGACCAAACCAAAACAGACGTGTTCGTTTCATCAAGACCTACAAATCACATGCTCGCACCAATGACCTAAATCCAACAGGAAGTGAGGTATTTCCCTTTCAAAGTAAAATTTTCCTCAAAAACAAGAAATTCCTTTAAAAATCATCTTCTCCTAAACCGTTCATCGTATCGGCCTCAAATTCGCACACATTATCGATCAATTGGTCCTTGTCAATTATTCTGCGTGAATTATCAGCCATTTGAAGGGTTTGGATTTATTGGCCTCTTCCGTGTGATGTGCTCCCTTTACCTCCTGACGACTTGTTGTGCCACCTAGGCACACAAAAATGCCCGGTGCGACGGGTAGGAACCACTTAGAAAGACCAAACCAAAACTGTCGCGTTCGTCTCAGAAAGACCTACAAATGTCGCGCTGCAACCCCTGACCTAACTCCAACAGGAAGCGCACTGTTGTTGTTTGAATGTAAGATGGCGTTTTTGACAAATTCTGTCGCTCAAAGATTTTTTGCTCCTACACCGTTTATCAGAACTGCTTCAAGCTTTCACAAATTACAGATCTACCCCTGGTGAACATTACTTGCGAAGGATTTTGTCCTAACTTGAACGGTTTGGATCTCCCAAGCGTTTGCAGGTGCAGAGCACAACTCCTCATGATGATCTCTGTAAGAAAAGATGGGTGACAACACATCCTAAACTTGTGAGTGAGGCACATTTTTTTATTCCATAAACATACAAGCTTGATATCACTGCGTTCAGAACAAAATTATCTATCTGGTGATGCTTTCAGATTGAAAATGTGACTCACGGTTTGGCATCTAAAAGGACTAGTTTGTGAGATTTTCAGCCCATTCTGCTGTCTGCCTGCAGCCACATGCAGTCCTTAATTAGCATAACAAAAGCTGAAGTGTGAGTGTGTGTGTGTGTGTGTGTGTGTGTGTGTGTGTGTGTGTGTGTGTGTCATTCCTAATTTTCCTAAAAAAAATGCCTGATAGAAAAAAATTGTAAATACAACATTCCCTGGTGTAACTTTTTTGCCTCATTAACAATTGGAATCAAATCTGTAGCTACATCTGTGCTGCAGATCATACTGTCTTTGTGTACACAGGAATCAATCACCAAGAGCACACAACACATGTGTTCATCTTAAATGTATATTTTATCACAAAACTCTCCATGTAAAACACCATTTAGTCACTATTTATGGAAAATACAGTGTTGCAATGCCTATATGCTATGAAACTTTATGTTTCCTTATGAAATCAACATTATTAGGGAAAATACAGTTCCATTATTGACAATGCTATATCTCAATACACATGTTCCACAGCCAGTTCATATTAAGCCTTGATCATAAATGTTATAACTTTGTTGTGTATACTTCAATATCTCAAAATTAATCAATTTCCTAAAATGTAACTCCACTGTAAACTTTTTCTAAAATTCTTTAATTTTAGTACTTTCAGTAGTGTCATTGTAAGCTGTCAAATGCCTCCAGCTGATTCTGTTATCATTAGTTATAGTCAACTCATCTTGAGTACATGGTCATTAATTAGCATAAAATGGCTTCACAGATACGTGTGTGTGTGTGTGTGTGTGTGTGTGATTTCTAATTTTCAGATACAGACACACCAAAACACACACTCCAGTCCCTGTCCCCTTTCTCTCTCTCTCTCTCTCTCTCTCGTGTCCTGTTAGTGCATGTCACTAACTTCGCTGACTGCATGTGAGAAACTCAACCTCTTCTCCACAGTCTTTGTGCTCTAATACCTCACAGGTTAACTTCTACCACAGCACTGCTTGGATAGTGTGACATGTGATGTCGTGCTATAGCTGTGGTGTCAAATGCCACCTGCTGATTTAGTTATCATTAGTCATTAGTCAACTCATCTTGAGTGCCTGGGCTGTCACCTAACTATGTGGTCCTTAATTAGCATAACAATAGCTCCACTCTGACAGATACATGTGAGTGTGTTTGTGTGTGTGTGTTTGTCTGTCTGTGTATGTGTGTGTCTGTGTGTGTGTGTGTGTGTGTGTGTGTGTGTGTGTGTGTGTCATACTTATACTCTCATTATACACATTTGATTATTGTCACATATGTAAACCATTAGATATTAATATACACTTTCAACAAATTGTACCACAATAAGCAGAATTGAAATGATCATATTATTGCTTTTATTAATGTTGTTGTAAGCTACTGTCATGACCATCTGTCCTACATCTCTCTCTGTCTCCCCTTCTGTTTCATTGGGTCTGCAGAACAGAGGGATGTTGTATACTGTAAAGCCCTGTGAGGCAAATTGTGATTTGTTATAGTGATTGCTTGATTGATTGATTGACTGACTGACTGATTGATGTCCTCATCAGTAGTTTGGTTTTCAGAAGCCATCAAAGTTCTACTCCCATGTCATGGGTTCATTGTAAAAAAATGACCTTGCGTTCTATTGACATAACAGAACGCGACGCTTGCTTTCGACGTACGCCGGACCCCGAGATGGCGTGGGTCGAGGCCCCGTTCAACGCTGCTCGCAGCTTTAATTATTTTTTAAATTTTCTTTGGTATTTTTTTGAACAAAATTAAATGCTTATTCTATATAAACTATAAAAAAAAAACTTACTAAAATTGTTAAACTAGAATATTTTCTTATGCATTTAGTATTTTTTGAACAAAATTAAATGCTTACTCTACATAAACTACTAAAATTGTTAAATTAATTTTTTTTTTTAAATTTTTTGGATATTTTTTGAACAAAATTGAATGCTTATTCCACATAAACTATAATAAACTATTAAAACTGCTAAATTAAATTAATGTATTTTATTGTCTCCACTATTTTATTTTCAATTAAATGCTTGTTCTATATAAACTATTAAAATTGTTAAATTAAATTAATATTTTTTAATCCTTTGGGATTTTTTTTAACAAAATTAAATAATTTTTCATAAACTATAATACACTATTAAAATTGTTAAATTAAATTATTATTTTTTAAATTTTCTTTGGTTTTTTTAAAAAACAAAATTCCATGCTTTTTCTACAACTATTAAAACTGTTAAATCAATCAATATTTTTTATTTTATTTGGTATGTTTTGAAGAAAATTAAAAGCTTATTCTACATAAACTATAATAGACCATTAAAATTGTTAAATTGAATTAATATTTTTTTATTTACTGCGGTATTTCTGTGTTGTTGGTTTTTTTGGTCATACACAGATATGCAATAATGTGTTGGGGGGGGGGGGGGGGGGGTCAATATGAATGTAATATTTTTGTTGTATGTTTTTATTCTGTGAAGCACTTTGTGCTGCATTTTTAATGTATGAAAAGTGCTATATAAATAAAGTTTGACTGATTGATTGATTGCTGCCTAATATGTATATTGATGTTGTCCAGTGTCAGGTCTCTAATTATGTGAAGAGACAATATATGCACAATAGCGTGCACTAAGGCCCATCATAAGAGCGTGCACTGGTAGGCTACTATTACTTTAGATTATTTTAATGCATTTGTGTGTACACATACCTGGCTGATTATGACTCTAATAAAACTTGTGTGTAAAATTTTAAATGCAGGACTTTTCCTTGTAATGTTGTTTTAATACAATGGCATTGCTACTTTTACTAAAGTAAAAGGTTAGTAAAAGCTTCTTCCATCACTGGTCTGTCCTGTGATCAGTAAACTGTAGTTGTTGTGATCGCAGAGCCGTGAACACACACACACACACACACACACACACACACACGTACGGCACGTACGATGACAGTACGCGATGACGTCAGGTGTCTGTAGGTCGACGCTGCTTAAGTGGAGTTGTTTGGGCAGTGTGCGGGGAGAGAACTGTAGCTGGTTCCAGTTGATGTTGCTGCTCCTGGGCCGCAGGGTTCCGCTGTCATTCGTACACAGACTCACTGCCTGCTGTCCGCCCTCAGTGTCGAGGCCCGTTCTGCTCAGCTCTGTCCTAATAAAACTCAGAGTGATAACCAGAGTTACACACAGCACCGTCTTCGTTGGCCAAAATACAGGAACCATGCCCGAAAGGAGGCCCTTCGTACGGTTACCAACTGACGTTTACCCCGTCAACTATGGCTTGTGCCTGAAGCCCGACCTGATCGACTTCACTTTTGAAGGCAAGCTGGAGGCGCTGGTGGAGGTACGTTGAACCCGAGCGCCTGGCTACACACACGGGTGGATTTGTCTGTGCATGGCGGGGATCTTGTTATGTAATCTGACCAGCTAACGTTACCAGCAGCTAGCTAATTTGACCGACTGATAACGGCGAATTGTTAGCCACTAGCCCGTCGGTTCGTAACCTAGCTGACGTTAGCTAGTGTGAACGTTAGCTTAGCTGGCAGTTGCTCACAAGCTAACCGCTCAGCGACGGACTCGCGCTGGCTGGAGGAGATCCATGAATGGGAAATACAACGTCTGGATATTCTTGTGACTAGCCAGGAGCTACCTGAAGCCAGCTAGCACAACAGTCCCACAGACGGCAGCAGACTTGCACTCTCATGTTAGCATAGCCATCAAACCGTGGACATTAGCCTGCTAACAGGCGCTTTGCAATGCGCTTAACGTTGAGGTGTTTGAAGAGCAGTTTGTTGTATGCCAGCGACATTAACCCTTTAGCAAGCCAATGCATTGTTATAAATCACGATCGATTCATCTGTTATAGATTACTGAAGTTAACTAGCCAGATAGCGGCTAGCTAACGCTCACTAGTGTTTGCTAAATCATGGCAACACCATGTCGCCCCCTCCCACCCTCTGCCTCACTCACAGAGGTGGAAGAAGTACTCAGATCCTTGACTTAAGTGAAAGTCCTAAAACCACACTGCCAAAGTACACTGCAAGTAAAAGTCATGCAAACATGAGTAAAAGTATTTAAGATGTATCATCAAAATGTACTTAAAGTATGTAAAGCAGGACTAGCTGTAATGTTCTGTCAGTGTGTCACTGTTATATCTGATGTTTTGGGAGCGCTGCATTCTTTCCATATTGCATTTTACTGCTGTAGATGTTTAAGGTTGTGCTAATTTTACCTCCTTCATACACTGTTGGATAGTTAATGTACAGCAGTGTTGCTGTGCTGTGAGATCCACGTATCTCTGAAGTGTCAACCTGTCAGTGTCAGAAAAAAACAGCTCTGTTTTCAGCTTTGTGGCGATGCGTTTTCCAGCTGATCCAAGAGAGTTTTTCGTTAGAAGTAGGAGGATTTTCACAACTTATAAAGGAACACTCTATCCGTCAGATTAGCAGAAACATGCAAAATCACCAAATTTGGAGTTATGTGGCTTTCACTGGAGAGAAAAGGTAATCTGAAAGGTAACTAAATCTGTCAGACAAATGAAGTGGAGTTAAGAGCACAATATTTACCTATGAGATGTGGAGTGAAAGCTAAAAGTTGCAGGGACTTTAAATGTATACTTGAGTGAATGTACTCAGCTGTCCTGACTGTAAAAACGACACAGGGTGTATTTTCAGAGCAGCTCTAGTTAAGGTTAAACTTTGAAAAGTCCTTTGGGTAAATTTAAAGAATCCACACTGTGTTTGCTGACATTCTTTTGCGTTCAGTGGACTTTACAGGTTAGTGAATCATTTGGGTTCCCTGTGGCGTGTTGCTGAAGTGTGCGTAGCTACTATGTAACTAACACATAGGATTAACAAAGCAGCTCACTTTGCATTTATTTGAGAGACAGAATTTGTGCTTACAGTGTGTAAATTTCTCTATTGTTTGAGCACAGACACCTGTCAGCTGAGTGTTCCGACGCCCGACACACATTATCAGAGCAGTCGAGACAGACCACACATTGTATATGGTGTAAATGTATATATGACACCTTTCACTAACACATAATAATAGTAATATTAATAGTATACTAATAAATAACTAGATAACACTGCCTACAAGGCACATGAATTTAATATGAAAAACAAAGCAGACAGCTGATAATACTGAGTAAATTCTTGATTGTCCATAAAGCAAAGACATGCAAGAAAATTTGAAGGTTTGTAACTATGCAATGTCACATAGATTTGGATCATTGCTGTTGTTAATATTAGAAGAATTGTTGTTATTATTATTATCAGACTATATCTTAGACCAGGGTCACTCAACTTGCTTTGCCCGCAGGGTCCCTTTTGCAAAATGAAAGAAGACCAGGGGCCAGTCCCTAGGGTTTGAGGATGTTCAGGGTTTCCGGGAATCTTCCCCTGGCACTTTATGATAAACAAGCTTTATTTTAATGTTTTTAAATGCACTCTGGCCCCTTGCTTACATCCAGAGTGCAAAAACACATCCCACTGCGAATCAGTTTATTTTAATTGTGAATTAGAAAATGGTCAGCGGGCCACAAGGCACCCTGTCGTAGGCCAGATTTGGCCCACAGGCCCTAAGTTGAGGCTTAGACCCTCAGGTATCAACTCCACACCTCCAGGCACCCATACCTACTCATCAAGTCCTCTCTGCTCTAGCGCAGCCAAACCAGCTGATCCAACAGTAAGGGCTGGTGAATTGCATTGGGTGTATTCAAAACATACAGTGACTAATATGTTAATAAAAATTATTGTTGTGTAATTTATTTATTCACTGCTCAGGGTGAATAAACCGATGACAAAGCCAGCGATACGTACGATAGATGGGCTACTAGGAAAACACTTGCATGTCATGTGTGTCATGTGTAGCAAGTTCTTGAGAGGCCGAGACAGAGAACAGTCAGCACCAGTTCCCCTTCATGAGATGCGTTTATTTCTATGTTAAAATAAACAAGAATGAAATCCAGCACAAGTTTAATATGTGCTAAGGTGAACGTGGAAGCTGAGAGATTTGCGTTCAACAGAAAATGTGAGAACCCAGTAAACTCATCCCTCTCTCAACCGTCATGCAGGTGAACAGTGAATAAATAGACAATGATTATTTCTGGTACAACCCACATGACATCATACCATATGTAGCAGGTGAGATAAGCAATAAACCGACATACTATAAATATATGCATGGCTCCTACATCATGAAGTATTTAAGCAACAGTCTTCCTATACTTATTCACTAACTACCCAGCTGTTTGACACTCAAACAGTGTGATGAACTTTGTTTTATCGGTGCTTATCATCGTGCATTAGTAATCAAGTTCCAACCCAGCATTCTGACAGAATGACTGGTTGATGATTCGCTGTCATCGGTGATATTTATGTAATGTTACTGCTTTTCACTTGTAAGGCGAGTATAACATTTAACATTGTTTTGATAAATTACAGCGCCCTTGTTCTCACCCCCGCCGTCCCGTGCACTGGCTCGTCGTCGAGATGCTTTCGATGTGCAAAAATGTTGCGGTGCTGCGCCTGAGCCGTATAATGGCAGGAGTAACCCTGATAAGTTCTCTTATTTGAAAAGCTGGTAATTTCTTATCAAATGTGTTGATTTTCTTTCTGTTGATTGAGTCAGTGTTTCAGCTAAAAACCAATAAAAGTCAAGTGTTTAGTTAAATCGCACAGAGAAAGTATTGTTTTTCATATCAGTACCGAATGTCTGTTTTCTTACTGGCACCACTACTGAAATGACACCTCGCACAAGGAATGTATGTGACAGATCACAAATTATTACTCTTGAAAAACATTTAAAGCAGGACATATTCAAACATATTTACACAAAACCAATTCATAAAACATTCAGACAAGTTTAAATATATTCAAACATTCTGTGTTTATTTGAATGAATTTAGATGCAAGTCCTCCTTTCAGAAAGTCTTAAAGTTAAGATCTCCTGTAAGGTTTTTTTTTTAATCCTGTTTCCTAAGAAGTGAAGATTCTCAACCACAGTTTGGTTCAGTAATTCCCTGTTTACCTGCGGTTTACACAAAGCCCGGGTAAAAAACAGTAGGCCAGAAGAAACTCAAACAACGTGGCACTTCACCATTTGCCTGGCATGTCTCATAATTACTCCCTCTCTGCCGCTTTGTCGGCCTCCCGAGTGTCTTAAACTACAGCAGCGTCCAACCAGCAGTGCCACAAACCGTGAATGTCACTATGACTGCCCTTTCTGAAAACTGCATGGCGTCCTAGTGTGCCACTGTGTTCCGCCCTCAATAAGTTGGGCAGTCACATCCACTGTTTTCACATCACAAGTTAGATCCCCCGTAGTCCGTCTTCTTTTCTTTGTTTTTCTTTCTCTTTGTCCTACTGTGTTTTTTCATACCCCAACTAGTTCTTTATCTGTGACCAGATTTGCCCTTCAGTCTCTGTAGGTTTACCTCACAGTAAGTAGGTTCATTCCTGTCTCTGTTATCTGATGTGTCAAGATTCACTATCAGAAATGTACTTGGCCTAGTCAAACAAAACACTGGCTTCTCCACATACTCAGGTGATAAGGTCATTGGGGCTTTACACTTTATCTAAACATTATCTCTCCCAAATAGATTGGGAGTTAAAATTATGGCAGCACAGAGATTATTAAAGGAAAAATTATGTTGTTTTATGTCAATATTTACAGGTTACACAAGCCACAAATCAGATTGTGATGAACTGTGCTGACATCGACATCATCACGGCTTCCTTTGCACCACAGGGAGGAGAAGGTGAGGGTCAGACTTTGCCAGCTTTTTTCATTCTTTTATTCTTTTTTTAATGACATTGTCATAAATAAAATTTCAGTATCTGGATTTTTGGATTACACCTGATTTTATATTCCTGCAGTAGGAAGAGGAAATATCGCATGCTCATGCTCTCGTGTCTCTTTCTTCCTCTCTTTTTAGAAATTAATGCCACAGGATTCAACTATCAAAATGAGGATGAGAAAGTCACCCTGTCATTTCCTAGTGCTCTACAGAAAGGTAAGAAGGGACTCCACTTGTCTCTGCTGTTGGTGGTTCCTGGTTTTGAAACGTTATTCTGTCATTGTTACTATTGAAGTGTAAGATGTTTTTCACCCTTTGGTCGTGGCTGAACTCACAGTGCAGCTCTCTCCGTGCTCCCCAGGCTCCGGGACATTGAAGATAGACTTCGTTGGGGAGCTGAACGACAAAATGAAGGGATTCTATAGAAGTAAATATACAACCGCTGCTGGAGAGATCCGCTACGCTGCTGTCACACAGTTTGAGGTAAGCGGATGGCCTCAGGGAAATAGGATGTTTTCTTATGGGAAAGTTATCTGTGTTGCTTAACCCTCTACTTGCCTGTGTTGCAACACTGGAGGGCGTGGTGGTCATGTGACTCTTGTTAGTTTTCCAGAATTGTCCTCCTTTGAATTTTCCAGAGTATTGAGGCAATATTTCAGAATTTATTCTGTGTAGACATATGCTTTAAAAAACGACACTTGTGTTTACTTATCTTTTTAGGAAAGTTAAAATCAGGCCAGTCCAGTTTAGACACTGACTTGGGGGCTTTCATCACAGTGTCTGTCACCCGCAGGATATACACCTGCTGTGTACATTAGGGCTGTGACAGTACAGATCTTTTCTCTCTGCAGTGAAAAAGCACACTTGGCTGCATCTACGTTGCAAAATGTAGAAAAATATATTTATTCAGTGCCTTTTTATCCGTCATTATTCTCACATTTACGGGTGTATTGCTGTACAAAAACATACTTGATATGTAAATAAAGGCTTCAGGTCGCGGTCACGCCTGTGAGACACCAGCCTGCATGGAGGAGATGCAGATTGCTGTATAGATTAAAATTAGATGGAATCTGTGTTAAGAAAAAAATATCCAGAGGATCACATGCATCATGACAAATCATAAAAGCTTTGGTTAAGGCATGTTGTAATGAGCTTCATCCTTCCAAAACACAGACACACCTCGATACCAAGTTAGAGCATGACTAAGAGACCAACAGTAAAGAGAGCGGGTCAGGATGAAACAAAAACTAAAACTGAAAAATTGGTCGTTGTGGAATGAAGCAGAAAGGCCAAAACAAAGTCTTAAAAATAAAAATGTTACCGGGGGGGTTTGCAACCACTAAATTGTATTTCTAGTGATACAATCACAAGTGGAGTTGTCAGCGTGTCAATGGACCTTAAAACACATTCAGACTGTGAAGTTTGGGATGTCCGCCAACCCCACATACCAATCAGCCAAAACATTAAAACCACTGGCAGGTGAAGTGAATAACATTGATCTTCTTGTTACAATGCAATGTTCTGCTGGGAAACCTTGGGTGCTGGCATTCATGTGGATGCTGCTCGACGCGGTCCACCCACCCATGACACTGTTACAGACCAATACACCCCCTCACATGGCAACGTCACTCCCTGATGGCAGTGGTTGAGGCATGGATACAGGACCTCTGTGGTGTCCAGCACCAGGGCATTGTGGCTGGTTCTTTGAGTCCTGTGGGTTGCAAGGTGGGGTGCCAGCATGTCCCACAGATGCTCGATCAGATAGGGGTCTGGGGAATTTGGAGGCCAGGTGGACTCTTTTTCATATTCCTCGGGTCATTCCTGAGCAGTTTCATGGTGCACTGTCCTGCTGGGGGAGGAGTACAGTTGCCATGAGAGGGTGTACTTAGTCCGCAACGGTGTTTATGTGGGTGTTGCATATCAAGTGGCATCCACATTAATGCCAGGACCCAAAGTTTCCCAGCCAAATATTGCATTCTGCTGTCAGCGGTTTTAATGTTATGACTGATCAGTGTATATTAGTGGGAAATAAGTGATTTGCTTTTAAAAAAAAATTGATTTCTGTTTAATGCCTGAATCGATTCAATTTAATTCAGCTGCTTTATTTTAGTCTATGCAGAGGTGGAAAGAACATTCTGCTTTTAATGTTTTAATCTATGACCAACGTAATGTTTAACCACTTAAAACACAAGTCAAAGCCGAAACAAGAAAGCAGAAGGTAACAAATGGTCTAGTGTCTGTGGTATGGTATTGTGTTCAAAAAAATTAAACAAAAATGGCAACATATCAAAACGTTGGATTGCAATACTTGTAGAATCGCAATGCAAAAAAAATCACAATACATATTGAATAGGCACCCATGTATTACAGTAGTATTGAATCGGTAGATAAACATGTTTTTCTATTATGGCATCTAATTGATGCAAAAGTCCTAAAAGCCAGCATTACTATGAAGCAGTCTTGCTCAGTTTAATTTAGTATCACTGGCAATGGCCTAAAGACAGAAATATGCTTCTTGCTGCTTGAAGGGTGCATGCTTGTTGGTTTTGGGAGACACACAATTGTCAGAGGAAGCCCTCCTTAATTCTGACTTTGAAAAGATGTGGGGTGAACAGGTTTCAGGCCGTATTTAACAATGCAAATTTCAGCAAAATTGAAGATCAACACCTTTATTTTGTTCATTTATTCATTCATTCATTTTCTGTAACCGTTTATCCTCCTGAGGGTCACGGGGGCTGGAGCCTATCCCAGCTTACACTGGGTGAGAGGCAGGGTTCACCCTGGACAGGTCACCAGACTATCACAGGGCTGACACATAGAGACAGACAACTGTTCACACTCACATTCACACCTACGCACAGTTTAGTCACCGATTATCCTGCATGTCTTTGGACTGTGGGATGAAGCTGGAGCACCTGGAGGAAACCCACGCTGACACAGGGAGAACATGCAAACGCCAACCAGAAGGGCTGTGTTCAAACCAGGAACTCTCTTGCTATGAGGTGACGGTGCTAACTACTACACCACTGTGTGACAGGCAAATTCTGAACAATCTGAAAATTATAGGTTTCGGGGCGCCACCTATAAAGCAGCTAAAAGTACAAAGTAACTTGCAGTTAAGTAGTGTGCAGTGGGATTACTTTCATAACTGAGTAACACATGAAAAATGTCATTCAGAGTAACCTCCTCATCACAGATTCTGTGTGGATGCTATCCCACACTGTATGTTTCCACACACACTTGAAAGCTCGGACAGTGTAAAATGAACACAGGTAGGAGCTGTAATGACTGGCAGTGACTGGTCACCAGTAACACCAGTAGGGCATAATGGTAGCTGCGTCAGGCACCCACCTGAAAAAGTGATCTTCACCTACGCTCCAAGGCTGGTGAGCAGATAAAGTCATTTGCTCCGGGCTTTAATTTGAAAGGAAATGCTACAAATGCCACAGATGAATTTGATGCTTTCAGTGTGTCTGCTTTGAAAAACAGCTGACAGGGTTTTGACCCCACGCAGATAAAATGCTGGACTGAATCGCTGCCTGCTGCAGCAACAGAGAGAAGGAGTCTGGTGCTGCTCATACAGCAAAATGACAGTCTGTGTCACTTTGACTTCTGAATGGATTCATATAATTAAACTACTAGAAGCCTTAGGTTGGCGTAAATCTCTGTGGGTGGCCACCAAAATAGTTTCTGCACATGGGAAAATATGATGATGTAATGTGTGTACACATGGTGCATAAATAGAGTTGGGTTCAGTTCCGGTTTTGCCGGTCCAGTCAGGTGTTTGATTTTATGCAAACCAGCAGGTCCTGCATTACTCATTATGACACACTCTATTAAAAAGTGCCGACGGTGTAACGGCACGAAAGGAAGAAGAATTAATAGAAAGCAGGAATAAAATCAAATGTGAACCAGTGAGATATGATCACAGCAAGCGGAGACTGACTTAAGATGCATATTGATCCTGGCTGTGAACTGCAGTCTACCTCAGCCTGATCTGAACCCAGTCTGGACTCATGGGGGTCGAACACAGTGTCTCATTTTGTGTCCTCTCTCTCTCTCTCTCTCTCTCTCTCTCTCTCTCTCTCTCTCTCTCTCTCTCTCTCTCTCTCTCTCTCTCTCCCTCCCTCCCTCCCCCTCCTCCTCTCTCTCTCTCTCTCTCTCTCTCTCTCTCTCTCTCTCTCTCTTCTCTCTCTCTCTCTCTCTCTCTCCCTCCCTCCCTCCCTCCCTCCCTCCCTCCCTCCCTCCCTCTCTCTCTCTCTCTCTCTCTCTCTCTCTCTCTCCCTCCCTCCCTCTCTCTCTCTCTCTCTCTCTCTCTCTCTCTCTCTCTCTCTCTCTCTCCCTCCCTCTCTCTCTCTCCCTCCCTCCCTCCCTCTCCCTCCCTCCCTCCCTCTCCCTCCCTCCCTCTCTCTCTCTCTCTCTCTCCCTCCCTCTCTCTCTCTCCCTCTCTCTCTCTCCCTCTCTGCGCGCCCCCTCCTCCAGGCCACGGACGCTCGCAGAGCTTTCCCCTGTTGGGACGAGCCAGCTATCAAAGCCACCTTTGACATCGCTCTGATAGTTCCCAAGGACCGGGTAGCCTTGTCAAATATGGTAAGTGTCATATGTTCACTCCTCCCTTTGAGGAACTCCAGACCCCAGACCGCCTGAGTCACTTTCAGCTGCCAAGTTTCTTTTATGTGTGTGTGTGTGTGTCTGTGTGTGTTATGTAAGCTACGACACACACACAGAGGGCAGACAGTGACTGCATATTCTACCTCTGGCTAATGTTATGTTTAACCACATGTGTAGTGCGACTACTGTACATGTGTGATGAGGCTTTTTTTTGTCATTGTAAAACAAATACTCTAAAAATCATGTCTTGTTTGTTATACAGACTTAGTGATTTTTAACTGAAGGCGTTTGCAGCCACATTGCATCAGAAAACATCATCTGGCTTAGATTATTTCTAACAACAACACCCCTCCAGGCTAACGTGGTTCATGTGGGTGGTGACGATGAAGCTAAATTTGGGTCTTTCTGATGACTTGCTGAATATGAATGACATGAATTCAGACTGTCAGTTTTTAATAATGTGTTGTTTTTATGTCCAACCCTGTTGTGTCAACAAAATCTCATTACGGAAGACAAATTACAAAAGAATATTACAGACAAATAAACCTAGATAAAAAATATATGTTATTACAGCAGACAAATTGCAGCCCAGGGCTGAAGTGAAGGAGAATGTTTTGGCCAGCAGGACTAAGCCCTGCACAGATTGATGCCAGTCCAGCTCTTGACCTTTTGTGTTCACATACCTGCTGAAATTTATTTTCTCAGCAAGTCTACTGTGACCTTTTTAAAGTCCAGTGCAAAACAATACTGCACTGAGCTCGACAGATGCTGCTCAGTGGATACTTTGCTGTAACCTGAGGGTTCAGACGTTGGTACATATGGTGAGAGATTCTTGCAGCTGCAAAGAAAACCACTGGTCAGCCTGTCATAAATGTCGATACTGATACTAAAGGATTACTCTGGTGATATTAAGAATTGTTCTTTCTGTCAGCAAAACCAAAAGTGAATGTATCAACTAACAAGTAAACCACGATTCGTCACCATAGAGCTCCATTGTTGTCCAAAAACTATTTAATACATCACTGAGCCACACTGTTGTACTGGGTTACATATTCATTGGCATCAACACTCACACAGTAGTTTATTTTGACTCAGTCCCACATACACCTTCCTGCTGAGCACCAAATGTGGATTAATCCGTTGCTAAAAATAGTCCCCAGGAAATTGCCTCCTTTCTGAGTAATGTTTGACCAAAACTACAGTGACCAGCTGTTTTAGTAAACTTGAGTTTCAGCCCTGATTGATGATTCCATATATTTCTGCTGTTTCTTGTGACCTGCTGATCTTTGTTCTAGCACTGCAGTAGCCTCTTTGCATATGACATTATAGGTGAGCTGTCCAGATGGAGGGCAACTAGAGACAAAGACTACCAACACTGCACATATGTCTATGATTTGCACTGTTAACGGCTGTTTCAATCGATCAAACTGTGAAAAACAAAGGCCATGTTAAGTCCCAAAAATAGTAGGACGTAAAGGGGAGAGATTTTAACAAGACCCCTCACTGAGAAACAGCAGCAGATGTGGATCAAAAACCTCCATCTTCACTCTGGAGGAGCAGAGTCAGCTAATGTCACACATAAACCTTAAAGTTATACACGTCGGGAGTTGGATGGAATTACAATGTGCTGTGACAGCTTGTACATGTTTTTAGCCACGACCCAGATTTTTTTTTCACATGACCTCTGGAAACAGTTGACCTAGCAGGTACAAAATAGTAGCTAAAATTAGCTAACTTTACCGAGTGACATCAGCCTGACAGCAGTGTATCGATGCACAGAGTTGAAATATAAAAGACAGTTACACTCAAGCACATTTACTCACCAGGTCAAAAACAAGACTGCCAGATTAGTCCACTAGACTCATGTACGCTTTCATCGTCTCGCCGTGTAACGTTAGAGCCTCTGAGGTACAAGGTCATTTGTAACGATGATCGTGTCCACACCAGACCACTTGGTCAAGTTGTGGGAAAAATCACACGATGAGCATTTGTGCTCCATCTGAATGTCACGCATCATAATAGTCACGTGATTGCAAACGACAAACTCTTGGGCCACCAGTTTCTACTTGTGCAGAAGAAACATGTTTAGCTGATGAGAACAATGACGTTATGTCGTCCAAGTAGATTCATGCTCTGCAGAGGATGAACAGTCATTATTTTAATGAACCCATGACCTTCCCCTCTAGCTTCACCCACAAGACAAACGTGAAATTTATATTCCCGCTGCCAGTACGGCTCTTGAAATGGTAAAATCCTCTGTACGTTGTTTATTCCACCAGACGCCCCACTTGTGGTGTTTAATAAATATTTCAGCCTTTACAGCTGCTGGTGGAGCGTTTGTGTTATACAACATCAGCCTTTGCACAAAAGAGAAAAATCATGGGGAATTAAATGAGAACATTTTCGTTAAGTGATGATCTGTTATAAAAAGTCCTTCTTTAGCCCCAGTATTAACCATTAGATTCCCTGTTCTGTCAGCGATCTGTTTCCACACCATTTATCTTTATGTCCCTTTTTTCCAGAATGTCATTGATCGAAAGCCATATCCAGAGGATGAAAACCTGGTGGAGGTGAAGTTTGCCACCACGCCCATCATGTCCACGTACCTTGTAGCTTTTGTCATCGGTGAATATGATTATGTGGAGAGCCAATCATCGGATGGTATAACAGTACGCGTCTACACACCCGTCGGGAAGGCAGAACAAGGGAAATTTGCACTGGAGGTGAGGATGTTGTCAAAAGACTTTTACAATATCTCCAGACAGCAAACCACTGCTGAGCCCGCTGAACTCTACAAACTTCAAACATGAGTGGAAGTGTAGATGGTGACGTTAGATTCGACCCTAAATGCTTGAATCTGCACAATCCTCTGTGTCCCCCGCAGTCTTGCTGTATAGAACAACAAGACCAAGACTAAAGTAAAAGAGCAGACTATATTTATCTTTTTCAGACTATTACAATTTTTTGTACCTTTTTAAATACTTTTTGTGTTTCGTTCCATGTTTTTTTTACCTGTTTTTGTTTCTTCTTTTTCTTTTTTATAGGTTGCGACTAAGACCTTACCTTTCTACAAAGACTACTTCAGTGTTCCTTATCCGTTGCCTAAAATTGATCTCATAGCTATTGCTGATTTTGCTGCTGGTGAGGAGCTGTTCATTCTACATTCAGTAATTTGAGACATTTCCACTGAAAATGCTGAAAGTGAAACACGTACTGCTTCCTCCCACTCAGGTGCCATGGAAAACTGGGGCCTTGTTACTTACAGGTAAGCTTGAGCTGCTCTCGAAACTACCGATTTTATTTCAAAATCTTTTTTTATTGCAGTTTTTCAATGTCCTCTGTTGATGAAGATAGTCAAGATATTAATCTTTGATGCCGTAATCATGTAAGATAAGTCTGAACCTTAAATCAAGATTACAAAGTCTTGCAAAACAATTTGAGGCCCGATTTGACAACGCTCTTTTTAAAGTTCTGTATACAACACTCGGATAATTATTATTATAGTAGATAACCACTACTTGCTCTGTAAAGATGTAGCGGAGTAAGAATGAAGTCACACTCCCTCTGTGTGTGTTGTAACGCAATTTTGTATAGAGCCCCTTCAAATGCAGGAGAGTCAAAATGAATGGATGACAATTTTGATCAGGTTGTTTTTCAAGCAAAAATGCCAAATGTTCAACAGCTCAAATATGAGATTTTCTGCTTTTGGGTTTGGGACTGTTGACCGGACAAAACAAGCAATTGGAAAACGTTTCTTTGGGCTCTGCTACCTTCTATGTGATTAATTGTGAAAATAATCAAATAGTAAATCAGTGAGAAAAAGACATGTTGCAGCCCTCAGCTGTACTTCTGCAGCTCCGTGTCTCGTTGAAAAATCAGCAGTTTTTTTCTTTCTTTGAGAGAAAGTTTGTGTTGCATTTGTGTCTTTTTGGTTGACAGCACTGATGGCTTTTTAATTGCTTCGTGATCAGTTGGATGTGCCGCCACCTGTTTGGTATTCAGATGGCATGTGATGAGCATACGGCAGCAGGCTCCATTCATCTACCATCTCACAGCCACCTGCCTGCAGGTGTTCTTCATAAACAGCACAGCAGCTGATGTGGACTCTGGATGGCTGATGGAGGGAAACACCTGCTGGTGTTCGGAGGAAGTGTCGACCTTCAGCCGTTAACTTCCACTCTGTTGTTTTTCCAGGGAGACAGCACTGCTAATCGACCCGAAGAACTCCTGCTCGTCCTCCAGGCAGTGGGTGGCGCTGGTGGTCGGACATGAACTCGCCCACCAGTGGTTCGGAAACTTGGTCACCATGGTAATGAGCCATAATCTTCCATCAGCTATTTGTAACTGAATGTAACTTTATATGGCACATTTATACAGATACACCCTGTGAGCAGCTTTGGAAATATTAGTGATCATAATAACAAAACTCAGAACTGTTTTAAAATGGAGAAACTAGTCAGTCTGCTGCTGTGGGTGTAGGGAAGTGAGAATCTAAGGGCTGAAACCTCATATCTTTGCCAATTTTCTTCTTTTTCTGCGTCCCACCCTCACTTTTTGGGGCTAATACTTCTGAAGGTGGTGCCACAGTCATCATTTCAACCATTTAAAACTTTGAAAACTTCTAACAAATCAGCAATATGTGCTACAACTTTGCAACTTTCACCCAAGTTTAGCTTCAGTTGAGCAGAATTTTACGTATGCTATGACCTGGGCCGTGTTATGTGATCCATCATTCTGTTTTCAGAAAAAACTGTAAGATAATTTTGGGGTTTTGCCTTTAATTGATAGGACAGACATAGCATGAAAGAGGGAGAGAGAAGGGGGATGATATGCAGCAAAGGGCCGTTGGTTGAAAGCAAACCCACAGCCTTTGTATATGTGGCGTCTGCTCTACCAGGTGAGCCAGTGGGCGCCCTGTAAAACCAAACTATTGACACAAAACTCGCTACTCATCATCTTCAGACGAAGTTCCACAATTGATCCAGCCAGAGTGCCTCAAACCGTTTCAGTGTAAATGTGAACAGCAACTGTAAATTCTCAGGAAATAAATCTCCAACATTCATGAAAAAATAAATACAAAACTTTCAGTCATGGTAGAAGTAAGATGGTAAATTCAGAATTGTATCTGAAACACTAAATTCGTGACAATATTTTGAATACTGTTCTTGTGTTAAGTTGCTGTCAGTGGAAATAAGAGCAACTTTAAACATCAGTTTGTCACGTAATCAGTCAGTCTTTTCAAAATGAAATGCAGACATCTTTGTGTTTTCTAGATGGGGTGTAAAACACCTCAAAATTTTGTCGTGTCAACTGAATTTTTGACACCATAGTTTAACAAGCCACATGATTTCTAAGAAGTTCAGGTAAGATGGTTATGGTCTGGGCAGTACTTCTCACGTAATACAAGAATGTCCACAAAAGGGGGGGACGAACTCCTAAAAAAGTATTTGGTGGGGTAGAAAAGTTAAAAATCTTTTGTTGGAAATTGACACATTGATTTGCATCAGGAGCACCTGCTTTGTGTCGACGTAAATGTGTTTTAATCTCGTCAACAATTTAAATAAGTCATCCTTCAGAAGGTGCTGTAATTAGTTTGATTGATTGTATTCCAACAGTCATTGTTAGTCTTTGTAATGTAGGAGATGATATTTAAAAGACTTGTAGAACACAGTGTCGTCTTGTGTATATACAGGAATGGTGGACCCATCTGTGGCTTAATGAGGGATTTGCATCCTGGATCGAGTATCTGTGTGTGGACCATTGCTTCCCAGAATACGACATCTGGACCCAGTTTGTCTCAGCCGACTACACCCGTGCTCTGGACCTGGACGCACTGGACAGCAGCCATCCCATAGAGGTGAGCTGTGGAGGGATTTATAAAACCGAAAGCTGCCGGCTTGTTTACTCTGATGGGAAGAATGTTTTGACTTATGACAAGTACAAGTAGTGATTATGATGATGATTGATCGCTCCACAAGGACACATTGTCTCTTGTTTACAGCTGTCGCCCACCAAACAGGGAGTTTGTGAAGTTATGATGTTGGAAAAATGGACATCCCACTGATTATGGGTTATTTTGGCAGTAATATTTAATGTATGTGTGATGTGTGGGTTTGTTTGTAATCTGCCACAAAAGCTTGATTGTGTCCTGTCAGACAGCTGAGAGGACTACTCTGTATTTTTAACGGTCTTTGATGCTTTTAGGTTGCAGAGAGTCCTCTTTACACAGAGATGATATTTTGTATAAAGGGTTTACTTTGTGCATGGAGAACAACCCGCTGCACAATGGTTCAACCAGACTGACAAATGAAAGAGACAAAGATCCCTCTCAGCAGCCGTTGAATACAGATAGAAGAAATCAGCAATCATTGGTAAAAGAAATTGGAGGCTTAGCAACAAATTTTGGGTGCAGATTTAAACAGGAACAGGTTTGAAATAATGCCAATAACAAGCTGCAATTAATAGGCGGCGTGTGGCTTTAGCAAAGCAGGCTGTGTTTCCAGGCAGGAGGCTCACTTTTTCTCTGTCTCTCTCACACACACGCAGAAACACAGACACCCCAAACTGACTGATCACGTTAATGACATCATTGTCCTGAATTCACGCAGGTTAAAAATGTTTAAAGATCCTGGAGTGGGTCTATCTTCTGGTTCGGTTTCAGGAGGGCAGATGTGGAGCAGACTAGTATCTGCAAACTATGCCACAACATGAACAAGTAGCAGTTCCACAAATCTGCTTTATCACTGAAAACATCACCATGTGCAGAACACAACAGTCAAACCAGCCTCCACTTTGAAAAAGATGGGTTAGGGTTGATAGTAATCATCACCTGCCTCCCAGATGTAAACATGACTTTCTTTTCTTTGACTATTTACAGTGGGTAAGATCACATTTTGTTATAGAGTTGAGCACAGCGTATTACTACCCTCAGTGTGTCTGTTACACAGCTGGAGTGTGAGCTCCGTACAGGGCCAGTTGGTAAGAGTCCAAGCCCACACATGCACACAGACGTGGCTAACGTTCATGCTAAACGGGGCAGGCTAACTGAGAGGAGGAAGGAGAGCGGCTCGGAGACGGTCCTTTAGCACTGAGTCTAACCTGTGTAACAACAGCAACAGAAAGTTTGCTCTTTTTTAAATGTATGGTTTAGAAGGCTAATTGAAGCTTGGTTGTAAAATAAATACATTTATAATATATAATTATAATTTACATTTTTTTTTTTTACGATAAGAGTGTGTAAGAACTGACTTCAAAATAAAGGCAAACTTCTGGTGAATGTGAATGCAAATTTGACATTCATTCAACAAGTCAGTCTGTCTGTTAATAATAAGTAAAAGATGCATAAATAAATAAAACAAAATGAATAGATATTAAATTATAGATAAAATGATTGAACTATTTCTCAGAAAAACTGATTTTCAGTTGTGTGAATAATTTGTTAAACATAATGATAAAGATACTCCGACACTCCGATAATATCAGGACATTCTGATGTGGAAATTAAAGCCCTCTAAAATGACATTCACAGGCTGTGTTCCCTTTAATTCAGATCATTTTACCAGAATGATCCCACTGGCATCAGACTCCTCACAGCTGATTTAAGCGTTTGTGTTTTTGCTCCAGGTGAACGTTGGCCATCCATCAGAGGTAGATGAAATTTTTGACGCCATCTCCTACAGCAAAGGCGCATCTGTGATCCGCATGTTGCACAACTACACAGGAGACGAGGTTTGTTTTCCAGCACTTGTAGTGTTGTTTCCATTCTTACAACATGTTGTTCATTAGGGTTCACCTCTTACTGTTCATTTGCAGGACTTTAGGAAAGGAATGAACGCCTATCTTTTGAAGTTCCAACATAAAAATGCTTCGACAGGTAAGAACATGCAGGAAATATTTGTCGCGGGATGAAAGCGGCTGTGTAAATCAATTTCCCGGTTTCCTAATCCTCTGGCTCCCGACTGTCTTCCACAGAGGACCTATGGGACTGTCTGGAACAGGCCAGTGGAAAACCCATCGCTGCAGTGATGAGCTCGTGGACCAAGCAGATGGGCTTCCCTATAATAGTAGTGGACCAGGAGCAGGTGGGCTTCACTGGGCACACGCTGCTTGAGTGCTTTAAATCAATAGAAGACATTTTGTTCACTGCACTGCTGGTTGAACAATGAAATTCACCAGCAGAAGTGATAAAGTGTTTGTCTGGCTCTAAATTTGTACCCTGTTTGTTGATTCTCACACACGCCACTAACCATGATGTTATTTTTAGCAAGGTGATGATCGCATCCTCAAGATATCGCAGAAGAAGTTCTGTGCCAGTGGACCACACAATGGTGAGTTTACTCAAACCATCTGCAGAAAAACAAACAGGGTTAATATATTAATATCTTTATGTTATTCTATATATTATATTGTACTTCAGTGCATTTCAGTCCACATTTGGACATATTTCCTTGTCACATTCCCCCTTTTGATAATTTATTACGCCTGAAATTTCACTTCACTTCACATCACTTGTCACCTTTACCTTGTAACTTTGTCTTGAATTGCTTTTGTAAAGGTTATTTTTACTTCTATTCTTATTTTAGTTTTATATGCTTCTTGTTTTTTACTTTCTCTGTGTTGACTTAATTTTGCTGCAAAGCCTTAATTTCACCTCCAGATATCAATACAAGATTATCTTATCTCTTGTGACTGATATCTTGTGGTCGTAGCTTCTCATTGGCTCCTCCTTGTGTGTTGAACAGGTGAGGATTGCCCCAGCTGGATGGTCCCCATTAGTATTTGTACCAGCGAGGACCCCAAATGCACCAAGCTCAAGGTTCTGCTGGACAGACCCGAGACAACCATCACTCTGAGCGGCGTCACCCCTGACCAGTGGGTCAAGGTGAGCTCAAGTCACAGTTCCTCCAAACACCAATGGTCGACCTTTATATAGGAGAACTTTACTCATTTTGACTTTTAGATCCCAAACAGAGGTTCGCAGTGATCAGGGATGATCAGGCTTTTTCTCTCCTGATAGGTCTAAACTCATGGTTTCTACCAAGTGCTGATTTGATACAGTATTAAATATAGCAATTTTATGTACCAAGGATTGTTATGGACAGGTCACCAGACTATCACAGGGCTGACACATGGAGACAGACAACCATTCGCACATCTTCACACCTGCGGGCAACTTAGAGTCACCAATTAACCTGCATGTCTTTGAACTGGGAGGAAGCCGGATTTGAACTAGTGCTAACCACTGCACCACTGTGCCGCCCTAGAAATGTACTTGATGGTGGAAATGCTGAATGACTAGAAACTGTATTTAAGGCCGGGACACATGCTGCGTCATCTACTGCCTGGAATACATGAGGTCGAGCGCTGAGTGCTAATCTTGTGGCAGCTTTTAAGGCTGTGGAGGCAGGTTGCGCGTGACGTTGCTAAGCGACCTTGACCATAAACATCACCACGTCATAGCCTACTTACCAGTATCCCACGTTTGGAGCTGATCTTCTTCCAGGCGTTGTTTTTCAAGTGTGTATTAAAATATTATCCGTGGGACAGATGTAAACTCTTCATCGCTCTGCACTAAATGATCATCTTCTCTGTATTTACCACAGACTGATATTTATAGAAGAAAGGAAAGATATCTGCCAGCTATGATTCATTGTTCCCTGTCACATGACATGCGGCGTACGTTGCTGCATTCGAAAAGTTGAACTTTGTTTATTGCTGCGTTCAGATGGGGTCGTGTTTACAGTGTTCACGAGAAGAGTCCATATTTACGACCTTGTAAGTGGAAATTTTCAGAGGGCTCTGAGTTCAAGACTTTGTGTACACGACTTCTCATGTCGTAAACATGAGATCACGAGCTGAACGCAGCATATCTCTGGGTACGGTTGTTGTGCCTTGAAAAAAAGGTGCTTGGGAACACTTGCGCGCCACAATTGCGTCACTCTTGCTTTTGAGCGCAACTTCTGCGCATGTGCATAGACGACAATGGATTTGAGGGAGCAAAACAAGACATGTGTCCGAGCCCTTATTGATCAGTCACATCTGGTCCGCGTCAGGCCAATATAAGATCAGATCGATACATCTCTAACTGTAGTTAATACAAGTCAGCATAAAATCCTCTGTAAAATGAAAGTTAGATGTGGAAGACTCTCATGTGATCTCTCATCTCTTGCTTTCAATCATACAACGATCATGTGCGATCATAATGTGGCTTTACAAGTGTGTCTTTACATGTGACTGCAGCCATAATTGTGCAAAAGGCCGTGTGCAAACAAACAAGTAAAACTTACAGCTAAGCTCGTCACCACGTTCAGTGAATATAAACATTTCTCTTCCACTCAGAGTAGAGTTAAAATTTACCCAACAGGATCCAGTTTCCAATGTCTTGTGCTGAATTAATGAGTCATAAGAGAAGACGCCTCAGTCCATTTCATAAAAAGCAAAACATCAAAGTTCAGACGAAGTTCACATACTGGAGTTCCTGTTTGTCAGCTGGGAGGAAGAGCAGGAGAGGATGTGGTCATCAGGCTCACCCACACTTCACCCAGATAAGGTTTACACGATCACCGGTTTAGTCAGTTACATTATTTAAAGGTCGACTCCATCTGTGCTTTTTTAAAATGGTTTGGGCGGCACTCCAAAATTTGGTTTCGATCCGGTACCAAGTATGATGCAGCCAGAATTGCAGGTGCTGACACCGATATGATTCTTTTTATTAATTAAAGTAGTCAGTTTTTTTAAGTGTACCATGATTTGTGAGATGAATAATCACTCTGCTTGAGTAACGGCTCACGATGACTAACTACAGTTTGAGAACGTAACATTAACCAATGCTGGAAATCTGATTTGACTATTACTTCACTAGGCTACTGTATACGTAGATATTCCTTGTCTGAGCCTCTCTGAAAAGATTGAGCCAAGTAAACTCTGTCAGCTCCAAGTTCCCTTTATTTCCTCTTTCATTAAGCCATCACTGCTAGTAGGTGTCGGATTAAACTAGTCAGGCTCTGACATACTTTCCACAGTTATGGCTGCGGACAGCTACGGTCAGACGGACACGCCTGCGTTCTATTCATGATACAATTCAGGGTCTGTGTCAGCGCCCAGCAGTAAACAGGAGGGCTGCGAGGTGAGCTCACCGTTCTCCAACTGCTGACACGTGGTTAAAGTGAACCGAAGAAGATGCTGCTGCGTCTGGAGGACGTTTTTGAGTGCAGACAACACAACAGCAGTGGAGGAGCAAAGAGTACACAGAGGAGATGTGCTCATGACAACTAAATGTTGTTTGCACGGACAGTTTTACTCTTAAAATACAAATAGGTACGATGTAGAAAAGAGAAACTGATCCCTGTTTTTGTGTCAGTCCAATTGACACTAGGATCAATCTTGAGTATCGATGTTTTGGTATTGATCTGCCCACTCCTTGTATTTTATCCGTAGTCGGTGTATTACCTGCAGGAGATGGTGATCCGTACGTAACATGTTTGGAGAGGAGACGAAGAACTGAAGCTGTTTTATTGCCCTCTTCAAATCCACCAGACTCCTTTGACCAAAAACAGTAATTTTACCCCTCAGAACACAGGAGCTGCTGGTGTTTTTTGGGAACTTTTAAGCTACTCACTCTGTAATAACAAATTTTTAACTTCTGAACAAGCTGTAGGGATGACACAGTAGACTTAAATGTTATTCTGCCCTTCTGCTCTTTTCTGATCACATATATAGCTAATCTTCTGTCTCTGTCTGTCTGCTTGTGTTTATCTGTCCCTCTGTCCACTCGTCTAGCAGTGATTATAGGTGACTACATTAATATAGAAAACAAAACAGACTAGACACCGAAACTGTTGTGGCAGACCAGCGCTGCAGCTGTAGTTTTGGCTCGTTGGGAAGCCCATGGAGCGTCCCTGGAGCTCTGTGGCTGACTTCCAGCCTTTGGGGAGCCTCCACCTCCTGTCTGAAGCTAAAACCTTGTGGCTTCACAGAGCTCCGTGACTGGCTTTGGGGCGTTTCTTGGCACTGCCGCCTCTTCTCTAAACCTGGCGTTCTCACCTAGATGTTCTCTCTGGAGTCGACATTTTGCACAGATGGATTAAATATGAATCTGTACTTGGAAGTACTGACGTTTTAAAGTAATGAGTTCTGTACCCAAACCCAGCTCACAGCAGTGTGTTGTGTAGTTTCCGTGCCACTTAGGGGGTTGGACCTAATAAAGCCAATTTGGAAAATCAGTAACTAACTAATTCTTAAAGAAGGCTTGGCTCAGTCAAAACAAAAGTCATGCTCAGTGGGCTTTATGTGTACCAGCGTCATCATGCAGAACCTACATCAGGTCGCATGAATAAATGTTTTCAGAAGGGGAAAACAGCATATTAACACTCAAATACAAGACTTTGACCAGAAGTTGAATGTTCGGATTTAAATACATAAATAACACCACTAGGAAGCTACAGAATGATATAATAACCTCAAAAAATAAATATATAATGAACCCACCCTCAAATCTTCCATTCTGGTAATTTGTGAGTGTAAATGAGGCACGAACATGAATGGACTTGGTCTGTGTGTCTTGCAAATTAGCACAGCTGTTGATGATGTTTCTGTCGGTGTGAAGAGTCCTCAGGAAGTAAACGGTGTAAACAAAGGACTGAAAATTGTGCTCGGGCTTCATACAGCTGACACTGATGTATAAATAATGCCTCGAATCCCCACTGCTCCAATCCTGTGAATCGGCTCTTTCAACAGTTATCAAGTAAATCATGAGCCGGTCTCAAGAGGTAAAACTACAGTTCAGGGCTACACATTTGGAAAAGAAGTTTTAAAGACTAAGGTTCTCTCTCTCTCCTGATGTTTGTTCAGTTTAAAGTCAGAATCATCAGCATTTGGGGAAATTTTGCCGCCACAACAATCCTATTGTTTGCTAAACCCTCAAGCATTAGCATTAGGATGATGCTGTTTCGCTCCCTTTTAAGCCGTGCTGGATAAGAGCACTTAGTCTGAGAGGTAAAAAATGGTGAAACTACATTTCCCCCCCTCACAGTCTGACCCAGTTGTGTCCCTGCTGTTTACAGATCAACCCTGGCACTGTGGGCTTCTATCGCATCCAGTACAGCTCATCCATGCTGGAGAGTCTGCTGCCGGGCGTCAGAGACCTCACCCTGCAGCCTGTGGACCGACTTGGCCTGCAGAACGACCTCTTCTCCCTGGTGAAGCACACACACACACACACACACACACACACACAGAGCCCTGCTGCTGGGCAATGAAACAATAACAATAATTTCCTTTTTTTTCCTTCATGGAAATCCACTTCCCTTCCAGTGTAAACAAACACTGGTGCAGAATAGAATAGGGGCAGGAAGACTGAAAAGGGAAAGTGAGGGAAGATGGCCGAGCCACAGTGTGTGGAGAAGGAAGAAATCATTGTGGCCCGCTCTCAGTGTGTGGTGGTGTGTTTTCCTGCAGAGACTTTGCCCTCTTCCTGTATTTTCTTATTTTATTCTTATGTTTTTTTGCTGTGTTCACAAGCCTCCTGGGCACAGCGCTCATGTGAGGTAGAAACTTAATAAAACGATACCGACCAGGTGCCTTAAGTATTCTCTAATATACTCTCTAGTATAAGTGTTTCTACCAATTTTTTCCCCCTCGTTAAAAGTTTTTTGTGGGGAGGTTTTCCTTATATGTGGCGAGGCTCCAAAGGACAGAGGGATGTCATATGCTGTAAAGCCCTGTGAGGCAAATTGTGATTTGTGATATTGGGCTTTATAAATAAAATTTATTAAATTGGTTGAAAAATTGATAAGTAGCAAGAGGAAGCTACGAAAATTGTGGACATAGTGCCAAAGCCAATTTCTGCGTAGTGTACCTTCAGGTTGTTGACGTTGTTGTTGGAAACAGATTTTTAACATTAATTGTTTGGCGTTTTTAGTAAAAAACAAACATTTCCAAATTCTTGGAAATGTTTTTTCGAGCAATTAACGACAGTTAGGTGCACCAAAACACGATTCTGCCAGTAAAGCAGTTTAATGTTAAACAAAAACATAATAAGTCATTGTTTTTCTAGTGCTCTCATTGCTGACTGTGAACCACAGCAGCCAAAAAGATGCCTGGCACTTTTTCTTGTCTACAGTGTTTTTACAAACATATTTTAGTGCCGTGTTCAGATGTAATAGCGAGAGATTAGTGAACAGGAAGTGTTTGCCACCAATCAGAAGATTAGTGGTTCGATCCCCGGCTCCTCCAGTCTGCATGTCGAAGTATCCGTCAGCAAGATACTGATACTGAACCCCAAATTGCTCCCGATGGTGTGTGAGTGTGTTAAAAACTGAGTAGCAGTTGCATTGTAGCCTTGGCCACCAGTGTATGAATGTGTGTGAACGGGTGAATGTGACTCATAGTGTAGAAAAAACAAGCTGAGTGGTCGGATGACTAGAAAGGTGTGGTTACATTCCAATAGACGAAGTACAGTGACGGGCCCTTAATTCATCGTCAGCTTTGTGAGTCGCTGTGGGGAAGAAGATGTCATGTCACACTGTCATGCTCCTCTTGCTCTTATTTAGTCTCTGTTTAAAATGAAATTATGGGATTGTTCTGTTACATTTTCACACCAGATGCTGAGCTGTGACGAATAGCAGCAGCAGTGTTGAGAGCAGAGGATCAGATATCATCTCATCACATATCTTTCTTTATTGGATTCCAGACATTCTGGTGATTTTAAACAGAACAGCAGGAGTGATTTTTATCGCCACATTGAACTTATTCTAATTTCTGTCCCCACTCAGATGTTTGCTGGTGTCGAGTGTTTCAAAAGAAGGGAAATGTTTGTGTGAATGTGTCAATACTCGGCTATCAGGTGGCAGCAAGCTGATGTTCATTCTCATGTTGCTTCACTTTGAGCTTCATCACCACAGAGAACATGTTGACCTCGGCCTCACCACAGAACTCAGACTAACACAGTTGTGACATTATTGATGTGTCAGACTTTTCAGTAACGCACTTTCACAAAAACAAAATACCAGATTTCATTGTCGATTTATAAATGATAAGATTTTTTTCTGTCTTATTTTAGAGCAAATAGATTCTTATCATTTCCTACAGGAAGATGCATCTTTTGTTTGACATCAAATGATTTGCAGTAGGTTTTTATATAAAGCAACTTTTCCTTTGCTGCTTTTTCTTCATAAGTCCGACAGTTTGAGACAGTAAATGTCACACGAGACACAGTTTTGTACAACAAGCCCTCACACTTAAAACTTTCATTCTCTCTAAAGGACGAGAGGATTTAAATTATTTTAGAGAATCATAAAAGCAAAAACATTTCTGAACATTTTTTTGTGGCTTCAGTCTCGCGCAGGGATGATCAGCACGGTGGAGGTGCTGAAGCTGATGGAGGCGTTTGTCAACGAGCCCAACTACACGGTGTGGAGCGACCTCAGCTGCAATCTGGGAGTGTTGTCCTCGCTGCTGTCTCACACTGACTTCCACGAGGAGATCCAGGAGTTCATCCGGGACCTCTTCACCCCCATCGGCCTGGAGCTCGGCTGGGACTGCAAACCAGGGGAAGGTGAGGAGGAGCTGACGTCGTCTTATTTTATCAACATTCTCTTAAAGACCACAGTATTGTGGAGAGTGAAGACATTAACTTGAGTGTGATGTTTTTGTCCTGCAGGTCACCTGGACGCCCTGTTGAGAGGTCTGGTTCTGGGGAAGTTGGGGAAGGCAGGACACAAACCCACACTGGAGGAGGCCCGACGGAGATTCAGGGACCACGTGGAGGGCAAGCAGGTCCTGCCTGCAGACCTCCGGAGCCCGGTGAGCACAATGAAACACTGACCGTGATCCTGAAGTGTTCTGTAACAGTCTTCATACTCAACATGGTTTGTTTGTGGTTAGTAATAAAAAATAGAATACCGGGGAAGGCACTCAGAGAGCACAGACCTCCGCTGAGGCCAAATGCCCTACCTTGCAGTGTTAATGAAAGTGAAAACTAATGTGTGTGTCCGCCCCGTGTTTCAGATCCGCTCCAAAATTTAATAGATTCTTCCTTGGCCCATGCAACACCCTCTAATTATTTTCTGTATTCCTGCTGACAAATAAACTGAACCGAACACATAACCTTCTCGTCAGAGGTAATAATTAACTTTATATATGTAGCGCTTTTGTTAACGAGGCTACCAAGTCCTTTACAGACCAAAAATAAAAGCAGCACGGGGATCATAAAACATAGGGGGATAAGATAAAGTAAAGGATATAAATTTAATAGCAAGAGTGGGATAATAAAACCCTGCAACATATTAAATATTTCTAAGACTTAAACCCCAAACCGTTTCAAAAGATACGACTGAAACCCTCTTTATTTAATGTAACTGTGAATTCTTTGTTGACTTTAGAATTTAAGCTGCTTTTAACGTCAAATGTGATTTTATTGGCTTTTCTGTGACGTGATCTGAGTGACCAGCTGCAGCAGCTAATATGCAGTGAGTGTCTGATGCTGCAGTGCACCTGATGTGACACCAGTATACCATGACACGTCTTTATTACTGATTTATACTGGTTACACCACCCGCCCAAAGTCCACATCGCTCCTCATACTGTGTCTCATTTATATTTATTATTTTTGGATTAGTCTATTTTTTGTATAATGTCGCAAAGGGCTCAGATTGGAGTAACATTTTGACTTGATATTTGTGTTTTGGGTTCCAGGTGTATTTAACAGTTCTGAAGCATGGAGACAGCACCACGTTGGACACAATGCTGAAGGTAAGACAGCTAACATGTAAGACTGTAGGGCTGCCCCAGACCTTCATTAATATAGGCCTGTATTTTATCTCCAAGTGCACGTCACACACTGAGCGAGCCGCCTGTTAATGACGCTGTGGGCTAATGGGCATGTAGCTACTTCCGTGTTTCAGATGATACGTCATGTCTGTAGTCGACCAATGAAGATGAGTTTTCATATCACCTTGGGTTCGTCCTTCACCTTCTCAAAATGATCCCACACTTTGGATTTCCTGCCCGACATGTTATTAACTAGCCTGTGGAATAACCGCAGGTACCAGCCCTGGAAATTAACCTGACTCCTGTGTGACTGCTGAGCGTGGACACTTCCTGTCTCTGTCCTTTCAAAATAAATTCCCATGGTCCAGTCATATAGGTGTGGATTTATTTTGACAAGGTGCAGCTCCTGATAGAGTTTCAAGTTTTTGTTTTCATGTTTTTTCCTGCGGCGACTAAGCAACCAATGAAATCTTGCCAACTAATGACCTTTCTGGTCGACGGACATTTGGTCAACTATTAGAGGGCAGCCCTATACGACTGAGACATTTACATTATTCTCAATGATTAAACTTCACAGTAATCATCCTAAAATAAGTGATTGTTTTCACATAACCAGATTTATTCTGTCATATTTTGTGCTCTTCTTTCACTCTTATGTTCTCCACCGATCTATTTGTTTCTCTCTTATATATCTGTTTTCTTTATCTGTGACACTCAACCTTTCAGCTCCACAAACAAGCAGACATGCAGGAAGAGAAGAACCGCATCGAGCGAGTGCTGGGCGCCATCTCTGCCCCTGACCTCATCCAAAAAGTCCTCAACTTCGCCCTCTCGGTATGCACGACCATGTTCACTGCATGTTTGCAAAGTTCTGCTTTTGTTTCTCGAGGTGAAGGAGGAAATGAAAAAAGTGTCATGTCAAGTGTGCTGTTTTGAACCAGCGTGATTATAATCGTGTGTTTCGGAGAAAAATCTGACCCACTTTCTGTTTTTTATTTATTTGGACTTTGAGTCAGTTTATTATTCAGTGCTGGTTTGTGATTTAATGATTACACTGACACTGTAAGAAACAATGAGGCACTGACTACAACAGCACACTTTATGATTTTCAGTTCAATGTCCAAGTTGTCTGACAGGATTCCCCGCCAGCCGGTGAGACGATCTAATCTGCAGCAGCTGAGTGCATCACCTCAGCTAACCTCCGCTAACTTATCTCTGGTTCTTCTCCCGACAGGAAGAGGTTCGTCCCCAGGACACGGTGTCAGTAATCGGGGGTGTGGCAGGAAGCAGTAAACAAGGTCGGAAAGCCGCGTGGAAGTTTGTTAAGGACAACTGGGAGGAGCTTTACAACCGCTACCAGGGCGGCTTCCTCATATCACGGCTCATCAAGGTAAAAACTCCGACTGCTTCTTTATGAGGTCATGAGATAATGTGTCAGTGTGAGATTAAGTTCTTTACCACCGTCCCCAACTCATAATGTCACATTTATCCTGCTCGGTGTACGTTAATGTTTTAGCTTCAGGTTTGTTAATTTTGCATTATGAACTTAAGTGTCTGTTTTTGTTTGAGTTTTTTAATCAGCTCACATGTTTCTCGCCCACGTGTCTCTTCAGCTCACAGTTGATGGATTTGCTATCGACAAAATGGCTGCTGAAGTGAAGGTGAGATTGCTTCACTTGTATTCTGCATTTTTGAAGGTTTATTCCTGAAAGTTGATTTGTGCTTTTGAGAAGAAAAAAAATGTTTTGATAACTCATTTATATAAAACATTCCGTGCTGCTGTATTTTCAGGAACAGGTTTTAAAACTGAAACTGATTTCAATCAGCTGAGTTGTTTTAGGAAGAATCATTACTTCTTTGCAAAACGGTATCAAGCTATTTTGACCACTAGGGGGCAGAATGATCATATCATAAGCTACTGTCTGCATATCAAGTCCTACTTTCTCACCCAGGCAACACAGCAGCATTGATCAGAGGCATGTTTCTGTGCACCTGAGCAAATAATAATAATGAACTTATTCGAAAAAATCAGTCCTTATTACTTGGTGCAGGTTATGGCAGGAAACATCAGTGTGTGGTGAATAAATACTTTACTCTTGCCGCAACACAGAACTACTGCATATCAAAATATCACTGAATGCAAGTTTAACAGGAAACCAAGATGTGATAACAGGACAGGACGGGTCAAGTGCATTACTGTCATTATTTGGCATTATGTGCCTCTTTATGTGATAGTGAACATTGCAGAGACAGACAGGAGTTTTAACAGAGCTCAGGGTGGAATCAAACTGTGGGTATTGTGTTTACATGATATGCATCACAAGCATTGGGCCTTAATGCTGTGATTATCAGTCACACTGTGGTTATCTTTTAGATGAAGTCTGGTATGTGATGAATATTAGCATCAACTCCACATAAAAATCGCAGACAGTGCCAAAAAAATGCAAATACAGAGAGGCGAAACGCCAAAGAGACAAAGGTCGTTCCATTACAAGAGTGAATCAGTGGCTGGCTTTCATTTTCACTGGCAATACTCCTGCACAGTGTGCTTTTCAGGAATAATGATCCATAGTTTTATTATTTAGTGTCTCCTTATGTACAGGACACATTTTGGAAAAATTATTATTGTTACCCTATAAACGACTTATATTATTATATTTTTGCTGTTTAATTTTAAAAACACATTAAACCAACAACAGCTTTAGTTTTCTGCATTTCTGTGACAATTTCCACTAATATTTTAAGTCAGGTAAATTTTATTTATATTGCACCAAATCATAACAGAAGTTATCTCTGGACAATTTTCCTACCAAGACAAGCACTTGAATTTTTTCTCTCCTGGGCAATAGTGGCAGGGAAACACTTAATTTTAACAAGCAGAAGAATTTGTTGTGTTCATGTTTTTTAACCTAAAAACAGCAGCTGACTTTTAACAACAAGATCAATTAGTAGCTTTTCTGGACCTTTAATCATTTAACACAGTGTTCATCAACAGATGGAGTTGAGTCCAGCTGTCAAGGAATTGTAGTCGTTCAAATTTGTATTTTTTGAGGACTTTAAGGAACTTAAAATGAAGCTGCTGAGGAAAAGTAATGATTTGTTTAAGTCAGAACTAGTATTAGTTGTTGGTTGTAGTTTGTGAACTTTGTGCATGTGGTTATTTGCTGGGGAGGCTAAACATTGATGCCCAGAAACGTCCTGAATACAGAAAAATAAGAATATACTCTGCAGATACAGACGCCACCACACATCTAATATGGGTCATAGGTGACAATTCAGAGGGATCTCGTATGTGTGAAAAGGGAAAAATACTCCTCCTGTCTTTGACTAGAGATCAGCACCTTTTCTTAAACCTCCCTCTCTGTGTGTTTGTGTCCCTGCAGAGTTTCTTTGAGAGTCACCCGGCGCCGGCAGCCGAGCGTACGGTGCAGCAGTGCTGTGAGAACATCCTCCTCAACGCCGCCTGGCTGAAGCGCGACGCAGACGACATCTCTCAGTATCTACTGCAGCGCAAGGCGCCCCCCGTCTGAGCCACAGCCCCCCTCCTGCCGCCTCCTCCAGCCCCCCCCCCCCCCCCCCCCCCCCCCTCCCTCCAGCGCGGACCTCCCAGCATCATAGCTGCCTCGGCCCCCCCACTCACTACAGACCAGAGCGGGAGACCAGAGCGTACTTACAGCAGGCTTCATTTCTCTAAAAGAAACTGTATGAAACAAGAAGGCAAAGCCAAGAATTTAACAAAGCGTTGGAAACACAAAGAGACTCTTTCTACGTTAACAAAGCAAATTCATTTTAGTCAGACCAGGAATGTAGTTTTACCCCCATTCTGCCCTCGAGCAGACGGCACTTCAACATGTAACGTTCTAAAAACCGGCGCTCAGCGAAGTCGCAGAAACACCACGTCCCTTGAAATGATCGCTAACGCACTCTGCATCACCTGCCCCGTATGCACACCCTCCATCCATCTCTGCGTCGTAGCTGAGAAAACTGTGAATCCCCCCTCCCTCCCTCATCCTCCCTCTTTTTTTTTCCTGCCGCCACTTGTTTTGAATGCATGAAGTGTGATTTTCTGCATTTGCTGCTTTGTTTACTTCTGTTTGTTTTCTGTACAAACAATTTATTAGATTATTTTTTTTCTAGTTTGTTTCATTTTTTTCTCCACTCCTCCGTTAGTTATTCACACACTCTCCCTCCTCCTTCTCTTTCGGGCGTTGTAATTGGGTGAAAGCAGAAGGCACCTGGGCAGAATGGGGTTAATAACAGTAGTGTGTGTGTTGTAGTTTCCAACAGCACTGATTCTCCATTTGCTAATAAACGGTTAGGACGAGGCGAGCAGCGCTAGCATGGTACTACATTGTAAACTGTATAATGCAAGCAATTTTTTCTTTTTCTTTTTTTTTTTTTTGCGGACGATGTTCCTTTTTAAAATAATTCAATGGAAAAGTTCATGGTTACCTGTTTCCACGACCCCCATCCGAAACCCCCCTCGAGCTCTGTACAGTCAGAGTTTGTATAGTTTGAATCATCAACAAACATATTTAAACTCCCCCGTTTCTTTATCTGCCACCCTCAATGAAATGAAGATATCGGCGTGTTTTATAAAACATAAGATGCAGTGATTTATTTAAATGTTGAGATAATCTTATATTCTGAGGAGAGAGTAAAAAAACGGATCACACTACTCTTCGGGGCCTTTTTCATTCTGAAGTAACATCAGGAAACGCCTCTCAATAGGGTTGCGAGTCCGGCGAGGCCCGCTCCGGACTTTGTGGACAGATCGACTTGACTCCACTGTCAAACTTGGAAGCCTTAAATTGGTCCGACTGGTTTGCAGTAAATATTTAACACTGAAGTGGTGATACTAGGTGGTTTCCACATACGTCAAATGTATCTAATGTGACAGATTATGCAGACTTGTTGAACGAGTATATCTATATAGAATTTACAATTTGATGTGGTTTTTGAAAACATACCGACCGAGTCACCCAACCTGTTGTCGAGACTCTTTCACCCCCGCTCCTGGAACATTTGTTGTTGTTTTTCTTTTTTGTTTGTTTTCTTTTCTTTTCTTTTTTTGTTTAAAACTACAGTTGGTGTTCATTAAAGTGAAAAAGGATTATAAAAACACAAGATGTGAAATTAGTACAAGTTGATTTTAATGAGTGAGGTGTGAGTGTGCATGCCTGGAAACAGATTTGTAATTTATTTTGTATTATCTCACACGTTGACACGAGGGAGGAGATGATCATATTGGATTACAAATGGATGACGCAGCACTGAAACTGATGTGTGTGTGTGTGTGTGTGTGTGTGTATATATATACATAAATATATATATATATATATATATAAAACAGCTGAATTACACCTAATGAGAATAAAATTGGTTACAGATCGACGTAGATGATTACAGAGAGAAAATTCACATGTCTACACGTTTTGGTTTCATGAAGTAGTCCAAGCAGCGTTTGGCTTTGAGTTGATCGTGCAGAGATGTTTAATGTTTTCTTGTCTGTTTTTTCTAATGAATCCGAATCTAGTTCAACATGTGGGATGTCTTTGTGGCTCTGACTTTAAGGAGAGGAGAATCTGGACAGCTTTGACTTCAGTGATGCCAAGGCTAACGTAAATGTGCAGTCCAATAAAGCAACACTTGATGATACAGTTATCTGTCACTACGAGACATTTCTCAGGTCTATCTCTGCTGTAATGGCCTAAAACTAGAGTCTCTAAAACCGTCTGTGCTCCCTCTGCTTGTGCACAGCGAAGAGGAAGTTGTTTCCATTTTCTGATGACGGTCAAAGTTGTATGGAAGGTCATGATTTTCCCCTTTTCCACCAACTGGTTTTGTTCGGGATTTTTCGTACCTTGGTGCCATCTCCCGAACCAGCCAGCATTAACACCATTTTTGTGTGAAACCTTTGTCATCAAGGGTGCGTCACCAGCACCAATAGCAGCAAAATGGCGGATTACATTTATTACCTAAGAACATTTGTTCTGTTATTACAGCTATGTTATTGACCAAAAAACAAGCATGGACAAACTATATATAAAACCACTGCATGCTCTTTTTTCCAAAGATTTCTTACTTAACGTCCCTCTTGTTGCCTTCTCCATCCTCTCTCCACCCTGTAGAATACGACACACCCGCTGATGTCGTCACAGTTTGCGCTTCAGGTCAGAGAAAACCTGCTATTTTTGGTTTTAGCCTTCAAACTTTTCCAAAATGCCCCGAACAGTTCAAAATTAGGCGCTGAGACGGGAACGGAACCAGTTGCATGTTGGTGGAAAGGGGGCACAGGACGCGTGGGTGTATTAAGTGCCTTTCCCACTGCACAAAAAAAACACTAACACCTGCTAACATCTGGCTTTGTAATCTAATGGGAAAGGTCACAATCAGCATTCACACTCGCAATGACACGCCACCACAAACTAATGTCCGTCTTCGCCCAAGCAGCGTTCAAACATCGTTCCAAACTAGTCTGCACCGAGATTGAATGAAAGAAGTAACCGACGTAACATTTTCACTGACTTCCACGCAGCTTTCTACTGTTTACTAACCTGTTTTCTGGCCTGCCTCTGATGTCAAACGTGACGCAAAAAAAGGCAAACTCGTCTGCTGCAGCGCCGTGTACACAGCTCTGGTTTACTGGCAGTGGGAGAGGAGTCTAGCGCCTATTTTTAGCGGGTTTATCCAGGTTTAAAAACCCACATACACACAGTAATTTTGGTAGAAAATGATTGTTACTGAACGGGCCTCTGCGTTAACTTTAGACATCATGTCAATAACAGAGCCCTTCAAAGAAACTGAAGGAATTTGAAGACGTCACAAGAAAGAAACCATCATGATACTCAGTGAGTGTCTCTGTCCCCTCAGCTCCATGAAGTGTGCCGCTCTGACTCTGTGGGGAGAAACAACAGCATGTTGTACCTGCTCTCTGAGGGGTGGGGGGGTCCTTTGTGTCATAATCCGTCCATGCTAAGAGGTTCCAAAGGCTGCAGGTTGTCTGTGTCGCAGCTACTTTGTAGTAACTCAGCAATTGCAAATCAAAGTAAATGACAGAAGAGAGACTAAACAACATGCACCGGAGCTCCTGGGCTTGTAGGTGAAGTAGGGACACCTTCACCTCGAGGCCTCCAGGAGGCTCTGCAGCTTCTACATTTTACTTCATCTGAGGGCCATGTGTCAGAATCTATTATTTCAAAATATTACAATATTTTGGGGTCATTTTTGTCTTCTTTGTCTGATATCAACATGTGGACAGCTGATGGTAAATGTGAACAATTGTGCATAACATGCAACAACTGCTACTGTGTGGATCTGAAACAGGGATGCTGCGAATAGATGGTCTGCAATGACCCACAAATGTGCTTTTATAACCTTTAATACTGTTTTCAGTTGATGTTATGCTTACATTGTGCATATCCTTAAACAAATGTGTCTCATCAGATATATTACTACATAAAGAAAGCCTGGAGCAGGGCTGTGTGCAGACTCCAGTTAGGATTCCTTGTTGTAGGGTTTGTTCTGATTTCTATGGGATTATTGCTTTAGTTTATTTGGGTTGTCCTTTCAATTTTGTAAAAGACAAAAGGTCCCAACCCGTGAGTAATGCTGGAAGTAGTACTCAGATTCTTTACTTGAGTAAAAGTAGCAGTTTCAGACCAGTAAAAATACAAATTTAAGCATTAAAATCTGAATCATCAACTCAGAATCGTATATTATTGGATTGTGATAATTGGTTAATTCATGTGTAATTTCACTGCTGGGTAGCTTAATCTGTAATAATTTATCTCTTGATAATATTTTATGTTATTAATCTTATTTTGCAAAGTAACTAGAGTTATCAAATAAATCCAGTGGAGTCAAACGTACAGTGTTTCCTTCTGAGATGTAGTGGAGCAGTAGTAGTAGTATACAGTAACATGAGATGGAACTACTCGAGTACAGGTGCCTCAGAATTACATTTAAGAACGTCACTTGGGTAAATGTACTTAGTTATTTTCCACCACTGCCCCTGAGTCAAAAACCCCATGCAGGGTCACAGAGACATGTCCTTTTATGTTTGATGAAATTGACATACAGCTATAGCCTTCAAATGTCCTTTAAGACTTTTTGCATAATATTAAATTATCCCTGCTTTGGAATTTTTGTTGGTCGTTAAGTTCAGTCTTTTAGTAGATTTGTCATTCGAAAATAAATAAATAAATAAATAAATAAATAAGAATCATCATTGTTATGTTTAATTGGATTCTGCTCGGTGCAGTTACCAGGTTTGACCAGCAGGGCGGCGCCAGTGGCGTCAGCTGTCGGTGCGTCAGAGGAAAAGGACGTGAAGAAGTGAACTTAGTTTCCAGCAGGTTGCTGTGTGAAGACGAAGATGCTGGTTAGGAAATGACAGCTATGTAAGTAAACGAGGACGCGTGTTAAATTACCACTTAACACATGTTTAATAATCAATCCGTGGCGTAATTTATCAAGTTTGGCGTCATTCGGCTGCGTCCGTTTGTCTGGAAACTTGTGCGGATTTGGCTAAAACTGAACAAGCTAGTTAGCAACGTTAGCTAACACGCTGCTAACGTTAACTGTGTGATAAGAAGCTAACCTAGTTAAATAAGTACGTAGCTTGCTGTTTGCTCAGACTAACATTGTTTATGCCAAGTACAATTTAAGATAGCGTTAAACTGTATATTTCCAAATATGTAATTAACGTCACAGCAGCACGTATGTTTGTGTTTTAATTAATGTCCTATAGTTGGGTTGTAAAGGCTGTAACTGCTGACAGGTGTCGACGGCAGCAGGTTCGCATTTAACTCAAACACAGCTTCAAGTTATCGAGACTTATGTGTGTATTTATACAAACAGGGGCCATTAATATTAAATGTCTCACCCGACGTGGTCTCAAAGACATGAAGCTGAATGTTGAGGGGAATATGAGGTTTGTGCCACATGTCAATAACCGTTTAAAGCTGTCTTTCCTTCGTATCAAAGGTCAGACTCCTCTGTAGGTTTCAGACCGAGCCGTTTATTTATAGCTCTGCTGATGGTCAGTGTTTTCTTTATAGACTGTCCTGAGAGGGCAGCTCAGGTTAATATGTTTTACTCTATAGCAGGAAACCTACAGGCAGTGGTGGCAGGAGTATTCATGTCCTTTACTGAAGTACAAGTGCTGATACCACACTGTGAAAACACTCCACTACAAGTAAAAGTCCTTGTAACACCCAGTGACATAATAATTTCTTGAAAGTGTAATAAAATTTGCGCTTAAGTTGATGGAACATTTAATAAAACACAATAATGTAATAAAATGGCCTGAGTGATATTGATATTTTACCATAATAACCTTAATACACCTTGTCACACAAGGCGAAGTGGTACAAACTTTGCCTGATCAGGACATAAATCACCAGGAGTGTAAAAAGTACATAGAATAAAAGTGTTAAAGAAAAAGTGTTAAAGCAGTGTTTCTCAGACTGTCTTGGTCAGGCCCTCCTTTTAAACTAGAAAATCTGTGATTCAAATCGCCCTCATTGTAATCCGTCAGGGTGCAGTTGAATAAAAGTCAAAAAAGTTTCCACTGACGTATGAGGGTTCACTTTTTTCCTAATTTTAAATTTGATCTGAATTTAAAATTTTGAATGCAGAATTATAAGATAAGGCTCTTCATGTAATAAGAATCACTTCTGACTCAGATGACAAAGAACATTTTATGGAGATTAAACCGACTGTTTTGCTTCATCGCTCACTTGTGTAACGTTAGCCATCTTTTGCAGCCTTTGTCTTCTTCTTATTGTGTGACCGGGTTCGTTCCTCACTGATATGGATTTTAATTTAATGCAGCTTTGCCTGTTGTAAAATTCAAATTCTACATGACGCCTTGAGTTAACATTTCCAAAACATGAAATGAGTGTCAGATGATAGTGTTGTCAATAGGCTAACATGATGTTAACAGTAATAAAAATTTTGTATACCTGCACACTTTACATTTCCAAGAAAAAAAGCCTACTTTTTTAGAAAGTTTATTACATTACATCATCAGTTTTGAGACTAACAAAAGAAAAGTTTTAAGCCTTTATTATTGGTAAAAACAAACAAACAAAAAAAAACAGTTATTACAATATCATTCAGGATAGGGACGCACAATATTGGATTTTTTGCCGATATGTTGATACATACAACTCATTTGGCCGACAACCAATACCATTATCAGTATATCCATATATTAGAGAAAATTAAACACCTCTATTCCCCGAATTCTCTGACCTTGTTTTTCTGTATGCGTGTACCCTCGTTTATCTTTATTTTATATGTATTTTCATTCATGTACTTATGTAACACCCTGGTTTAAGACCACGTATTTGTGTTTGCATTGTGTAGTGATACTAGTTCATTGTCTGTTAATACGCATTTATAAAGAATGTTTTCTTTAAAATTTGAAAAGCCCTAAGGAAAATAATAACTCGCAGCCTTTTGTTTTCTAAGTGTGTTGTTTTATGTTGTGGTGGTTTAAGAAAAACTTGTTTTTAATGCAAGAAGAGCTGCAGTGGTCGATATATGTCTGCTCTTTTATTGATTTAGCCACCATGATAAAGGCTTTTTAATACATCCTTCCTTGTTTTCTATTTCTGGAGTCCCTGGGTGTATGCTGTTGTTTCCCGTTCTCTCGAGGTTTTGATCTATGTTTGATTACACAGAGCAGCTAGTCATCTGTGTTAACCAGGTCGTAATGATTCACTGCACAGGCATGCATTGCTCTGAACATCATTCATATCATTTGTGTGCTCAGATCAGTCATTCAGGAAGTTAACATAACATCAGACAAACTGCTGTCATTTGTTTGGACTACATCATGCATGTTGTATAAGTCACAGGTAAAGCTGCTAATGATTAACAAAAGTGCTGTCTCTAAAAGTTTAGTCTTACCATGGATAGTCTGTGTAGTTCCTAAGTCTGTGGTGTGTTGACAGGTCAGAGGTTTGTTGTTTTCTACTGAAATGCACTGGTTTTTAACCTGTTTGGCAGGTGTGAAAACCAACCAAACAGGATAAAAACTTGCTGCTTTCCTCTGTTATTTATCGTTTTAAACTGAAGAGCCTCTCAGGCCTGATGGTGAACAAAATAACCAAATCGAGGACACCATTTTTCACTGATATCAGATATTTTATATACTAAGAAACAGTTGGCGGAATAATTGTCATATTATTTTTACCATAGTGTTTTCCGTCTATGTTTGGCTGCTTTATAATGCTTCTTGTCCTCTCATCAGGCTGTCTGGTGTCGTCCAGGCGGTGACTGATTGACAGATGCCTTCATCATGATGCTGAGCTGCAGCGCCCTGGTCGTCGCCCTCCTGCTGTCCCAGGCCAGAGGCTTCCTGAGCTCTGAGGAAGACAACGTCCCCGAGGAGTGGGTGCTGCTTCATGTGGTTCAGGGCCACATCGGGGCTGGAAACTACAGCTACCTGCGCCTCAACCACGATGGCCGAATCATCCTGCACATGCAAAGCCTCAAGGGGGACGCGGACCTCTACGTGTCGGATAAAACCCTGCGCCCGAGCTTCGACACCTACAAGCTGCAGTCGGCCACCTGTGGCCAGGATGTGGTGGTGGTGCCAGGGGACTTCACAAGGCCTGTGGGCATCGGCATTTACGGCCACCCGTCTCACAAGGAGAGCGAGTTTGAAATGCGGGTGTTTTACGATCAGACGGTTCCTCAGGACCCATTCGATAAGGGCTCATATGATTCAGAAGAAGGACATAAGAAAAAGAAATCCCCTCAGGCAGCAGAGGAGGACTTTCAGGAAGAGGAGTCAATCTTTTGGACAATTCTAATCGGACTTTTGAAGATTATACTTGAGATTTTGTTTTGAAAATGGTGTCCGTCATAGCTGCTGTGACACGGGGAGATTCTTCTTCTTTTTTTTTTCTGGGCTCTGTCAGCGTCGATCCATTGAAGATGATTTTGTTTCATTCTGTAAGAATGAGAAAATGTTGCACCAAACTCCTGTGAGAATCCTGGTATTTTTAACAACTCTTTTCCTTGTGATCAAACATACGTACTTGATTGAAAAACACAGTAAAAATCAGTTTAATATGAGAAGTTGCAAGTTAAAACTGAATTCACAAGTGAAGTCTGATTTAAAGTCTGTATGTTTGGTGATGAGCAAATGAACGTGAGCCTGTCGGGTTTAGCAGATTTTGCTTTGGTGTCCCCATACAGAGACAGACTGAAGCATATTAAAGTGAAACATAGGTACATAGGCCTAAATTTCTGTATTGAACCGCAGTTCAACCAAAAGGGCAAAATGGGAATATTTCTGGAGTCTTAAAGGATAGGTTTGGGTTTTTCAAGTTTTATCTTAAATGTAACACACACGTCGCACGTAAATCGAAAGTCATGGGTGCTGTTATTGTTCCTTCTGTCCATACTGGTGGCGTAGTGAACCTCTCTGATCCTCAAAGTCCTCGTTTAGGGCTCAGCATGCTTCAAATTAACAACGTCTAAAGGCATAAGTGTTAACACCTGTTTCAAAGGTAGGATAAAAAGCCTGTTGTCATAGCTTTGTTTTTGCCTTCCCTCTGATCACGCAGCCTCCCTGACCTCACTTCAAGGACGCTGTCTTTTGTGTGTCTTGATGTGATAAATCTTAGGAGCGAAGATAACGTTGTGCCTTTTTAGACTCTCCATAAAGGCATTAACAATTATAACAATTATAGATCCGATCAATCACATGACGTGACTTAAGTAGCTGTGTGACGAGTGAAAAAATAGATCTTGAGTAGTTTAAATCTTCTATTTTCTCTCCTCTGCACACATGGCCAAAGGAAACGCTCAGTCCCGTTACAGTCAACAGTGATGCAACATGTAAATATCTGGAGACAGTCGGAAAAGTAAAAATGTCAGTTAGTCAGTTCAGATTATTGCCGTCTGTCTTTCATTTTAAGACGAAGAAGGATGTCCCAAGTTTTAACAATCAGAGTGCAGGCTGTGGATCGCTTCACGGCCACTGAGAACAGGAGGAACTCTTTCAGTGTGCTCAAGACATGACGAGAGTGTTGTGTTGAGTTGGACTTAAAATCCAAACCAGTCCTTTAATTTAATCGTAAATGAAGTTCAGCATCAGACAGAGGTCACTGTTGTGGCTGACTCCCACCTCTCGGCCTGTGAATGAATTAAACCGCTTGTCTTAACTCTGCATATCAACAATTGAATTTAAAAAACAACAACTTAGCAATACAGTCATTTTCAACTATTTGGGATAATCATGAGGTTTCCCACAGAACAGGTTTATTTCCCTGGCGACACATTATATCATCTCATGTTATTACTGGATATGCTGGGAGATCTGAAATGTTTGTAACGGTAAAAGGATGATGGCTTTGTGTTCTACGACACTGACGACATTTAATTTATTGGGAGGTCAGTGAAGGTTGAGATGCTGCTGAATGTGCCGTCATGATTCATTGTTTTAATTCAGGATTATTTCCTTAATTTAGACTTCAAATGGGAACATTAAGGTACTGCTACCAACCTGTTAACATTAGTAGCAACTTTTCATTTGGTTTTATCACTTTGTTTTGTTCTTTTTTTGCCTGTTGGACAAACTCCTGATTTAAAAACATCACCTCCTGCGTTCGGAGTTCAGTTATGAGTAAACTTGCTACCACTGAGCAGAAATGTTCAACAGTGCCTTCAAGAGATCGGTCCTCTGCAGGGGGAACAGACGAGCAGTTTTCCTGTTTCCAGAGATCAGGTTTCTAAATAAAGCAGTTGTTTTGCAGACTGTTAAAGTCTTTTGTCTCGTGGATCTTTATTTTGTTCCAATGCATTGTTCTGCTGGGAAACCTTTGGTTCTGGCATTCATGTAGATACCACCTCACCACCTTCCCCATGGCAACAGTGCTCCCCAATGATAAGATAAAATACGTTGACAGATTCTTATAGTTAATTTTAACTGGCAGGATTTCTTTAACCTGCAGTGGTACATGCCGTGCAGTGGCCATACATGTTTAATCAGTTAATCCTTTTCCGTACTTTTCAGCTTATCTTCAGGTGTGATATTGGTCTTTTTTGTAAAGCAAGCTCAGTTTTTCACAAGAAGAAAACGCTCTCAAACGCAGTTGTGTAAAGCTACGTAAGCACTGTACTTGAGCATTTCCATTTTACACCACCTCTGCTTCTGCTCAACCACATCTCAGGGACAAATGTAGTTTTTACTCGACTACATTCATCTGACAACTTTAAGTTTCTGAGAAGATTCATCTTATTAATACAATCATCTATGACGTATTATTACAGATTGAGCAACATAGTCATTAAAATATGCATCACATTTACCACCTGCAACATTAAAGTGATGAACACATCAATGCATCATTAATTTTAATGCATTAATATAATATTCTGAGGTTGAGTTTTGCATAATGACTTTTTGGTATTTTAATGTCAATATGCGTGTAGTTTTACCAAAGTGAGACGTTGAATGCAGGATTTTACTTGTAATATTGCTACTTTTTCTTAAGTAAAAGATTTGAGTACTTTTTCCACCACTGACTACACATGATTTTATAAAATTAAAAACTGGTAAAAATAGAATAAATAAAAATCAGTCATCTGCAAAAAGCTGAAGTTTTATTATTTACAGATTTAAACCCGGGCAGCTCATTTCAATAGAAACAGTCCAAAGAGTCACCTTGAACAGTTGTTCACATATTTATATTAACTGAAAACAGTCTGTGTGTGAGACAGTCCTCTCTTCATCATCATCTTCATCACGAGAGTCTGGGGTTCAGCTCGATGCTGTTGATCCTCAGCACCGTCTGCGGCTGGATGATGATCTTCTTGCGCTGGTACCGGTGTCTCTTCCAGAACTTCATGTGCACTTTGGGCCAGGACTCGGTCTTCTCGATGACGGTGGCCTCGACCCGGACCAGGTCTTTCCCCAGCAGCGGCCTGCCCAGCAGGGTGAAGTCCTCCGCCCCGACCAGCAGCACCTTCTCCAGGCGGATCCGCTCCCCGCACTCCGCCTCGATGTGGTTCTCGATCAGGATCAGGTCCTCGACGGTGACCTTCCACTGGCGGCTGGCGAGGTGCACCACGGCGAACAGGCGGCCGAAGTCCTGCTGCTGGATCCGCTGGTTCACGGTGCTCACCACGGCGGCGTGCCGGCTCCGCTCCTCCTCCTCCGACACAGGGATCACCTGCTCCGGCCACGGTGGACTAGACAGGGAGGTGCGGGGCAGCAGGACCCCGCTCACGGAGCTCTGTGTCCGGACAGCAGCCGGAGGCAGGAGAGGCTGGCTGGGCAACAACCTGCAGCATGTCCTCCACAACCCTGCTCCTCTGCTCAGCGCCATCTTGACAGGAAATGCTTTGAGTCGCACCGCGCATGCGTGACATCTCGGCGTCACCTTACAGTCACCTGACTTGTAGTGCATTCAAAGACCTTCTCTCAGTGCAGGAAAAAATAAACATTTCTTTACTCAAGTCAAAGTTAAATTTAGTGTGAATTTAAACTGTACACAAAATTTTTGAAATAATAAAAGCACAAAAGTTATGTGATATTCTTAAACATTTCCCATTGTATCAGATAACTGAGATAAATTTATATTTCCCCTTGTATGAAGAGTTATTTATTTGAGTTTATTTTATTATTATTTTATTACTCTTTGCCCCATGTTGCTTAATATTACGTTTCCATTCAAAACTTATAGTTAAAAGCACTTCCTTTGTAATCAGTTTTCAATCTTGTATTGTAAGATGTTTTCAATAAAAATCATTAAAAAGACCTGAGTCAAAGTTATATAAGCAGTGAAATACCACAATGAAAACATGCTTAAATATAAATTATATTTGAGTAAAAGTAAACAAGTACTACAAGAGGACAGTGGTGAGAGAAGTACTTGGAAGATCTTTAAGGTAAGTAAAAGTCTAATTGTGCAGAAATGCTCCTTTCACAGTGTTGTATCAGAATATAATGCTATTTTGTACATGTGGAGCCAAATTTAGGTTCTTTGCATATTAGGTTACTGTAGATTAGTAGCATAGTACAGCAGCATGTCATAAAGCAAATGTTTTTATGTAAATGGAGAAGGGTGCTGGAATAAATATAGAATTATTAATGCAACAGGTTGGTTTATATACAAGAGGTGGTTGGATTTGACAGCAAATACAGCATCCATATATTCATATTGACAGTGATGATGTTTGCATGTTAAAAACTGTGTAAACTGAAAATAAATGAAGGAGACAAGTTTTACATTGCACACATTTGCTTCACTGTGAATTTATGCACATCCCCTGCTTGCACGTCTCTGCACTTTATAAGTATGTAAACATTTTTATTTACTATGTTAAAGTTCTTGAGTGTTGCAGCGCTTTGACTTATTAATATTTTCATTGTATGTTTAATATGTGCACTAAAAACCAAAGCTAATCCCTTGTAAGTGACTTGTCGTTAACACTTTTCTGGTTCTGGTGTTTGGTGTTGCAGGTTTATCAACACTGTACGCTGTTAACTAAACTAACTAAGTAAAATAAAGTAGAACTTCCTTAAAAACTGTACTTAGATGCAGCACATGACTTAATGTACTTGGTTAGTCTCCAGCACATTAAAGTACCTACGTTTCGTGTTTGCTTAACAACCCTGGAGTCTGGAAGTGTAATTTACAACAGCACTTTAACGCATTTAACCCCTCCATTTTGTATCGGTCGGCCCGTTTCCGTGTTTTCCCGTGAAGGGACCGATAAAACCGTGTCAGCAGGGAGTATGGCTCTGCTCGTAGGTCAGGAGTGCGGCGGCTAAAGTTTCCCGTAGCTACCTGAAAACTTTCCAAAGTGACTCGCAACCGCTTCGTTTCCTCAAACAAGTGTTGCTGACAGAACAACGCCGGACTGCGCTGACACTGACAGCTCCGTGCTAACAGCTAACTGCGGCTAGCTCCGCCGTGTAACCGCCACTAGCCCAGAGCGAGCTAACGTTAGCCGGCTAACCTGTGAGTGTTTTTCGGTGGCGTTAAGTTACAGCAGCACCCTCCCATCCTAACTTTCTGGGTCAAACACGACGGCACTTTCTATTCATGTTGTTTTGGAGGACGAGTTTATCAAACCTCTTCTTCTTCGAGCCAGGGTAAGTGCATTTACAGGAAGCTAACTTTATACTCCACCTAAGTTTAAGACAGCGCCAGGTATGTTTGTTCCTTCACCTGGGAGCGGCTAAACAACCTGCACAGGCCTATAAATCCTGTTTTTCACTGGTGGAAGAAGTACTCAGGTCATTTACTATTGTGAAAGTACTAAAAACACACTGATAATACTCCACTTTGTGTAAAAGTCCTGCAGTTAAACCTTTAATTAAATCAAAATATTAGCAGTTAAAGTTTGAAAAGTTAAAATACTCGCTGTGCAGTAACACGCTGCCTGTCAGTGTATCTCATGTTTATGGATCAATATTACTGCTGCATTCATGTGTTTGTAGCATTTAGCTGCTTTACATATTTGAGGACGTGCTTTTCTTTTAAAAAGTCCAGTATACTGTTGGGTAGTTTCCTTTACATCGATGTGTGTAAGAGCATCATATGTTTGTAGCGTGGCTGTACTGTGAGAACCACAAATCTCTAGAAAGTCAACCCTGTTTCCAGTTTTGTGACGATGCATTTTCCAGCTGAGTTTGGGTTTAAGAAGCAGGAACAATTTTTTTTCCAGCACATAATCCTTTAGTGTATCAAACATTCAACACATCTGGAAATGCACGGTGAACGAAAGCATTTGTCAGACAGTAAAAGAACAATATTAATCTTAAATAGGCAGTTGAGTAACAAGTTCCTCAAATCTAAATGTAAATGTACGTGGTTACATTCCACCACTGCCTTTGTTGCACAGTTTGCAAGTTATTTCTTGCAGGACAATCCTGAATTTGTCCAACAACATGCATGATTTATGATCTAGTTATTGAATAAATGAATGCTTGCTTTGCTACAAGAGGATATTTTTATAGCAAAACCTGTCCAGGAAGTGGATAAGCACACAAGGCAGGCTATGTAATGGTAATTTGGAGCTGTCATTGCCATGAAAAAGAAGCCTAGAAACACACACAGAGCCACAGGCCTTCAGCTCAGTGTATTTCCTTTACCACAAAAGCATCTAACTTCCTCATACAGTCCCCCTCCTCCCTGGTTGTATTTCCCTGTGCAGCTTCATAATGTTGATGTGGGGAAACTTCTTTCCATCAACTGACTGTTCGGATGAACAGCTTAATGGAGACCAAACATCAGCACTCTTGACCTACTTTAAGGACCTCAATTTACTTTGATCTTGAATGGAAAGGATTAGTCAGATTATAGGGGTCAAAGGTCAGAACGTGTTTGTTTTATCAGTGTATAGCTGTCAGGTTTGCATGCATTTGTATATGGATACATGCAAAAAATAAAAAAAATCAGAATTTAATGTTCAGTATCTTACATGCCCCCCTTTTAGTTTGACATTTTATGTAGTGTTTTCTTAAAATTTTCCAAATCATGTCAAACTTCACGTGCACAAATGCTGAACTGTGGTGGGTATCATTTAAATCTTTCCATTTCCTGTGGCAAGACTGCACTTTCATTTTGGTATCATTAGAACGATGATAAACCTCACTAACTTACTTTTTGGAGTATTTAGTGCACTTTCTAAAAAAAAAAAAAAACCAATCTGTTTTTGTTTTAGCTTACAAAACATCCAAACTTTCAAGTCTGGCAATGTTGTCCTGAAACTTAAAGCCATAAATTTGCCCCAAAAAATATACAGCTTTCAGTTCTCAACCATTTTTGATTCTTGCCGTCACAGACACATTTTGGGCAATAAGGGCTAATTTCTGGTTAACGTATCCGCATTTCTGCAGTGTTCCACTTTGGCCTGCATGACGTAAATGTCATTTTTCATCGATGTCTACAGGGATCCATACGGACGCTTATGTGGACTAGAGTCCTCAATGGGCCAAAAACACTACGAACGCAAGTTGAATCCCGAACTGAGCCTGTCCGAAATTATTACATAAAATACTGAGCCTGAGCCCAACCAAGCCTGAGACACCCAAAAACCACTAGTCAGCTTCTAATACCCCAGACACAATGGCTGTGTTGCAGCGCATGTCATATGTGTCTCCAGCTGAAAATGGACCAGCTTAGTGGATCACCATCTCCACATTGTATTCCCCCAGCTGCTGGAAGAGTGCTCAATTTTTTATATTTTAAATATATATATATATATTTAAAAAAATAAAAAAAAGGCCCAACCTAACCCAGACAATCACCGCGCATGATTGCCCATTTTATGTGACTTCGCAGACTGTAAATGATAAATCTTTTGATAGTGGCTGGTAAAATTTTGAACATTCACTGGCTGTTGGCTGGTTGACAAAAAAAGTTAATTTTGCACCCTGCTCACAATTGCAATTCATACCAAATTATTGCAGTTCAGTTGTGCAAAATACCTTCAGTCATGGAAATGTAATGGAATTTCACAATCACATTTTCAGGCCTGGAAAAGTCATGGAATTAGTCAAAGTCATTGAACGGAAAAGGCACAGGATTTTGTTGTGTGTAGTGAATTTGTTACAATAATCTTCCATGTAATGTAACTGCAAATTAATTTTCTGTAGCTGTTGATGTAAAGTTGCTCTAATATGCATCAATGTGTGACAATGTTTTGTTTGCCATCATCATGCACATTTCGTCATTTTCGCCTGTCTCTCCTCTCCTGTACGGCAGGTAACTGAAATTATGCTTGAATAGGGTTCAAATTTGATATGTTAGAAAAACACTGGGCAAGAAGAAAAACTTTATTATAGGTCCGCGAAGAGTTATGGAAAAAAATTGAAAATTGACTTTTAATCTCAGGCCTAACATTTCCATTTTATTTTACCTTGTGCAAGTCGCTAACTCGCTGTTTTTCAACAGTTTGAACTTAAGATGAAGCCGATTAATCAATAAGTTTAGCAGAAAATTAATGCCAATTATGATCAATCAGTTAATCATTTTGGGTTGTTTTTAAGCAAAAAATATATACAGTTCACATGTTGCAACTTCTCTAAGTTAAAGTTGGTCAAACACATCAAACACTGGGGACTTTAGACGGGCATTTTTACCACTTTTTAGATGAATCAGTTCCCAGAAAACTGTTAAAAAAAGGTGTTAACATGCCTCACTGAAAGTCATTTCAAAGAAGTCCTCTTGACATGCTGCCTGGTTACAGCAGCTCTCCACCACATGTAAACTTTTGAGAACATTGACCTCCATCAAACTCTCTTTGACACCATGATTAGCTCACAGAAGTAACATCTGAAGATTTTACTCTTAAAAGTTAGTAAAGGAGAGAAGACGAGCCTAACACAAACCCAACTTTTAGTGTCCTGTATCTAGAGACTTTCATTTTGTTCCTTTTCATCCCTCTAAGCAATAATTCTTACATCTGTTAACGTTTTTGTTAAATACTTGTGTCAGCAGGCCTGTTTTATGTTTGGCATCAGCTGTAATTCAGTGAAGATATTCCAAAAATAGAAAGTAATGTCTCTGCAAGAAGCCATTATTTTTAGTATCCATTAATCTATCTAGTCTGTAAGATGACGCTGTGATGGAAAAATCCCATCAGATGTTACCAGAATCCAAACTGATGTCTTTATAGTTGTTTATGTTGTAAATCAAACTGTGTTTAATATACATTGATATCAAACAGAGATAAACCTTTAATAGTCTTTGCACTACTTGAGCAAGTTTTTGGTATTTTTACCTAATAAATGACTGAGAAGATAAATAGAATAGCAGGATTGTCTTTGATTACATTTCTGCTGATGGATTAGGCAATTAATCAACTAATTGCTGCAGAAGCAGAGTGATTAAAAACCAGAATAGATACCATAAGTTTGTTTTTTGTTTCTACTGTTTTGACTCTAAAAGTAACACATGGTTGTATCTGTCAAATTGATGTTTATGCATCTCAATTTACAACAGAATGGCGCTGTTGTGTTAAGTGTGTTTGTAGTAGATGGAAAATTATTGTGATTATTAGTGGATTAATAACAGGTTTCATGCACTGAAACTAGTAGTTCCTCGTGGCTTCAGTCTGTGAACACTCAGCAGTTCTCGAAACGTTCATTTTTCCTCCCAGAGGAGAGGTAACCCCCCACTCTCAGTTTCTGTCTCTGTGCCTCTCTGTTTAAACCGCGTCACTGACTGACTGGCGAGCTTGCTTGGTGAGATTCCTTTGGTTTCCCTCGGTGAAAACCTGCCCTAACGCTCAACCAGGCTGCCTGAGGAATGGAGCAGCAGCAGCAGTGGAGGATGAGGGTGCGGGTGGGGTGAGGAGCCAACGCTGCCTGCGTAAGCCAACAATGGGCCCAGACAGCTAACTGGTTTGGGGAGATCCAGTGACCTCAGTCATTGTGTTGACACATTTAAAGCAGCCTCAGGTGTGCGTATAGTATAGGTACGTGTAACACGGACAAGCTTATGTTTAAGTAGGTTTTTTTGTTGCTGTTTTTGAGTAACTCAGCAACATGTCTGTTGGAGTCATATAAGGAACAACTTTTTACAGAAATGAAAATGAGAGAAACAGCTTCGTCATATAGTAGCACTCTGGGTGTAACTGTGTGCTTTTGTTTTGGTTATTAATTGTGGAAATAGTTACGATCATTGTAGGGATGCACTGATAGTGAAATAGCTCATAGCTGATACTGATGTTGATGTTGTTGTTGTTGTTTATACCCCCTTTTATTCCAGGGAAACAAAGAAATCTTCATTACACTAACTTTGAATGAGCACAAATTCAATCATACAAATTTATGAAACGACCTTTAAAATAACCTTCTTTCACATTGAGAAAAAATAACTGCTTCAAAAGTCTATATACTGTATATATCATAATTCCCTAAATAATATGTATTTTATATTGCTGTGAAAATAAAAACGATCTCTGTTCGTCCCAAACACATATTCAATTGTTCCTGGGACACCATTAGTTTGAGTCCTGCTTTTTAGCCTACGTAAAGTTTATGTAAAACAACAAAAAAAACATCAGCCACTGCCATCAGTGAATGTCATCTTCTTCATCAATAGGTTGGTGAGTATCAGCTAATACCGATGTGCATCCATAGATCATTGATCACTGAAGGGTACAAAAAACATAGCCGGGTTTCTTTCAAAATTAGATTTTTTTTTTGTACCAAACTCCCTCTTTTTGTTATTAGGGCCGTCCCAAATATCAGTTTTTGGGCTTTGAAGCTTCACTGAGAATTTCCGTGATTAATCAGAGCTTCGAATCAGTTTTCAGTTGATACAGCTACCTGTTGGCACGCAGGTTGTAGTAACACTAGCCATAAATAAAAGCTAGAAAAAGAGTTTTAGGGTGATTTTTTTTTTCAAGCTCGTAGATTTGTAATTTACCAGTTTCCTATGGCTGATCTGTCACTCAACTCTTTGGGGTTACCTTCTCAAATTTTGAGAAATCGAAATGTTGCTTGACTTCAAACCTTTGCTTTAATGACAGCACACCTTTATTGTGTTTTAATATCTCTATTGACAGTCAATAGTTGTCTTCTTAACCGTCTTGGCAGGCTTGTTTTCTGAAAACTCTGTTTCCTCTGCTCAGGTCAATTTTTTTACAGCCTAATATCACAAAACTCTAATTTGCCTCAAGGGGCTTTACAATCTGTACAGCATCTGACACTCTCTGTCCGTCCCTCAATTCAGATCAGGAAAATTCCCCTTTAAAAACCTTTTTAAGGGAAAAAGTGTGAGAAACCTCTTGAAGAGTGACAGAGGAGGGATCCCTCTTCCAGGATGGACAGACAGGAAATAGATGTTGTGTGTACTGAAAAGACCAACATAGTAAAATTACAGTACAATCAGGATAGAAATTCAGTATGCGAGACCTGCGTTTTCAGACTCATCCACTCAGAAAAGCCTTTCTGAAAAGCTCTGCCAATGCAAAGCACAAACCCCACCTACATACACTCCATCCAGGCAGCAATCACACCAAAGTCAGTAAGTCATCTTTTTGGGTTCATGAATTTCTGCACCAAATTTCACAGCAATACATCAAGAAGTCTCGCTGCCAGTGTGGCTACAAACGGGTTTAAAGCGCCTTTCATTTCTCTCATCGCTTGCTGTTGAAATGCTCATCTTCTCTCCATACTTCCCATGTTCCCAGGAGCTGCTTCAGCAACTGCTTCCTTCTCCCAAGAATTTCCTTTCTTGAGAGCACAAACATTTGTTTCCACTGTGAAGCAGCAGAATGAAACGTGTTGGCATCCGTCCTCGTCATCTTGCTTTCTCTTTAACGTAGTGTTCATGTGAGCAGATGCAACTGCAGCTAATCCCGGTGACCTCATGTTCTGTTTTACCTGTTCAGGGCTCGCCCTACAGATAGGTGGAGTGAGTTTATTCACTGTAAGCCTCATGATGACTTTGTGAAAATGAATACGACACATATGAGATTTATTTAGGAATGTCTAACGTCAAGACAGAGGATTGTGTTATTCGTGGTGGTAACTGCAGAGTGATCTTTTTTGTGTCACACTTAATGAACTATTCTGACATCTCCTACAGTTGTCTGTCAGATCTTTTTCTCTCCTCTGAGTCATGTTTCATATATTCCTGCCACAAATCATGTGAATCACCCTGGGCACCGTGACAGCCAGTCTAACAGACAGAGGGATAGACTTGTATTGTGTGTGTCTTGCCACAGAAAGCACTTTAATATTATGCTCTACACAATAAAGCACTTTCACTCTGCACTTTCACTGCCTCTGTAATACAGTGGCTTGTGTCCTTTAGTCCTTGTTATTGGAGACAGTAATGAAGTCGTTCACTACAGCAGACTGAGCCCTCCTCTGGATAAAAAAACAACCCAAACAAGGTTTGGCTGGTTACATTCAAAGGTAGTGAATAGAGGCACCGCTGACCAGCAAGGGAAATTGTTGACTTAAATTTTGCAAAGCTTATCGTGTGATTAAGTACAATTTTGTGCCTACGTTTCCTGGTGATGTGCTGTTTTTGACATCAGAAGGTTTGTGTCTCTTTCCTGCTTTTTTGTGTCTCTGCTCACACCTCTGTTGACTTTTGTGCAGCACAGCTCAGTCGGACAGTTGTCGTTCGTCAGGTTTCCATCCAAATGCAGCACAAATTTGAACCAAATCCTCTGAAAAATCGTCAGAAGTAAATGCAAAATTATGTGTGTCTCCATCCTCTACTGTTGTGCAGATATTGGGAGTTGATTCATTGAGCTAAACAGTAGGTGTTCGTGTACGTCACAGTAAATTCTTAAAGCTGGTTTTCATTGCACTTCTCACATTTTGCTTTTAGGCTACCCATGCCAGTGTCACCAAGCTGCAGCTGTGGAGAAACACTTTAGAAGTATTTTCCCCAAACCAAAGATGTTCCCTGTGGGGACGACATTTCACACTGTGGGCATTTTTCCAAGCAGTTGTTTTATTATTGGAACAGCTCTACATGAAATATTTTAAGTTTGCAGTTTTCATTTTATCGTGGAAAAAAAAAACGTTATAATTCATCTCCAACTTCTTCACTAGTGACAGACTTTTTCCACCTGACTTCCAAAGCAGAGCAGCCATCCAGTTATCAGTGTTTCAGTATTTGAATCCTCATTTGAACGGCCATTTTTCACATGAAACACGTCTTTTGTTTTTCAGGAGTCAGCGCGTGTCGTCGTGCCACCTGAGACGGTGAAGTCACCGGTACTTACCCCCGCCACACAGAGAGGTGCCAACAGAGGGACAGGATGCCGATTCCTCCCCCTCCCCCTCCTCCCCCAGGACCCCCGCCTCCCCCCACGTTCAGTCAGGTCAGTGACTGGACTGAACGCACACAGCACGTCACACTATACGGATATTTATGAAAATCCCAAAACATTTCTAACATTATGCAAAATATGTTTCTTGGATTACTAATTTAAAATCTAGTGCTGCGCTGTGACACTTGTATCACATGATACACATGGACGTATGCAGCTAGTTGGTGCCGGGAAAGTCTAGTTAGCGAGTAAAGTTAGTAAACATTAGCAGTTTGCTTATCTGCAAATTACTGGGAAGTGTATGTTTAGTAATGTATGGATTTCGAAAGACATACATGACTTGAGAGGCAGACCCGAGCTGCGCTGCATGTAGGTTCTGCACCACAACGTTTGACATGGCAACACAGGGGAAGCAGCTCTGGTCAGCCATGCTAAAAGGAAAAAGCATCAAGACAACAGCTCAGCAGACTGCCAGTGTTCGCGGATGTTTCACGTCTGTTGCAGTCAGGCCAGATAATTGTACAGCTTCTTCTACTGCTTAAATAAAGTCATGGAAATGGGGTAAAATATTATGAAAAGATTTTGAAAATAAAATTTTAAAAAATGCGTGGGAAGCCTGTAATATGCACCATTTCTGTACTAGAGGTGAGAATCTTTAGGCACCTCATGATTTGATTCAGAGAGCTATGATGCAATTATTAAAAAATTAAGCCAGGTCGTAATGTATCCATCTATGGTTACTCACACTCAGCCAACTTCACCAATACTCAAGAAATAGCCGAGCTTAGAATGTAAACATGACGCCTAGATTTAAGTCTGTTACCTTTCACCATCCAGTTGATTCAGCTGTAAGGAACCTACCAGTCTTAGGATGGTTTCACACCTGCCCTGTTTGGTTAGTTTCAATCAAACTCAAGTTCGTTTGCCCCCTCAGTGCAGTTCGTTTGGGCAGGTGTGAACACAGCGATCAGGTGTGCACCAAAACAGCCAGACAGAGACCTTCTTGGTCTAGTTACAAATGAACTCTGTCGCATTTATCTTGGAAGTGTACTCTACTTAAGTGTTTTGTTTACTTCCAGGAAATTCTGACCAATCAAGAGCAGCTTTCTCGTGCAAGGCATTTTATCTGGTCCACTTGTAAATGCTGCTGTGACAACACGAACCAGCTCTAGGCAGTTATACAAATTTGAAACAAAATCAGTCCCTGATTCGGAAACTCTGGGTCTGAGAGCACCCTTACAAAATTGTTGCAGGCGATCATAATGTCGGGAATTAAGTTTTAGATTTCTGATGAATGACTCTTCTGCATTGACACATAAATTTTCCTGCATCCCTAGTTGGTACATCGACCTCTGATTTGCATGTGACAAATAAAGAACATAAAGGACTTTAACTTAATCCTGACCTGCACTCATGCTACTTCAAACTTTAAAGTCATAATGGTAGTTTAGCCAGTTCTTTGTGTTTCCTTTTATCCCGTCATACTTCTTCAGCATCTGCAGAATATTACAGGTGAGCATGTTCCTCCTCTTTGACTCAGTCTTGAAGAAGAAGACTTTATTATAATAATGATGGTAAATTAGTTTTGGCTAGCTTGGTCTAAGGAGTATTAACACACTGTAGAAGAAGCACTTCAACAGGACTGTAAGGGGACAGTAGTTTGGTTTGTTTAGCCAATAGGAGAAGTTTAATATTTGCTCGAAGAGATCTGTAGTAAAGTTACTTGAAGGATAAAAATAAGAAACTTACAATCTAGGCTGATGATTATCTTCCCCTGTTTGTGTTCTTACCTGGCATGAACATCAAATAAAGGTTAATTATACCAAATAAACAGTTTCTGGGACTTGAGTCAAAATCTCCAAGAAAGCAGGATGTCAAGTAACCAAACTGTCCAGTAAAGCAGCTCCTGAGTCATGTGACGTTTGTTTACGAGCTGTGGCTCCATTTTAAAATGTGCAGGTGAACCCAAACAAACGGTTCCGACCAGAGGAACTGGGGGTGTGATTGCACTTGTGAACTTCCTCCACAGGCGAACACGACTCCTCCTAAACTGAGGCTCATCCGAGGCTAAAGGCAGAGGAGCGCTGCTGTCGGACATCTGCAAAGGCACCAGACTAAAGAAAGTCACTGCAATCAATGACCGGAGTGGCCCGATTATAGAAAGTGAGTCACTGCAAGTTCATTTCACACACACATGCACAAACACAAACTGATGTGATGTTTGACTATTTGCATGGAAAGGAGGAGCGATCATAACGATATAAGTAGAAACTTTTATTTATACTGAACTTTGCAAAACAAAGCTACAAAGCGCTTTACATGATTGAGCCAGGTTTCAAATATTTCAGGCCTGCAATGATGCGCTTTGAATGTGTGAATATTTTGGATTCTAATGATGAAATACAATAATCCAACCGAGATGAGAATAAAGCGTAAAAGACCCTCTTGACATTGAGTCGACAGAGAATAGACCTTAGTTTTTGAGAAGCTTCTCAGCTGATAAAACATCACTGAATGACTCATTTATCACTCTATTACTGTATTACACCCACGTTTGAGAACAGGGAGCCGAAATGTTTTGGTAAAGTTGGGATATTTGAGGATCAAAAGTATGATTTCAGATTGTGTTTTCATTTGGCTGCACTTTGGTTCTGACAGACAAGATAATGACTAATACAATGAGACACAAATTAAATATGCATGTCGTGTATGAAAAAGGAGCTATAGTCTTTGTGTGTTTGTCTAATTAACTAATTGGACACACTACTTTTCAAGCTATGTGTTGACACGTTTCTGACTTGATAAAGTTTTTAGCTCAAATTGTAGCTGATAAAAGGGGCTGATTTAAAAAAAATGTTGTAGCTCCTCTCTGCACACTTGTTACTGCTCCATCCACCATAATGTTAAATATCTCCAACTATCTTTTAAATATTTGAATATTAAAATGTATTTCTATTTCTGCTTTCAAATTTGTTTATATTGACGTGGCTCTCGTCTGTTCACCAGAATCAGGAGGCGGTGGTGGAGGTGGAGGAGGCGGAGGAGGTGGTGGAGGTGGTGGAGGTGGTGGAGGTTTTGGAGGCGGAGGGCCAATGGGAATGGGAGGCCTTTTCCAAGGAGGTGTGCCAAAATTACGCCCAGTTGGAGGTAAAAAAAAACATTATGTCTGATGAGATTATTCCTATTTGAAAGTGTTTTCTGATGTTTTCTGTAAAACCTTCACCATCTTGGTCACAGTGCTCTTATCATTTGTGTAAATAAATAAATCAACGTCCACCTCCGAAGGGAGTGGGCTAACATATCCGCTCGTCAGTAGTTTAATCAGAGACAACAGTCTGCCTGCACAAACACCAGATAAACTGATAAAGGAGAAGAAAACTCTCTCTACATTTCCCAGCAGTCTGCTCCTCCACGATCATTTTGTGGTTACAGAAATAAACAATTCACACAGAACGTTTTAAAGACCACAAGCCATGGAAGTCCACAGTGTATGAATCAGCAGAGAATATCTGGACGTGAACATGGTTATTTTAGGCTTAATGGACCTTTCTCCCACTTATCTCTGATGGAGCAGACGTAGTTGTGGTCAGAGCTGAACCAGCGAGGAGCGAGGGATATGAATTATGAATGAACCGATGCTTATTTTAGAGATATCAAATATTTACAGTTAGACAGAGCCGCTGTGACCTGTGACCTCCTTACTACAGCGGAAAGAAGGAATTGATGATGAAGTAAAACATAGAATATTGATTCTGTGATTTTAAAATTATTTTTATGAGTCAGTTATTGTGGGTGTAGAATTCAGAAATCAGAAGTAGAAGCCATACTTTTAATTATAGCAGTATATTTAGATCATTATGGGCTGTTTTCCAGATCACTGATAATCGATCAGTTTTATGGAAATGTAGAGTTTTTATATGATTTTTGCAGTAATATGCAGAAATATATTGATTTGTCAGGCATTTAATATGTTGCATTATACAAGAACAAACACATTGTTGTCTGGTTATGAATTTATTTTTGCATTTATTTGACTTTTAAAAAGTAGTATATCAAAACATTTATTGATAATTGCAAGATAATTAATTGTTTTAGCTCTTACAAGCCCTGCATCAGTCAATTAATCAAATAGTCAATTGACAGAATAACAATCTTTTTTGATAATTGATTAATCATTTAAGTCATTTACCGAAAATAAATATGCCCCAAGTTCTCTTGCTCCAGCTTGTTATGGTGTGTTTACACTAAACGCGAAGCAAATTTTTGTGTTGTGTTGGTCGTGCTTATACGGCTGTTGGTGTTTTTTTGATAAATACTCGCTATTAACAGCTGTGCTAATGGTAATGCTAATTAGATTAGGAAGGTAGCTAACAGCTAACTCAATTTGCAGTAAAGTTTAATCGATAGCTGGAATCAGGTTACGTGAACACAGCAGCTGAGCGTGAATCAGCAACACTTGATATTATTTTACATATTGTCACTGCAAGACACACTGCTTCACTGTGTCTGTTGTTTACTTTCCACAGTTAAACAATCTAAAATTAACCACAGCATTTTGCTATGGGGCGGCAGTAGCTCAGTCCATAGGGACTTGGGTTGGGAACTGGAGACTGGTGGCTGGAGAGGTGCCAGTTCACCTCCTGGGCACTGCCGAGGTGCCCTTAAGCAAGGCACCGAAGCCCCCCAACCGCTCGGGGCCCCCTCACTCTGACATCTCTCCACTTTGTGCATGTATAGGTCCTGTTTGTGCATGTGTGTGTCTTTCGGAATTGACAAGCAAAAGTGAAAACATTGAATTTCCCCTCAGGGGGATTAATAAAGTAAATAAACTTAAACTTAAGAAGAAAAATCAACAAAACTGCTTACACAAGTCACAAATACACACTTGCAGAACTTACCGTGTAGTCCTGAGGCTTCCTTAACTTCTCTGAGCTCTCTCCTTGTATGTTCTGTCTGTGTGCAGGACTGATGTTGAGTGGTAGAGCTCCACGTCCACATGCACAGTGTTTGTCTTCCATTTCTGATTCTCAGTAATATCAGAAGAATCTTAACTAGAATCTAAACTAGATTCTAACGCTGATAAGCCAGTGTTTCCTATAGAATTATAATTTTTATTTTTTTCGCTTGCCCCTTTCTAAATTTGAAAGGTTTTGCAGGTCCATGAACTCTTCTTTTTTTTTCCTCCAGCAGCAGTTTGTGGAGTTTTGAGTTGTGAATTCATCAGTCGATTCATTCAGAGCTGATCACATCAGATCAATGGATGAGATGAGTGCAAGCAAACTTTTAGACCCAGTGCACTGAAGGTCAAGGTCCACAGTCACTGCACCTGCTGTTCTGCAGCTACATCTGTGGAGAAATAATAACAGAACAGCTCTCCTAATGAATGGTCTGGCTCCAAAAATAGACAAAACATGGCGGCAGACGTTTTAATTGTGGCAGCCCACTACAAATAAATTAATGTGTAGGAAACCCTGTAGGCTTTCGCGACACGTCACAAATTTCTCGCTTAAGTTGAAAAATTTCAGCTCACGCAATGATACAAAGAGCATGAATTGTGTATATTTCGTGTCATTTACATCACATAATTTGTGTCGCATTGCCCGCCGCCAATTTGTGTCTATTTGTGTCTTTGCTTTGACTTTGTATAGAATCTCACTGGGCAAAATGCTTGTCTCCCGTTCGGTTTAAACACACCGTTAAATGTGGGAGTCTGCGCTTTTCCTTTGTGGTATGTGATTGTTAAAGGGAATATTTTGGGGTTTGGGCTGCTGGTTAAAGACGTCACCCTCATCTTAAGGAAATTTTGATTGGTTCATTTTCACCTTTCTCTATCATTTTATGGAACAAACAATTAATTGATTAAGCAATAAAATAATCAGCAGATTAATTGATAATGAAAATAATGATAAGTTGCAGTCATGAATCATTTTGCTTCCTCCTGGTGAGCATTGTTTTTACCTGTAAGTGTGTCTGACATGTTTTCTGTTCCTGCTGTGAAGTCCCTAAACACCATCTCTCTGTCCTTAGATGGTTCAGCGGGAGGTTCGGTGGGGAGATCAGCCCTGCGGCCCCCAGGGGCCCGGCCTTCAGCCCCTCGCCCCCCCACAGGTCGCTCCTCCTCACCCTCCCCAGCCAACAAGCCCTCTCCACCAGAGCACCAGCGCGGCCACCGGCCCTCGCTCCCAGACATCTCCCGCCCCTCCAGTGGCAGCAGCAGCTCCTCCTCAGGAAGCGGGATGAAGCACAGCACGTCTGCACCGCCTCCTCCACCACCATTCAACAGAGGAAGCCGCGGCAACGCTCCGCCTACCCCCAATCAGAAATCAAATTCTTCATCTTCCTCATCCTCCTCTCACAGCAGAGAGAAGCCCCTGCCACCGACACCCAACAGAGGCCCCACCCCTCCCAGCTCTGGGAAGCAGCCTCCGTCTTCCAGCAGGCCACCAACAGGTGGCTCCTCAGCTCCTCCACCTCCTCCACCGTACAGACCACACACAGGCGGCATCTCCAATGGGCCGTCCCACGTAGATGGCGGCGGAGCTCCGGAGCTGCCACAGAGGCACAACTCCCTGCACAAAAAACACACATCAGGAGGCGGCAGCCAAGGACGCAGTCACGCTCCTCCACCTCCTCCCTCATCGTCTCCATCTCCCCAGCAGGGCGGCAGACCACCACCACCCGCCAGAGAGCCACCTGGACGCAGATCAGGTAAAACCACCTGCATTGAAATCACACTCAACTGTCAGTATTCACGTCTTGTACAGGTCAAAGGTCACAACTCGCACTGCAGCTGCACCTGTGTCCATCAGTGCCAATAAAACATAAACCATTCGAGATCATTAGACGGTTTGTCTGCAGATTTTAAAGTGATGAAGTGACATTTTTCATATACTATAAAAGGCAGTTTTAAAGGAAAAGTCAGTCTACAAACACAATTCTGCTGCACAAAATCAAATGATGTGCCTCATTTTACTGGGCCCGTCTTTTTGTATTTTGTTGTTAGACTAGATACTGATTTATTTCCAGTAGGGATGTCCCAATCTGATCTCAAAGATTGGAATCAGGGTCTATCAAGACTTTTTTTTAACTGATCTGAAACAAGTTTATTGAGCTCTACAGAGGAATCAGTCCTTTTAAACGTGAGCTGTCACAGTTGTTTTTACTCAAGAAACTTTCATTCGGAGACTCGCGGAGTGCAGCCATCTTGAACTCTGCTCTTCTTTTCTCTTCTATTCAACTGAGCTCTTGTGTGTGTCTAAGAGCAGAGGCTGAGCCCTGCCCGCGGCAAAACGCAACATGCCATCACCGACAGCAAAAATGCAGTATGAGACTGTTTATTTAAGTTTTTTACCAAAAATTATGAGCACTTGTTTCATTTCAGCTTTGATTTCAGGTAACTCGGGCAAAGGCTGCACCGAAGCAACAAACACTGGAGAATAGTTCCCTCTCTTAAGGGACAGAGGTGTTCCCTCGAGACAGCGATAAGGCCAAAAAGATCAGAGGGAGAATTTTTTATTTTAGCTCGGATGCTGGTGTTTTTTATTAATGCCTTGCAGAGCTTTTCAGTTGTCAAGCATTTACATTTGATTTATTTTAATAACTTAAATATAGTTGAAGTGTGCACTGTGCAGCTGTATTATCTAAGAAAATAGAAGTATTAGGTCAGGACTCGGTATCAGCAGATACTCTATTAAATGACTCAGATCTGGACAGGACATCCCTAATTTCCAATATCCAGATCGACCTGGCGGTAACTGAGACCTAAATGAGGTCCAAATTATCACCAGAATAATAAGGTCAGACTGGAGAAGATTGTATCTTTGAGAGAAAGTTCAGTGACTTAGAGTTGCACCTATTTTCATTATTAATTTCCAGCTGTCTCTCATAAAAAAAGCACAACAAATTATTTAAAAATGTAATTTCGTGTTGACTGACTACTTAGTCATTTGACTGATCATTTCAGCACTGATGGTGTTTCACTGTACATATACGTGTTAAGGATGTCACTGTGTTCAGAATTTGAACCATCTCAGGGATGAAGCCAACATCTCAGCTGGAGGAATGTTCATCCAGAGGCCAAAGCAAGTTTAGACTCGTTATCTCTGATCCTTTATTGTGCAACACAGCCTTAAAGCAGAAAACATTTCCTCCACATGATCACACCTACTGCAGATCAGTCCTGAAAGTGGAGCAGAGGGCAGAGACATGATGTGTTTGGCTCTACTTAACATATAAACGCCCCTTTTCTGAAGCCAGGTGTCTGCACAGATACTCAGCGTACTGTAGTTTAATATTTCCTATTATATCCACAGCTGCCTGTGTGTTTGGGGACTTTTTTCCACATTGGATGGACCAGAGTGAAATTCAGTGAATATGTTTTGGCTTAATTGGGTAGCTGTTATGTGGATATTTTCACATATTAGATGCCTCCTTTTTGTTCAAGTGTGTCAGCCCAGAGGTAGCTTTATGTGTGTGTTGATGTATAAGGTGATATTTAAGGATTTAAGACGCTGTCACCTACAAAACATCTTAGTTTTATAGAATTAATCCTTTTATATCTTACCAAAATTAACAGATAAACTCTCAGGTGATTTTGCATCCTCCCCTGGGCAGATTTACAACTCACTGGAAAACATATATTCATAATTTAATGTCAGAGTGAACACACAAAACAGGAAGGCACTTGTTAGCTGCAGATCTGTGTTGTGATTGGACGGCAGAGCGATTCGCCATGAGGCATCCTGGTTTCTCTGCATTCCTGAAGCCCTGTGGAATATTCCAGCATTCCTCTTTACTTTTACTCTCTCTGCTGCTTTTCCCCGACTTAAATATTAAGACGCCTTCTGTTTTCTGTCATCGTCCCTGTTCACGTGCTCCTTGTTGTGCTGTTCTTTTTTTAATTTTTGCACAGGCTGCAGGGTCTCAACTGGAAATAATGTCTCAAGCCACAATTTATAACTTCCAGTCAGCAGTTACCGGTCCATATAAAATGTAACTGGTCATTGTTGATGTTTTGCTTTATTGCTGTTTGAAGTGTCACAATGTGACGCTTTGTCACTGACATCTGTTGTGTCATGATATAAAACAACAAATCACAGTTTCACATTTTTACAAGGTTCATTGTTAGTGTGCCATGACAAGCACTGTGAAGCACCTTCATGCTACATATGTTCAACATACAATATATACAAATATGTGGACTAGAATAAAATAAAATAAAATGATATATACACTTACTTATATACAAATCCTTATATGCATGTATACCCAGAGTGACTTTGGTCTTTATTGGGAATTAGGGTCGTGTAAAAGGTAAATTAATAGTAACAATAGTGCAGACCTTTCTGAACATGATGTGACGTCAGATCATCTTCAGTATGACATTCGTGGCAAGATGTCATGATGCTGTACTGTACATTGCACATCATGCTTCATGGCTACAGTTACAGGGTAACAACTACTCTTCTCACCTAGAGAGTGACCTCTAACACGTCATCCTGACCATTTGTGTGTGTATGTTGTCCACACAGCTCCCCAGGTGCCCTCATCCGGGTCTCGTAACGGCGGTCGGGACGCCCCTCCTCCCCCACCCCCATACCGCGTCCACAGCTCTGCGGCCTCAGAGCCCCACAGCCGAGTGGGTAAACCACCTCCACCTCCCTCCTCTTCCTCCTCCGTCTCATCCTCCTCCTCCCGAACCCCGGCTGGACCCCCTCCACCGCCCCCGCCCATCCGGAACGGCCACTCCTCCATTTCCTCCTCCAAGTCCATCATAGGTGAGTCAGGTGCCATCACACTCCACTTCCCTATTCATGATGTCACCATCGACAGCTGCTGAAAGATCTGTGTGTTTACTTTCTGGCAGACAGACAGCAGTCCCTTGCTTTTAGGACATGGTGTTAGACCTGTGGACCCCAGGCTATTTTTTTATTTTATTTTTTACTCTAGAAAGCTCCTCCTGAACCTCAGAGGACATTATACAGCTGTTTTCTCTCTGTGTCGTAGTCCTGAACTGAACTTTAAGTGTAAAATCATTGTAGTGATGCTTTCATACAACCAGACTTTTTTCCACCCTGGAGCACTTTGCACGTGCCACGACTAAAAAATCTGGCAGAACGAGATTTCAGATGTGAAGAGACGAAGGGAAAATAAAACAACCCTCTTTAAATTAAGGGTTTGGACCGGCTGCTGTTTTCAGCATGAAGTGAGACGCTGCGACTCCTACAAACCACTCTGTTGTCTTTTTAAATCTACCAGTAATTCTTACCTAGTATCTCTTACTCTCTTATCTTTGTAGTATTATTCTCCTATATCCTTCAGCTGTGTGTTTCATCATCAGTCAGAGTAGCTGTTAACATGGGTTGTGTTTCTGATCTGGATGTAATGGAGGTGACGGTGGTGACTGAGCATCGATAGTCAAATATTCCACTGCAGCCATGCAAACGAGCCCTTTTAGTGTTTCCTGTTGAACAAATCAGGAAGGGAATGGTTCCTAGATTACTGTCTGAGGTTCATGTACACACAGAAAACACACTAATACAAGGCTGATGCAATATTAAGATAGTGATGTGTTGTTTGTTTCTATTTCAACACACTGAATGTTAGTGAAAGCAACTTTTTGTGATGTTAAATTGCCGATTTTCAGCTTTAAATATATTTAAGGTTGCTCACCCTCACACAGTGTACAGTGTGGGACTTGTGCCCCAACTTTTTGGACAGTATGGCCGCATAATAATGTGATAGACAGACATGGTAGCCCTGAACAGTCAATCACCTGACTAAGGCCCTGATCTTGCAGAAAGTGTTTAAGAAGCTGGAGGCGCCTTTTTGTAATTGTTTTTAATGAGAATGAAGCTTTTTGCTCGCGTTTTTTATGCTGTGATGCACCTTGCCTTTCTGCGGTCTTAGTCGCCTGGCATTTTTGCTGGAGCGCTCTGAATTCAAACTTGAAAAATTCCACTCAAAGGGGAAAAACTTTGGAGGAGAAAAGAGGAGGAGGAGAGTTGCTGGATACCCAGAGCTATACAGCCCGACGATAGACAGCAGGTTGTCAAACTGCCCCTGAGTCGTCCTAAAATATATCTGGAAATGTCCATGATGGAGGAGAAGCTCCTGGACCAGCTGGTGGTTCTTCCCATGATCCAGCCTCTTTTTAGGGTCTCATGTACCCACACAGATCTCTGTTTATCTGCTGACAGCCTCTCACCCTCAACCAGAGCTACAGACACACCCTCTGCCTCAACATGGCAGCAACTACACACTGATTACTGACAAATAACAGTAATCAGTAATTTAGGAACTTAGAATTGCAACAAAATTAGTGATATTCGCTGTTCGCCCTGTACATGCTCCTCCTAGGCTCCATTTTTCAAAAATGTCCCCTTTTAAATTCCAGAGCACTCAGATCTTCAAACCAGCAGCTTCTGGCTGTGCCTCGATCGAGGCTAAAGGGTAAAGGGGATCGTGCATTCGCTGTGGCTGCACCCAAACTTTGGAACAGTCTACCTCTTTCCATTAAGGATTCCCCATCTGTGGACACTTTTAAGGCTAGACTTAAGACCCACTTTTACTCTAAAGCTTTTGAGCGCTCCTGAACTCTTATCCCCTTTTTTAGTCTTCCGTATTTCCACTCTCCAATTTGTTCCTCTACTTTTGGACTTGTGTACATGGACTATTTATTACATTGCTATGTATCTTGATCTCTGCACTTTGTTATTTTGGGATTTTACCTTTATTGTACAGCACTTTGGTCAACCTAGGTTGTTTTTAAATATGCTTTATAAATAAATTTGATTTGATACAGTTTTACAGTTTGATTCAATCATCAAATTCAGTAAAAACTAAAGAAAAATGATCTCATTTCTTCAGTTTGTGAACAGCAACAGTAACTCAGAGTGAGATTCAGATTCTGTTACAATATTAATAGTTCAACAAAATAAAATCTAACACTAATTCCACATATAAACAGTTCCCAAATACAAAAATGTCCCTGGGATCTATATATATAAATTAACAGGTGATTTCCTTCTTTTAGTAAAATCCTAAATGATTGGGGGGTTTTTTTCACCTGGACCTTTATGCTCTGCTATTTCTCCTCTGATCATCACACTGTAACCTGTGACAGGCTGTTATGATACCACGACTATCACACTGTCACATATATGGAGTTTTTTGTCGAGCAGCTAGCGTCACGTAGGTTTACATTACAAAGGTTTATGACAGAATCACTTGACGAGGCTGAGAGGAGAGGGAGAGACGCTGTGCTGCTGCCAGATGAGCCGCTGAATGAGTCCCTCTGGTTAATAATGTGGTAACTTGATGTAAACACATTTCTAATATCTGCTGTTGTGTTTTTTCTGCTTCCTTCAGATGATTTTGAATCCAAGTTCAACTTCCACCCCATTGAAGATCTTCCACCTCCAGAGGAGTACAGGCATTTCAACAAGGTCTACCCCAGCAAAAACAACAAGGGTACGAGTCCAGTACTGTTGTGTTAGTTCAACAGGACAGCGTAGACGTGATGGAGGAGAACATGCTCAGACTGTTAACACCTTTCAATACATTCACCTTTTCCTGGTCTTGGCTGCTTACGTGTACTTATACATTTCTGCACTGCTCTCCGACAGTGTTGTTGTCAGACAAGTTTGGGTTATTTGCCAAGTCAGAAAAAGAGGCATGAAGTACTGAAAACACAAAACTGAACCAGAGCAACTAAAGATTAAGAGGGAAAAATATTTCCAGTGTGTAGGATTCAGGGGGATATATTGGCGGCAATGGAATATAATATAATGACTGTTTTTTTTTGAGCCGAGCTTTCATGTTGTTTACACCATATGCTGAATGTGGCAGCAGAAATCCAGGCTCATCAGACCAGGCAACGTTTTACCAATCTTCTATTCTCCAGTTTTGGTGAACCCGTGTGAATTGTAGCCTCAGTTTCCGGTCGTGTGGAGTTTATGGTTTGTTTTTCAGAGTTGATAATCTCCAGCAGTGTGTTTTAAAGTGGGATAACTGACCTGTAGTGACCCCCTCCTCTGCTTTCCCTTCTGCCCTCAGCCATGATGAGAGGAGCTCCTCCAGCGCCGCCGGTGGGGAGGTGAACGGACCTCAGCTCAGGACATGAACTCTCAGTCAGCCGACTCAATGGACGGTCGGCGGGGGGGAGAGAAAGCGAGAGAGAGAGAGAGAGAGAGAGAGAGAGAGTGGTGAAGAAGCACTCAAATCACACGACACACTACAACACACACTAACACTAAAACCACCAGCTGGAAGCACAAAGTTAACACTACGACACCACGCAGGTATGACACGACTCGCCGCTCACCTTCTGTCTTTGCACGAGAGAACAAAAAACCACTCGGGGGTCAGAGACAGACTTTCTGACCGCGACCACCTCGACTTCTCTGCTGACTGGACGTAGAGGCTTCTGTTCGACACAAACATATCAGGACCAAACTCCGAACACTTCCAAATCTGTGCATTCCATCTTTTTTAATGCATAATCATGATGATAGTGGTGATTTTCATAATTCTGGTTTGATTTTATGATTTTGGTGTCAGCATTAATTTGTGGGAGGGAAAACAATTCATCACTATGAATGGAAACTGTCTTTGAATTTATGTTTTCAGCAGGTGAATTCCCACAATACTGATAATGCCATGAATGTGGGGGCTTAGTGACGGTTATTATTGTTGTTATTGTTGTTATGTTTTGTCTTAAATAGCCATTCCAGCAGTGCCAGGTGAGGGTGCGTTTGAATCAGCTCTCTGTGTCAGTGTGCCAAAAGCGGGTGGAGTCAAACAAACTGCACAGGACAGTTTCCATACATGTTTTACATATGATTGAAATTGTCACACATTTACCAGACAGATCGCCAAGTCATGACGGAAGCCTTGCCTGGTTGTTTATTTTTTCATTTGGAGAGGGACTCTTTCTTGCTTTGTTATTTTGTGCCCCCTTCTTTCCTTTATTCAGGGGGGTGTTTATATTTCCATCTTCAGGCGATGTTGCACGGCAGCGTAACTGCTAAACCGAGACACTGTGCATGATGCTTATATATGCACGTATGACAACAGAAGACCCTGGGATCAGGATTCATGTTGATGTGACGCAAATCAAAAAGAGGGTTTACTCCTAATTCTTCCCTGACGTGTCTGACAAACTGTGGCTCACATAGTCGGCATCCATCTCCAAACACGCTGTGGTGTCACAGCAGAGACCAACACTAAATTATTATTTCCTTACTGGACCAAGTGCGTATGATTCAGCTGCATGTTTCTGGAGGTGTTTATAAGGGATCATTCTTCAACTTTCTGTCCAGGGGAAGTCGGTCTGAAAGCTCAGCTCTGTTCTCAATCGTCACCATCATTTTACTTTTGCTGCTGGTGACCCTTTTTTGTAGGCGGGCTGTACGGCCAGAGAAGGAGGACATGTTGTTTAATTGCTATGCAAGGAGCAGTTTGTACAGATTGTAGTTGGTAGCAGCTAACCAAAAAAAAAAAAAAAAAGAAACACATAAGTGCCAGAGAAATGTTGAAGCAGATGGAGGTTCTTTACTTTTCTTGACTTTAAAACACTAATGACATCATATTCAAACTGAACAAAAAGAAATGCTGAGATTCTCAGTGACGCAGCGCCCCCTGCTGGTCTTTGCCTTACACAAATCTGTCTCATCGGTACCAGTGCTTTTTATTTTTGTTTTGATCTTTAAAGGGGGGTAAGATGATGACGATAACGTAAATAAGAAACAAGTTTATTTGAAAATGCAATAAATATTGTATATTTACATTAAGGAATATGGTAATCATAGTTATTGATCTATTTTTATGTTGTAAAAAGCTTGTAATATAGGAAAGATAAATGATTATAACAACGTTCCAGTCGGTGAGCTTTGGTCTGATAGACTCTGTAGCACTTCTCTGGATGTTTGGCCATAAGGGTGAATGAGCTGAATGGATGTGTGTGAGGGTTTTGCCAACAACGAGCCAACATTTTGGGGATCCTGTCTCTGTGAATCCATTTGGCGGGTACTGTGAAGGTGGGTGTGGGTGGCGGATGATGACAACACAAAACGACTACACTCTCTGTCCTGGATGTATGCTCACCTTGTCACACAGGTGACCCGACACGCTGGTGTCTCCTCCTGTTCTCACCTTGTCCACTCTAAGAGCAAAAACCCTGTGGTCATTTCATGTTAATCAACCATGTTTTTATCATTTGAAATAATTTCAAATAAATATGGGGAAAAAGGGTATCTGAGGCACCGTGTGTTTTTTGTCTACACCTGCTGTTATGTCTGGGTTTTAATGAGTCTGTGTCATTAACCGATTGTAGAGGGCATTCATACATGTATTTAATGTTTATTTGTATTGGGACAAGTATGTAGCACAAGATTAAGATTCAAAAGACTCAGCAACAAGAATGCAGGTAACAATGCAAAGTACAAACAACAATAGAAATACAGACAGAACAATACGAGACACAAACTGCAATACATAATTATCACCATAAAATAAGAAGCGCCAAGTTATTCATGACTGCGTAACTGATTCCCCTTCAAAAACTGTTTCAGTTTGAGTTTAAAGTGATCGATATCAGGATCCAGTTTGTGTTCTGTAGGTAAAAAATTCCACGTACAGAAAAAGCTGTTTGTCCAAATGAGGACATGAGCTCCACGTTACTGAGAAGCTCTAAATGGAACCACGAGGTCACTGAGCACCTGAGGAGCCTGATTATTTGGGCATTTATGGATAAGTTTGAAATTATCAAAACTTAGTAGGTGATGTGCTCTTACTGGTTTCCTGTCCAGACTTTTAATTGCTCGATTATATATCGCCATAAGAGGCTTAGTTATTGTAGATGCTGCTTGTGACCAAGAGGTTACACGTTGCATGAAACTGTTGCAGCGTGAAATAAAAGACGGTCTCTGATAAATCTAAATGTTTGTAAGTTTTTGCTGTGAATCTAATATGAGGCCGAGGTATACCTCTGAGACCTGTTCCGTGTGCTGTCCGTTAATATTTCGATTTAACACATTCTGTTGATGAGCGAGCCCTGGCAGAAAAGCAAACTGACACCGTTTTCTTTACACTAAGTGTGAGATGTTACTTTTCAGACCATGCTGCTGAGGACTGTAGGTGACATGACAGCTGTTTGGAAGCTGCCAGAGCAGTTTTCGCAGATACACGTATGACTGTATGGTCCGCATACATCTGAAAACCTGCTCCAACACATGATTGTGTTTGTCAAGTAGCTCAAGTCACTCACTCTACAGAAGAAGGACGCACCTAAAAAGTGAAGTCTGATCTTTTTTACAGTTACAAACTTATTTTCATAATCTCTTTGTACCAACAAATGCCCCTGAATCCTTCACACTGGACCTTTTAATTCATGATGAATGTTCACCTTTTTGGGTGCTCCGTTCACAGTGAAGGCATGCAGGTAAAACATTTGTATATCTAATGTCCAAACTCCTAAATCTAATTTATGTATTTTAAATTGTGATGGTTGATAGTAAATGTTGCTGACCCCTGAACTAAGGTTTTTTTGGGCCTGATAAACATAGAAAGCCTTTCTCTCAGCATAGCCTACTGACTCCCAACCTGGGGATCTAAGTGCCACTAGGGGTCGCTAAAGCTCCACAGGGGTTTCTTAAGGCCTTCCTGATCATAAAGAGTGTGAGTAAACTTTTAAGCAATAAAACAGTTTGAGGAAATGTGTGCTGTAAACATTATTGATTAAAAAGAAAATACTTAAAGTATGTAATGTTGTCAGTCAGATGAATTTGAGTGTTGGAGAGGAATTCAGGCCTTTTACTTAAGTGAAAGTACCAGTACAACAGCTTAAAAAACTTCCCTGCAAGTAAAAGTCCTGCAATTATAAACTTAAGTAAAAATAAAAAAACAAATTAACAAAATTAAGAATCAAAAGTAAAAGTACTTGTTCTGTAATATAATGTCCTCTGGGCCTGATATATCACTGTATAGGCTATATTATTAGAATGTGTAAGCAGTATTATACTGTTGTGTTTAGTTGAAAGTTATTTAAACTACTTTATTTATGTTAGAGATCACTGGTTTAATGTGAGGTATTGTAATTTTAAACTTATTTTATTTTTTGTTTACATAAAAACTTAAATGCAGTTTAAACACAAGTATGGTGCAGTAAAGTACAATATTTCCCTCTGAGTAGTTGAGAAAATAGAAATACTCAAGTACAACTTCCTTTAACTGTAGTACTTTACAGTATTGAGCAATGTACTTAGTTACATTCCACTAACTCTTAGCTGTTACTGTGAGGTTAAGGGGAAGTTTAAGGTTAGAAGGATAACATTACATGGTTTTTATTTCTTTTTTCAAACTCTTTGAGGTCATTTATAAGTTCCGTTTAGTTTCTGGTCTTCAAGTAAAGTCTGTTTTTTCTTTTTTCAGCGTAAAATGTGATGATTGTCACTGTTTAAACTCCAGCTGCATTAATGTGAATGAACGTAGAGGTACTGTCACTTTAAGAGCCGAACAGGAAATGTGTCGCGCCAAAAATGTCAGAATTGGCGGGAAACTGGAAGAGAGGGGCCTATCATTGTGTCACAAACTCTGCAGCAAGAGGACTTATGTCAAAGTTTCAGAGCAGGTAAAGATATAATTCTACCTTTATTTCAAATCACTAATGCAGCAGGGTTTGGCTGAGCTTTGTGGGTATATCACTGGACAGGATGCAGCAGCTAGTTTAAGTATAATTATTATTTATTCAATTAAATGTGTCTAATTAAGCTTCATACAAGGAGGGCTCATTTATTTCATGCAGCAAATATATATGTGGTTCATCATGTGCAAAAACTGATGAAGAAGGCCGTGCAGCAGTGATAAAATGCTCAAATACCAGCTATATTTTTACATAAGTGAGTATTTAAGTGCATTGCGGTTGCTGAAGTCACATTTTGGAGGGAAATAGATGTGGCAATGTAAAGTTGTACATTCTTACAGCAAGCAAGTGCCAAATTGGAGGATCTGCAAAAGACTCATAGACCACTTCTGTGAACTTTGTGATCATAGATCATAATAATACAGAACTTTTATTATCCTGTGAAAATACAGGCAGTTACCAGTTTATTAGGTACACCCAGCTAATATATATTTGGGTTGTTTTATGCTTCTGTGCTCTAATCCAGAAGACTCTGAGTTATGAAAAGTTTTGGCTCCCTCTGCTGGGATGTAGGCCTACTTGTTGTGTTGGTTGAGGTCACCTATAATTAACCCCACCTGTGTTTGTTTGGGACATTTCCAGTAAACACAATGAAGAGGGGCATCTTGGCAATTATAAAAATGTAGACTGGAATGCTGTCCTGATCTTCATTTATGACGACTTACATAAGGATTAGCACTCAGTCTGTAAGGTTTAATTGTGATTGAGCACATTTTGTTTAGGAATCCTCACATCCAGCTTACCAGATGTCTTTGTTTTGCTAAATACTTCAATAATTAAAACAGTACAACAGGCTTTGTATAGTTAATGATCTGTGATATGAATTTATTTAGTCTGAATACTAAACTTTCCTGTAACCCTACACTTGCTCCGTAGCTTTCTCTATAAGTGGGCTACAATTTACCCTCGTTATACCTTCTTTAATTCACACCAAAATACGGCGAACAGTGTACATCCAGCGGCTCTGTTACACTCACAGATGCACAATACTGGATGTTTAGCCAATATCCAATATGCTGATATGTAACAACTTTTTTGACTGATACCAATACAAATATTTTTATATCTATTTCCACTTTTTCCCCTCATAAGTTTAGTGATAGTCAAGTCTCTTCTGCAGTGGGATTGACATCATGTCATACGTGCATACTCTTGTCATGACGGCCCACCAGCAGATGGACACATGAAATACAACACTTCTCAATGTATGTGATATTCATTCATTGTGCAAAGTAAGAAAAAGCATGTTGGCCCATTCTAATAGTTCATTGTAAAGCCAGTATTGGCTGATACAGATGACGTGCCTATATTATCGTGCATCCCTGCCCGCCACAAAACAACATCAGGTGTGAACTATAGTTACTCTCACTCTCACTTAAGGCTAAGGGGACATTAAGTAGCAACTTAAAGGCACACATGGAAATACACAGATAGAATGATAGCTCACATGCTGTTAATTATAAAGGGATAATTACTGTTTGTAACAATACAAATTAATTCTGTGAGTCCAAAATAACAACGTGGAATTATTTCTGCTGAAATATTCATCTTTCAACAATATTCTGCTGCAACATGAATTGGTACGATGAGTTATTTATAAATACCTTAAAAATATAATGTGCAGAGTAACTACAGTTACAGTCCTCCTCGGCTACAAGTAGAAATGTCCTCATTTAAATCAACCTCTTAGAAAGCAGGTGTGTAATACAAACAAACACAACATGAATATATGCCATATTTTGTAACTCAGCACACATTTTCCACTTTCTGTCAGCATAACCACCTCAGCATAGTCTAAAGAAGTGCTCAACCTGATGTATGCTCAAACCTTGGGTTATGCAGGGTCAACTTCCTGATTGATGTTGTGACATCACACCAACGAGTGTAAGCAACTCTAATAATGTGGTTTCACAGCAAAAAAAGTTTGTATTTTTTAGTGACCAGGGCAGAAAATACAGCCAATTTACTCATACTGTCCCACTCACCCTGAATTAACCCATATACATGATTATATATATCTATGAAGCAGCCTACTTCATTCATGGTTCTGATGATGAAACTCGCTATTGACAACTCCGCCTCTTTTACATGACGCGCTCGTGTCGAACTAGTTGATAACCAGCTTCATAGTACCGGTTATCCAGACGGCCGATGTTAGAGGTAGTTGACCCAGATAACGAAAAGGTATTCTGGGTAAGCTGAACTGGCTTCGTAGTGCAGGTCTCCAGTGGCAAGTCTGTAGTCTCTATGAACAGGAAGAAAGGGGAAATCCTCCTGCGAGCGGGCGCAGACACAGACACGCACAGCGCTTTTCCTGTTACCACGTGTTGCCTACACAATGTGTTTTCTACATGTCATGTAGAAAACCCTTCACGCGGTCCTACACGATGAATCATTGAAAACATTGATCAGCAGGCAGGTTATGCATCATCATTCATTAGGTGCTTTGTGTTAACCGCTTATGGTTGAATGTGGGCGCGTAAGCAGCGGTGACGGTCCACGTGCTTGAGTAAGTTGGCGCGTTGTCTTGCAAGGAAGTCAGCCGAGTAGACGTCACCATCAGTACCCAGCTGGAGCTAGTTTGGCTTCCAGTTGTACACATCGAGTCGACACAGCTGACCGGCGACAGCTTCATCTTGTTTGAACTAACTGTCTTTTACTGTACTGCTTTAACAATGATCGCGACACTGGTGACTGTGACTGTACTGAGTATTTTACCGCCTGCTGGAGGTGAGTTGAACTGTAATATCACTGCACTGTGTGTGTGTGTGTGTGTGTGTGTGTGTGTGTGTGTGTGTGTGTGTGTGTGTGTGTGTGTGTGAGAGAGAGAGAGAGACCGCGTGTTGTTTTATTGTGTTGTCGTGCCCGCAAGTGGCATCTTCATTTACTGGCATGCTTTCAGTCGTTTTGTCTCTGCAACTGGGAACAATGTTGTTCAGGGCAGACCGGGTGGCTGATGTAACAGTGATGTACTGCTTTTGATGTCATCACACCTTTTTAACTATTAGGTTACAGTTGTTTTAACTTTTAACAAGCAATGTTAGATTCTCACACATCTGCCTGCCCTCCCGTGCAGGAGTGACAGGAACAGAAAGTGCATTTTATCAACGTAATGCGGCGTCTCCATTAGTGGACATTTGCCTGACACGCTGCTTCTGTCAGCAGCAGGACAAACTAAAAAAACCCTCACGTACTTCTGCGCTCGTGGAAAAAACCCCGTGTGGTCGTGAAAAGTTGTCTCAAAGGCGTGGAAATGTATCAGTAAGAATATGTATGGACCCTGTTCTTATTTATAAGAGAGACTTCAAAATATGGGGGTAACGACTATAGTATTATTTATTCAATATGTTATGATAGGAGGGCAGGTAGCACTAGATAGTTTACTGTCTCATCCATCTTTCATATGGGTGTGGCACCTACACTATAGGCTACTGCTACTATAGGCTACTGATGTTGATGGCTCATTTGTGTTTCCGTAAGATTTGTGCTTCTGTTCCAAACTTTGAGTACATTTAAAACATATCTCACATATCTGAGAAGTCGAGAGTGAAGTTAGGCTATATTTGAGAAACAGCTGTAGTAATGTGGCGTGAACTTGTTTGCTGGTTCTTTATTCCTTTTAATTCAAGATCTTTTTAATTGAAGTTTTTTCAATATAACAAAGGTGCAGTGCTGAATAGTCAATACAGAGACATGAAATGAGCATGAGCATACATCAGTCACAGCATGCACCAATGTACCCGAATAGACATGAAGTGAATGGGTAGAGATTAAGATGCAGGGTGGTAAGAGATGTACAAAAATGCAAGAAGAGAAAAAATAAATAAAAATCAAAGTGTGCAAAAATAATCCCTCCCCTGTGACTGCCAGAGTACTAGTCATAGCATGAGATCACGCCAAGTGTGCAGCATAGTTAAGCTGTACTCAAGGATCACGTCTTTACAGGGCCTGGAATGCTTTTAGGGAGGGACCCCACACTTTCTGGAACTTCTTATTTGATTGCTGAAGTGAGTATCTAATTTTCTCCAGTTTCAAGCCAGACATGATATCTGCCGGCCATTGTGCGTGAGTGGGAGGGAGAGTATCCTTCCACCTGAGCAGAAGTGCTTGTCAAGCTAGAAGGGAAGCAAAGGATAAAGTGCGTTGCTCTGCTGTAGTTAACTTTTTCTCCCCTCCATGACCCCTAACAGAGCAGTCAATGGGTTTGGTTCTAATTTGACGTTTAGCACCCAAGAAAGTGTATGAAAAACTTCCCTCCAATATTTGTTTAGGCTTGAGCAGGACCACTAGCTACATATAAATGAGAGAAGCTTCTGCATGTTTGCATTTGACACAGTATGGACTAATATCGGGGGAGGAAAATTTTGCTTTTGAAATATGAGCCCCGTGTACCACTTTGAACTGAATTAAACAGTGATGTGAACAGAGGGAGGTTGAATTAACCAATGTGAGTATGGAAACCCAAGTATCCTCTGATAAAGAGAGACCCAAGTCTTCCTCCCATGCTGTTTTAAGCTTATCTGTGGGAGCACTCCTAAAATCCAACAGCTTGTCATAGAGAGCTGAAATGAGCCTCTTTTTAAGTGGCTCTATAGAAAGGACAGTGTCAACAGTAGTCAAGTCTATTGATGTTATAGAGCTGGGTGTCTGAGAAAGAACAAAACGCCTTGCTTGAAGATACCTGAAACAATTTGATTTAGGGAGGCTGAATTTTCTACTCAACTGCTCAAATGTTGCCGAAATGTTGTCTATGAGCAAATCTTTAAAACGTACAATACCCTTCCTGTGCCATTCTTGAAAGGCAGAATCCTGTCAGGATGGTTTGAAAAGTTAGTTTGATGCAATGGGGCTTAGGAGAGAAAAGCTGTGAAAACCAAAACACTTCCTAAATTGTGCCCAGATTTTTAGAGAATGTTTAACCACTGGGTTTGGATTGATTTGGTTACACAGGTTGCTGTGGACCGTAACCAACGCCAAATTAACAAACCTGTCCGCTTAATAAGTGTCTTCTCATCATTATCTAACAACTCCCGCTCCTCGCATCCACACACACACACACACACACACACTCACACACACACACACACACTATAACAATAACCGTCTTCTAATGCCTCTGCCAAACACAGGGTGGTATCTCACAGAAGTTCTTTTATCACAACATCTAAAACACAACAGCAGGGAATTTTTATCCGAACCCGTCCTGTCGGACTCGGGTCGAGTAGCCACACTCTGATGTCCATATACAAAGCTACACCCTTGTTGTTACTTACATCAGCACTGTCTTTTTATGCTTGTTATGTTCGATGTTGTTGAGATTTGTCATGAGACGTTGGATCAACTCTTTATTGAGCTTTTAGCTTTAGTTTACAGTGTTGTGATGTTTGATCTTTGTGTTATTTTGCCTCACTGTCACTCATCAAGTGTTCATGTACAATATAATAAATCATCCAGCAGAACAACAAAAACCAAATCAGAGGAAATATCCAAGTCGAAACAAAATCTGAAGGACCGTCAACAAGGAACATTATTAAGAAGCCTCACAGACGTAGTGTTGGCCTCAGGGATGTTATAATTGTGTTACAGTGGGACAGCTGTTCATGTTATTGTGTTCACCCTGCTGTGTGTCTGTATATAAGATGACATAACTTTACTGTTTTATACAGGTGGGCCAGGATACCACACTAAATACATAATGAATGATGACAATAGCTGCAAAGTACATGAGTCACATATTTGTAATAGTTCATGATGAAGCAAAGAGCAAAGAATACTCTCTCTGTACTCGAGCTGAAACAAGTGAAATGTGGCATTTATTGTGAAGAGCTGCAGGTGTGCATCAAGCTCGTTAGACACATCAGACCATCCCACTGATCAGTTTATTCTGCACAGGAGAACTGAAATGAGGTGGAGCAGCATATTCACATGTCAGAAACTGTTGCACCACTGAATTGAAAACCATAAACTCTGTCCTTCACACGTGTTGACGCTGTGTTACCTTTGTTTCCCCAGGTGTCACGAGTCAACCAGTCACAGCAGTAGAAGGTGACGATGTTACTCTTCAGTGTCCTCTGGCTCATGGGGTCGACTTGTCTGCTCACACAGTGGATGTCAGCAGAGATGACCTTGATGTCCGTGACAACGATGTCCATGTGTATCGACATGGACAGGACCATCTTCAAACACAGATGGCTCAGTACAAAAAGAGGACAACTCTCATCCGTGAAGACCTGCCCAGAGGAATCCTGAAACTGACACTCTCTTCAGTAAAGCTGTCTGACAGTGGACCATACAAGTTCTATGTCCCAAAACTGGATGCCGGTTGTGTCATTGACCTCAGTGTTGGTAAGCATGCTGAGTTTAATACGGTTTAATTCAGATTAGTCAGAATTAGGAATATTGTTTTGACCTCTCTGGGCACAGGCAGATTGTCTCACTACTAGATGATATTTTTAATCTGCATTTTCTGAATACTGAAAACATTGTCTTCTTTTTTTAAAACAGTAACCAAAGATCAAGAGAACGTAGCTCCTGTAGATGAGCTGGACAATCCTGGTAAATTACTCTGAGCTGAAATGCAGTTGTTTTTCACTGGTTGTTTCTTTATCTTAATGAACTGAGAACATTTTTGTCTTTTTCTTTTTAAACAGCACCCAAAGACCCACAGAACAGGACAAGGAGAGGTGACTCCAGCACAACTAAACCTCCAGTTCAGGGAGTGACCAAGTCAGGCGATGGAGGTAAATATCTCTGTTCAGTTTTCTTTGCTTCACTTTATCCTACGATCTCTTTAAATACAAGAAAATCTGGCTGTGGGAGCTGCGTATTAATGATTTTGTTATTCTTTTAATCAGGAGCAGCACACTATAGATTAATGATCAGAATTAATAACCACATTACAAGAGAAAAAAACCTGCATCGCCTCAGAGGCTGCTCTTCTTCTCAACTCTGTCTGATACTCCTTCAGGTGCTGCAAAGGCGGAGCCTGTGTGGAAAACTGTCCTGCTCAGTGTTGGCTGTTATGTCGCTGCTGCTGCTGCCGTGATTGGCTTTGCTCTTCTTATCCTGGTGAAGCTTGGAAAGATCCGTAAGTTAGAAACTTCTGTTCTACAGTATTTTAAAATTAACTGTGGAGTCTAACTGTGTATATTTACTCCTCTAATATAAGACAACCCCAACTTCTTAAAAGTTATTTGCACTAAATAAAATCTTAAATTGGAACCAAGACTGTTTCTAAAACTGGCTCCAACAGTAAAATGCTGCTTACACATTGATGCATCAATACTGACAATCTAATAATGGAAGATAGAATAAAAATAAATCATGGAGGACATTTTCCTGCAGAATGAGTACTTGTACTTCAGATAGTTGAGGTAGATTTTTAGTGTAGGAGTTTTGCATCATGTAATAAACATCAGTTTGATTATTCTTAATACATTTGCCATAATATGAAAATATTATTATTGTGATGATGATATCAACAATATTATTATGTTGTCTGGCTATCGTCTTAGCTGTGTACACAAGCTGTCCTTAACTGTATAAATTAAGTATGTCACAAAGTTGTTATGGTGTCCTCACAGAGATTTGTAAGAAGAAGACGCCCAGAGGAGTGAAGGGGCCAGAAGATGAGGCAATGATGCAATGATGCAAAAGACCCGAGCAACAGATGAGGATGAAGACCCACACAGCACTGTAGCTAATGGCCAGAGAGAGGTGGTGGTCTGAGACGATAACCACTCATCCTGACAACAGTAGAAAACCTTCAATACTTCTTCACCTGAAAGCAAAGCCGTTTCCTCCATAACAGTAAAGTTGATTTTATATATGTAGCCCAGTATCACAAATCTGCCTCGAGGCGCTTCACAGTATGAACGGCATAAGACATCCTCCGTCCTCGGACCCTCGATTCAGATCAGGAAAACTCCTCAGTAATCCTAACATGCCTGGGTCTCCACATTTCTCCACTGTGGTCTAAACGAGGCATTCACGTCTTTGCTCTTTGCTCTTTCCAAGATTTCAAGTAGTATTACTCCTATCTCCTCGCAGCCTTACACCAACACCCCTTGGGAGCATTAATTGTCACCAAGACAAAGCAGTCTGAAACATTATCTTCTCACCTAAAAATCTTGCTCATGAAATAATCCACTGTAAATTGGTGCGCACATTTTCTGCTCGCCATCGTATTAAGTACAACCCGAATGATTTTGGTAGTGTATCAGGAGAAAGGGTTAATATGAGCTGCTGAAAACTATCATTAAGAAATGCTCAGGAACCACTACTGTCATAAGGAGAATGTGTGTTTACTTAAAAGGGAATACTAGCAGAGGGCTGTACTATGAGTTTTCAGTCCTACAAAGATGGCTCTCTTTTAACATGGCTAGGTCACCATGGTAACTTATGCAGCAAACCAGGTCAGGTTCCTAGTTTTAGCTTTAAATCAACTGAAAAGTTCCTTTCTCCACTCCCTAGAGCAGCGTCACTGTGTTCGGTGTAAATCAATGATGGTAATGTTACATAAATGTACTGAAGGAAGCTGAGCAGTTACAGTAGCTTTTTTTAATAGTGTCGTATTTTTTTTTAATTTTTTATGTTAGACTGCAACCTGCAGTGTATCAGCGACACAGGAAACCTGATCAAGAATATTGCTTTATTTACACGGTTTGATGTTTGATATGTTTGTAGTGTTCTTTGCTCCGTCTGCCCACACTGGCTCTAAAATCACAGGTAGCATGTACCGATAGTTCTTGTTATTGATCAAGATGACGTTTATGAATTTCCTTCAAGCCTTACAATAATATTATCACACCGCTTGTCTATTATAGCTAACAGAACCCTGGTTAGAAGATTAATTAGTGTATTGCCATTTATCACAGTTAAAATTAAATCAGTAAAATTCATTTGGCTTTGATTTGGCCAAAAAGTGCAAATCAGTGTAATACTTTTTTAATGCTCTTTAAAGGTGCAAGTAGGCGACACAGATTGATCAGATTTAACAGTCAGATGCGCTGGAAGTGTTATTTCACTGGTTTTACGGGAACGCGCACAGAGCCTGAAGCAGAAACCCTGGGGAGACTGTTGATAACCACCTCTGTAGTACCTGTTGTCTCTGACTGAGGCTTTAAAACCACATTGAACTGTCTGTTGAACTGGCTTCGTGGTACAGCCCTCACAATTAATGTGTCTAGAGTCGATACTGTGAGCAACTAGTCTAACCCTATCGAGATCATCCGACCTTTCGCCTTGATCTGACTCCTTTTCACAGAACCCTTTCTACTTGTGTGTATATGTTTAAGCTGTCTACATTAAACGGGATTTATACTTGTGCAGCAGACCCTACGCCGTAGCCTACATGTGGCCTACGCCATTGTGAGCAACTTGTTTGGTGGCATGTCTGTGTCACTCTGCCGTTACACCTCCAAAACACATTAAACACACATTAAACATGGCTTAATAGAGACAGTTTCAAACACAAGTACACAAAAAACAGCTTCACTATAACTCGCAGCATTCACAGACAAACACTTGTCTTTATCTGGACACATTTTCCCCACAAATACAACATGCTAATGTTTTTAGCACAAGCCTATGGCATTTTACATTGTATACATTAGCCTAGCAGCTAGTGGACTTCTCTCTACTCATATGGAGCCAGGGACAACAGCAACATTTAACAAAGGTGACGTTACATAATTTGGCTCCATTACAACTCACAAGGTTCACTGACAAAACAACTGTCTTATACTAAACACGTTTTCCAAACAAATACAACATGCTAACGTTATTAGCACAAGCCTATGGCATTTTACATTGTATACATTAGCCTAGCGACAATCAGAGATTTCCTCTGCTCATATGAAGCCAGGATAAATCACACAAAAGACTTAAAATGATATTTTTCTGGAGGCTTTATTGTCTTCACAATTTACTGTTACACAACTTTGAAATAAAAGTAAATAAAAGCTTTGTTTCCACTGAGGGAAATGGTTTCAGCTTACAGAAACAGACAGGAGGTCTGCGTTGCTGAGATGTGTAGTTACATTTCTTGGGAGGTGCGCGTCAGGCTACAGTGAAGGTTATGGCGTCAGTTCAGCACAGAAGTGTAAATTCTGCCTTAGAATTCATTATTTGTGTCTCAGTCATCATGTGGCTGTTTGTTACTTTGAATTAAGCAATAATTGTTTTGTGTTTTGATTATTTGCACATCTACATCATGTTTGTGTTTAACTTTATTCGTTGTCTTCATTTTGTTCTTTCTCTTGTATTCGATTGTATTTTTTTTTTCTTTTGTCAAATTGTTATTACTACTGAGCAACTGAGTGGAGTTCTGTCTGAAATGTGACCATTAATGTTGCTTTGCAGTATCTAAACAAACTATCACACCTCTCTCAGGACATGAATGTAGTGTGTACAGACTAACAACAAATTTCAGTATCATCTCCTGAGACCCTGTGTCCTCATATCACATTTTGGGATGCAAAGCTAACTGAATGTTGTTCTTGATGCACAGCTGTTTTAAATTGATATATTTTCCATATTTAAATTGTAAATTCTATTTTATATGTGTGATTCTTCACTTTTGTCTTAAGATATTTCATTTTCAAATCTTTCCTTTTGTAAAGCACTTGGCTTAACTAATGAAATGTCAATCATGTTTTTATTTTATGAAATGTATTATAACAGTTGTCCGTCCGTCTGTACACCCATCATGTTCTCATGACTACAATATCTCAAGAACACCTTGAGGGAATTTCTTTAAATTTGGTACAAACATCTGATGAGAATTTGGTGGTCACTGTGACCTCACAGAACATGCATTTGTCCACAACTTAATAATTCTTACGCTAATCATGACAAAATTCCTCACAAATGTCTCACAGGATAAATGATAAGTGATGACATTTTATTTCCAAAAAGTCAAAGGTCAGCTTCACTGTGACATCATAACGTTCTGCAAAAACACTTGTCTGGCCGTTACTCAACGTATCTCAGCAACAGAGGGGAGACATTTGGTCAGTTACTGAACTGGTGACACTAATTTTGAGTATCCACCTCGAAACTGTGCTGATTGACTCCCTGAAGAGCATCTGCTCCATGTGTAGACACAAACTCAGTTTTAAGATGACGTACATAAAAGAATTCTTATTTTCTGGTGATTGTACCCTAAGGAGAACAAAGTTATGATCATTTTCATCATCTGTTTCTGCCAACAAATGCCCCTGAATCCTTCACACTGGACCTTTAATTCATGAAGAATGTTCACCTTTTTGGGCGCTCTGTTCACAGCAGAAGCATGCAGGTAAAACATTCATATATTTAATGTTAAAACTCCTAAACTTAATTTATGTATTTTAAATTGTGATGGTTGATAGTAAATGTTGCTGACCCCTGAACTAAGGTTTTTTTGGGCCTGATAAACATAGAAGCCTTTCTCTAAGTGGAGCCTACTGACTCCCAACCTGGGGATCTAAGTGCCACTAGGGGTCGCTAAAGCTCCACAGGGGTTTCTTAAGGCCTTCCTGATTATAAAGAGTGTGAGTGTGTGCAAAATTATGCACAATAGATCTGGAGTAATTATACCTTAAACATGTGGTGAGGTAACAGTGGTTTTGTGTAGCTGTCAGTAAAATTTACTCTGAAGTATCGATTAAAATAAAACAAAAATTGATCTGAGAAAACACGAGAACACAAACATATTTTGTCACTTTGCAGCTGTGATTGAATGCACTGCAGCTTTTCTTTTAATATAACCTCCAAAGTCTGCATCATTTATTTTTTTATCTACTATGATGATGACTAGGATTTAAAATACATATATTAGTCCGCTTGCTCTTAAAGAAGAAGAGATACACAGCAGTCATTGAGCGTCACCTCATCAAGACATGTGAGACGCAGTGCAGACCAGACACCAGCAGAGGACGGTCAAGGATTCACACACCAAACAGGAAATGAACAAACACAAACTGAACACTGTTCTCTAAAATATAATTGCATGTTATATAAACAGGTTTTCCTTTTGATAGAGAGGGACTCAAACCATGACAATCATCCCCAGACCCCTGTCCACAAACTTTCAAACAGAACATTATGGGGCCAGAAGTATAAGATAAAGACTACAACATAGATTTTTAACCAGTTTTGGGAAGGCAGGTAGAAATAGACACAGAATAGGCAAAAATAGATGCATAGATGTACTTTACATATGAAAGCAACAATGAAAAAGAATATGAAGTCTACATAGAGGTTAAAGTGTTTCTACAAATTGCTAACAAACTAGAAATTGTGAATTAGAAGTAGAAATGTTGAGTATGAAACACTTCATTTCCTCCATTCTGGTGACTTTTATGCACTGCATTTTCTGCATAGTAATAATTTTGTGAAAATAAAAGTCATTTGCCACAAATACTCTAAACAGTGAGGGGGAAGTGTCCCCTGTGCCCCTCTCTGAAATGCTCACCTTTATACAAAGGGCAGTTATGTACAGTACATTTACACATCTTCACATCTATATAGTGTGCTTACTTTTATATTTTGAGTTTGATATTTGAGCTGATGTTATTGAAGGAAGTGCCACGACTGTCGATGAGACTTTAAAGATGGCGGAAGTGTTTCTGTAAGTGAAGAGAGAACAGAAGTAAAACTGTTGGAGGAGGCTTTGTCAGAGTGCAGCAAATAAAAAAAACAGCGAAAAAGCATGTAACTGGCGCGCTCGATGTGCTCTCTCAGCCAATGACAGCTCATAAATTCTTTGATAGCGCCAAAGAATTATCATAACTTTCTCCTCATTTTTACAGATGGGTCTAAAGATCCAGAGAGTGAACAAGTAGGAACAGGAGTACACATACCAGAGTTTAATGTAAATATTTGTAAAAGAATCAATAACAGACTGTCTGTATTTACTGCAGAAATAACAGCCATAATACTAGCATTACAATGGATAGAAGAGGTCAGGCCTGAGAGAGTGATCATTTGTTCAGATTCCACTGCGGTTCTTCAGAGCTTAAATACAAATGAATCAATAAGAGAGGATCCAGTGATGGAAATATTAATGATAATGTGGAGATTACACCGAAGTGGAATTTTTGTTCAATTTTGTTGGGTTCCTGCACATGTATGAAAAAGCAGACAATATTGCCAGAAGAGCTTTAAGATTAAGTAATGAAGAGATAATGAAAGTTCCCTTTGGAAAAGGTGAGGCAAAATCAATAACCAGAAAGGCAGTGATAGAATTGTGGCAGAAGAAGTGGGATACGGATGTTAAAGGGAGACACTACTATAAAATACAAAAGTCAGTTAACACAGAGGCTTTTAAAGTTAAATGCAGAAGAGAAGAAGTAATCATTTCCAGGTTAAGACTTGGACACACTAGTTTAAAATCAACTCTGTATCTAATGGCAAAGCCTGTCTGATAAATGTGATCGGTGAGATGCTCCAGAGGATGCTGAGCATGTCATTTTGAAAAGTAGTAAGTATGAGTTAGAAAGGAACAGATTGGAACGGGAATGGAGCTTGGAAGGAATTTTAGGGATGAGTGGGAAAATGAGGGAATGTTATAGGGCAGTACTTAGTTTCCTCAAAGTCACAGGAAAATAGAATATAAGGCAGCTTTGCCTGTTTTTTTTTTTGTTTGGTTGGTTGGTTGCCTGTTTGTTTTCCTGTTTAGAATGTAACCTGAAGTTTACACTGTGATTCTACACACTTCGGTACAGCAGGTGGCGGGATACACCTAAAAAGCTGGTTGTAATCCGCCTTTAAATCAAAGAAGAAGAAGAAGATAGCGCCAAATTGAGCGGAGCACAGCACCACGCGTGATCAGTGTACACATGTGGGGAGGGAGAGGAGAGGAAGCCAGACAGAGAGCCTCCTACATTTGGACTTTATTTACACTTTACAGAAACAGGTAAATAATGTATTTACATGCTATTTTTAAAGAAAGTGATATTGAGATGGCTGTTGTGTGTAGTATCTGGTGGAAAAATTTAAAATTGTATGTGGATGCATTACAACAAGAGCCGGATCTACTGAGATCCCAGTTTGCGTGTACTAATTTGCCTGCGCAATCTAGAATTTTGCGCGTGTGGCTGAACCGCCGTTTGCGGGTGATTTACTAAAAGTGACTGCGTAAATGACAACAGGTGCAAACGTGTTGGAGACACCTTATTTAAGTGACGGTTTTGCGTGTTTCATGGTTTGCAGCATGGCGAGTTTGGAGAGAAAGCGCAAAGTGAAATTCGACGCTATGGAATTAGAGGTTCTGGTAGATGAGGCCAATAAACACTTGAGTGAGCTCCAGCAAAAAAACCTGACTGTGTCACAAAGGAGCGCTATATGGGAAGAAATCTGCGAAAACGTAAATGCTGTTAGTAAAACGATACGAACAGTGCATGAAGTGAAAAGAAGACATCAAGACATCAGAAGAAGAACAAAAGAAAAATTGGCGTATAATAAAACGTCAGCAGATGAAGTACCTCTGACCGAGATTGAGGAACAGGTGCAGTTAACGTTCTGCGAGGAGCAAGACACTGGAGTTTCCGGGTGTGACGCACTGGACCTAAAAGCAGAACAAGGTAGGCCCACAGTAACAGTGTTTTCTGAAAAGATATTCATTTACGAAGTGAAAAATGAATGTACCTCCTGTGGTAACTTTTTTCTGTCTTTCAAGTCACACCCCTAACAAAAGCATTTCTTTTTTATATATAGAATCTTCATCAGAAGTTGAGCCACCCCCCTCAAATTCCCCCAGAGCAGCCGCCACCCCAGCAGAGCCTCGGAAGGGCCCAGAGGACATGGATGTGGAGATGCTGCAGGAGCAAAAGAAACAGTCTGCAGCCCTTCAGACAATTGCACGAGAGATGCGAGCGGTGTCATCCATGGCACGGGCGGCCAGGCGCGACACGCAGGCCATTGCCTCGCACTGCAGACAGGTGGTCAGCGCAGTATCTGCCCTGACGATGGCCGTCAGTGCTGTGGCAAGAGAGCTACGGGAAGGGGTTCAGGCATTGACTGCTCTCAATCCAGGTGGAGAAGCGGGCCGACCAAGTCCCACAGTGACAGCTAGGCAGCCTGGGACCGGAGAGGGAGGAGCGGTGCGCACGCAGGGCAAGTTCCACCTGCGTAAAAGGAAATACAAATAATACACTCAACTGTCACGTTTAAGTTTTCTTATACTGGCTGTGAATATTCATTTTGTGTAGAACAGGCAGGGCCGGCCCAAGCCTCCACGGGGCCCTGAGCAAAAGTTGATTGTGGGGCCTTATATTACTGCCAATAATGATTATTGATCATTCACACACCTACTATAAGTTATTTCATGTTCTGCTCTGTCATTATGGATACACTTGCAAAACTAGATGTGAGAACTTTCTGTTGTAGTTAAATTGTAGTCCACAGTGATTAAGGGCATGGAAGCAGACAACAGATTTGCAAACTGGCTGAAAAACTTCTCAATTAATATTTGGCAAAGTCAGCAAGTCCCCCTACTGGCCACACAGAGAATCAATACATACTGTAAAACCTCAAAGTGCAGCCTGGCATGTTTTACCCAACTATGGTTTTTAATCTGAAATGGTAGCAAATTCAGCTACAAGAGCAGCCGGGGGTTGATTTACACTTAATATTCCAAGTGATATAGTACTAAGTGAGACACTGAATGTCATCTAGGCCAGAGGGGACAGTGGGCACAGTGGATGGAGCAAAGCAAACCTAAGATGAAAAACACCAACAAATGCTTGTCATGTTAGATGTCATATTACACTTGAAAATTATGCTGCTTATTTTCTAAATAAAATAGTACAGCTATAGCTTGTAATAAGAAAACAATCTGCCAGTGGAACAACTGACAAGTTTTGAAATAATATGCACTTGTCTAAAAACATGTCCCTTTTCATGTGATTATGTCTTATATTAATATCTTAATGAGATAATTTGACTAGAAATTAAGTATATATGATGACAGTTTTTCCCTCACCTGATTCATTTGCCTTGGCTGAGCGTGAGGAGGTCGACTGCTCCTGGGCTGAGTCAGTGCCTCCTCCAAAACACTTTAACAGTGCTCCTGGGGAAGTTTCATATAACTTATGAGCAAAACAGGGAGTTGATGTAAAAGGAATATGTTTATTTACTCACATAAATTACTATGCTCTGCAGCAAACAGCATATCTCAAGTTAACTTTTTTCTTTTTTGAAGTTAATTGCTCTTGGGGCCCCCTAGTGGTCACGGGGCCCTAAGCAGGTGCTTAGTTCACTTGTGCCTTGGGCCGGCTCTGAAAATAGGCCATTAAGAACTGTTTAGTTTTGTTTTTTGCCACGATAAATGTTAGCGCTATACCCTTATACTTTTTGTGACTGAAACAATGTGTCTTTAATATGATTTTGCATAGCTAATTAGTCTGAGCATTTCGTTTGATAATAATGTTTGGAACCTAAAAAGTGATCAATACAATCAATAATTTATCAACTATGAATAAATATTAAGAGGAAGAACAAAATGAAGACAACAAATAAAGTTAAACACAAACATGATGTAGTACTTGTTATCTCTGACTGAGGCTTTAGGGTTTGTCAAACCCTAAAGCCTCAGTCCAAAGTCTGCATCATTTATTTTTTTATCTACTGTGATGATGACTAGGATTTAAAATATACATATTGGTCCGCTTGCTCTTAAAGAAGAAGGGATACACAGCAGTCATTGATGTGTCACCTCATCAAGACATGTGAGATGCAGTGCAGACCAGACACCAGCAGAGGACGTCAAGGTTTCACACACCAAACAGGAAATCAACAAACAAACTGAACACTGTTCTCTAAAATATAACATATAATTGTATGTTATATAAACAGATTTTCCTTTTGATAGAAAGGGACTCAAACCATGACAATCATCCTCAGACCCCTGTCCACAACCTTTCAAACACAACATTATGAGGCCAGAAGTATAAGATAAAGACTACAACATAGATTTTTAACCAGTTTTGGGAAGGCAGGTAGAAATAGACACAGAATAGGCAAAAAATAGATGCATAGATGTACTTTATATATGAAAGCAACAATGAAAAAGAATATGAAGGTCTGCATAGAGGTTAAAGTGTTTCTATTGATTGCTAACAAACTTGAAATTGTGAATTAGAAGTAGAAATGTTGAGTATGAAACACTTCATTTCCTCCATTCTGGTGACTTTGATGCACTGCATTTTCTGCATAATAATAATTTTGTGAAAATAAAAGTCATTTGCCACAAATATTCTGAACAGTGAGGGGGAAGTGTCCCCTGTGCCCCTCTCTGAAATGCTCACCTTTATACAAAGGGCAGTTATGTACAGTACATTTACACATCTTCACATCTATATAGTGTGCTTACTTTTATATTTTGAGTTTGATATTTGAGCTGATGTTTTTGAAGGAAGTGCCACGACTGTCGATAAGACTTTAAAGATGGCGGAAGTGTTTCTGGAAGTGAAGAGCGAACAGAAATAAAGCTGTTATAGGAGGCGTTGTCAGCAAGTAAAAAAACCCGCGAAAATCACGTAACTGGCGCGCTCGACGTGCTCTCTCAGCCAATGGCAGCTCTTTGAGACGCTACACTGGGCGGAGCCCAGCGCCACGCGTAACCAGTGCACACATGTGGGGAGGGAGGGAGAGGAAGCCTGACAGAGAGCTTCACATTTGGACTTAATTAAGACTTTACAGAAACAGGTAAATAATGTATTTATATGCTATTTTTTAAAGAAAGTGATATTGAGATGGCTGGTGTGTGTAGTAACTGGTGGAAAAATTTAAATTTAGTGTATGTGGATGTATTACACTAAGTACTGGAAACCATGCAGTGGAGCTTAAATCCTCAAATGCTTCTTAATATTGTTAATGTGTTCATTTCAGTCACTTAAGTCTTTTAGAAAACTTGTTGCAACACTATTTACTATTTAAATAAAATTAATTGACTGACTGCAGTTTATAGTGAGTGTTGCATTAGTTGTCAGTGTGTCATATTTTTGGGGGAAATCAAATGCATCTCCACACTGAGGTCTTTCTTGGTGGCTTCACCATTAGTAGGAGGTGACAGTGAGTAACATCAGAGTATAACTTTAACTTTGTTCAGTTTGTGGAGCTGATCTGAACATCACGAGTGTCTCTGCAGTCTGAAATCAGCAGAGTGATATGGAGGAGCTGCGGGTCTTTTTAGTTTTGATATTCACTGGTTACATTTTGGGACAGAGAGAGAGACATTTATTTATAGACTATTATAAATGAAGAGAGAGTTCAGAAGTTGAAGCATGTTGTGCTGTGCAGTGTGTGTGTGTGTGCGCCGCTTTAAATGCTCCTCCTCTGGGCGGGCGGGGCCTGTTCGCCGCGCGAGTTTTGTTATCCACAAGGTTCCCCAGCTGCTCACGCTGTTCCTCGACAACCAGCTTCCGGTATTTAAGTTAAACTGCGGGGCCGGTAACATCACCTGCAGCGATGATGATCAACGTGCTGTCAGTCTTAATCTTTCTATGTAGCGTTTTTATGCTGTATGCTGACACTGGTGAGTTAAAGTTGGAGCCTAACGTTATGTATGCTCACTGCTCAAAGACCGTGTTAGCTTTAAAGCCGTAGCGTAAAGTTGTCCGCGTTAGCAGTATGTTAACTTACTTGAGTTTATAACATTGGTATAATGTCGATCGGTATGTTGACAAGTATAAAGCAACAAGACGTGTTTAGTTCATGCTGACATGCTTATAGCGTCGTTTAAAAAGTTGATAGAAACGTTTAGCTAGCGCTAGCATTAGCATCGGTTAAGTTAGCCAACTGTTGGCTCGATAACTAAGACGCTGCTTCGAGTAGCACCTGTACTACATGTTTTTAAATCATTTATTCGGGACGACGGCATTTATGTGAGTGACAAGGGGTCAGGAGGAGATTTAGGGCTTTCAAAAACGTATAACTCGCATCTTGGTGCGTTTATGGAGTTTAGTGTGCAGAGTTGAAAGAAGCGCCTCAAGCTTGCTAGATATGAAACTGTCCCACTGATCAAGTTATTCATCTCAGGAGGAAGAGCCTGTAATGGGAGGAAGGTCTGAGGTGTAACAGCACATTTATATTTTAGGGAATTATTGCACCTCTGAATTGAAAAACGTCAACTCTGTCTGTCAGTGTTAAAGCTGTGTGAATTGTATGTTTTTGTCCTTGAGAGGGCCTCGTCTCATTTGACACTGAATAGTGGATGGAAGTGTTCATGTACAATATAATAAATCCAGGAGAACAACACAAAGGTCAGAAGAGGAAATATCCAAGTCAAAACAAAATCTGAGGGACCATCAACAAGAAACATTATTAAGAAGCCTCACAGTTATAATTGTGTTACAGTGGGACAGCTGTTCATGTTATTGTGTTCACCCTGCTGTGTGTCTGCATATAAGATGACATAACTTTACTGTTTTATACAGGTGGGCCAGGATACCACACTAAATACAAAATGAATGACGACAATAGCTGCATAGTACACGAGTCACATATTTGTAATAGTTCATGATGAAGCAAAGAGCAAAGAATACTCTCTCTGTACTCGAGCTGAAACAAGTGAAATGTGGCATTTATTGTGAAGAGCTGCAGGTGTGCATCAAGCTCGTTAGACACATCAGACCATCCCACTGATCAGTTTATTCTGCACAGGAGAACTGAAATGAGGTGGAGCAGCATATTCACATGTCAGAAACTGTTGCACCACTGAATTGAAAACCATAAACTCTGTCCTTCACACGTGTTGACGCCGTGTTACCTTTGTTTCCCCAGGTGTCACGAGTCAACCAATCACAGCAGTAGAAGGTGACGATGTTACTCTTCAGTGTCCTCTGGCTCATGGGGTCGACTTGTCTGCTCACACAGTGGATGTCAGCAGACTTGACCTTGATGTCAGTGGAAATGATGTCCATGTGTATCAAAGTGGACAGGACCTTCCTGATGCACAGATGGCTCAGTACAAAAAGAGGACAACTCTCAGCCGTGATGACCTGACCAAAGGAAACATGACACTGACACTCTCTTCAGTAAAGCTGTCTGACAGTGGACCATACAAGGTCTATGTCCCAAAACTGGATGTCAGTTGTGTCATTGACCTCAGTGTTGGTAAGCATGCTGAGTTTAATACAGATTAGTCAGAACCGGGAATATCCCAATAATCTCAATCTGATTTTTGTATGTAACTCATCCTGAAACGTTTTCTTGTGCCAAAAGATGGTCGGTATAGATTGTAATATGTGATATTTACACACAGTATGTATAGTTAAAATACAGAGAGAGGCAGAACATGTGTGACGTTGATGAAACCATCTAATGGAGATGCTGCTAAACTTAAAGTGGTGATAAATTGATATCTAGATTTTAGGAAATTATTTACATGTAGTTGTGCATTTTAAGTTACTTCATCACATTAATTATTAACTAGATGTTTGTATGTTCTAATTTGTGAGAGGTCATAGTCACTTAACCTCTCTGGGCAGCTTTCTCGGACTACTAGAAGAAATTTTGATCTGTATTTTCCCCTCAGTACTGAGAACATTTTGTCGTTTTGTATAAACAGTACCCAGCACAACTAAACCTCCAGTGGAAGGCGTGACCGAGACAGACCATCGTGGTAAGTGTCTTTGAATAAACTGAATGCCTGATCTGTTGACCACACTGTCTGTTAGCTGTTTCATACTGTACAGGTGAATTTAAGATGTGTTTAATTCAGACTTAATATAATGGAGAACGCTGTTCCTAAATGACACCTGTCATTTGAAACAGGCCAATGGATCAGGTCAAAGAGAAATGATTCCAGCACAACTCCAGCGGAAGGATTGAACAAGTCAGACGGCGCTGGTAAATGTTTTGAATAGTTCTCTAGAAAATTGAAGTTTCTTTGTTAGATTTAATCCTGAGTCTCCCTGAGTGCAAGATAATGTAAAAGTTACATAAAACTGCATCATCTTGAACCTGCCTTTCTTTTGACAAGGTTTCTTGTAGGGCTGGGTGGTATATCTAATTTTTTTTTAATAATATATTGATATATTTTCAAGCAAGATATAGATTTAGACAATACCGTTTATATCGATATAGGGTCAAGTTGTGTCACATAACACATTCCAGTGTTCATCTCTGCTCTCACACTCTTGGCACAGCTCCACCCTCTCACTTACTTGCACGAGCTGCACTAACTTAGTCTTTGAGATGAATGAAGTTGCCGCAGTAGCACATGGACAAGACTGTGAGCATCCAGTTCAGCGCAGATTGTGTATCTGTTATCAGCTTAGGAGTGTAGTGCCACGCCAAGCTACACACCTATTCCTTCTCTGCAATAGGTCCAAAAACCGGACCGCCCGCACTCAAGGTGGTAGCAATGATGTCTCACCAACCACAGCCAATACCCAACTATCCCTGTGTGTGAATTAAGACTCTATTCCCCTCTGTCTGCAGGAGACCAGAGAGAAAGGCGTTTTTAAAAGTCTGTGTTCAGCTCTCAGTACATCTAGCTTCTAAGTAAATCTCTGTGGTTTGGAGTTTAGTTTTTCGCCTGCGTCCTGTTTTTAACTTTACATATCTGCTTTATTTTGCTGTTTCTTCGCTATCCAGCGTTTTAGAGGAAGTTGTTGCTCAAAAGCTCAACATTTCCTTATTTTGCTGCCTCACAATAAAAGTTTTCACATAACAAAATAACAGGGGGCGTTTATTTTTAAGACTCTGTTGGAATTAAAATAGGTTTATTGCGGAAGTAGCAGAACTTTATTAGCTCCTTTTCTTCAATTAAGACGAGTGTAATAATACCGCAGGGAGGAAGAGTACAATCACAAACAGTCACAGTGAGATGGAACCTGAGAGAATTATGAATAGAACAACCCCAGACAGGTGCTTTGATCCGCCTGCTGCTGATTATTGTCAGCCAGTGTTCATTCTAAGTAGTTTGACTGGTGGTCTCTATAAAGGCCGATCAGAATAGTCGATCAGATGACACAAAAGACGCAAAACAGTCACTCTACATGCCGCTAAGTTAGCTTCACTGGTGTTGGAGGTTCTGCCAAACATTCAGTGTTACATTCATGGTTTACTGCTAACCTGACGTCCAGCTAACCTGCCCTGTCCCGAGTGCAGACACACTGTCTCCCTCTCCTCACTCGCCACACACAAACGTCGTTTTGTCTATGCAAGTGGAAACACAAGGTTGTTTAGGGGAGACTGGGGGCAACTTGGTCCGTAAAAGTATGGGATTCTGAAATGGAAAAATGTGTAGCAACACTGTTTTAAACATTTTCCCTGATATTGTTTCAGATGGTGGAAACAGGAGGACTGTTGGCGCTGTTATCGTTGCAGCTGTTTTCGTCATTTTCTGCGTTTTCACTGCTCTGATTCTGAATGGCAAAAAGATCAGTAAGTATAAACACAAACTTCTGTCCCATAGCTTTATACGCTCAACAAAAATTTAAACACAATTTTTGTTTTTGCTCCCACAGGTTTAGGTTAAAGATATAAGACTTGTTAGGCACTCAGTCGATGTATTTCTCTCAAATTTTAGTCATGAATTTGTTCAAATCTGTGGTAGTTAGCAGTGTGGCTTATCAAGATTAAACAGCATCATTACTCCACAGATATGCCTTGGGCTGGTCATAATAAATTAATATAAATTTAATATTATTGCGAAAGTTGTTGTTGCCATGGCTGTTGCAAATTATGGAGCTGTTGAATCACTAACACAGATTTGAATTAATTTGTGACCAAAATTTGAAAGGAATTTATCTATTGAGTGCAAAAAGCCTTAGATCTTTAACTTAAATCTGTAAATTAAAAAAATGGGAGCACAAAAAGGTGTTGCCTTTTTATATCTTTGTTTAGCGTAGTAGCATTAAAAGCTGTAATATGTGATCTTTATTGTGACACAAATCTCCTTAAGCTGTTTGCTCTGATGAACCTGGAGCTGAGATCAAAGATTGGGGGTGGACTGAGATATTTTTAGATGTGTTTCTGAACTCTGTTTAACCAGTACACACCGACATTGATGAAAAAGGTAGTTCAAACTGCTTTCTTTGTCGTCACAGAGAACTGTATGAGGACGATCAGAGGAAGAAGGGCGCAAGAAGCAAATCTGACAAACGGCACTGAATTGAATCCTCTGAGGGCCACAACACAAAATGACTTGAACCATAACGGACCTGGAAACAACGTGCAAGTAGTTTAGTGATGGCTTGGACTCAGCTGGTTTGTAAACTTGGTTGAGATGACTGGCCTCCCCAAAAACGCAAAAGTCACAAGATAAATAGTCTTCTTAAATGCCAGTCAACCAAAAATCTGGGTGCTATGAAATCAGGGACCTTTTTATCGTTTTAATATTAATCATATCCATTGGTCATATTTATGCATTTGTGTACACGAGGGAAGGTGTGTATGTGTGCACATACAAATAGTGTGACTCCTCTGTGCTCAGTGGCCCTCATTTATCAGCCTAAGATACAAACCAGCGCAGATCAGAGTGCAGATATCCTCTTATGATAGGCTTTGTGTGTGATTCATGAAATGTTAACTAGCTGACCAGAGAATAGGCTTTGCTAATGAGGCTGCGTCTTTTAATTATGCTGCCCCAGTATATACTTGATTTAGAGGCCTCTCCTCGAGAGTTTACAACATGGAGAGATGTAATACAGCCAAGAGGAGAAACTTGTCTGAGCTAGAAATGGAAACGCTGGCGTCCCAGCTACAGTTCAACCAGCTGGTTCTATTTGGCAGCCTAAAAAAACAACATCAAATGAAGTATTGAAAGAAATCACTGCTGTGGCCAACAGCATTGCGTTGGACTATCAAACTCCAGCTGTTTATCATATTTTATAATATTGATGCTGTTATAATACTTATAAAAGATTATAGTTGATCCAGACCGCTCAGTAGGAATATTGTCTTTCTTCGGAATAAGGGCAAAATATTTTGTGCATGTACATGTAGCCCATGTGTGCAATATGTGTAAATGAACTGTGGGGAAATTTCCCTCCATCCTACCAGCACTCAGATCTATCTGGGGATTTTCACTGGTGCTACAGCTCAAACTACAGATTGTACTTCTGCATTTTTGTATTGCACAACCTTGGACACAAAGTATAGACGCACACCCAGATAGAGACTGTCTCTCAAACTAAGATCAAACTATTTCTCCTAAAATGTCATCAGAAACTTTTAGTGCGTAGTTAGAGCTTGTGAACAGGAAGTGGACACCTTACTGTGTCTGTCCTTTATATTCCATATTTGAACGTAAGAAGCTGCAATAAGAGTATTTTGTGGGGTATTTTTATAGTACTTTTCTATGAAAACTGACTCCTACTACCGTTTTTTTTCCCCGGTAAAGGTTTTTTTTGGGGGGGACTAAAATAGTCACGACTAAAATAAAATAGTCACCAATTATTTTAATAGTCGATTAGTCAACTAATCGTTGCAGCCCTTGTGCTGTAGCACCCATAGTGCCTCTCTACTCCAAAGACAGTCTGGATTTATGAAAATATCTCTCCAGCATCTCAGAAATGCTTTTTAATCTGTTTCATAACTGATTCTTCTGTTACTTGTCAGTGTTTAAGCTTTTTTTATGACACTTTATATCCCCCTGTTCAGAGATTATAAGCAGTATACAAACATTTGAGTGATTTGCAACACACTGTAATGTAGCTATCAGCAGATAAAAGGACATTTTAATGTCTAAATGTTCACAATTTGTCATCATGTTTAACTTTTATGAAGTTTTATGTTACAACGGTTTTACTGTAGTGTTATCTATTTTAGTTGTTGACATTAACAAACTCTTATCTGCGTACAGCTACATTTTGTGTGTTATTATCTGATTAAATGTCTGTGTAGGGCTTAGAAATACTGAAAAGAGGAACTACCACATCTGTCCTCTGTCACTTTCTGACTTCATGTAGACCTTAATCAAATCAGTGATTTCTTTCAGATGATTAGTAATTATTTAACTCTAACGTTCTTATGTGAGTGTCTGTCTGTGCTTGTATATGTTTGCATTAGATAATGGATGGATGAATTATTTGTTTTGTTTAATCTTTGTACCACTGATACACTATGAAGCACTTCCGAAGCTTTAAATTAAAAGTGTTTCCTACATCAAGTCTGTGATTCATGCTTTCATTTTGTTTCTTCTTGATCTTCATGACTCACTGTAACAGCAGATTAAATCCACAATACAGGGTTCAAACAATAGCAAACCTTAAGTCTGAAGAACCTGTACTTCAGTTGTAGTTATAGTACAAACCCTAATTCCAAAAAAGTTGGGACATTGTGTTAAATATAAATAAAAACAGAATGCAATTAATTGTAAATCCCCTTTGAACTATATTTAAATGAATACAGCCTAAAGACAAGATATTTAATGTTCAAAGTGATAAACTTCATCAGAATTTGATGCTGCAACACAAGTTGGGACAGGAGCAACAGAAGACTGAGGAGGTTACTGAATGCTCCAAAAACACCTGGAACACACAGGTAAACAGGTTAACTGGTGACAAATGATAGTTTCATTAATAGATGTGAATGTGACATCTTCAAAAGACTCAGGTGTTCACAAGCAGGGATGGTAACGTTTTGAAAAACAGCAGGGACAAACAGTTTAAGAACAACTGCTCTCAACACACCTTTGTAAAGAATTTAGATATTTCACCATCAACAATCTATAGTCTTATCAAATGATTCACATAATCCAAAGAAGTCTCTGCATGCAAGAGACAAGACTGAAGACCAACACTGAATGGCTGTGACCTTTGACCCCTAAAACTAACGACTGTATAAAGGACAGTACGACATGGACTCAGGGACCATTTGAAAACCATTGTCAGTGAACACAGTTTGTTGCGTCACCTACAAATGCAAGTTAAGACTCTACCATGCAAAGTTTAAGCCAGAAATCAACAACATCCAGAAACAGCGCTGCAGACATATTTGGGCCCGACCTCACCTGAGACAGACTGACACAAAGTGGAAAAGTGTGCTGTGGTCTGACGAGTCCACATTTCAAATTGTTTTCGGCAACCGTAGACGTTTATGACGTTGTGACACGAGGGGGTCATCCAGGACCATCCAGAGATTGTTACCAGCTCAAGGTTCAACAGCCAGAATATGTGAAGGTATGGAGGTGTGTTGGAGCCCATGGCATCATGGGTAACTTCTTCATCTGTGGAGGCACCATAAATGCTGAAAGGTACATTCTGGTTTTGAAGCATCATATGCTGCCATCCAGATGGCGTCTTTTGAGACACAACCTGCACGTGTTCCAAGAGTGCAGGTAACAGACTGACCTGCCTGCAGTCCACACCTGACTCCAGGTGAACATGTTGCTCATTATGAGGCACAAAATGCAGTAATGGAGCCCCTGGACTGTTGAGCAACTGAAGCCGTATACAGGCAAGAATGGGAAAGAATACCACTTTCAAAACTTCAGCAATTTGTGTCCTCAGTTCCCAAACATTTACTGAGTGTTAAAAGAAAAGGTGATGTCACACAGTGGTGAACATGCCTCTGTCTGTTTTGGATCAGAATAAATGTATATTATTGAAAATAAATAATGTTTATGAGTTTGAATAGAGGTCCAAAAGGATTTGCACATCACTGCATACTGATTTTACACAGCATCCCAAGTTTTTGTGGAGCTGGGGTTGTAGTTGTAACTACACCTCATGGTCACCATGATAAACCCTGAGTCAGGTGTCATGGCCTGTGCTTTGGCGCCACCCTCAGACCTAACTGTGCCATTAATGGGGCAGGAAGAAACATTCAAGTCTGAGTGAAATATGAGCTACATCATACATGTACCAAATACATCAGCAGTCACTGTGGGTAATGGTCTCTTAGATTGGTTTATTTACTTAAAAGTGCTACTGAAGGGATCCTCCACTGGCCAAATGACAGGAGGCCGGGGGCCTGGCTCAAAAGCCCCGCACATAGCAGGTGTGTGCAGGGGCGTTTCTATGATTTGAGGTCATTCAGGGCTGTTGGGGGTCCGAGTGATCCTTCCCTGGCACTGTTTGGATGCTTTTATTGCACCCTGGCACCTAATTAATGTTAAAGTGCAAACAAATCCCTCTGTGTATCACCTTTGTGGCCCACAGGTTGCTGGTGGAGTATCACTGTGCTGCTGTGTGTTGGTGCTGGAAGTGGCCTTTATATGTGCTCTTGTCTCATCTCAGTCTGAAGGCCACAGCTGTCGGATAACTGCAGTAAAATAGTGCAAAAAAAAAACAACGAAATAAAAGCTTAACAAAATACAAATGCCTGTATAAAGTACAAGTGTCTCAGAAATGTTAAAATGTTACTGTACTGAAGTATTTGTTTTGTTGACGATAAAAGGCTTTTTTACGCTAACAGGGACAGAATATTTTGTTGTGTAATGTCGGTGAGGTTGAGAATAAGGTTAATTTCTTGTTTTACTGTCCTGTATATGAAGACATACGGGATGTACTTTTATAATGACCTCTATTTATGGTGATTTTGGGGGGTTGGATGATCATGAAAAATTTGATTTATTTCACAAGGGGAACCTTTTCTCATGTTTTCTGTTTCTCCAGCTGCGGTCATGCATGAAAGCCTATGTAGTGCCATGGAACACTCCACTAACCACCCGTCCCTTACACTCCATTTTAGTCAACAGAGAGGTGCCAGTTTAGCTCCTGGGCCCAGTATTTCAAAGTTATCTGATAGGATTATCCTGGCCGGATTGGATTAAATCCTGATCTGATCTGAAAACTGGGTATTTCAACACAGATCAAGAGGATCCTGGATTCAGCCCTGGTAATCCAATCCTCCCTTTAATCCAGATAAAGGCTGTATTTGGATATTTCAAAAGTGAAGACAGAGATCTGGATCAATTTGATACCAAATTTCAGGATTCTTTGGATCCCACCTCAGAGGTGGATTTGACAAAGTCTCAGCTCCACTTCTCCTAGATATTGTTACTCAAAATGTTCATTACACTTAAATCTAAATCAGTGTTTTAGTTCTAAGTAATTTCAGGCATAGAAAAATATTGTTTGGCCATATTTCCTGAAACTGCTGTAAGTAATAGTAACAAATACAGACCTATTTCTCAACGTCTAGTTTCACCTAACATTGTAACTTGTTTGTACCAAAACATCCAACATATGTTTGTGGTCAGACAAAGGCAAGGAAATGCAATGCAAAGCAATTTTATTTGTATAGCACATTTTCTTAACATAGACTGCAAGAAACAACACAGGGATGAACATAATAAGTCTCAATTTAAATCACATTTAAGCACTTTCAATGTATATTTTCATGCTTTTGAATGAAGACAATTTTTTCTTAATTCAGATAAGCTTGAAAATGCACCTTTTAAAATGCCTGGGAAGTGCTTGACTGTGATTTTATAACATGCAGCAATGTATTTCAGGAAGTGTTTGTGTGTACAAACTGATTATTTACTTCATCACATCAGATGCTATAGTGCTATATGTTTAGTGGGAGCCTTCTACAGAAGGTGATACATGTCCAGGGATTTCCAGCACTCGACCTGTTGTCTTCATTAGCAGTGGCATTGCTGAGCGGTCCATGGGTGTGAGTGTACCCTGAAAGTAGAAGTAGAGGGTGTATGAGCATATCTTTATCAATATCAGGAATCCACAATGCTCAGAGAAATTGTTCAAGTAACGTTACAGAAAAGCATATCATCAGCATTACTGTAGCAAAGCCAAACTCAATCCTCTGACACTTCTGAATGAACCGCAAAATTCATACTAGTAAAGTGTATTTTTCCTATACTGAAGCAGTCTGCTCTGCACTCATGTAAAACAAAAATAAAAATAAAAAAATCCGCTGTGTTGGCATTAATATAACGCTAAACTCTTGAAATACTGGGCCCAGGGCACTGCCGAGACACCCCTGAGCAAGGCGCCGAAGCCCCAAACTGTGCCTGTCATGGGCAGCCCCTCACTCTGAGTGAAAACACTGAATTCCCCCGTCAGGGGTTAATAACGTGTATCAGATTAAGATTAAACTGAAAGAAGGAGACCTGCACTTGTGACAGAATGAGATAAAAGCAGAGTATTTTATTTGAGGGCTGAACAGTCACATAACATGCACATTGTGATGGTGTCTTGAGCACGTGTTTGTGAGCCTGACACAAAACAAGGAAATCATCAGTGGTGTCTTTAACATAACGACACTCTGTGATGTCATCAGGGACACAGATGGCGGATTATTCCGTATAAACAGTGATGTGTTGGCGGGACTCTGACACGCTACACACTGACGTAACAAAACAACACTGAAGTTCCCGGGAAATTATATTCCGCCAAAACAGCTTCCCGCCACCCGCCCTGCCGGCTACTTAGTCATGACGTAACATCCGCATGTTCCACTGAGCCAATGAGCGGAGCGCCTTCACCACACAGCTGATCCGGGAGAAGGTTTGGCGCTAGTTTGAGCTCAGTCAGTGTGCGGAAGAGGACAGACAGAGACACACACAGGACTTCAAGACAAGAGAAAACACTCTACTTTCAACTGAGAAGACTTCGTACAACTTTATATTCAGGTAAAAATATCACTAACACTTTAATCTGATTGTTTAGAGGTGAAATAGTTTGTTCGTATTAACCGGAAGAGAGCTCTTCTTGGTTTGCTAGTTTATCGTCTAAAATGCAACGATTAGCTTCTTTTTCACGTAAATATCCCGCATCAGAAATATTCTCATGTTGATGCAATGTGTTTTAAATTAAACCACGTTAACATTAAAGTCGAAATGTTGGCATTTATTTGTGTAAACGTCACCGTTTCGATCTCTGCTCTCTTGGCGCCATTTAACAACCGCACTGTTGTTTGTGCTGCGGGCGATTAAATGTTAACAAATGTTAGCTAACGCTTTGTAAACTTAAAACACGTCACATTTATATTACTCTCTGTCGTTGTACGATCACTTTAGGCTGATTTGGTGTTTAAGATGAAACTTTACTGACGTGTAAGAACATCGACTGCGACATTCAATTCACTGAAACTTTATTGTCATCCTTCATTCACATTTACAAACTAAACGTGGACCCACATTTTGATCATATCAGACAAAATACATTTCAATGTTTGGGTGTTGAGGAAAAAGTTTATACAGGGTGGCTGCAGGTCCTGTCTCAACAAGTCTTAAATTCAATGTTACAACAATAAGGCCTCAAAAGTCATGATATAGTCTCAAACTTGAATTTGTTGGGTCATAACTTCTACGAATATCTTTTAGTTCCTTTCTGTGGAAATGAACAAAGCCTTTTATGTAAAAGTCCACATTTCTAATGTTACAAATCTTTAAAAATATATATATAGTTCTGCCATTTTACTTCATAACTGGACCTACCTGTTGGCAAAACTGAACTCCCTCTAATAACCATATTTCTACATAACTCCTCTACTTACTTACCTGCATCATGATTTGTCCAAAAATCTGCCCTAAATTTGGTTAAAAGTCATCTTGAAAGGGTCTGTAACAGTTAACCATTACTCAACTTATAAAACATATTTAAAAACAACTCACAGTGAGCTAAGTTCTGCACAAAAGGAATAAAAGTTAGTTATTTAAGTGGCCACAACTTTGTCTCAGGGGGATTTACAATCTTAGGTAACGTTGTGCTTGTACTCTACATAAATAACAGTACAAGACCCAAATAAAATGCAAGCGTCTAATATAAGATCAGGAGATATCTGTGCTAAGAACCGGTAAACTTTACCTAACATTTGGGAACTTAACTGTTAAGTTCCTGCTAATTTCCCCCAGTGTTCCCAGTCCACTTTCCATACTAACTGATGATCTTTCCTTCATGTTTCAGACTGAACGCAACATGCCCAGCACACGCTCTCAGGGCCGGGCTCAGCCCACACTGTCCTTCCCTCGCCGCAAATCCTGCAGAGTTCCCCCCCGCCCCAAGACGCAGCAGCTGGACAAATCTCCAGCTCCGTCGCCATCCAAGCCCAGACATCAGCATCTTTCCCCGGCCCTCACCAGCATCGGACCGCTGTCCCCGAGACGCCCCGCTAACCAGCCCACCCCTCTCTCCCCGAGACGACCAGTCGCCCACATGTCTCCTCTGTCCCCCAGACGACCTGCAGTCCAGCCATCATCTCCCAGTCTCCAGCAACGACTTCCTCTCAGCCCCCGAAAACGCACAGGTGAGACGGGACGGGAAGACCATATGAGCATCACGTCACATCAAGTCTTGATGTCACAGATACAACTTCCTCCTCATTAACTTCACAGTGAATATTAAACATGTATTTTCTCTCTCCAGGTGACGACAACAGCTGTAACCTCGGCGCCGGCCTGCTTGGTTCACCGCCGAAGCAGAGCAAGCCGACTTTGGCCTCGCCCAGAAAGCTCGGCTTTGACGAGAACTCGCCAGTCTCAGCTCGCCGACAGCTGGTACCACCCTTGTCACCACGGCAGCCGCTGTCTCCCACCTCCAGATCATCTCCGAGGAGACAGGAGACGCCTGCTGGAAGCCCGGCGCGCCAAAACTCAGAGCGGAAGCAGCCAGTCATTCGTCTCTTTGCAGAAAGTAAGAGCTCCTTAGTTTAAATTTATATCCACTTAAATCCAAGTTAATGCTGCAGCTTACTTTAATTTTCATGATTCATTAATCCAACCATTATTTTGATTAATTGTATAAGAGTTTGGTCTAAAAATGTCAAGAAAATGGTAACAAATTTCCAAGTTTACAACTTTGAATGTCTCGTTGTGTCGTCCACATCCTTTTATAAATCCCCAAATATTAAAAAGAATTATTATAGTGGCTAAATTGTTCAAAGAGCCAACACATTTCAACCTCCGTGTTTCTCCTCCAGAGTCGAGGTTTCTGAACGTGAAGCAGGCGCTCCACACCGCCATCCCTGAGCGGCTCCTGTCCAGGGAGTCTGAGCGGGCGTCTATTCGGTCTTTCCTGGAGGAGAAGGCCATGCAGCGGGTCCCCGGCAGCCTCTACATCTCCGGAGCTCCGGGCACCGGCAAGACTGCCTGCCTCAACTGTGTGCTGCAGGAGATGAAGGTACTTTAACAGAGCGAATAATAATAATAGAAATATTTAACTGCAGGATGAAGAGAAGCTAATTTAGATGTGTGGAGCTGCAGTGACACCTAGTGGGGACTTTAAATTGGGCTGCCTGGAGTCAGATAATACTGAGATAAGGACATTTACTACAAATACTGTTCTCAGATACCAATTTAAAGTACTTGTGCTTGAGATTTACCACACTGTGCTACTTAATACTTCTTCTCCACCACGTCTCAGAGGCAAATATTGTGCTTTTAACTCCACGACATTTACCTCATAACTTTAGCTTCTTTGCAGATTCAGATTATTAACACAAAATACAAATTAACTAATCAATTATGACATAAATATAGATTAAGCTACCCAGCATGTTTATAACTGGTGTCTTCTGGTCCCGTTAGGCCGAGCTGTCGTCAGTTCAGACAGTTGTGGTGAACTGTATGAGTCTGCGGAGCTCCCACGCCATCTTCCCGCTGCTCGCCGACAAGCTGAGAGCGCCTGGCGGGCAGAACGGACTGCAGAGGTTCCTGACGGCCCCGGGGCCCGCTGTGTGAGTAGCCTGATGTGGTTCTCTGTTGAGGGGGATTTATAGTTGTGCGGCAGACCCCACATGCATGGCCTACAAAACACTAGTTGGCGGTGGAGGTTTCTGTGAAGTGCTGTAAAGTTAAGTTGATTTTAAACACACATTAAACATGACTTAATAGAGACAGTTTCAAACACAAGTACACAAATTGGCTTCACTATAACTCGCAGCATTCACAGACAAACACTTTATCTGGACACATTTTCCCCACAAATACAACATGCTAATGTTATTAGCACGAGTCTATGGCATTTTACAATGTATAAATTAGCCTAGCAGCTAGCAGACTTGTCTCTACTCATATAAAACCAGGGACAGTAAGCTACAAACTGAAAATACTAAATTAGGTTTTACAAGTTCAGCGTGCCCATCAGTTTGAGCTGACTACTTGTCTTATTTCTGTATTTATAGGGGTGAAGTAATCTTTATCTTCATCAGTTATAACTGAATCAGAAAATACAATAATAATATAATAATAATACTCAGTGTTAAATGAGACTCTGACTCAATCTGTTTTCCCTCATCAGGCTGCTGGTTCTGGATGAGATGGACCAGCTGGACAGCAAAGCTCAGGACGTCCTCTACACCATCTTCGAGTGGCCGTACCTGCCAAAGTCTCGCCTCTGTCTCGTCGGTAAGAGCTTCACCCACAATAACACGTCAGTACCTGGAAGACGAGATGTTTATTAGTATTGGGTGGTATCTTTATTTTTTCATACCTCAATACCTCCCTGGATTTTCACTGGAGTATACTGTATGTGACGGTATTAGTGTGCAGCGCCACACAGGAGAGAGAGCTAAACACAGAAGCTGATTGTTACACACAGCAGATTATTAAAACTGATCAGAGATGTTCAGTGTTTCCTGTGTGGGGAAAAAAAGTTTTTAAGGAAAGATCTCTCTCTTTTTTCTTAAGGTATTGCCAACGCTCTGGATCTGACTGACCGCATCCTGCCCAGACTGCAGGCTCGCCCTCACTGTCGCCCGCTGCTGTTACACTTCCCTCCCTACAGCCGGCAGGAGCTCGCCGCCATCGTACAGGACAGACTCTCGCAGGTAAACACAGACTGAAGGTTGAAATTTAAGACATGCTGGTATTTCTTTCTTTTTTTTTTAATCTCAAAGGTTTGTATTAATCTGTGTTTTCTTCCTCTCAGGCGTCAGCTGAAGGCATCCTTGACGCCTCGGCTGTTCAGTTCTGTGCCAGAAAAGTGTCTGCGGTGTCGGGAGACGCCAGGAAAGCTCTGGACATCTGCAGGTACGAGTGTTTGCCTGCAGAATAAACCTGTTGTGTTGTTTGTGTTGTTAGAGCTGCACACTGTATAAAAAGCTCCCAGTAGCTTTAATCATGCAGTGTTTTGATTTGAACAGAAATCTCAATCACAAAGCAGTTTAAATTAAGAAATTCGTTTTCCTTTTTATGAATGAGCAGTTTTATTTGTGATCAGAGCCTAATTTAAATAAAAAACATTTCAGGTAAAGTGTGTTTTCCTGCTCTGAGGTGAACCTGTGTCACTTCCTCATGAGTTCATCTCTTACTGCCATAAAAAAGAGAGTTTAGGTGTTGATTTTGTTCGACATTAGATTCATTTTCTTTTGTTTTTTATTCCAGGAGAGCCGTTGAGGTCGTGGAGTCTGATGAGAGGAAGAAAACATCTGATCCAAAAGCTGAAACTAAAGGTGAGTGTTGTTGTGATGTGTCCTTCGTTTACCTTTTACTGCTGTCGTCATTAAATTATTTGTAAATAAGTCTATAAATTTGGTCTTAAGCTGCTAGACTTTTTTTTTTTGTTGCTGACTGGAGAAACACAAACACTAACTCGACCACTTCTTGTCCTCGGGTGCGTGCAGCGACGCGGGTCAGCCTCCCTCAGGTTGCGCGGGTGCTGTCGGAGGTTTACGGCGACCGAATGGCGTCACAGTGCGGCGACGGCAGCAGCTCTGATGGAGAGAGTTTCCCCCTTCAGCAGAAGCTGCTGGTTTGCTGCCTGCTGCTGCTCATACGCAACGGGAAGAACAAAGAGATCGTCCTCGGAAAGGTGAGTAACTGAACTGGTTTATGTAGAGAGAGTGACACAAGATGTTGTCCTGCAGAACTGACATACTTTGAGTGAACCAGAGTAGATGTTGAAAAACACTGAGCAGAGAATGCTGCTGATGTTGCAGCTTTAAAATGATGAGAGGAGATTATCTTGATGTTCATAGATCATATTTATTCTGCTGGCACTTTGTGAACAAAGCACAACATATGTTTTGTGGCAAGCAGCAGTTAATTATCTTTTTACTTTTTGTACACTGTTTATGTGGAGTGTTTGAAGTTTAAACTATAGTTTTTCCGTGTGGTAACAAAGGCTAAACTCCTCCTTATTGAGTGAGAGGAACCAAAAGAAGAACACAAAGAGGCAAAATCAACTGTAAATCTTGACCCAATCACAGTTAGGCACGTCACGATACGAGAAATTAAGTAGTCGATACTAATACTACTGAAATTCCACAATTCTCTACACCATATTTGATGCCACGATAGAAAACAAGACGGTAAATCCCATGTGTTTAACCATATAGTCCTTTTATTAAGAACATTTAAATTAAATTCAGCGTTTCTTGTTAATCCCTGTTGATCCACCTCAAACACAAATTACTACTTTATCTGGGTTCATGAGATTTTGTTTGCCAAAACATTAAAACAACTTTGTACAGCAACTGCTACACAACAGTTTACCTCAGGATAAATAAAGTTTAATCTTAAAGTATAGGAGTTGGAATGGAAGTTACCATATCTGTAAGAGTTAGCAGCAAAGCTAACATTACAGAACACACGTTTACCAGAATAAAACCTGCTAATTCAATCAGTAAATGTCTCACAGTGATATTGTGGCTGCGGCTGTACTTACTGTAAATGTCCAGCAGGTGGCGTCGGAGCTCAGCCTGAATGTGAGGCACTTGTGGTGTTTTTGTGTTTAACAAAAGTGTAAAACTGCTCCTGTGTTTGTGTTTCAGCTCCATGAGGTTTACAGTCGTCTGTGTGCGCGGCGGCAGGTGTCAGCAGTCGGTCAGGGCGAGTGTTTGTCTCTCTGCAGCCTGCTGGAGAGTCGAGGAATCTTCTCTCTGAAGAAAGCCAAAGAGGCTCGTCTCACGAAGGTACAAAAAATGCGTCGTCTTTTTCTGATATTTATATATTTTTCTCTTAAAAGAAACGACTGTGAGATCAGTGGACAGTTTTTATGTCTTTTTATATATGTATCTGTTCGACCAACTAGATTATCCTCGTCTGTATCTGTTCATGGAACGGGGCAGATTTTAAACTGAAAAATAGGTGATGATTGTTGATCACAAGAGTGAGACTGAACACAGCGACCGAAACAAGAATTTTCCTTTGTCACGAGTACAGATATTGACACGTTTTTACTTGTACTCAGAAAAAATGACATCTGTATGGTAAACTCGTTTTATCAGAGTATTCAGTTCAACCTGAATACATGTGTCCTTGAAATGTCTTACTGCTCGACTACATGGACATTAATTGTGGTTTGGTATTTTTTAGGGCTGCAACTAAACAGTGTTTGACCCTTCTGTGTGTAAAACATCAGAAAACTGTTGAAAATGTCTATCTCAGTTTTTTCAAATGTCTTTTTTTTTTGGTCCTGAAAAATATCTAAAATCCAAAAAGATTCATTCTGATATCAAGAAATGCAACAAAATCATGTGTTTGAAGAGTGACAATCATTTAATTTTTGGCATTTTTGCTTAAAAAAATTAATTCAGTTCAAGATCTTATCACTCATATAAATATTTCCAGCTACACAGTCAGCATTTGTGTTTTGTTCTGTTTTGATGTGTATATCGGAGAGTTGAGAATGTTTTCTAAGATGTTTGTTCGTTTCTTCCTGCAGGTGTTTCTAAAGATCGAGGAGAAAGACGTTGAAAACGCTCTGAAGGATCGAACGCTGCTGGGAAGCATCCTCGCCGCAGGACTCCCCTCCTGATCACATATTTATTTTTTATGAACTAAGATTTTTTTTTCAGTGGTTTTAATTTTTAATTCTCGTTTTTGCCGAGAGCTTGTACAGAATTTTTAATGACAGTGTCACTGTAAATCTTTTTGTATTTTTATTATTTGCTTTTCTCGTGGTGGTTTTGATGCTCAGTTTTTGAGTTGTTAAAATGCTGAACTCACACGTCAGTTAGGAAATTACAGCATTTTGTTTCAGTTTGGATTTGAAACATTTTCCATTTTTATGCTGTAAATAAACAGATGTTCAGACATTTTAACCAGTTTCTTGTGTTTTGTTTTAAAGATACTGATTAACATTTATCAGCGCTTTTTTTCTCTGTGTAACAGCATACATACATTTTCTTTGCATGTAAAATAACAAGGTGTATTTACTCAAATACTGCACTTACGCTCACCAGCTATTTTATTAGGCACACCTGTTCAACTGCTCGTTAATCAGCCAGTCACCTGGCAGCAGCTCAATGTAGTTGTGTAGACATGGTGAAGGCGAGCTGCTGAAGTTCAAACTGAGCATCAGAATGATGAAGAAAGGTGATTGAAGTGACTTTGAACGTGGTTAACATGGTTGTTGGTGCCAGACGGGCTGCTCTGAGTATTTACTGGGATGTTCAGCACAACCATCTCTAGGGTTTACAGAGGATGGTCCCAAAAAGAGCAAATATCCAGTGAGCCAAAATGCCTTGTTGATGCCAGAGGTCAGAGGAGAATGGCCAGACTGGTTCAAGATGGTAGAAAGGCAACAGGAAGTCAAATAAGCACTGGTTCCAACCAAGGTCTGCAGAAGAGCATCTCTGAAGCAACAACACCTTGTCCAACCTTGAAGCAGATGGGCTACAGCAGCAGAAGACCACACCAGGTGCCACTGCTGTCAGCTAACAACAGCAAACTGAGGACTGTTTCCAGCACCTTGTCGAATCTGTGACACCAAGAATTACAAAGAGGGTCCAACCTGGCAGTAGCAATGTCTACCTAATAAAGCAGCTGGTGAGTACTTGTATTTTGTATAAGTGTTGCTGACTTTTATGCTGCAGGGTTTCCATGTGTATGAAAAGCTATTATTGTCTCTTATATCTTCTCTCAGCAGCGTTCTGTCCTCTGTAAAACACTTTCAATCATCTTGTTGTTGAACCTAGAATTTAAGTATATAACTTGATGGCATTTATTTGGTGGTGATGGGGAGAAAAGACGAGCAACGAACATCAGGCTAAATGTGTCACGACCACCAGGCCACCCAACACTGTATTAGCTGTTCTTTTAAACCACTCACACCACTGACGGTCCGCCTGAACAGGCTCTCTGATTGGATTAAAGGGTTAACAGCTTCACTGCAGCACAGGTCAGACTGATTCTCCGGCCTGTAGCAGATCTGCAGGAGCTGTAAGACGATTCCTGTTTGTATCCACCAGGCTGCAGAACGAAGCTTGTTTGTCTCATACAGGACATCAAGAGAATGAAACTCTTGAATCCATGATTTTTCTGTGAACCTCTGAATGCACCGTCACTCATCTTCTGTGCGGTCACTCAGCAGGAAAAGAGACGGACGTAAGGGTTGAGGGTTGGGACGATGATGGACCAGTAAATCAAAAGCTTCTAAAATAAATTTGGTTAAATAATGTTGATAAATCAGAATTTTTGTTCCATATTTAAATAATATCAAGGCACACATATAAACTATTCAAATCAGATTTTATTCAAGTATGATTTATTCACAGCAAAGTGGATGAAAATATATATAGTTGTGCATGTTTTTAAATACAAATACAGTGACCAAAAATGTAAACGAGATAAAATATGATTAAATACTCAAACATAATAATAATAATAATAATAATAATAATAATAATAATAAACCACACTAACTCAAAGCTTCAATAGATACAGCCAGCAAATAAAACAGTCTCCAGCAGTGCATTCCACAAACTCCTCACATTTAATGTACATTATATTTTAGCTTATGAGATTTTTTTTGCTCAACAACAGTTAAAATATTTTCCTTTGATTGTCTGAAACATTCTGACTCTTAAAAATCAACTCGTCGGTCAACATAAAGAAAAACACACCACAAAGTATCTTAAAATAAAGAGCCATTTAAACCATTTTTATCTGTTTAGTTTCAGCTTCTTTCTACCTGAGAGACGTTTTCTGAAATCAGGAATCTTTGGAAACCGAACTATAAAGAAACAGTCATCTTGTTTATTCGTACACAGAAGTGGTTCATCTGTGTTCACATTTAGAAACCAAAGTAATTTTCTGAAGTGTGTCGTTCAGTTTTTCCAAATAACACGTTTTATTTGTCTCCTGTTGCACTTCATAGTTGCTTCTAAATATGGAAAATCTGACACTTTCTTAAAATATATTTCTCAATTTAAATACTGCATCCATAAAGCTATCATCACAGTTCTTTAACCCCGTCAGTACCTCTGAAACCTTAACTTAACACTGTGCAGTCAAACATTTTAACATTTAATGAACTGCTTATTTTAAATTCAAGCTGAGCTGCAACAGTTGTTTTTTTGTTTTGTTTTTAAAGCATTATGTTGGGCTGAATATATGTGAAAATTATGTGCATGACATCTGAGTATTTTATGTGATGCAGCCATAAAAAACAAAATATTTTGCTCAGTGAAATAAAAACACAGGTTGTAAGAAGCCGATGTGGAATAAGATGATATTAATACTTCAAGGAGACACCCCAGGTGAATAGGGTCACAATTTTAACAGATATTACACAAATATTCTCCAGCTGATTACTTACATCAGACAATTATTTTGTGTATGACAAGTTTTCTGAAGGTTTATGTTTGATAATGCAAATGATGCACTGTCATGTTAAATACGCACTGATTTTCAGGAACAGAAATCTGATAACTGGATGAAACCAGGTTCAATTTATACAGAGGGGGGTTTGGATATCTCTTTTTATCAGTCTTTAAATCAGAAAGTACTGTCTACAGCCATTTAAAAAAACAATTTTCACCATATTTTTAGGAATAAAATGTTCTATAAATCAGGCCATAAATGATATATAAACAAACCCCTTGGTGAAAACCTTCAGAATATAGGCGGGAATAAAACTGGGAAGTTTGGTGTGTGTACGTGCTACTGAAGTGGAGATTTCTGGTGTGTGTGAGAGAAAACTAGATTTGAGAAAACAACCTTTAAAGATCTGTATTGTAAAATTAAAACATTTTTAGACCAACAATAAAACTACAGGTGAACAGGGTGACAATGTCCCCAGAGCACTGATTACCTAAAACAATTATTTGTTGTATTAAAAGTTTTCTGAAATTTCATGTTTAAATATGCAATGAAGCATATTAAATAATAATAATTTAAAAAAAATGTGCTTTTCATGTAAATTGTCAGAACAGAAATCTGAACTAAAATAAAACACCTAAATGTGTATTTTGGATGTTTTCTTTATGCTAGTCTGAAAGCTAGAGCTGGTATGGATGTAAAAAAAAAGTTAAAATTGACCAGTGCATAACAAAATCTTTTGACCTGGGGTGTCTCGTGGAAATATGTAAAAAATAAAGGGTGAAAACTGGATTTAAAGGAGTTGAAATAACAACCTGACTTTGTCCTTTAAATATTTTGCAGCTCTGACTTAAACTGCAGGATGTTAAATCTCATTTTAGTGAAACTGAATTGATGCTTAATAAAAAGTCTCAAACACAGAAACAGCTCAGATTGTTCATGCTGAAGACATTAAAGCCACAAGCACATCTCAGGTTTAAAAACAAAAGTAAAAATAATGAATAAGGAGACATGAAAACGCCCATGTGTTCAGTTTGAAACATCACACGCTTGACACATATTGTTCAGATGGAAAGAAATTGTTTTTGTACAGTGGATTTATTTATATTTTTTAATCTTTTTAGACTGTTTTTAAGGTAAAATATTCCGTTTTCTTCCCGTCAGGGCAAAAGAAAGGACAAAATTACTTTCCAACCATTTTCTGACACTAAAACTTCACCAAAAACAGCAGCAGCAAAAATGAGACAAAATGTGATCAAATTTCCCCCCAAATGGCAAATTACTGTGTGTAAAATCATGTCAAGAGTTCTAATTTATTTTCAAAAGGATTGAATTTGTAACATAAACATTAATAAAGTCAAAAGCACTGTGTTGTTTCAGACTGAACCTTAAAACAAACAAACTTCTGTGTATGACGAGTGACAATAACAATAAATAAAAGTAAATAAATAGTTCTGCACATTCAGAGTGACGAGGTTCAGCCGGGTGTTAAAATCGATAAACATTCTCAGTGAATTTATATGCATTCAGTTTTAAAAGTATACTCACAAAATGTACATGAACTTTAGCCCTCAGTTTGAGTCACAGGACGCGACGATGACATCAACATGTGTTTACAATCTTTAGACATCAAACAGCCGACAAACTGAAAAACTGGTGCAACAGAAAATTCTCAAACATTTCTTTTAGATCGATTCGATGGAAACAGATAAAATCTAAATGTGAAATGCAACAAGGCGCAAAAATATGTTAACTCTATGAAAATGTAAAATATACTGGACGGAAACATTCCCTTTGTTCCCATTTATTCCTGTTGCTGGATAAAAACTGAAACTGATTTCAGGAAAATATGATCAAATTTATTTCGCTGTAAATAATGTTTATTATGCTCCATTTAAACCCAGGTAAACATTCATTTGTTATCTATTTACTGTTTTACAAATTACATAGTTATTTCTAGGAAATTAGACACTGATGTTTAACCACATTCATTTCTATACAAATTTTATATTTTTTTAATTAGAATTGGAATCAAGAAAAACTTAAATGGGAAATCAAAGTGTTGCTGAGGTGGTGGTCTTCCAAGTCTTTCCTAGTGAATCTTGTCTGGTGATTATTTTAGATTAGGGATACTCAGCTTGTTTTGCCCTGGGGCCACTTTGCAAAATGTGGAGGCCAGGGGCCAATCAGCAGCCTGCAAATGTACACAGGGGTGTTTCTAGGATTTGAGGACATTGAGGGCTCTGTTGGGGTCGAGGGGATCCTCCCCTGGTGCTTTATTTGATAAACAAGCTATATTTTGATGCTTTTTATGCACTCCGGAACCTTAAGTTGCTTTCACACCTCCGTGTCGCAACTCGCTGCCTCCAGTTATTTCGATGAGGGGAAGTGGTTTTGAACATGGCTGTAGGGGTGTGAAGGGGCTGCCGCTCACGTGAATGCATACAGATTTTGCTCTGCCACACACACAGAGTTCACCGTGATGAACTTCTGTCAGTAGCCGTCTCACTCCGTCACATATTGATGTTTGGTCATGGACTTTACACGTCCAGGTACGCTGGGTGTGTTGGTTCTTGACGTTCTGGGACACCGTGTCAAATTCAGCCTGTTACATGTATTGTCTGTTTTCAACAAAAACACGTGGTTAGGTTTAGGAGAAAAGAACAGGGTTTGGCTTTACAGTCTTACTGGAAACAAACACCGCTCCCTCAGGTGAAAGTCAGTGTTTGTTGGACACATCCACCGCCCTCCAGCCCGTCCCAGTTGGACTTGTGCTTCCTTAACTTTCCTTGTCCCACTGCGTTTCCCCCTGACGCTGCCGGACGCCGTTAACTATAACAGCAAGCGGCCGCGCATCATGCCGACGTTAAAGGACGCCTTCTTTCATTGGTTTCTGAAATGCTGAAAGTCACTACCCCAGCGCCGGATTTCGACGACTTCGGAGTCAGACCGGGCTGTAAGTTGAGTATCACTGTTTTAGATGGTTGATGACGGCCTTAAACATTCCCACACTCATTAAATGCATCATATTTTAACTTTGAGACAGTGCTCTGATAACAACTCTGAATATTAATGTTTGTTTCACAACAGTGTATGAATTCTTTATTCCAGCCAAGGCTATTTGCCTTCACTAAAGAACCCTGCAGGATTTGGAAGATGGATTTCTGACGATGCAAATAAGCTTCAGTTGTCTTAAGCCACAAGAATTAACAATATCATAGTGTTGCATTTTAATTATCTTCACAAAGTTATTGTTTAAAACTTCTACAAAAGCAAAAAGTCTCTTAAACTTTAAATTAAGCTTTTACTTTTGCACAATCACATTATTGAATCTGTGTTGATTCATTGGTCCGACATGTAAAGAATTAAGTTTTAGCATTTGCATTTAACAGAAAGCACCATGTTAGCTGCGCAGATTATTCCTCATTATTTTTAAACCAGAAGCTGCATCTCAGTCAATGAATGACAAACCTAAACTTATAGGTTATTTTAATAAAGGTAGCACAGATTAAATATAGTTTCTACTCAGAAAATACTTTAAATACTAGTTTTATTTGATAAATCTTGTGTCTCTATGTTGTTTATATTCTAATCTAAATTTGAGATCCAAAATAGTCAAATATCAAAAATACTCCAGTTTGGTCCTTTTCTGCTGCCTTTGAGTTAAAAACACACACACAGCTGCCTTTTGTGAAAGAGAACTGAAAACGATTAAATGTGTCTGAAAGGAGATTAACAGCTAAAATAAAGCACAGCAGTTTCATGCTCAGAAATTAAATACATTCAAATAGTGATGTGACCGTGATTTACTTTTTATAAAAGCTTTGAAAGATTTAATTCTCTCTGATGTTTGTTCATTCTCAAACGGCTTCCACATGAACACAGAACCACAGAAATAAAACTTCAGTCCGTTACATCTGAAGAACAAAACTGTTGCTGTTCAGTTTGTGACACTGCTGTCGGGTGAGAAACACACATTTGAATCATGGAGAAAATAGTTCGTTTTTTCAAATTTCTTTTAAATAATAATTGTTGTAGATGAAAACATGACAAGTAAGGATCTCCTGGCCATCTGAATAATGCATAATACTGCAAATAACCATGTATAAGTGTATCTTAAGAGGAAATATTAACTTGAAATGAAATTACATTTTGTTGGAAAGATGTGTTTTATCAGTGAAGAAAGGTTTAAACACTGTAGGTCATTGTGGTGTTTTAAAGGGGACCTATTATGCTTTTACAATGTTGGACGTTCATATTAAACCTGGCCAAAGTGTCAAATAATGAGGTAAATGTATGTGAACGTAATGCTCGAGTTCCAAGTGTTTTTTCTGCCTTTGAGTCGAGATATCAACGGTTAAACCGCCGTTGAGAATATTTTTGATCGGTTCCACACGTCTGTCTATAGGTTAATTTTTCTACTCCTCAGTTTACTGCACTGACAGATGCTAGATGTGTTAGAGATGTGTTAGAGGCCGTACACATGCTGTTTGTTTTTTATTGCAACCTAAAATTCGAGCACCTATTTTCAGGGTGCGACGGCTGCGCTCTGAGATAAACTGAGTTCAACTTTTGGAAAATAGCAGCGCAGACCACGTCATGTGACGAGGAACAACCAGTCGCAGCGGCAGATATCTTTCACTTCTTCTGTAAATATCAGTCTGTGTTGAAGAATAAGTTGATCCTTTGAGTGCAGGGCGACCCAGAGCTTTACATCTATCCTATGGACAATATTTTTGGCCTAATACACACAATTATTTTCATTGTCGACTAATCTGTTGATTATTTCTTCGATTAATTGAAGAATCATTTTATCGAAAAATTTGTTAAAATGTTGAAAAATGTCGGTCTGTCTCTCCAAAACCCCAAAATGATGTCATCTAATGTTTTGTTTTGTTCTCACGCCAAAGGGTTTTAGTGTGTAAAGCTGACAATATTTGAACATAAGAAGCTGCAGTAAGAGTATTTTGGGGGATTTTTCTAGTACTTTCCAATGAAAAATGACAATTAGTCGACCACTAGAATAGTCACCGATTATTTTAATAGTCGATTAGTCATCGATTAGTCAACCAATCGGTCCTGACACACTAAGGCTCCCCTTTAAAGATATTTCTACAGTAAAATACTGTCAGGAGACATTTTGGCTGTTAAGCAAAGATTTTGTCTGTGAGTGTGTAATGACGAGCCGATGAGAGCTGTAGTTCATATTTTAATGTGATTAATTTCATTTCCGAACCCTAATCCATGGACCCCATCTTGTTAAATGTTTGGCGAATGTCTTTAGATTTAAATCACAAAGTCTACAAATATTTAACCATCTAAACTTAAGAATCAACAGAGTTTTAGGTGTTTTTCTTTCCTCGACAGCAGTGATTCACTCTCAAAAGCACGTTCGTGGACTGAAATGACACAACCTTGTTGTCAGTTTGTCAGCCGACAACTGTTCCACCATCTGATATTTGCTCTCAGATAAGGAAATGTGGTTTTTCAGGGGTTGGGGTGGGGGAGTCCCGTCTCTACCTCAGCCGGGCGGAGAAGCAGCGCATGTACTCAGTCATCCAGCGATCGTCCGCCACCGTCAGCTGCGACCGGCTCATCTTCTCCAGGTCGGCCGACCGAGCCCGCCGACGGTCCAGGTTGGAGCTGCGTTTTTCGGACTGCCGCCGGGTCTGAACGCAGGCGTCGGACGTGTTGCACTGAGAGGAGAAACCAGAGAGAGAGAGAGCCGGAGAGGAGAACACCGGTGTTTTATTATTAATGTGTGCAGAGTTTCTGGTGACACGGCTTCACTTCTCTGGTGTCCTGTGAGCGAGGCTGAGCTGCTCTGGAAGACTCACCTGGCTTCATGACACTTTACATCCAAACTCATTAGTTGTTCCTCTTTTTAAAGATTTCAATTACATTATGTAGGAAGGACGTGGGTTTATTTAAGTGACAATATAATTATTAATATATGATATTTTCCTTTCAGACAAGGAACTACCCAACCTTATAGAAACTAGTTAAAGGAACAGTTCACTCCACAATCAAGAATACCGACAGGGCACGGACATGGAATAACAGGGTAGCACAGGGTCAGCCATCAACAGCGCCCCTGGAGCGGTTTGAGGGTGTGGTGCCTTGCTCAAGGGCACCTCACCAGTGCCCAGGAGGTCCCAAACTGCCAGACCACAGTCCATACTTGGTCTGCACGGGAACTTGGACCACGACCCTCTGGTTCCCAAGTTCATGGACTGAGCTACTACCACGCCACTTTTACACTTGTACATAAATAAGCGTTTGATTGCAGGACTGATATTTTTAAATTTAAGTAAAAAATCTAAGTGCTTCTTAAATGGACCTTTAAATTGAAGTTTTTACTCTGTGTTTAAAGATGTCCTTAGTGAGACAAACACTCACATCATTGGGCGTCCTCCTGACCTCCGTCTGTCTCTCGGTCCAGTCCAGTCGGCTGGACGATCTCCGATTCTCCTTGGTGCTGATCGGTGGTTGGCTCTTCGCTCTCGGCGGTTTGCGGACGACAGCCGGTTTTTCATCATGGGAACTGTCCCGGTGTTCTGGCTCAGACCGAGGGGTGCGGCGGCGGTGTCGTCGTTTCGGTGCGGGGTTTACTGGCTCCCCGTCCGAGGACGTTGTGTCAGCAGGACCATTGTCTGTCGCCGTGTCCTCTGAGGGTCCGCTGGTGTTTGGAGCCACTGAACCACCGCTGGCTTCGTTCACACCGTTTTCTATAACTGCTGGTTAAGACACAGAAAACATGGCAGGGTAAAGTCACAGAGGCAAAATTCCATTAAAGCAATATTTTTTCCTTGTTTTTCTGTCCATTGGCTGCAGCAGGAGCTCTATTTCTATTAATTTTAGGTGTTTACATGCCTAAAATGGAAACGTCCACTCAGCTGTTAGCAAAAAGCAGTGATGTTATGTTACAACAGTCTAAAACCCAAAGATATTCAATTCACTGTCAAAGAAAAGCACCAAAAATCATATTTCAAGACCTGAAAACAAACAAACATTTGCTGTTCTTGCTTGAAAATTGAATAAGTCGATTATCGTATGATTTCCAATATCCTACTAATCAATCAACTGGAAAATTGTTTAGCTCTAGTTTCAGCGACTGTCTCTTGGGTCTATGTGTTAACAGACAATCATTTTTATACCTAACATGACAGTTCAGTGTTGCTTTGCTGAGGAAATGTTGCAGTAGATTACAGCTCTGCTCAGAAGATTATAATATACTTAATTTATTCCCTTAACAGACTGTTCTGTAACAGCATGTTTGAGTCATGGTGGCTTCTGGCCAGCAGAACAAATATGCCAACATGCTGGTTTATGATTCTATTCAGTATATAAACCCTTGAAAGTTTGTAGTGGTGAGTCCCCGGACACTCTCCTCTCTGAGCTCAGAGATAAAGGACCTATTGTGTCTCTTCTCACATCTCCATGGCTGCATTTCAGTGTCTGAACAGGACGAAACAGTCCCATCTGATCACTGAACCTTCAGTCCAAATATTTTTAGCATCAGTGTCTCCCTGAGGTGTGCCAGCCTTTGGCCCTCATACTGACAGAGAGACGCTCACGCAGGAGCACAAAGAACCTCCTCCTGGGGGTCTGTTGGATTATCCCAAAATATTTCTGGAAGCGAGACAGGAAAGAGACGATCCAGAGCAAACAGGACAACCAGAGTATGGAGAGTTTTATTTGTCTTTCGGTGCATCCTGATCATCAGCTGTGATGAAAACAACCCATTACAAGTTCTGAGAGCCAAACGTGACGTCTTTAAATTGCTTATTTAGTTCAACCAACAGTCCAAAACCCCCAAAACAATCAGGTTACAACTGACAAAAGTCGTCTCTTTAGAGAAGCTGGAACCAAAGAATATTTGCCATTTTTTGCTAGATAAATGATTTACAAGATTAATCAGTTATTGAAATTGTATTGGTAACGGTCTCCTCACCTGAAGTCGGTGCAGTGTCTACGACTGCTGCTTCTCCACCTCCCACCTCAGCCTCTCCGTCCTCTGGAGGTGGTATCGGCCCGGGGCTGGACATCTGTTTCACCTCCAAGGATGGCGGTGGCGGCAGCGACAGAGGAGCAATTTTGTTCCTGGTCAGCCTCGGCGTGGACCAGCCGCTGGAGTCAGAGCCGCTGTCCCAGCCCTCCCAGAACCAGGGCTTGTGGGAGTGCTCCATCACCCGTCGGGTCAGACGGTACTTCACAGAGTCCTCGTAACATTTGGAAAACGTCTCCCATTTTGGATCCCTGAATTTCTTCATATACTCTGTCCGGATTTTTTTGGTCACCATGATTTTTGCTATTGCTCCTGTCTGGTTCTTATCACTGTGGAAATAAAGAGGAGGAATTAAAACAATGACACTAACAAAACAAAATAAAACTAGAGCCCCTGGCAGCACTTAACAGGATTAACCCATGAAACATGATGAGCACTGCAGTCTGTCTATCACAAGAACAAGACAAAAGACGGACTAAGAGCTGTGCGTTCCTCAGATCTAAACCACAAGAATCTTCATTGACTTAGTATAGAAACGTCAGTGACATAGGAAATTATAAAAGCAAACAAATTGCTAACGCTGTTGTGAGAGAAAATAAGGCCAAAATTCCTCTTTTTCTGACTGACAATTCATGGGAGAGAAAATTTAAAGAACAAAGTGTTTTGAAGCTTTCATTTTGCCAATAATCAGGTGGAGGAAACATTCAGATCCTTTACATCATCAAACGTAAAAATACCGCACTGTAAGAATATTTCACTACAAGTAAAAATCCTGCACTAAAAATGTTACTTCAGTAATTGTATAAAAATGTCCCCTGTGACTGTTATCCTATTATATGATATCACGAGATCTCGACGTGCAGCCGGAGGGAAAAAGGGGTCTGGTTTGGGGACCTCTGCTTTTTGCAGATGATGCTGTTCTGTTGGCTCCATCACACCGTGACCTCCAGCATGCACTGGGGCAGTTTGCAGCAGAGTGTGAAGCGGTCGGGATGAGAGTCAGCACCTCCAAATCTGAGACCATGGTTCTCTGCCGGCAACTGGTGGACTGTCCCATCTGGGTTGGAGAGTTACTGCCTCTAGCGGGGGTTCAAGTATCTCGGGGTCTTGTTCACGAGTGAAGGTAGAATGGAGCATGAGATGGATTGGCGGTTTGGTGCAGCTTCTGCAGTGATGCAGGCACTGCGTTGTGAAGAGAGAGCTGAGCAAGAGGGAGAAGCTTTCAATTTACTAGTCCATCTACGGCCCAACCCTCACCTATGATCATGAGCTCTGGGTAGTGACTGAAAGAATGAGGTCGGGATACAAGTGGTGGAAATGAGTTTCCTCTGTAGGGTGTCTGGGCTCAGCCTTAGAGATAGGGGGAGGAACTCGGATGTCCGGAGGGAGCTCGGAGTAGAGCTGCTGCTCCTTCTCGTTGAAAAGGGTCAGTTGAGGTGGTGTGTTTAAGGGACGTCCCACTGGTAGGAGGCCCCGGGGCAGACCCAGAACACGGTGGAGGGATTACATATCTCATCTGGCCTGGGAACACCTCGGGGTCCACCAGGAGGAGCTGGAAAGTGTTGCTGGGGAGAGGGACGTCTGGAGTGCTTTGCTTGGCCTGCTGCCCCGCGACCTTGCCCGGGATAAGCGAATGACAATGTATGGATGGATGGATGATTCTGAATCATGCGTTAATGTAAAAGCAGGATTTTACTGTTGTAATTGGTTGAGATGAAGCTCTCTTGAACTGTTGACTAATGATTATTTCAAATATGAATTAATCTGCTGATTATTTTCACCATTGATCCATTTGGTTTTTAGGTTTGGAAAATTAGTGAAAATAGAAAGAAATGTTCGTCACGCCTCAAAGTGACACCTTTGCAATGTTTGTTTAGTCCAACCAACAGTCCAAACCTCAACATTACTCCAAATAAATTACATTTATTAACATTATTCAAAGAAAAAGCAGCAAAGGAACCATGAAGTGACTGGCATTTTTGTTTAAAAAAACAACAACAATAATTATGATAAACTGAGGTTCTCCTTGTAGGTACTAAATATAATTTGGCTAAACCTCACAGTTTCTCATAGTTTCTTTCCTCTGAGGCCCACATCAATGATGTTACTTGGTCTGCATACTTTCATCTACAAATATTAATCGTCTTCACCCATCACTTACACCTCAGAGCGCTGCTGTCCTCGTTCACTATTTGGTGTCCTCTCGTATTGATTATTGCAATTCTGTCCTCTTTGTTCTCCCTCTCAAGTGTCTTCATAGACTCCAGTTGGTCCAGAATTCAGCCGCCCGTATTGTTACCAGAACCTCCTCCATAGATCGTATCCCTCCTGTTCTCCAGCAGCTTCACTGGCTTCTTGCCCCTTCCTACCTGTCTGAACTCCTTCATATCTACACGCCCTCCCTTACTCTGAGATGCTCTGCTGCAATCCAGCTCACATCACCATCTGTCCTCTTGACTACCATGGGTCCGAGGGCCTTCAGCCCCTCTACCGCCCACCTCTGCACCTCTGCACCTCTCTCCCCCATGACATTTACAATATTGATTCACTTTCCACTTTCAAATCCTGTCTGAAAACACCTTTTCAAGCTGCCACATTCGGTCTGATTTAATGGCGACAAAAATATGTTGACCTGCACTGATGATGACAATGATGACGATTTTACACCCATTATCTATAATTAAAAATTCTGTTTTATTAGCTTTTATTGTTTATTACTGAATTGTTTGATTTCATGATCTATGGATACATTGCTGCTTGTTTATGAACTGTGTCTTGTAAGGTGTCCTTGAGTGCTCTGAAAACCACCTACAAAGTATTTTTATTATTATTGTTAATTTTCTATCAGTCTACTCATGATACAAAATACTCGAGTAAAGTATCAGTATCTGAAATGCTGATGATATTCTACAAACTGAGAGCTCTACCTGCAGCTCTTAATGACGTGCCCCTGTCAGGTGTGGTCTACCTGTAAGCCCCGCCCACCTCCCTCAGTACAGATTACCCTCAAAGCAGAGGCCGATTGAGGCTTATTATAGTCTTACTACTGCCAGTACTCACACTACATGACCAGTAACAGACCATCTATTTCTGGTAGGAGTCCTCACGCCTACACACACATTTCATTTTATTTTATTATCTAAATACCTGTTATCTCGACTGAATATAAACCAGATTAATTATTCATTTATCTGAGCTGTCCTACATTTGCTCCAAGGACGAAACCGCGGACAATATTTTTTGCCAAACAGCCAATTATTTCTAATTTATTGGCGTGTTTTTTTTTTCCTTATAACTGAAACAGTCTTATTTTGAAAGCTTTAATTTCCCCAGTCACACCCCAAAACATCGTATTTTCAGAATGAATGCCTTTTAAAAACAAGGTAGAAATAATAAAACAGCTGCTGGTGTCTGCTGAAGGTGAAAAAACGACATTAATTATATAAATATGAGTTTTAAAAATGACAGTTATCGAGTGAAAACAGGCTCCAGCCATGTTCACAGCCGTTAACGTTGCCCTCACCTGCCTGCTCCGTTAAGCCCCGTTTGTAAACACGGCGGGGTTTTAAATATTTGAGGCTCACGGTTGGATCTTTAAATCAAATATTATTTTACTCACCCAGACCTCATCCCGGAGGGTCCGGTCTGATTTTAAGCCCAGTGTGTCCCTTCAGTCTCTCTGTCAGACGCCTCACATCGCTCCGCTGCTCCGCGACTGACAGCAAACACCGAGGCAGCAGAGCTACAAGCTACAAGCTACAAGCTAGTTGACGTACAGCTAACAGCTTCCGGTGAAGACTGTCAGAATAAAAGTGTGAGGAAGCGTCACGTGTACAGTAGGATCACAGTATAAATGTATAAACTTTTTTTATATATTTAATGTAATTTAATGAAAGTTAATTAGACCCGCTCTACTTGATTTAATTTAATTTAATTTAATTTAATTTAAATTTATTTATCATGTACTACATTATACTTCCATACTATTATTATACAGTCAAAGGTTAGGGACTGTTTGTTACTTATGAGGGCCGGTTGGAGTGAAAAGGGACAGGCATGTCAAATAAGTTTCTAAGGTAAGAGATAAGATAAGATAAGATACACCTTTATTGATCCCACAATTGAGAAATTCGCTCAAGGGGAAAGAGTCAGATTAAAGATTTCAATATTTAAAAACGTACAAATCTAGGCATGCAAAGAAAGTACAAAAAATACAAGAAACAGCAATAAATAATAATAATAGTGAGCAATGGATTAGAGTGAACATATTTAGTGCAAAGTGAATATTGTATGTGCAAATAAACAACAACATGGAGGACAGCAATGCTTATAGTGGTGTCCCTAAAGTGTCCATGGTGCAGTTTACTGTGAGCAGTGCTGGTTATATATCCTGACAGCAGCAGGCAGGAAGGGCCTGCGATAGCGTTTCTTCACAAAGCGTTTCTTAATGAAAGTTAATTAGACTCACTCTACTTGATTTAATTTAATTTAATTTAATTTTTTTTTAAATTTTATTTATCATGTACTACATTATACTTCCATACTATTATTATACAGGGTTGGGGCCAAGTCGTTGTTTTGCCAGTCAAAGGTTAGGGACTGTTCGTTACTTATGAGGGGCGGTTGGAGTGAAAAGGGAGAGGCATGTCAAAAAAGTTTAGTAAGGTAAGAGATAAGATAAGATAAGATACACCTTTATTGATCCCACAATTGAGAAATCCGGTCAAGGGGAAAGAGTCAGATTAAAGATTTCAGTATTTAAAAACTTACAAAACTAGGCATGCAAAAAAAGTACAAAAAATACAAGAAACAGCAATAAATAATAATAATAATAATAATAATAATAATAATAATAATAATAATAATAATGATGATGAGCAATGGATTAGAGTGAACACATTTAGTACAAAGTGAATATTGTATGTGCAAATAAACAACAACATGGGAGACAGCAATGCTTATAGTGGTGTCCCTAAAGTGTCCATGGTGCAGTTTACTGTGAGCAGTGCTGGTTATGTGTCCTGACAGCAGCAGGCAGGAAGGGCCTGCGATAGCGTTTCTTCACACACTTTGGGTGAATCAGTCTATCGCTGATGGAGCTCTCCAGAGCTTTTATCTCCTCCTGCAGGGGGTGGGAGTCGTTAGTCCTCAGAGATGACAGCTTGGCACTAATTTATGCTTTTCCTGCATTTTGGCTCAGACAAGGGCAGCACAAATTTAAATGGTTGTGTTTTGTATTTTGCCAGAAGCTGTAAAAACATACATTTTTGTTGGATTTAGAAATTTTCTTAACGTCTTCCTTTGCTGCTTGTCATCCCCTTTGTTTGATTCTGTCCTGTCTGGTTGTATTTAACACATCTCATATTCAACACATGTCCATAACTTTCTCGTTCCAGATTGGCTTTGGGGAAGGTATTAACTATTATGAAGTCAAAGGCTCAAGTCCGAGTGCAGTCTAAAGTCTTATAATCTGTGACTGGATTGTGACTCGAGTTCAAGTCATTTGACTTGGGTCCTCACCTCCGCTATTATATTATACTGTTCCATTGTTGAGTGTTGATGGTGTCATAGTACTCTACATGTACTACACTTTTCTGACTTCGATGCTACTAAATTACTTTGCTTGTGTCAGTATTGTACAGTTCAAGTACAACACTGGTCATGAGCACCAAAAGTATGCTGCTTTTTTGCCTTGTAATCTCTAGTTAAATAGCTCTTGCATTTTTTTCTTCTATTATTATATTTTATATACTTCTATTTATTTTTTGTGTTTATTCTTTTTACCTGTCTCTATGTATCTGTACTTATTTCTATCCTTGGCTGATGTTATCGTATCTTGATAAAATAAAATAAAATTAAATTAAATTAAAATGAATTAAGTTAAATTAAACTGAATTAAGTTAAATTACACCAAGTACACCAAGTTGTTTTTCAGTAGATAACTGTTTTTAAATTCTTTTTTTAACCTTCTTTGGTGGTAAGAATAGCAGCTATGTCAATAATAAGACCTTTTAAAGTATCAGTGCCAGTGTAAAATTGTTCTGTTGCAAGTAAAAGTCCTGCATTCAGAATCTAAGTAAAAGTACAAAAGTATTAGCATCAAAATATATATGTAAATGCCGAGAACAAAGTACACATTACTATATTTAATATTGAGGATATTAATTGTTGATGTATTAATGGGCTCCTTAAAGTTAAAGTTGCAGCTAGTAAAAGTGGGGCTCATTTAACGTACCACTGGGTAGTTTGATTTATTTTTATTTTAGTATGTGTTGATATTTTAGTACTGGTGATCAACATCTGCATAGTAACTAAAGCTGTTGGGTAACTGTAGTGAAGTAAAAATGTGCATCATTTCCCTCTGAGATGTAGTGAAGCAGCATGATGAAGTGGTCTAAAGTAGTGAGTGCCTCAAAAATGTACTTTAGTACTTGAGTAAATGTACTTTAAACTACCGCAGAGACAAACTACAAAAAAGTGAACCCTTTATGTATAATGTCGTGTTCAACAATGTGTCTGAATATTTAAGCTATTTCAATAGCTTATCCTGATCAGCTTTTATCCTTGTCAGTAGACGCTCACATGCGTTTATTGTTCCCTCCAAGATTTCCTTATTTTTACCTGCTCAATTATTAGATAAATTAGTATAGCTAATTGGCCAGGGCTCCCTGGAAGAAGAGCTCTTGTATCTCAATGGGACATTTCCTGGATACATAAAGGCTAAATAAAATATATCAATTCATTCAACCTTTATTTTGAAAGAAGCATTTCATACTTCCGGTTCAATTCTGATTGACTCCCGCGAGCTTGATGAAGCAGAGCTGAGAAATTTTGTAGTCATGAAGAATGAAATATGATTTCCCAGTGAGGATGCAGAGACCGGACTGCGCATGCGTGCTCTGCTTCCATCCGTGCAGTGACGACAACAGGTGAAACAGAAACAGATCAGACTTTAATTCTTGTATCTTAAAGGGCTGCTGTAACATTTCTAAGGTCCTCTGTCAAATCTGAAAAATGAAAATTACCCTGATGATGTCATAGTGATGTCACTGGGGTTTTCTTGACTTGCTCTCCTTCCTTTACTTTTTACTTTTATATTTGCACATTGAACAGTAGTGGTGTCAGTATTCAGATTCTTAGTGAAACTACAAATACTACACTGTGAAAATACTGGTGCAAGTAAAAGTCCTGCGTCTAAAATGTCACCTGAGTAAAAGTCTGTAAGTATAATTAGGAGAATGTACTTAAAGTAAAATAAAAACAGTCTTTTCCCCCGAGATGTGGTGGAGTATTTAGTTACTGTCCACCACTGCTGAAGTAAATTATTCCTCTGAGATCTTGGCTCAGAGACGGGCCAATATTTCCCCCGACGGCCGGCAGAATATTCATCTCCACGCTAATAATGTCAGCAGGTGGAGGATATTAACAACACTGTTGTTAAGTCATGACATTGTTTAGTTTGGCTCACAGGTGCTGCTGGATTTATTTCAGCGCTGGAGCCTGACCTCTGTGTTTGTGTTGGAGCTTTAAGAGCTTCACAAAGTTTATTATGGATCTGGTTTCACTCGTGTGTTTGGATCAGGACCAGTGGAGTGGAGTTTTTTAACGTTCAGTGTCTCACAGATATACAGAGAAGCTGATATTATATATTTATTTGTCAGCTTTTATCCTTGTCAGTAGACGCTCACATGCGTTAATTGTTCCCTCCAAGAATTCCTTTTTTTACCTGCTCAATTATCAGATTAATTAGTTCATATTAAACATTACTGACTGTTAAGTGAGTGTGTGGCCAAAAATATTTAGACACCTTAATTTTATATCAAGGGTGTTAAATTAATTTGAGTTCATGGGCCACATGCAGCCCAGTTTGAGCTCAAGTGTGCCGGACCAGTAAAACCATCACATAATAACCTATAAATAAAAAACTCTTCAGATTTTCCCCCTTTTTTGTGTAAAGATTCTGAAGATGTTCATCCATTGACAAAGCAAATGATGAACAGTTTGAGATATCATAAGAAAATGATGTGCAAATATGTCCCAGTTTTTCCATTTCCAGTTGAAGAGGTTATGTCATTTTCTGCCTTACAAACCATTTACAACCTGAAGATATGTCAGTCAAATAACTTGCGCAAAATCACTGAGTCAATGAATGAACTTCTGTAGGTATGTCCTCAGCATCATATGTCCCAGGAGGATCTCAATGCTGATTCGCTATCGTAGTGCGAATTAGTCACTTAGTCAAGTTGCGAAATTAGTCAAGTTCAGATTTCTCAACTCTCATGAATAAGTGTATGACGCACGCTACTTAATTTGCATATTTTGCATCATTCGTGTTGCATCCATCGGGCTGCCCGGTGAGAATTCATGTCTAATTGCATCTCTACGTTGACTTTGCTTGTAATTCACTGGTGCAAATTGTTTTATTTGTGCATGGTGTGAACACAACATTGTTCTGAGATAGTAGTCTGATACAGATTGTTTTGTACTGAAGCTGCTGGTTGACACTGTTTTCCATATCTTCAAATCTGACCACAGTAAGTATTTGCTATTTCAGAGATCTGTATTCTGGTCGGGTTGGAAAAACCTCTGAAGCAGCATTTTACATGAAGTATCTACTCACTTTTTAACCTGCAACTTTGATTATTTTGTTGCAGTGCATTGTTCTGCTGGGAAACCTTTGGTTCTGGCATTCATGTGGAAACCACCTGACACGTTCCACCCACTCAGGTGGTATAACTTATATTGTAAGTAAAGCAAGAAAGCAGGACTTTCACTTGTAACAGAGAATTTCTGCACTGCAGTGTTGCTGCCTTTACTTAACCTCATTCAATGTCAATATATTTGGATAATATTTTAATGTATTTTAGGTCTAACAAACCTTAAAAACATCCAGCGCTCAGAATCAGAAATAACAGGCAGTAGTCCTACATGAAAATAAAGGGACTTTATTTGTTCTTGTTTCTCTTTTTTGGTCTTTTCTGATTTTTTTTTCTTTCTCCTTTTCCTCAGTTGGTCCGAGTTGGAGTGTGTCGTACCTCGACACGTGTCACATACACACTGGACATCATTCACATTGAAAAACATCACAAACATAACAGAAGAACAGAATAAATAACATATGTACAGGTGAGACGCCGCACGTTGATCTGTGATGGTGAAGATCTCCTCGTTTCAGAGTCCTGGAGATGTCAGCGTCTTATTGCTCCGGATCCTGAGGGAGTCAGGTGGTCGTGGAGGTGTCATGTTTAGAAGCACTTGCGGTGGACGATGCTGGGACCGGCCTCGTCGTACTCCTGCTTGCTGATCCACATCTGCTGGAAGGTGGAGAGGGAGGCCAGGATGGAGCCGCCGATCCAGACGGAGTATTTACGCTCAGGAGGGGCGATGATCTGCAGAAGAGAGGGAAATCAGGTTGGTTGATTGTATGACCTGATGTCACAGTTAATAGTCATGTTATCACGAAGAGGGTGATGATGCCACCCTGACGAGTTTACTAGCTTTTCTAATTCTTTTGTGATTTTAAGACACTTCAGCAAGATGTGACAGAGGAAGTAACAAAGCAGATTTACTATAGATGACAAAGTATTTTTACTGCAGTGTGCGCTTAGTAGCTGGTCTTGAGTTTGTTTTTGAGATAAGATGGAACTTTATCATATCATTATTATTATTATTATTATTATTATTATTATTATTATTATTATTATAAAGAAGCAACCAGTCTAAATATAAAGACTGCAAATGTAAAATATCAATTAAGTATTAACAAGTATTAATACATATCAATAAGTTAATAATATAGTAACAGTCACAGGGGATGTTTTTCTGCATCATGTATGTGTTATAAGTTATAATTATACTCACATACTTCTACTTAAGTTACATTTCAATGCAGGAATTTTATGTATTAATGTAATGAAAATAGTAATGGAGGCAGCATTTAAGTATTGTAATTCCAAAAAATAAAAAAAAAAGACTTAAGTAAAAGATCTGCATACATCCTCCACCACTGCACATAAGGATTTTATTTTCAGGTGTCCACATACTTTTGGCCATGTAGTGTATGTTCTGTACAGTCGAGTAAGTTACCTTGATCTTCATGGTGCTGGGAGCCAGAGCTGTGATTTCCTTCTGCATGCGGTCAGCGATACCAGGGTACATGGTGGTGCCGCCGGACAGCACGTTGTTGGCGTACAGGTCCTTACGGATGTCGATATCACACTTCATGATGCTGTTGTAGGCGGTTTCATGGATACCGGCGGACTCCATACCTGTTCAGGTGCACAGCAGAGACATTCAGGTGAGAAGTGTCAAGAGTGGAGAGCTGCTATGCTGTCATCACTTCATTCTTACATGTGAGAACGTAAAGGAATACAGGTCATACTACACACCGATGAAGGAGGGCTGGAACAGGGTCTCTGGGCAGCGGAAACGCTCATTGCCAATGGTGATGACCTGACCATCGGGCAGCTCGTAGCTCTTCTCCAGGGAGGAGGAGGAGGCGGCGGTGGCCATCTCATTCTCAAAGTCCAGGGCCACGTAGCAAAGCTTCTCCTTGATGTCACGCACGATCTCACGCTCAGCTGGAAACAGAGAGTACAGGTCAGACTTTGTGCCCAGAAACAACTGAGGAAAAATATATTCAATCAGAAACTACAGTGAAAGCTCAATTATCAGTGTTTAGATGTTTTAAGGATTATTGGTATCAAGACTTTGCATCAAGCTCCAAAGAGGATGCTTCATATTTTACATAAAGCACCAGGAGGAAAAGGGATTGTGTCCTATGGCTCAAAACATCTGACATGCGTCTGTGTTTTAGGTGTTAAAACAGAACTGGACGGATGTGTTTTGTGCTGACGTGAAGTGTTTACCGGTTGTGACGAAGGAGTAGCCACGCTCGGTCAGGATCTTCATGAGGTAGTCGGTCAGATCCCGACCAGCCAGGTCCAGACGCATGATGGCGTGAGGCAGAGCGTAGCCCTCATAGATGGGCACGTTGTGGGTCACACCGTCACCAGAGTCCAGCACAATACCTGAAAGCAGAAACAAGAGGAGGTCAGTTTAAGTTTAACGGGCAGGAAGAGTGTGAGGACATGATCAGTACTCTTAATTGCAATGTCTTCTCTTGTCGTCTAAAACCCAAAGACATTCAGTTTACATGATATAAAATAAAGTAGAAGTAATGAGGTTATATTGAACTCATGGAGGCTCGTATGTGTGTGACTGCAGACTCACCAGTGGTACGACCGGAGGCGTAGAGGGACAGCACGGCCTGAATGGCCACATACATGGCGGGGACGTTGAAGGTCTCGAACATGATTTGCGTCATCTTCTCCCTGTTGGCTTTGGGGTTGAGCGGGGCCTCGGTCAGCAGGGTGGGGTGCTCCTCAGGGGCCACGCGCAGCTCGTTGTAGAAGGTGTGGTGCCAGATCTTCTCCATGTCGTCCCAGTTGGTGATGATGCCGTGCTCGATGGGGTACTTCAGGGTCAGGATGCCCCTCTTGCTCTGGGCCTCGTCGCCCACGTAGGAGTCCTTCTGACCCATGCCGACCATCACGCCCTGAGGGGAGGAGGAAACACAGACTTCAGCTGCACAACTCTCCTCCAGATCACAATGAGTCACTCCAATAACACTGCCAGCTATATTTCCTGATATGAACAGCACTGTGGTCTTTAATCCCAAACTGTGAGTTACAACTTATTTCATACATTTTTATGCATTTATACGTCTGTGCTTTAAGTGCCCAACATGTGATTTTCTGGGATTATTGTCCCACTCCAGTACTGTCAAAGTGCTTAAAATCATACGAGTTTATACCCTGTAGATTAAAAGGCAGTTTGGTAAAATGGGATCTTCTCATTGGACCTTTTCAGATTGACGGTGTTTTCACACACTTGGTCCAAACTGTACACAGACACACTGAGGTTCTCCTACAATTTAAAGTTCATTTGAAAGAAACAGGCTTCATAACCGCACTGCAGTGCCACCAAAGTAAAAACAATTAACTATGTCAATATATATTATATATAGTGTGAACAGAGAGAGGACTGAGGGCCCATCAGAGCTGAAGCTGACCAGAAAAAGAACTGAGTCCTCTTTCAAATGATCTGATACTATGAACACTCTTTCTGTTGGTCCACTTTTTGATTCGCTTTCAGAGGACTGAGTTCAGTTGGACTTCATGTGAAAATACCCTTCACAATCAAGAAAGTGTTCATGGCTGAGAACCTCCTGTGTGTTTGACGAGCTTCCTCCTCGTTATCGGGAATTGAGTTCAGGTGTGATCACTTCGCCTGCACCGCCTGCAGCAGAGCCCTGGGCTCTCTGGCAGTAAAAACTGTGAGTTTCTTTTGTCTTTGTTTGAAATAGCTTGATGTTTGAGTTATGTAATGTTTAGTTAGGCTGATTTTACATTGTGTAGCCAAATATTTGCATTAGACTGATTTACTTATATTAGTTTTAGTAAATGCTACATAACACATGGCTGGTTTTCTGTTAAAACAAAACCAGCAGTGTTGTTACCAGACTTCCTGATGTATTGCCATGATAAATAATAATTAAAAAAGTGGATTCCTTGGTGTCATTGTGCCTGACCACACAGCTATAGTGTTCATCCTGGCTCCTAGTAACCCGGAAATCCCCAATACAGCCCTGAAGACAGATTTTTAAAATATGTACCTTATTTTCATTCATTCATCTGTTTTGTAGACAATTTTTTAAAAGCCATGTTTGCTCCTGGCGCCCTGAGCTGATGGGGAGATCTACATGGAGACTACATGCTAAATTAAGGTAAAGTCTTACTGCACATATTCTTTATACTGTGATCTTTTGTGCACCTCATCTTTGTGATTAACACTGTAGAGCTCTTTTCATTTGATATTTTTACATAGTCCCATATTTTTTAATTTCTATTTCATATTTAACTACTTTTAGTACTCGTTTTATTTTATTGTGACCGTTATGCACCAAAATACCAAGACATATTCCTAGTATGCGAGTTATCAATAAACCTGATTTTGATGTTGTGATGTACCAAGCCTTTTTTCTATTAAATCAATAAAAACTAAAATACCTAACAAAGTGTAGAGGTCAGATTTCACAGATGTGTTCATCATGACTAAATTCAAATAATGATAACAACAATAATAATAATTTAGAAATAGTGAGAGTGCTTAGTCCTTCTTTACTGCATCTGGCCAATATTTATGCAGAAAAATGATACTGTATGATCTATTTTTTTAAGAGTAAGAGCAAACATCAATAAGAGTATAATTACTGATTTAAAATTTTGGCCTGATGGTGGCGGTAGAGAAGAGGTCACAAGGTCATAAAAATCATCATCAGGCTACTACCTCTTGGGGGTGTGAGTGTACATTTATACAAAGCATCAAAGCAAAATTAATTTCATCCTCCTTGCTGGAGATAAAAGTCCTCAAAACATTTATAGAAATCTGGTTAATTACTGGAGCTATACGAGTCAGAAATAGTGGGAATAAAGCAATATCAGCTGCTGAAACATCAGGAGGTCAAAGATCAGATCCTGTTTGTGAATTGATGGGAATAGACATTATGATGGCTACAACTTAAAATAACAGATGCATTGTCTGATTGCTTTTAGGGATGCTGTTGTGTACCTGGTGACGGGGGCGGCCAACGATGGAGGGGAACACTGCTCTGGGGGCGTCATCTCCGGCGAAGCCAGCCTTCACCAGGCCGGAGCCGTTGTCACAGACGAGGGCGGTGGTCTCATCGTCGTCACACATGTCTGCGGTATCTGGAGGACAGAGGTCAGAAGAAGGTGAGTTTCAGATACAAGATTAAAAAAGACAAAAACATTAATCTAAACTAGCTATTTGTAAAAGTTAAAGTTAAAGGCACACAAATGACCTCCAAGACCGAGCTGTGAATATGTGTCCGAGCGCACACAGAACACACAAGAATTAAGATTTAATTCATCACCATTGTAGCCAAAACTGCATGTGTAAATAATAAATGTACAGTATGTTTATACTAAAAATAATTATGCTAATTTTATTTATATAACACCTTTCAAACAAAGTCATTGAGCGGTAACTCTGTGCTTAATCATCTCTTATGTTTGACCAAAAAAAAAAAGGTTTAAAATCAGCATTAAAAACTCTTTTTGACCTAAATTAATTTAGTTTTGGCTCATCCTTGTATTATCTTATACTACAGACAGACCTTTCTGCTGTTGTACTGTTCTTTTATTTTATATTTCATTACTTTTTCTTTATCTGTGGAGTATGATGATCAACAGCTGGTCAACAAACACATCTGTACCTTTATTTGTTTGTTCCTATGCGCCACTCCCTGTTCTGTTTAAACTGTATGTGTACTCAGAGGCTAATGACTAAAACACAGTCTTCTTAAATATGCTCTCTCCGCCCTGCAGACTCTGGGTCCTGTTATGTATCATTAAACCAGAGCAGAAAACAGTTTACTCAACCTGTAATGACAAGCAGTCATTAAGAAGCAAACACAGACACATTAACCCTCATTTAGTGTAATGATGCATTCAAGTGCTCCTTATAAACTCCTACATCTCTAAACTTGTGCAAGTGCTCTTTGTTGTAAACAGAAAGAGAAGCTTAGAGCGTAGTCCCCTTCTTAGGGTGTGTTAAATGTTATGCGTTTGGAGTTAAATATTATAAATTTATTTTTCAATTTTCTAAAAAACTATTTTCTCTCACTTGAAAACCTACAAAAAGATTTTATTTTAATACACACTATCTGATTGGAGGCCACCTTTTGCAGGCTACACTTCCGACATGACACATGGAGGATAGAAACATATTTTGATTAATAAAAATCTTTGGGAGAAAACGTTTTGTAGGGGATTAATGACTTGCTTCATGAAAACTGATGCAATACGCTTGTTAAAAGCCAATTTTGGCCGTTAAAAATATGTTTTGGGTAAAAAGAACAATTTTCAAAAAATGACACAATGGCTACCAGATTACTCTTGAAACATAATATATTACAGATCATAGTTACCCTGTTAAAAAGTAATGTTACTATGTTGCTTACTTCAGTGAGTATTTTTTAATTTTCATAATCATAATTTGACTTTTCATGAACCTAATTTGGCCATAAACCATAATTTGACTAATTGCAAACTAGGGCTGCCACGATTAGTCGACTTATCGATGACTAATCGACTATTAAAATAATCGGTGACTATTTTAGTAGTCGACTAATCAGTTTGAGTCATTTTTCATAGAAAAGTACTATTAAGTACCCAAAATACTCTTACTGCAGCTTCTTACGTTCAGATATTGGCAGCTTTACACACTCTCCCATGACGGTGAACTAAAACCCTTTGGCGTGAGTACGAAACAAGACATTAGATGACGTAATTTTGGGGTTTGGGAGAGACAGACCGACATTTTTCAACATTTTAACACATTTTTCGATGAAACGATTCATCGACTAATCGAAGAAATAATCGACAGATTAGTCGACAATGAAAATAATCGTTAGTGGCAGCCCTATTGCAAACCATAGTTTAGCCTTTTTATAAACCATTATTTGACCTTTCATAAACCATACTTTAACTTTTCATAAACCTAGTTCGGCTGTTCATAAACCATAATTTGACTTCACGCATAGTTTGGGTTTTTTATAAATCCTAATTTGACTTTTCATAAACCATAGTTCACCATACTTTTCCGACAAATGCTTTAAACCACCCAATAAAGCTACTGCCTATGCTAAAAGAAGGTTCTCCTGCACAACAAAAAGTTACAAAGCAACAGTATAAATGTTAGTTTCTTCATTACACCAACATTTTGATTAGTAGCGTAAATGTAAGTTAATAACATTTTTTCCTCAGTAACTGTCACTGATTACAGTCACATTTATTTCCTCATTTAATCCATTTAACTAGCAACTCCCCACCACCGATTGACACCCTCACTGATGACATCTGTGGCGTTACTGGTTACCACCTGAAAAATATAGCTAAAATTAAGGGGTTTCTGTCTAAACAAGACATGGAAAAACTTATTCATGCATTCGTTTTTAGTAGGTTGGATTATTGCAATGGCTTATTTACAGGCCTTAACAAAAAATCAATCAGACAGCTGCAGCTGATTCAGAACGCTGCAGCCAGACTCCTTACAAACACCAGGAAACTGGACCATATTACACCGGTCATTAAATCGCTACACTGGCTTCCTGTGAGTCAAAGAATAGATTTTAAAATCTTACTGCTGGTTTACAAAGCCTTAAATGGTCTCGGACCAAAATACATGCTTGATCTACTGGTTCCCTGCGAAGCATCCAGACCCCTGAGGTCACCTGGAACAGGTTTGTTGTGTGTCACAAGAACAAGAACCAAGCAAGATGAGGCAGCATTCAGTTATTATGCTCCTCACCTGTGGAACAAACTTCCTGTAGATGTGAGGTCTGCTCAAACTGTCAGCTCCTTTAAATCAGGGCTAAAAACACTATTGTTTACTGAAGCGTGCTCTTAGATTAAATACTTACCTGCTGTATTCTACTGCCTGTACTTTTTAACTACACACTGCTGATTTATGTCTTTTATTATCCTGACTGTTCGATGTATTGAGCCTGTTTTTATTTTATGTTACTGTATTTTATTATTATCACTATCATTCTCAATTTCTATTTCCCTTTTTAATCGACTGTTTTTTTTTATTGTTTTAAATTGTGTCTTGTTGCTTTTAATGTCTCTATAAAGCACTTTGAATTACCTTGTGTTGAATTGTGCTGTACAAATAAACTTGCCTCGCCTGACTCTCAAATACCAAACTAGAAAAAGCTAAATGAAGTGGAATTTCCGGCAGTGCCTGAACGCAGCAGGTCTGTCAACAAGCGGCTTCTTCTCGCCGCTGAAGGTGGACGGAAGCCGGCAGAGTTCACAGCCAGCTCCCGTCACTTAACCACTCGGTCCGGATTATCCTCCATCTGTTTCCTCCACTTAACCCTCCAACAGAACAGACTCCATCACCTCAGCTGCTAATTCCGACTCTGTCCCTCCCTGCACCGCCCCGCTGCTCCGCTGCTCCAAGCCGCTTACCTCTGCTTGTCTCCGGCTGTCAGTGAGCTGGTGTAACCGCTGCTGGCTGCAGATATCGGGGTGACGGAGCAGCGACCACCGGGGTCCTTATATACTCCTTCTCCTCCTTCATAGCACCGGGAGGATCCGTTTTCTCCTCCGCAGGCAGCCGGTAGGAATGTCCGAGTGTCCGGCAGGAATCCAGCCGGTCCCGTCGTCCATATTTGGTCGCGCGGGCGGGAGGCCGGTCGCCTGTGTGAACCTGAACAGAGGCTCGCGCGCCGGGAGGCCCATATATGGAGAGGAAGCCCCCGCGAGCCCGTGTATGGAGCGAGACTAGGCCGAGTGTTACCGGCGCGCGTGGAGTACTACGACTGCCACACACACACACACACACACACACACACACACACACACACACACACTCATTCAGTCTGTAGTTCACACACGCGCCCATTCAAAACTTTTTATTTTAAAGTCAGAGATAAAAATCTGACTTTGTTTTATTTGAAGCCTCGCACGTGTTTTTGTTTGGTTTCAGTGAAGAGGTCACAGGTCACACACAACTTCAGAAAATGGATGACACAATAAAGTTTTATTTTCATTGTGGACCTTGATGTAAAGGTCGCAAACCAACAACTAAACTATGGTCAGTACCACTGTAAATAATCAGAGGCAGAATCAGTCCATGTTTAACATGACAGTAACATAATAGTGATTGACAACCATAATTTAACCCTTTGCAAACCATAGTTGAGCCTTTCAGAAACTCTTCATAAACCAAAATTCCACCTTTCATAAACCGTAATTTAGCTTTTCACAAACATTCCATGAAGCATAATTGGACTTTTTGTAAACCATAATTTAGCCTTTAATAAACCATAGTTTACTTTTTCAGAAGCCATAATTTAGCTTTTCATAGACTTCTCATAAACCATAGGTTGGCTGTTCACAAATCATAATTTGATCTTTCATAAACCGTAATTTTACCTTTTTATAAATCATAATTTGACTTTTCTGAAACCAAAATGTAACTTTTGACAAACCATAGTTTGATCTTTCATATACCATAATTTGTTTTTTCAAAAACCATAGTTTGGCCTTTCATATGCCAAAATTTGACTTTTTGTAACCTATCATTTTGCCTTAATCAGAGTTTGACTTTTTATAAACCATAATTTTACTTCTCTTACACTGTAGTTTGGCCTTTTTTTTAATAAATCATAATGTGACTTTTCATAAACCATAATTTGATCTTTCATATACCATGATTTGGATTTTCATACACCCTAATTGAGCCTTTTATAAACCATAGTTTGGTCTTTCATATTCCAAAATGTGACTTTTTTTTTTTTTTTTAATAAACTATCATTTCACCTTAATCAGAGTTTGACTTTTTATAAACCATAATTTTACTTCTCTTACACTGTAGTTTGGCCCTTTTTTTTTTTTTTTTTTTTTTTTAAATAAATCAATGTGACTTTTCATAAACCATAATTTGATCTTTCATATACCATGATTTGGTTTTTCATAAACCTAATTGAGCCTTTTATAAACCATAGTTTGGTCTTTCATATGCCAAAATTTGTTTTTTCATAAACCCTAATTGAGCCTTTTATAAACCATAGTTTGGTCTTTCATATGCCAAAATGTGTTTTTTCATAAACCATAATTGAGCTTTTTATAAACCATAGTTTGGTCTTATATAATCAGAGTTTGACTTTTCATAAATGATAATTTGGCTTTTCATAAACCATAGTTTGACCCTTTTGTTGAAGGAAAGTAATGCTTGTGTGTGTACCTCAAATTGGATCAGTGAAATAAAATGGATGGGAATTCTGCACAGTAAAACAGAATCGTAAACAAAGTGTAACCATCCAAAGGAATCAAAATTTCAGCTGAGTCAAATCCTGTAAGGAGAATAAAAACTTAAAGCAGATGTCAGTTTTCAGTGTCATTTGAGGAGTGGATTTTTGTCTCACACCTGAGTTTTCTTTCAGGTTTATGGAGGTCGTGCCGTCAGCTGGAAGCTTGAAACAACAACATCCACACAGCAGCTGAGTGACGTTCTCGCCTCAGATTCTAAAACAAGCGGGTCGGGACCCCGAGCCCATCGGACAGCTGCAGCCGGAGAAGGACTGAAGCTGAATTCCTCTGAGAGACACAAAAACTGAGCCAACAGACCCGACTGTGTTTATCCACCTGTTAACTGAGATCAGAGCTGCAGGGTGAGTTTTAAATGGACGATGAAACTATGGCAGGAGGCTGCAGTCACCTAACCAGAGGGAGAGATGACGTGAACACTGGGTGACACAGTGAGCTTCCTTCAATTACATTATTTAGAAAAGCAGCTGGATCCTCAACACATTTAATGTTGTCTCCTGGGGAAATAGATTTTGCGTTGGACGTGTGACATTATCACTGCACGATCTAATCTTATAGCATTACATTTACTTCCTGTCATTCAGTGTTTGGAGAATATTCCTCCGACCTCTTTGTGTTTCCACCATTTTCTCCTGCTTAAACTCTTAAACCTTGTCCTCTTAACAGTTTTTCACCTTAGGAGCACTTTTAAGGTTTAAAATGCTCTGTGAATAAATTTCATCTTTACCAGGACCTAGTGTTAACTTTTTAAGGGGAAATTCTAAGAATACGTCATAAGAATTTTCGTCACCAGGAGCAGCTTTTTGTAAGAGGAAGCTTTGTGAATTATGGCCCTACATGTTCAGGTGGTTTTTACCGGGAGCTGAATTATTTGCAGAGGTCTCTTTCCCTCCAAAACAAATGGACAGGGGTCTGAAGCTGCTTTATTCAGTGTTTTTACTGGTTTAAATCACCTGGTCCGTTTGTTTTGGAGAGGAAGAGACCTCTGCAGATAATCCAGCTCCCGGTAAAATCCTCTGGGTGTTTTTCTTTGGAGGACAGTCTCTTATTGTTTATTTATTTACACAGTTCCCAAAAGTTCAGTCTGCGTGTTGACCAGAATTAAAAACAAACTTCTGTGTATTTCTACATTTCTTTTTAGTCTTATGACCCATATTTGTGGAGATGAACACGACTCTGTGTGGTGCTACATGATGTTAAAGTGTTTTTATTGACTCTCCTGCTCAGATATGACTGAATTATATTTTTCCCTCCTGTTAAAAGCAGAGCAGTGATGTGGAGCTGAAGTCCCTAATCTAACCTACTTTAACTATTTTTAGGCGAGCTGGACCCTGAGAGCCATCTGCAAGCGCTGTAGCTGTGAAAGTAGATCATCACGGAGGATCCCTGTCAGGGTGGCAGCCAGCCAGCCGTGGAATCTATTTATAACCAACGTCTGCCCCTCGTCACCAAACAGGAGGAAGTCCTGACTAATGCCGGATCAGGTTTCTGTCACTTTCGAGGTCTGACGTCTCTGATATCAGACGGTAAGATGCCAGAGTGTGGAGAGTAAACAGAATTTAAACCAGCTTGCTGCAGGGAGATTTTGTTTTATAATTTGAATCTGCAAAGTAGCTTTAGTGCATAACTGTAATGGAGTAAAAAATATTTTCCTCTGAGATGTAGTGGAGCAGACGTGTACAGTAGCAGAAAATGAAAATGCTCAAGTACCTCAAAACTCAAGTGCAACTTTTGGCTGAGATACAAGTTGATGTGATGTGAGGCGACACAACAGCTGGCCTAGTTCTGTTTTGTCAGTTTGGTGTGTCTGAGCCTTCAGAGGAAAAGTGTATTTTTTGATTTTGGGGTGAACTCTCCCTTTAACTTGTTGAAAGCTGAACCCTAATGGTCTCATTCCTGGGCATGCACACTTTGTTTTCCACAGCTTTCTCAGCTTAATTAAACCCAAATTTACTCTGATGACATGCTGGATGCAGAGCTTCATTTGCCAGTAATATCTTCTAATTAATTCTCACAACTATTTTTTTAACATGAACAATCCTTCATCTCCTGGTGTCAGTAAATGACAGAACTCAGGACTTCAAATCCAGATTTTTTTCCTGAGGAAATCTTTGTGCGGCTCTGAGGAGTAACTTTCCTATGAGCACTCTACTCTGTAAAATGACACTGGAGTATAAGTACAGAAATAACAGCACATTTATTAAGAAAAAAACAGAATTCAAACAAATCTTGAAAATGATCAGAATGAAAAAGAAAGCTGAAGTGCAGTTGGTGTTACAGGGAGGTGATCAGTCGTCACATCTGTGATTCGAGGTAATGTTCATAATTAGCTCGAAGGACAAATTCAAAATAAGGTTTTGATTTCAAACTGCTCAGATCGTCCAGCTCCAGCAGGTCTTTGACCTCAGGCAGGTACGTCTGCAGAGGAACTCCTGGAAAACAAAGATTCATATGAGGGAGACATTAATTAAATGATTATTTGTAAGAATACCATTTAATACAGTGGTTCCCAAGTGATGGGTCACAGGTCCATTCTGAATGGACTGCAAGTGACCCGCAAACTTCTGAAGTTTCTAAATAACACACTTTATTTAGAAGTACAGTGAATTTCTGGCGCGGAGCTTTTATTTTGAAGTACTGTTTCCTGCTGAAAATTGAGGGACTAACGGACAGCTATTTGACAGAGACACCAAACTAGGTTGACAACTAAGAACAATTTGGATTAGATGACAATTAAGATAACAACCAGCATCTTTTCTGATACCTGTGCTTGTTGCTTGTGTATGCTGTACTAAGTTTTTTTTTTTTTTTTAACTGCATGCTTTGCATCTTAAAGCTACAGCTGATAACTTTATATCTCTTTATCCACACAGGAATAGATGAGACAGATTTCACTCCAATGCCTTGTAGCTTTCCTAATGACCTTACTGCATGTGAAGGAAAACAATCAGAGCCGCAGCTGTCAATCGCTCCTCGTGAACTGGTCAAACTAGGCATCGCTGATCAAATATGGATCAAGATTCTGTTACTGCATTGTCTATTTCTCTCCTCAAATATTTTCAGAAACATATTTTAGTTCACTGTTTAACTGTGAAATGAGAAAGCTGGTCCAGCTGATGGGCGGTGCTTTGTACTTTAACTGTATCCAACATGGCAGTCGGGTCACAGACTGTTTCGCTGACTACAAATTTCAGTGAAACAGTAAACTATGTTTCTGAAAACATGTGGCAATAGAATCCTGATTCATATTTGATCAGCACTGCCTAGTTTGACCATAGTTCAGGAACAGGGATTGACAGCTGCGTTAAAGACTCTGATTGGCTGCTGCTGCTGTGCCCAGTTGATTCTGGGGGGATGTGATTTTTTTTTTCCACAGACTGTCTAATGTACTAAACCACCTGTAGCTTTAAGTGCATGACAAATACTAATATACTGAGTAGCGCTCAAAAAATGAAGTGTTTAGTAAAGAAGTCTGCGATTTGAAACACACTGATAGTTATCCTGGAAATGTCCACGCTTGGTAAAGTAGTTTGTCAAATTTGCATTTGTGCTGCAACCAGGGGAATGATAGAAACTAAAGGCATCCAGTTTTTATCTGCTACTTTTAGCTTTCTGCAACCAGTTTCCACACACTCTAAGTCACATTACTTAGTGTACAGGCTTTACCATCATCTGTCCCATTGTTGGTACCAGTAGTAGGTTATAAGAGAGCACCAGACCAGCTTGTAATACCAGTGTTAAAATGGCAAAAGATCTGCACACTTAACTCACAGCTCCCAGTAAGTTTAGGGATCTCTGTTAGATCAAAGTGTCGTTCTTTTAAAGTCAACTTTCAATTTTTCTTTAATTGTTCATTGTTTACAAGCTTGTATTCTCTTCTTCCTGCCTTTACTGCCGCAGATCGTGGCTCTTTACTGCCACCTGCTGATCAGTCAGCTTTTTGGGTCCTATCAACACAGTGTGCAGATCTTTTGTTGGACTTTTAGGATCCAGCACCTGAAGAAGATTCGGACATGTAGATTTATGCATCTAATTACATTTGTGGATGAAATAAATCTTATTCTTAAATCCTCCTGGCTGTACTTTGCCTTATTTACTAAATGAAGCTTCTTGAGTGTTCCTCACCTTCCTGGATGAGTTTGAGGAGGATCTTGACGAAGATGCTGTCCTTGGCAACCTCCAGAGGGTCGTCGGCCCCGTCAGCAGAGGACCAGCTGAGAGACACACACCATCAAATAAATCAGTATTTCCTCTAATTTTTCTTATGTGAATATTTAATTTCATCTGAAAGCTCTGAGGTGCATTTAATGATTTCTCATACAGAGCTTGTCAAATCTTCCAGCTTAATTAAATTTAATTAACTTTTCAAAAATAAAACATGACGGAAGGATCTTACTCGTCTCTCCTGAGCGCCTTGCCGAAGATCTCACACTTCAGCGAGTCGATGTCCTCGACTTCCTCCTGCAACAAAACCCACAAAAGTTTTATGTCAACTGCATTCAAGCTGCAACCAGTCAAACCTCAACCAGATGAATAATTTAATATGTTACCTCATCAATGTACTCCAGCAGATCCAGAGCCTTTTTGAAGTCGTACTCGTTGGCTCGCCTGTTGTCATCGCAGATGTACAACTAAAGGAGAGGAAGAAACGCTGAAGTGAGCCACATCTGTGGAGTAACTGTCAGTGTTAAGTGAACTTATGGCTGTAATCTGGTTTAAGAAATGTCAGTGTAAACAGGAAATCTGGTTTCCTTCTTCATGTTAAGGGATTAAAAGTAAAATAACTACAGAAATGTGGTTGTTCAGTGTTTTATAAATTAAACTTTCTTAAAAATGTTCACAACTGATTAACGTTTTTGGAGAAAAACACCATGCTGTCATTTATAGGCAAAGACACGACAGTCGAGTCTTCAGCATGTTGGTTGCCAAGGTTGTGACTCATGTTGAAAAATAGGGTGAATAAAACTTCAACCGTGGACGTCACATCCTGTTTAGGTGGGAATCTGACCAAGTTGCAAATAAAATAGGTTTTTAAGGCCTTTGCACACTGAGTCCGTTTTTTAAAAAATCGTTAAGCACAGAAACCTTGCACACTGATTCCACTGCATGTTCTGTTCGTTGTGAAAATTAGAGCTGTCTTCCATTTTCTGTGTGCGGTCCTCATCCTCCTCGTCTTCATCATCATCCACCTGAATATTGCTATCTGACCTGCTGAATGTTAGCTATCTGAGAAATGATTCTATGCGCTTGTTTCTTTGTCTTGGCTCAGTCCCATCGCAACATATTCTTCACTCATTCTTGGTCAAACGTCTCTAAAGGCTCTGATGGAGGCCGAAAACACAGAAAATCGAACCTGTTCCAAAAATTTTAATGACGGACTCAGTGTGCAAACATGACTGATACAACGTGAGGTCGTATTCATTTTTTATTTTACGTGCAACAGCTTTGAACGAAAAACCTGACTCAGCGTGCAAAGGCCTGAACACAACACCTGCTTTACATGTTTTTTTCAGTGCGTGTTACCTTAATGAAGTGAAGATCTAGTTGAAGTTTAGTTCACCCAAATCAAACATTTACTCCCTCTTAAAAATGCCCTGTGGAGTTTTTTTGTGCACACAGTTTCTGTTTGTATTCAGTGTTTCTTGCCCAAGCTCACTGTGTGTATCAATGAGCTCTAAGAAACGTCTGCAAAGCTTTTTAAGTTGTTTGTTTACTTGCTTGTAATCCTATTCTTCCCTGCAATTGCTGGCACGCTGCTGCAGAACCTGGCTCATTACTGCCACCTGCTGATCAGTGGAATACTGTGACACCATTGTAAGGATTGTGTATAGTGTCACACACGTGGCCATGAGAACACACATGCACAAGACACAAGATGAACAAAACAAAGAGTGAGTGTGTGCGTGTGTTTTCACCTGTATGAGGTTGTGGGCGCTGAGCAGCGGCATGGTTTCGGGGTTCTGCTGCTTCTCCTCCAGCAACTGTCGGGGCAGAGTCTCCTGATGCAGCAGGAAGCGCTCCTGCTCCACGATGTCTGATTGGACCGATAAATGACAGCATTGTTGTTAGGTCTCGTTACAGGACGTGTTCAACACTGCAAAGTTCTGCCACTTCACTTGCGTGTCTATCATGTGGTACTCTGCTGCTTTTTCATGTGTTGAAAAGTTGCTAAAAGTCACAGTTTTTGTCTGGTTTCCATCTGGATCACTCAGGTGTTACAGTAAAATGTCAGATCCTATTTCTGCATCAGTGAGCAATCAAATAAAAGATGACACAATGAATTGGTGGGGAAAACAACCTGGAAAGCATTTTGAACATTAAAGTGTCACCACATGGACTGAAACTTAAGAGCTAGCTTTGATCATTTAGATTTGATTAAATATATTGGACACTGCACTGGAGCTACTTATTGTTCGCTTCTTTTGGCCACTTTAATTTGTTTTGATTTAACCACCAGACGGGGCTTTGACATGTAAAGCAAAGAGGGGTAACAATACAGGTGACACAGGTGATGGCCTGATGACTGGATGTTGCAATCATCCTATATATAGGAGGCATTGTACGGTGTTTAAATTGTAAATGAATTGCTTTTCAGCCCAATATTTCCGTTTGATCCCTGATGAATGGATGAATGTGTAGGCTGGAGCAAAATGCTCAATGAGTAAGTCGTAAAGGGACTTACAGAAGGAGCTGAGGTGTTTCTTTGTTAAAAACAACACATCCCACCTCAAACAGTGGCTCACATTTGTCTCTTGATTGAGGACTATGTGGATTTTTTTTTTTACCGTCGACTTGTTTGTTGAGTTCGTCCTCCGGCAGGTCAGATGCAAGCACCGTCAGCTTACTGAGAGCCAGCAGCGTCTTCTTCTTCACAAAGTAACGCGTCTCCATGTTGGCCTGGCTGTAGAGCGTCCTGTTGGCCTGCAGACACATGAGTCAACACATCAGTCACAGCATCACCATGAGAGCTACGTGAATCAGATGTGCAGCCTGTGGACAGTGCGGTTTTTATTTTAGGGATCCAAAGAGTATTGATGAATGTGACCCACAACTACTGGTTATCCTTATTTGATTTTTTGATTTTTAATAGAGATTTGTCAAGCATACAAATGGAATAATGACTAATGCTCATTACACTTTATATATCCACCTTATTCCTGAGGGCACAACTTCCTGTGAGATAGAAGTAGCAGTAAGCTAATTAGTCCCATAGACTGTCTGTGGTTAGTCCCAGTGGCTGCTCGTGGTGGTTAACCGTCAAAATAAACTACAAAATATGCATTTAGTCATCAGGGCTGGGAATGTGTTAGTGATTTACTGTACTTCCTTTATATCATATAAAAAATTAATGTCAAAAGTTATTTCTTTGACTCCTACTTTATATCACTGTTACTGACGTCTGCTGCTAAATTCAGTTTCATGTTTCGCTCAGAACAGTTTTAATAAATCAGAAGTTATAAAAACGTGTAGTGGAGGATTCGCTGGGAAACATCACATTTATCAACTTTACATGGAGCTACAGTTAATACTGAATTATGTCATAGCATCTCTTAATAAGTCATAATAAATCAGAAATCATCTTTAGAAGGAGCAGATGCTACCTTAAGCTAGCTCAGGATGTGTTAAAGTTAACAATAATCTAACGGAGCAAGGCGAGCTAACTGCTAGCGTGCTGGGTTGCTTTGAGATGGCTGTCAGAGATGGCAGAGGTATGATCACATAATCCTGTAAAGTAGAATAGAGTACTGTAAACAAACTGTTGGAAATCGCCGGTTTCGGTTCAATGCCTGAAGTTGCACCTATATTTCACGCAAGGTATCACTGGTGCTAGAGATAAGGTGGATTATCTTTTACCTGAGTGTGACATAACAGGCAAAGAAAAGCAAAATATTCCATTTTATAAAGCAATATCCAACAAATGTTTGCTGGTCATAAAATGATTTAAATTATTAACTACCTTAAATTAATCTTGTGTTTATTATAGCTGCTATACGGGAAATTCAAACAAGTAAAAGCTGATAAAAACACAGCGAAGAGTCACAGTGAACAAATCTGGCATCTAAAGCAGACCTTTTCTTTAAGATGTTACAAAGAACAAGATGATTAAACACCTTTGAAGGTTAAATTAAAATATATCAGCTTATTAATTTTCTTTCTTCTGCCATTTGTTAAACAATTGATTTGAAAATTTGCACTTAAACACGTTTTTTAAAGTATGTTCTTGTTGTTTTATCAGAAGTTGTTTTATTTTAGATGTTTGATGTAGAGCTGTGTCTTATTACGTTAGGTATGAATGAGACAATTGTTTTGCATGACACAAAAAATAAAAAACAACTTTTAGAGCTCCTTTAAAGCTACAAAAAAGAAAAAGAAAAAAAGGCACAGCAAATAAATTAAAAAGTCAAAACCAAAGTCAGACTGCGTTTAAAACCAGAAACGAAACTTGCGCTTGCTTGGTGTGTGTGTGTGTGTGTGTGTGTGTGTGTGTGTGTGTGTTAATATATGTGTGTGCTTGTTGACTGCAAGCAGGAAGGAAGCTGCGCAAAATGTGTGTGTGTGTGTGTGTGTGTTGAATGCAGAGGCAGTATCAATGCTGCTGGCTGTGGTGAGCATCAATGTGTGTAAAGCTGCTGAAACAGGAAGGAAACTGTGCGTGTGTGTGTGTGTGTGTGTGTGTTTCCTCTGTTCTACACTGAAAAGGCTGCAGACTGAGACAGAAGGGAAGGAAAGATCATAACTGTGTGTGTTCTGTATATCTGTAAGTGGTAAAATTAGAAGGAAGGAAGTAGTGCGTGAGTGTGAGTGTGTGTGTGTGTGTGTGCGTCTGCTACATTCACTATAGTAAACAGGAGGGAGACTGGGAGGAAGGAGGGAATGGAAACAGAGGAAAGGAAGGGAAATAAAGAGCAGAACGACAGAAGAGAGAAAAGTAAAGGGGAGAAATAAAGATAGGATGAAAAGAATAAAACAAAGAACCACAACAACAGGGAAGGAAGGAAGGAAGGAAGGAAGGAAGGAAGGAAGAAACAAAAGGAAAGGTAGAGAGAAGAGAGGTAGGATAGATGGAGGGAAGAAGGGAACAAAAGGGTGAAACATAGGAAGGAAGAAACAAGTAAAAGGGAGGTGAGAACAAGAAAGGAAGGAAGGAAGGGAGGAATAATGATAAAAGAGGAAACTGTTTAATGTGTATTGTGAAGGAAGGAAACAAAGGGTAAAAGGAATAGAGGAGAAAAGAGGGTGCTAGGAAGGAAGGAGAAGGAAGGAGGAGAAAGAGGAAAGAAGGAAAAGAAGGTGGAGTGATGGAAGGAATGAAGAAACAAACACAAAGAAATGAAGGATAATGAAAGTAAAGAAGCAACTTGAAGCCCTCAGTCACTAAGGAAGTGTAAAAGAGGAAGTAAGAGTATTTTCGTCCCACAGAGGATGTGGTTGTGGTTTCGTTCTGAAGCGTGAAACAAGCTTTGTGTGTCACTGTGTGTGTGTGTGTGCGCCGTACACTGCGGTAGTCGTGGACGTGGATGTGGTGCAGCCAGCTGAGGTGCTGGTGGGACTGCAGGAAGCTGGCCAGATGCTGGTGCTGAGCGGCTGGCTGGGAGAGCAGCTTCCCCCTCTTCCCCTTCTCCATGTACCAGCGGAACAGGAAGTCAGCAAAGTTCTGCAACAGGAAGTGACACATGGGACAAAGAGGAAGATGGTTTAGTGGCTGCACAAGAACACTCCGACGTGTGTAATGAAAGTAAAATTGCGACTTCACACATCCGCAGCGGTGGAAGAAGTGTTCACATCCTTTACTTAATAATTTACCACCCAGAGGCCCAGTCCACACGAACACAGGTGTTTTTGAAAACAGGATTTTTCCCTCTTTAAAAAAAAAACAAAAACAAAAACAAATCCTGCCAACAAGCTTTGTTATAAATAAATAAAGTATCCAAATGAAAATGCAAAACCACAAATGAAGCACAGAAACAAAAGGAAAGGCAGAAGAAAAGAGGTAGGATAGATGGAGGGAAGAAAGGAACAAAAGGGGGGAAACAAACAGGAAGGAAGAAACAAGTAAAAGGGAGGTGAGAAGGAAGGACGGAAGGAAGAAAGGAAGGCAGAAAAGAAGGGAGGTAGGATGGATGGAGGGAGGAAGGGAACAAAAGGAGGAGAAACAAACACAGGAGGGAAGAAACAAGCAAAAGGGAGGTGAGAAGGAAGGAAGGAAAGAAGGACAGAGAAACGTAAGGAAGGAAGGAAGGAAGGAAGGAAGGGAAGGCAGAAACAAAAAGAAAGGCAGAGGAGAGGTAGGATGGATGGAGGGAAGAATGGAACAAAAGGAGAGGACAGAATGATGAAGAGAATGAAGAAACAAAAGGGAGGTGAGAATGAAGGAAGGAAGGAAGGAAGGAAGGAAGGCAGCCAGCCATGTAACCTCCACGCTAAAGCCATGCAGAGAAGGAAAACATGTTGTCCAATCAGCAGCCTGATAAAAAATCCATTACTCAAAAGCTTCGTGCAGCTTGTATCACATTCTGACACATCCGTTCCTCGAGACAGTGGAAGAGAAACTTTACATTATGTCTAATAATGTAACAGTCCTGTTAGCGAGGTTAGAGCCAGCGTGACTTTGGACACTTCTGCCACTGTATTACGGCTTTATGGCTGATCAATAACAGAAATCAATGCGGTGATTAACGTTAGCTGGCGATGCATCATGTGCAGCCTCCTGTCTGTTTCTGTAAGCTGAAACCATTTCCCTCAGTGGAAACGAAGCTTTTATTTACTTTAATTTCACAGATAAGAAACAATAAATTGTGAAGACAGTAAAGCCTCCACAAAAATAGCATTTTAAGTCTTGTGTGTGATTTAACCTGGCTTCATATGAGCAGAGGAAATCTCCGCTTGTTGCTAGGCTAATTTATACAATGCAAAATCCCATAGGCTTGTGCTAATAAAATTAGCATGTTGTGTGTGTCTGAAAAACGTATTTAGTACAAGACAGTTGTTTTGTCAGTGAACCTTGTGAGTTGTAATGGAGCTGAATGGTGTGCCGTTACCTTTGTTACATGCTGCTGTTGTCCCTGGTTTTATATGAGAGGAGGAAAAGATTGCCGACTAGTAGGCTAATTTATACAATGTAAAATGCCATAAGCTTGAGCTAATAATGTTAGCATGTTGTATTTGTGGGGAAAATGTGTCCAGATAAAGACAAGTGTTTGTCTGTGAAGCTGATTTGTGTACTTGTGTTTGAAATTGTCTCTATTAAGCCATGTTTAATGTGTGTTTACTGTGTGTTTAATGTGTGTTTTGAATTAACTGAACTTCACAGCACTTAACACAGTCCTACTCCGCTGACTAGAGTTTTGGAGGTGTAACTGCAGAGTGACACAGACACACCGACGCAGAACTAAAAATGCTCACAACGGCGCAGGGTCTACACACAACCATAAATCCCCTTTAAGACGTAGGAGAATTTTCTCAACACACAAGGGATCACTTCATCCTTCAGTTCTTCAGAAACATTCAACACCAACACATCTGGAGATACATGGTTTTCACTGGACAGGAAGGGGATGAAGATTTGTCCAGTTAGATGCAGCGTACCTTTAACTGCTAACAAGCTCTTTTTAAAAGTGGACCCTTAGCGTTTCTGGTTCTTTGTGTACCTGGTCTGCGAACTTGGTCATGTAGTGCTGCAGGCGGCTCTGGTTGTCGGTCTGCTCACACATCTGAACCAGGATGTCGAAGTCACAGTACTTCTCGGCCAGCGCTGCCACCCACTGGTGCTGACCCAGCTCCACTGAAACACACAACAACAACTTCACAGTGACAACAGCAAGTCAAACCTACTGAAATATATTCAGAAGCTTAAACTTGAGTTTATGTTTAACATGAATGCCCACCAGCTTCGTTAGAGGAGAGACTATTCACCATAGTTTAAAGATTTAATGATTATTAGTTTCCTTAACTCAATTTTAAACTGTTTTTCAACTTAAATAAAATAATCAAAGAGCTCATTAGAGTCGATGAGTCTGTTGAGTATAGATTGTTCCTTTAATACCACTAGAATATACTCAATTTATTCTCCTGCAGCAACTTTAATCTATTGTTTTTTTTTAGATTCTGATAACTTCTTTAACTCATTTTTTTTTTTTTTTTTTTACTTTTTACAAACTGATGTTACTTGTGGCTGTTGAAGCAGACTTGACCGATACATCAGCCGATGACAAATAATTTTTGCTGATCACATATTATATCTGTGTATATGCTGACTAATAAGTATCATAAAAAATGCAGAATGGAAACTGAGTTAGGTTTTATTAGTAAATGAAATAAGTCAGTTTTTGGTTTATCGAAAATCCTTTTTTCAGGCAAACAACAACAGAATTTTTAACACATTTCTTATTTGGTATATTGTGGAGTTTGAGTTGTTGCTTATGGTCTATACTGATATTAATCTAGTTTCCAGTGATATATTTGCCGTTGGTGTTTTAGAAACATGTATTTCTCACCTGTAAAATGTCCATGTGAGCCAAACTACTCACTAAATTTATGGGATCATTTACAAAAAGCTGCTCTTGTATATTTAAGTTACAACCAAATAGCTGTCAAGATATATTATCATTACATTTATGTTGTCTATGATTAGAATCTTATTGTATTATGACTTATGATTTAATCGTTCACTTACACAGCGGGGCCAACAGCTCGGAGCGACGCTGGCTGTACTCCATCTCCAGGCTGTTGTAACGCTCCTGTTGGGACCCTGGGGGCTTCTGCTGCTGCAGGGAGGTCAGCTGGGCCACATAGCCGCCCAGATAGATGTCCAACAGCGCCACCAGCTGCTCACAGAGGGCGCTGCGCAGCTCCGAGTCGGCATGTGGGTACACTGAGCGCAGGATGATCTCATGCTGGCGGGAGAGAACTGTGCGGACGCCGCCAACACCGCCTGATGCTGAAAGTGTGAAGACCGGGAGGTAGAGAAACAGTTAGTAAGTTATTTTATTCTAACAGTCTTCACTTTCCTACAGCTCTGTAGAAATAAGGCAAAGATCAACTGGACATTTTAAAATAAACACCACGCCAGGCTGCTGTCGTCAGCAACCGCTGTTTTTCACTCAACCTAGATTTTTAAAAAAATGTCTGCCCACAAAATTACACCGTACAGATAAGATGTTTGGTTGCCAATGAGAGGATTCAGCGAGTGTTGCTTTGAGGATGATGTCTAAGCAGTTGCGGCGTCGCTACAAGGATGAGCTGAGACTGCCTACACTGAGGGGGTGCTACCCGAAATAGAGAAAAGGAACTGGTACCAAAAGTGAGAACCATGCAGTGGAAACGAGGCAAAAATAAAACCACGCTTTACATCTAATATCTATGCAGACTGTCTGATGTTGAAGCCCAAATAAATTCAGAGCTTAAACAAATATGTCTCTAGGAATTTGACTTACCTGTCCATGGAATATATTCTGGCTCTGCTGCAGCGTTTTCAGAAGCTCTGTACATGAAGGCCTTTGTCTCTCTGTACTGACCAGCAGCCTGCAGCATGTCCTGAACACACACACAGTACAAGTGGGAACATTTTATTCACTTAATTACCAGAATGTTATAAACCAGAGGTGGGTTTTATACGTTCAGGTCAGTGCTGCTGCTGTTGTTGTGACTCTTTGGTGATGAATGTGTACCTTGATGATGTTGTTGACCGAGAGAACCACTTCCGCCCACTGCACAGAGTCGACCGGGTTGTCCTTCAGACTCCGCTCCTCCTCGTCCAGCAGACAGTCAAACACTGAGGAGATCTGAGACACCTGTAGGAGCACCAGAAACAGATTTAATTCAGCCTCTCCACACACACATTTATCATCACAGAAGAACGCAGTCAGACTCAAACCTCTCTGAAGAAGACGTCAGCAGCGGTGAGGCTGGGCGGCACGGCAGTGCTGTTCCTCTGCAGCGCAATGCCAATGGCCCGGTTCACCAGCTCGCTGTGTTTGGTGTGGTGGTTCTTCAGCGCCATCGCAGCCTGAAGCTTCTCGGCGTGTTCGCACAGCAGCAGGCGTGTCGCCATGGGAGATGAACGCACCGTCACCTGGCTGAGTCGGTCCAGCAGACCCACCTGACAGAAGAAAATATTCAATCTACTTTTCTGTTCTTTCTAAATCCAGCCTGTGTCTTCAGTCTTTATTATCTATTTTTCTCTTATATACTCAGTGTTCACTTTTGTAGGTACGATACAATCTAATGCAACCCAGAACAACTGTTCGGCCATAAAGTCTATTTTCATGACATATGTTTAAGCATTTCTTCTATCTCATTTCAGGCCCAACTTCGCTGGATCATTACATACTGGGTATGGAATTTATCTGCAGAGGCTCTAGTTTCAAGAGACCAGACTTTTCTATGGCTGCCAGTTCTTGAGGCACGATGAAGGCCAAAATGTGGCCTGCAACAGACGGTAAAGCTTGTTGTTTTTACCAGAAACGATCTGCAGAAATGCTTTTGCTACGTCCACCACCAGCCAGTTAGCAGCAGTAAGGAGTCAGCAGTCAGTGATGATATATTCTTTTCTTTTAAAGCCACTACACACATTCTGTACCATTGTTCAACAAATGTAAGATGTTCCAGCTGCATTTGTGTATGTGTATGTCTGTGTGTGAGTACCTGGAGCAGGAAGTCCATGAAGCAGCCGTGGGCCTTCATCTTGTCCTCCAGCTGGTGGAGGATGATGAGGGAGGTGAGAGGGAAGCCGGCACTCTCTGGAATAACAGAAACAGAAGTGTTTTTAGGAAATAAACACAGAACTAGAATTACTGTGTCATGGTTGTAGGCGTCTGGGAATCAGGCAAGCTGCAGTTTACATCCATGTCTGTAAACATGGATGCTTCACACACATGTTCCCCCCGGCAGCATAGAAGATTTATACAATCAGCACAGTTTCAAAGCGAATACCCAAGTTTAATGTCACTAATTCAGTATCTGACCAAACGTCTCCCCTTCTGTTCCTGAGATACTCTGTCCCTGTTCCCCTCCTCACCGTCAGGGACAGACTCGGCCCAACGGGGGTCAGACGCTGGGTAATCGTCCACCAGGTCCAGGTTGATTCTAGTCACCATGCCGTCCAGCTCGGCTCCCTCCTCCCCATCACTGTCGGCGGGGAAGAGCTCGTCTGTGACCGTTTGAGCGCCCACCAGATCGTTACTGACGAATGAAAGATAATTATTTTTTATTTACAGTATTACAGGGACTAAATCCTAGTATTCTGAATCCTAAGATGCAGATTCAGTCTAAAAATGATTAATTACAGACTTTAAGAAACAATTTTTGTTCAATAATACATTTTCAAAACCATCAATAAAGATTTTGTTTTGTGAGTTATTTATTGACATACCGACAGAACTGCAGGAAAGCCGCCTTCAGCAGTTTGGTTTTGTCCTCCTGAGCTACGGGCTCTGCTCTGGTTGGAGTCTCCATGGCTGAAACCTTTGACACAGAATCAAAATTGGAAATGCATTCAAATCAAGTCAAAGTCAAATGCATAACTACATGGTTGAGCAGTGTTTTCTTTACTTCTTTCTAACTGGATTTCCTTTGTGTAAATAGTTATGAGATGAAAATGTTGGACTAGAGTCTGGTGGAAGTAATTATCAGCTGCCTGCAGATCTTACATAAATTAAATTCTTCTTGCTCTTTTATGCTACAGTCTTTTCTCTAGAGTTTACCTCCGGAGCTGCAGCCAACGAGGAGCACAGCGAGTCCTCCATGGTCTCCGGCAGGATGGAGGCACTCTCCCGGGCCACCACCGCCACCAAGCCACTGTTCTGGGAGAAAAACACGGGCAGGTTGGCACAGCAGCCTCCTCCACGTACACCATCACCTGGACGGTCGGATAGAAAGGGCGACATCATCATTCTGTAATGCAGGGACGTTTTCTGTTTGATCATCATGTGGTTGGTAATTATCAGGTCTTTCCATCATGGGTCCATTTGGATTTATTTTTGTCATAGCTCATTTGTTTTTGTTTTTTAAATGTTTGTTTCTATATTCTGGTTGTCATAACCTCTCAAGGACATTTTAAGTCTCATAAACTATAGTTACTCTGCCTTACATAAAAATAAAAAATGCTTGTTGATCTGAAGCCAGAGAGCATTTTCCTTTAGAGAGCTGAGTTCTCTTTTCTCACCAGGGGAGTTAAAGCAGATTTTCTCATCAGGCAGTCCTCCTCTGCTGGTTCCCGTGGAGCAAGCAAACACCAGCTCCTCATTGTACAGGAAGGCGGTGGAGCCGGGGGAGCGTGGCAACACCAGCCGCGTAGACTGTAGGGCCTCCTCACTCTGAGGAAACAAGACATTGAGGAAAAGTGTGTGAAAAATTAAATGTACATCATCTAAAACAAAGGGAGAAAGGGAAACATGGAAAACAGTAGACCTATACAGATTAGGCTCAGTATCAGCGTCAGGACTGACCTGGAACGGAGGGTTGTACTTGGTGACTTCCACAGTGAACTGGTCGGAGATGGCGGCTCCAGTGTCCTGCAGGGTGACCAGGCAGAAGTAAGCCAGGCAGGGCGTGTCCGACGGGTGCCAGGCTGCAGCCAGAACCACCAGGCCGGCTCTGAAAACAACAACAGCACAGACTCTTACTCATCTCCACCTCAGATATACTCAGTATTTATTTGAATTCATTTGAACAAAGTGCTTAATGTCAGTGCCCAGAGATCCTGTAAGATGGTGTCAGAAAAAGAAAAACTGCAAAGGTTCCCTGTGATATCTGTAGTCTTTCGATTAAAGACGTTATATCTAAGGCTCCAAAGGGCAAACAGGAATAGAAAACAAGTTTAGATCCATCAATAAATAAGTAAATAAATAAGTTCAAGGTTTCCACTTAACTGTTTTAACAATTGAAGTTCCCACGCTACAAACTCTTCATACTGCCACACTTCACAGTCAAAAAACTGTGTGCTGACCCTGTCACACACCTGCTGCTCATCAGCAGCACATCAACTCTATTACATGTTACCTGCTCCAGTGCGCCACCCTGTGTACAAACAGCTAAACTGCATCTATTTACATAAAGTCACTGTTAGTTAAACAGAGAGCGTAAAAACGTAAAAACATGGCTTCATATTGTTTTTTGTTCACAAGGATCTTCCCTGTACTGATTGTATGTGTTTATAAATTGTAAGTCTCAAGCGTCCAGTTGTCTCCTTGAATTAAAGTTTAAAAAAAAAAGTGTATTTCCTGTTGTATGACCTTTATTTAAAAGGTTATACATCACATTCAGTTAGAGCTGATTAATAATAATACTAATAATAATCAATACAGACAATGCTCAAGTTGATTCTGAATCCAGAATTTCAGCCTAAAATACGACAAATACCTTTTATTTCGAATTGTAAAACAAACAGGTAGTCATGCTTGTTTATATCAACACACACACACACACACACACACACACAAATGAAAACACTCACTGGCTGAGCTTCATATCCAGGTACGTCACATTCGCTCCCTCCTTCAGCTCCTCGTAGTTGCTCTCTGACCCCTGGTGGCAGAGAAATCTTTAATGTGTGACCATGAGAGACATTCGCAGTATTCAAACATTTAATGTTACAGAAAGAATCTGATGAACGTGGAACAATATGGCTGCCTATTTCCAACATAAATTATGGAAGTTAAGAATATAACTGAGAATTTGATTTAATAAACACAGCTTTGAGTTAGTTTCTGTATCATTTACGTCCTGTTAGAATATAAAATACTTTCACCAACATTGTTTCTCAGTGTGACGGGCCACCATTGGTCAAGAGGTGTACTCGAGTACAAACTTCAGGTAATTGTACTTTACTTAAGTCGTCCCTTTTCATGCTACTTTATTGTACTTTGTTCTCAAACACATTATCTAACACATATATAACATACGAGGAAAGTTTAAAATGATGAAGCACAGACAAAAACTGAGCTACCAAACAGGATATTAGATTTGAGCTTACACGAAACAAAGTCATTTAATCGATTAGTTGAATAGTCAGCAATTGTTTTGAAACACCTGATGGTTTCATACAGAGATCTTTAAAAAAACTTTTCTGTATGGAAAAAAGAAGTACCATGATTACTCTGAAATAACATTTGAGAAATACTTCACAGTTAAAACATGTCAGCATTGTTGTGGATGTACAAAATAAAGTCAATCAAAACTACATAATTAATCCCTACAATTGCAGCCAGCTGTGGACATGTATTTAAAGTTCAATAAAACAGCCAGGAAAATAAAAATATGTACATTTTCCAACTTGAATAATTCAATTGTAAACATGGAATCAGTGCTGTGAGGGTTGACAGGCACAGAGCTAAAACCCCAAACGGAGCTACGACTTAGATCTAAATAGGAAAACACACTGCTTTTACTTTTGATACCTTTACGTGATCCCGATGACACTTATGTACTTTTACTTAACTAACATTTTCAATGCAGGACTTTACTTGAGACAGTATTTCTACAGTGTGGTATTAGTACTTTTACTTAAGTAAAGACCATGAATACTTTCTCCACCACTGTGTGACATGGAGTCAGACTGATATACAGTGTTATGTGTATATGAATGTGTGTATCCTCGTACTGACCCAGATGGCGTCTGCGATGCTCTCGGTCAGAGCTCTCTGGGCGTCCCAGCTGAGGATCTGGTGCTCCCAGCTGTCGTCCACCTCCCACTTACTCAGACTGGAGCTGGTCAGCGTGTAGAGGCAGTTGGCTCCGCCCACCCACAGCACACTGTGGAGCTGCAGCCGGAAAAAAACGAACGAGTGAAGCTGGAGCCGTTCACCATCTAACACAAGTCAACCTGCAGCAACAATACCTGTACCTCAGACTTGATAATGTAGCTGTAGCTATATGTCACTGTTCATACATAACTTTGAGCTTTGTCGTTACCTGTATATATTTTATGTATATTTTGGATTGGCATCATATTGATATTTTATATTCGCAGTCTTTCCTATTTTGTGCTGCATGTTGCTCAGGATAAATAAAGTTCTGTTTTATCTTATACACTATTTATTATACTATTATACACCAGCTAACATCCGCTGTACTGTTTTATCTTGACAGCAGAGTCTGTTAGCATGACTCACTGTGTCGTTGGCGGGTGGGGAGAGGATGCCGAACAGACTGGAGACACGGCGTCCGATGCCGGAGAGCATGCCCTGACCCTGCTGCAGGGCTCGGTACTGCAGCTTCCCCGAGGGATCTGCACTCGCTCTCATCAGCCGATTCTTCTCTGAGGACAAGACGAAGCTTCCACCCTGACAGAGGAGTGAATTGTCAGAAATAAAAACAACAGCAAGGCTGAAAGTCTCTTTGTTTAGTTTGTTTAAGCTCCCAGCGATGAATTACAAATAGCAATTGTGAGTAGCTGCTGTATCAGAGTCAGGTTAGTGGCATAAAATAAATCAGATTTATTGGAAACTGACTTACATTGACAGCAACAACAAAGTTGCATAGGTCTCCCAGGTCCACGTCGGTCTCTGTGTAGTTGCCCTCCTGGGCCAGGCTGGGCCACAGGCGAGCCGTTCCCTCTGCAGCAACCGCCAGGACGGAGATGGACTGAACTCCAGCTGTTTCTAGAGGAGCGGTGGACGACACGGCCACAAGATCGGCAGTGTAGTTATACTCACTGCTGGGCAGCTGCAGCTCCTTACACACTGACAGCTGCAGGAAAAAACACAGAGAGTTGGTGGACCTGAATTATGAATCAGTGAGTCTTTCCTCTACGACTACAAGTGACTGTGTGAACCAGAAAAATATGTGATTTATTGACTCTAAGAGGTGCGACTTTGGACCGCTTTGGACAGATGTTTGAGATGATCACCGTGAAGAGGTGAGAAACAGGGAAAATTCTTGATCAATTGAAGTCATAGGCAACTTTATTAAAACATATGTATGCTCAGTACTTCCCAAACACACCGCCTTTTTTGTGACTTAAATTCATCAACAATCTTCTCTTTTTTTTGATTCTTCATTCATGATGGAGGCATGCAAGAAAGACAAAGTTCAAGACCATTCTTTGCTAAACTTTCTCACTGGACAGTTAAATCTCTGGACAGGAAAGTTGGTCTTTGTTTTGTTACTTTGCAAGTTTCAGTTTTTGGATCTTGAGCTGTACCTTGGCCACAGCAGTCTGACAGATCTTCCAGATGATCAGTCTCTCTCCGCAAACCATCCAGGCCCAGCCGCTCTCATTCACCTTCACTGAGATCTGGTCATCAGCTTCAGGAACCAACACACATACAACTGTTAAACGGAAGAAGTGGAACAGGATACGGTACTTTCAACAAACCATGACAGACAGAAAAGTTTTCTTTACCGTCAGCCATCGTGAGTGCCTCCATCACTTTGACAGGAAGCGACGAGCCGAAGGTTTGCACATCATAGTTGATTGAATCTGCAGCTGCGTGGCTCTGCACTCTGGTGGGTGTTGACCTGATGGACAGAGAATTGAATGAAGTGAAAATGGAAGAGTTATTGTTGGTTGAACAAATGTTTTATTACAATAATACAAACTTGAAACCATCTTTTTTTAATGTGAGCACATGTAAAAAATCTCCTCTTCAAAAAGTAAAATAAAGGCGAGATTCTAAGTCCACTCACATTTTTTTTTCAATATCTTAAATAAGCAAATGTACACAGTATGATAACAGTCAACTTGAAACTGGTACATCACTGCAACCCTAATATTAGATGTAGAGTCTTTCAATAGAAGACATTACATTTCAGGCTCTGAGGGGTGAACTTTTCGACATGTTTTCTGGGCAATAACAATAAACCAATGTCATGTGGATACCACCCAACATGTTCCACCCACTCAAACACTGTTGCAGACCAAGTACCCCCGACATGGCAACAGTGTTCCCCAATGGCAGTGGCCCCCCAACAGAAAAATCAGCATGCCACACTAGAAAAACTGTTTAGAAATGGCCTGTGGAGTGTGACAAAAAGCTTGGGATCTGGGGAATTTGGAGGCCAGCTTGACACTTTAAGGTCTTTGTCACGTTCCTTGAGGCCATTGCTGAGCGATGATTGTAGTGTGGCATGGTACTTATACTTGCAATGGTGTTTGAGTGGGTGGAACATGTCGGTGGTATCCACATGAATGCCAGAACCAAAGGTTTCCCAGCAGCACAATGCACTGGAACAAAATAATCAAAGTTATTCACTTCACCTGTCAGTGTTTTTTTGGCCGATCGGTGTATGTTCACTGTGCTGAGTGTGTAAGTGTGTACATATACATATACAAACATCTACATTGTGCTAAATTACACTGTATGAACTAGTATGTTATGTTTAGAAGTATGAAATGTATTATGCTATAATGTTCACTGCAATATAAATGAATAGAATAAAAACTAAAATAAGAATAAGCGCAAGAAACATGGACAATTGTGTACAGTTACAACTATTAACATGAATAGATGGAAAAGCAGCAAGTCTCCACGTGTAAAACTAAAACCCATTAAAGGTTTATACATGAAATATTTAAAGGATCACAGTAGTTCACATTTAATTTCCTGTTAATCTAGTTAATAGTGTCAGTTGTACTTCTATTAACTGTGGATTAAGTTTATAAAATATAATGTTTTATAAACTCTTAGTATGTCTTAAGTAACTAAGACTGTAAGTGGTCGATGTAGAAGGAAGCAGCATGAGAAGACTGAAGGAGAAATAGATTTGTACTTAAATTAAGTCCAGTGCTGCCAATTATTTCCCTATAATGATTTAAACCTTCATGAAGCGGGAATTTATTACAGTATTGTTGCGATAAACGATATTCGTTTTATCTAGATGTACCTGATAAACTGGCAGCATCGTGTATTATGCACAAACATCAGGTAAAACGCTACCGGTCAGCGTTTTCACTCACCTCGCCGACAGAGGCGTCCTCCGCGGGGAGAACAGCAGGCTGGTGGCCGCGCCGGAGACGCTCTTCCTCCCGGTGTTCCTGCCCTGCTGCCGGCGGCCGGAGCTCGGAGCACCGCGGGGGCTGAACATACCTGCTGTGGGACCCGGTACTGCTCAACAGCCGAGAGATATATCAAGTTTTAACCGAGAAAACAAAACCAGCACCTCAAACTTCACCGTCAAATCTTCTCCAAACAGCGCGCGGTGCAGTCGCTTGAAATATACGTCATCACCGGGTTAACGGAAAGTCCCGCCCACCGCAAAACGACACTGTTTTAAAAAAGAATCTTTTTAAAATATTTTTTAAAGACATTTAATGATGAAAAAACGAATTATCTTGACATGATAATAATAATAATAATAATAATAATAATAATAATAATAATAACAGTTTTAGTTACTAACAAGACCTCCTAGAAGTTTATAAAATATATATATTTTTAGTGCTGCTAAATACAGCTGACACAATTTAATCATCAATTGACAGAAAATTATTGTAAACTGCTTTGATTTTTTAAATATTTTATGTATAAACATTTCATAGTTTTAGTGTAACGTGGACATTGAGAGATTTGCTGCTTTTCCTTCTAATAATGTTTATAGCTGAAATGCAGATCATTGTACACATGTGCATACTTCTTATGTTTCTTCTTATTATACTTTTTATTCAATTAATGAATTTATTGCAGCAAACATTATAGCATTTTAGCATTATATAGCATTACAGCAACATTTTATATACTAGTTTATACAGTGTAATGTGGCAAATGCAGATATATTATTACACACTTACAGGCTCAGCGCAGTGAACATATTTTTATTCTTAAAATCGTATAAGTGTTTAACATTGTAGCATAATACACATTTTATTTTATTTTATCACCTTGTAATTTGCTAATTTGGGAAAAATATGCAACTACGCGGAAAATCTGAGCTTTATTTTAGTTATTTTTAAAGAAGAGACTTTTTACACGTTTACGTTAAAAAAGTTTCAAGATATTTTTGGTATATTGTCATAAATTAGTCGCGCACGTAGAGACCAATCCAGACGTAAGTAGTGGATCGTCGATGTAACGAGGCCAAACCAGGACGACGAGCAGATTAACGATCGCTGCTGGAGGATTGCTGCTGCAGCCGTGAAGATGACCGGGGGCGGAAAACCCACGATGGAGCGGCAACGACATCCAGCAGCGTAGTTTGAACCGAGGACCGAGTTGCGTTTAAACCTCACCAGCTTATACAAAGTAACTGAGCACGGAGAGGAACAGCACGATATGCAGTGAGTATCGATTTCCAATCGCTTGTGCTGCGGAATCGGATCAATCCCGCTAAAAGTTTGGAGCCGCCAGGCCCGTTGCTACTAGCGCTAAGTTAGCCGGTTAGCTCACTCCAGGCATCCTCCTGTAATGTGGACTGCAGGCGGGTTTTACACCGGATTAACGCGCTCATAATGCCTCGTTTCAGGCTTCCACAAACCTTTCAGCCTAACTCACGTATTTAGACTGTCAACAAGGGTGTAATAAATGTTTAACGCCTTAGTAAACACACTAGCTCGCCTCTTTGCTAGCTAATTAGCAATAGGGAAGATGCTGCGCTCAGGAGGGTCAATACTGGCATGGAGATGATAAATCGGATTTAAGACACTCATGCACTACGTTTTTTGCACGTTTTATTTTAGCGTTTAAACATATACAAAGCACACAGTCACAAACTGACAGTGAACAAACACCAGCTCTACATTACGAAGGTTACAAAAATAAATGAATAGACAGTAAAATAAATTCAATGCAAATAAAAATGTAGCTACTATAAAAATGGGAGTTGGGGGCTTGAGAGCTAGCGTAGGCTTGTCCACAACTGCACGGTCTCTTACAAATTTTCCATATAAATAACTAAAGGTCGCCATACTTTATAGATGGAGTGTATCTTATTATTTAGAGAGTACGTTATTTTCTGTAGAGGTGTGCAACAGTTCACTTCTGAGAGCCAATAATAGGAGATCTGACTCATTGCAATACTTTTTTTTTGCCAATAGCCAGTAGGGTTTTTGTAAGCTTAGTGGAATGGCTATGTCTGATATTAGAATTTAAGAGGCTGCCCAAAAAGCATACTTCCAGATCCACTGGGAAAGTGACTTCATGGATTGTGGATAGGGCATCACAGATCCCCTGCCGAGAGCCTTGTAGTGTACTACGCTGCCAGGTGGAGTGAAGCAAAGTGCTCTCAGCTATATTGCATCTAAGGAAAGGGGTGAGAAATTGGGGTTGAACCCGTGAAGCTTGGAAGGGGTGAGATAAGTCTGATGAAGAAAACTGAACTGAATTAATCCGTATCTTGAGTTTGGAAAACACCATTTTAAACGGTTTGCTGTCTCTGGTGTTTGACAGAGGGATGTGCAGGTGTGTGACACAGTGGTGGAAGAAGTATTCAGATCTTTTTTTTTACTGGAGTAAAAGTAGTAATACCACAGAAGGGATGCACGATATTGGATTTTTTGACGATATACCGCTATTAAGCAACTCTTTTAGCCAATAACAAGTGTTGATACATCCATTTTTCCCCAACCTACTTTAAGTGATCATCAGCTGTCATCATATTATGCATGTATACTCTTATCGTGATGGCCCACCTGTAGATGGTAGTGATGGTTTCTCTCCTCAGTCAGTTTGAGCTCTTGAGCTGCAGGAGGCGCTATAGAGTCCCTTTGGCAACTAAGAAATCCTCATCCCAGATGCCATCAATATTCTTAACTCAACAAAGTGACGGATGAGCAGACCCATACCGAATCCGTGCCCGCAGATTTTGGGATTGTAGATGCTGCTTGTAGAACTCAACATTGTCACTGTCTCCTCCACCTCCTTGTGCATTACAATCAAAGTCAATGGTGTAAGGAGAGGAAATGTCAAAAATAAGATTTACTGTTCTCTCTGCTCCATATATTGAACCTTCCATCTTAATGGCCATGTGTCCATACCTACAAATGTTGAATTTTTTCCTTGAAGAAGTCATGATTAAAAAAAAATTTGTTTCAAAGCTTTAACTAAATTTACAAAGTAGTTCCTTTAGCCTGTTTGAGGTAATTTAAGGTTTTATTGGTCAATGGACTGCACTTAAATAGCACTTTTCTAGTCTTTCAACCACGCAAGCCACACACTGGTGGCCGAGGCTACCATACATGGTGCCACCTGCTACTCAGTAACCATTCACATGCACTCACATGCCGATGGAACAGTCATCGGGAGCAATTTGGGATTCAGTATCGTGCCCAAGGATATTTCCACATGCAGACTGGAGGAGTCTGGGATCGAACTGCTGACCTACTGATTAGTGGATGAAAATAAATAAATAAATAAATAATTAATACATAAATTCTGCAGATTTTCATTTTGGATCACAGCTGAAAACAATTACAAAATCCATTGTTTCCGTTTGGACCTGTTGATGAGTTGTAAAGCACAGACAGACACTGACATGAACTGATTTAATGTGTATTTTTTTAATGACCTTACCTGAATGTTTGTTTAACTAACTATTGTCTGTTTTTTATTATGTTTGTGTCTTGTGTTCGGTGGTGGACAATAAAGATCTGTTCAGCTCTGTCCAGTAACAACAGTATTTTTAATCAACCTTAATACTCAAGTAAAGTACAAGTACTCAAAACTGTAGTTATGTTCAGTACTTGAGTAAATGTACTAAGTTACATTCCACCACTGGTCTGGTGATGCTTTTTTTGCTTCATTTTCAGGTCATGAAGCGTGTTCGCACTGAGCAGATCCAGTATACTGTGGCTCAGTACCTGAAGCGGAGGCAGTATGTGGACACTGATGGCTCCCTGAAAGGAGCCAAGCTCTTCCAGTCTGCAGAGGAGATGGCGGCCAGCCTCACAGGTGAGCCAGCTGCGAAGACGAAGATGATGGTGGCATTTGTCTTGTGCAACGTTTATTTGACAGCTACTATCATTACATACAGGACATATGATCGGTTTATACAGTATGATGCATTATTATGCGTTCATACCCACACAGGTGTTTTAATTATTGTGGCTGATCAGACCTGCTTTGTTTAAAACTATGCTTGGATTTACATGATGTTGAAGATTACTTATAAGATGACAAAGTTTTAAAACTAACAGCATAGTAAGACAGAAATGTGTGCACAGCCACACAGAGCTGAAGATTTAATCTGATAAAATGGGTAGAAATATCAGTGGGTGTGCAGGATCTTTGGAATCCCAACACGTTTTAATATTGTTCAAATTAGCTTCATGCAACCGGCAGCTACGTTAAAATGCCACACACATTTTTGTAACTAACACTGTGCATAATGAGTATTTTATCTACACTTGGGGATGATGGTATTGATACTTTCTCTTCTACCTCTTTTATCTGAGCAGTGCAGACTGAGTCGGGATGTGCCAACATCGTCTCTGCTGCGCCCTGTCAATCTGACCCACAGCAGTACGAGACTCAGTACTCCAGACTGCGCTCCTTTCTGTCAGGTATCACATCCACACTCTTGCTGCACATTCTGCAGTACATTGTTTTAGCAGTCATACATTTGGATGCTGCGTGACCTTGTTTTAAACAAAACCCTCAAAGACCTTTTATCTCCCTTAAATCAGAAACAGAAATATCCTGGGCGAAGGAGGTGAGCAGCATCCTCTACCCGCTCTTCGTCTACCTCCACCTGGACATGGTGCACTGCGGCCTGAAGGGGGCAGTAGATGGTTTTTACAGTCGTTTCCACAGTGCCTTTCTTCAGGACAGCGAGCAGCGCGCCATCATAGAGCAGCTCCGCCATGTTCTCACCACTCAGGACGTTGCAGCCAACCCCAAGCTGAGTGCTTTCCTGGAGCACAAGTACGTGGTGCACCTGACCGAGCCGGCCTACAGCTACCTGCTGCGCTACCTGCAGAGTGAGGACAACAGCGCCCTCTGCAGGGCCTTTAGCACACACCTGCAGGTGGAGGTCACCGCCTCGAGACGCACAGACTACCAGCTATATGGAGCTGCTGGCGGGGCGACCACAGCCCCAAACTCCACCTCCTCCTGGGCAGGAGTGGATGGGGCAGAGGGTGGGGAGGGGGTGGAGGTCCCTGCAGGGATTCCACAAAGTGAGGCGGCCCTGGATGCTCTGCAGGACTGCATCAAGAAAGTCCGCGAGGGCCCTCCCACGCTCACCACCGTGTGTTTCTACGCCTTCCACCACACGGAGCAGATGTTAAACACCGCAGAGGTGTCGGCTGACAGCCGGCTGCTGGCCGCCGGTTTCGACAGCTCCACGGTGAAACTTTGGAGCCTCCGAGCCAGAAAGCTGAAGGCCAAACCGCATCAGGCTGACGTGTCGCTCATCCGCCTGGCCTGTGACGTACTGGAGGAGGAAGTGAGTAAACTGATGGGGTTGGGCTGCAACCAGTGATTATTATTAGATCTTTATCTGTTTTTTAACTATCACAAAATGTAAATTAATATTCATCACAAGTTTGCAGGGCCTGGAGCGTTGTCTTCAAATCTCCAGTTTACTGGTCCCAAGTATCTGTTCAAAACTAAAGATATTAAACTGACGGTGATGTAACACGGCAAAAAGCAGCACATCATCCACAGAGCCCTGACTGACAGAATGTTTTAAATTTTTCATTGCTACTGTAAAATTACTGATTACATTAATAAATTAGGTGACTAACTGTTTCAACACACTTGACTGTAGATGCAGTTCATGATTTTTTCAGTTATTTGTTCATTCTAGGGTTTTAATTATTTAAATTTTGAGACTTAAGTGATATCATAACTCTGCTTTTTTAGTTTGATTATTAGCAATGTGACCATTAAATATTTGGAGATTTTATATAAAGAGACACAGAAATCATCCTTGGTTTTTGTACAATCAGTCGATCACTTAATTAGTTATTTTAAATAAATTATCTACTATTTACATCTTTTTATCTGTAACTAAAATCTGTAATTGATTAAACTGACTCTTTTGTTTTCTCACATAATTTGGATCCCTCAAACTTTTTCAAAAGACAAATAATTACCTACTTCAGACGTAAAAGACGATTAATGTCAGGTGTCACTTGTTCCTCCTCAGGTTGATGAAGAGGACAGCTGCGGCAGTGAAATAAAGACACTGCGAGGTCACAGCGGCCCCGTGTTTCGAACCGCCTTCCTGACAGACAGCTCCGGCCTGCTCTCCTGCTCTGAGGACACAACCATCCGCTACTGGGACCTGGGTAGCTTCACCAACACGGCGCTCTACCAGGGCCACGTCTACCCCGTGTGGGACGTGGACGTCAGCCCCTGCAGCCTTTACTTTGCCAGTGGCTCCCATGACCGGACTGCTCGCCTCTGGACGTTCTCCCGCACCTACCCGCTGCGACTTTACGCCGGACACCTTTCTGATGTTGACTGTGTCAAATTCCACCCAAACTCCAACTACCTGGCCACCGGCTCCACGGACAAGACTGTCCGGCTGTGGAGCACCCAGCAGGGGGCGTCTGTTCGCCTCTTCACTGGCCACCGTGGCCCCGTGCTGTCACTCGCTTTCTCACCTAATGGGAAGTACTTGGCGTCTGCTGGCGAGGATCAGAGGGTGAAGCTGTGGGACTTAGCATCAGGGACATTATTCAAAGACCTGCGGGGACACACGGACAGCGTCACCAGCCTGTCTTTCAGCCCGGACAGCAGCCTGGTGGCGTCGTCATCTATAGACAACTCAGTGCGGGTGTGGGACATTCGGAACTCCCACGGCGGGACGCCAGCTGACGGCTCATCTAGCGAACTGGTGGGAATGTACACTGGAAACACCAGCAATGTGCTGAACGTCCAGTTCATGGCCTGCAACCTGCTGCTGGTGACGGGGACTGCACAGGAGAAAGCAGAACAGTAGCCACAGCTGTCTTTTTTGTTTTTCGTTGTTGATGTTTCGGAGAAAAGCTTGAATTTCTCCAGATGTTTGTTTGAAGGTGTGGTCACCAGATGTGTTCTCTGAGTCATCCAATGATGAGAGGTTAAACGCCAACACCTGCACAGCGTGCCTTTTGTCCTCATTAGTTCTTTGCATAGAAAAGAAGCAAGGTCAGATGTCTTTATTTGTAATGTACAAGTCTCATCCTTCCAAAACTGGCTTAGATATTCATTTACAGATAAATTATAATTTATCTACATGGTATTTTGTAATTATCAAAGTGTCCTCAAGAGATGTCAGTATTAAATATCTCTCAGTGTAAAGTCCTGGGTCCTTTGCTGTCATGCACATTTTTTAAGATCTATAAAAGCAGCATATTAAATGTGACTGTTGGAAAATATTGTTCCAATTGAATTAAAATAATAATAAAAAATAGTTTTACTCAAATAGGAGATGAAACTGTTTATATTCTGAACTCACAGAATACTGAAACAAAAGTTACATGGTTTTGTTGCACCAGTGAGTATTACGGTAAAAACTGTCCAGGTGCACAGAACATATTCCACTATTGTTCCAGTTTACATGCAGCTGTGCTTGAAAAGGTCACTGTTGTGATATTTGTGCATATCCAAAAACCTGTCGATATCCCAATATTTCATGATGTTTAAAAGCAGGTGTGTTTCTCCGTCTGACCAGAAATGTGGGCTCTTCTTTTGGGCATGCATCTCTGCCAACAGCCTTCAATCTGCTGGTATTAATCAGGAAATGGCAAATGTGGAAAAAGGCTTACTTCTAAATATCCAAACAGAATATGCTCTTTACATGACCAGCATCAAATACAGAATATTTTTTTGGAATAAAAGTGGAATACTAATGTGCACGTAAACATATTCAATATGATTTTGAATGACTGCTTGAACAAACCAGGAAGTTCTGGTTTCACTTTAGCTCTCTATTAAAGTGAAACTTTTGTATTCTCCAACCTGGACTCCATTTTCCAATGTTTTTCTGGTGAAGTGACTAATGGGAACAACTATTTTCCAAACTGGTCCAGTACTGAAATAGGGCGCGCTGCAGCCAGCAGTTGAAATGGAAACACCTGGGGAATTTGGCACCGTCAATGTACGTCCACTAAGCGCTTGTTTTTGCCACTAACAGGATCAGATTTCTCTATAAGTGTCTGACAACGTTATGGAACAGACCCCTCAAGAAATGAAAGTTTTTCTGTACCTTATGTTGGTCTGTTATCGTGACAAAGTCTCGCTCAAGGAGAAGTCTTGAGAGAGAGGTGACTTGTCGGAGGAAAAACAATGGTAGAAACTTTAGTGAGATTCAGAGAGAGTAGTGCAGGGAAAAGTTTGTTGTGTTGGAGAACACAAAGTGTTATCTGAAAGATTTTCAGTGTCGTGGCGGAATATTTAGCTGATTCAACAATGTGGAAAAGATTTCAGATAGGGATGCACCATGTTAGATTTTTCACCGATATCTGATATGCCACTTTTTCCCACTTAATTGTACGTCTCTTCTGTAGTGGAATTAACATCAAATAATGTATGATTACTCTTATCGTGACAGCCCACCAGCAGTTAAAGACATGAAATACAATACTTTTCAATGTATGTTTTATTCATTCATTGGGCAATTTAAGAAAAAGCTTGTTAGCCGATCTGATGGTTCATTTTAACGCCGATTTTAGTCGATACTGGTGACTTACAGATATTATTGTGCATCCCTAATTTCAGAACAGACCACTCCTTGAGCGAGATTTGGTTACACACAATAACAAACAGACCGGATTAAGCGAACAATAAAGAAAAAGGTTTAATTTGCAGGGTCTTTTCCAAAATTTACACTTAAAATAACAATCTGAGCTTGTCTGTGGTAAAAATGTCAACATTTCGCGGCTGCTGTTTGCAGCACTCTGGACCAGTTTGCTGTCTCCGTTGGTCACTTAAACACAAAACAGAGAAAATGGGGTCCAGGTTGAAAACTACCAAATTTACCCTTTAAGGTTAAGTAACCAGTCCTAGCTCTGTATTTATCTGACTCTGGGTAAGACAGCAAAGAAGAATATTTCCAAAAATGTGGGATGATTCTTTGAAACTTGTCCTCATGTTTTCCCTGCCTGCACCCCCATGCAACTCTAAATCAGCTCTCTGTTGTTAGAAACATGTAAATCTGCAGGAAGCAAACTTTCAGAAATGAAGAAACGGAGTTCAGAGGCTGTATTTTGAGATTTCAAAGGGTCTCTGAGGTCAATTACGAACACTATTGAGTGATTTTGTGAACCTTAAAGCACCAGAACAGGTGGTGGTTGTTTCTTCTCTCTTGGTTTGTCTCTGACCCGCTGTAGGTTTTGAGTAGCCTTGTTGCACTTGAGCCTTGTTGAGGACATTTCTAGGAATCAAAGGCTGTATTTGTCACACTTGTCTGCAGGTGGCATGAACTGTGCAATGTTAAGAAAGTGTAAATACTTTGTATTTTTGTAATATTTTGGCTACCAAGAGTCGGCTTCCAGGTTGTGCTTAACGAGGGCTAAAAAGGAAAATACTTATAGAGACTGATTTCATATGTCTGGAATAAATTTTAATGCATTCACTGTTTTTTTTATAGTCGTTTTGAATATTTCTTTGATAAATTCAGCCTGGAAGTCATCCTTTATGTTTGTCGGTAAATTTGTGTTCCCTCCTGTCGCCCAAAAATAAATAACAGAATTTATTTGAGCTAATGTTTCGCTCAGCTTCTTTTCTTTTCTTTTGTCACTTGTTTCGTGCAGGTGTGGGTCTGTTTTGTTATGCCAAGCCTTGTTTTGTGATTCAGCTTCATATGCATATTAAACACCCCGATACTGATGTTGTTAAACCTGACGCACCGGACTGCATCTTCAAACAGGCCTGGGCAGACGGCAAGACTCTACATGTGGCTCAGCTGGTTATAAAAATAAATTAATCCTTTTGAGTTCGTTTGACAAACTAAATTCCACATGACCTTTAAATAAATACTTAATGTAACGCCTGCTGGAGAGATGATGTTTGAGCAGGATGTGGAACATGTAGACAGACGGGAGGGAACAGCTGAAAGAGATCATGTATGACAAAACAAACAAACACTGTAAAGTTATGCTCCACGCAAGAATCAAACAAGCAATCCTTTGCCTGTAATTTTCCATTAGAGTTTTCTCTTATTGATTCTACCTTTACTGATATAATTGGGGTGCGCAAAATTATAGAAACACCTGTCAGTGTAACAATACAATTCAGCGTCCTAAAAATTATCGTACAGTTACCTGTCTCTAAAACTGTCAACAAAAACTGAACATTATAAACGTTGTGATAGTTGAAACTTTGCAGAGGCGGAAGAAGTATTCAGATCCTTACTGAAGTTTGGGTACCACACTGTGAAAATACCTCACTACAAGTTAAAAGTCCTGCATTAGTTTACTTTATTTGCGTAATTTTCCAATGTTTACAACACACTATATGTATATCATATCCATCCATTTTTATATGGTTAAACTGGGTGGGGTCACAGGGTCAGCAGGCCAAGCAAAGCACTCCAGACGTCCCTCTCCACAGCAACGCTTTCCAGACTGGACTGGCCAGACCAGATATATAATCCCTCCGGCGTGTCCTGGGTCTACCCCTCCTCTGAGAATCACCAGTTTAACGCAGTGTACGTGTCTCTGTGACCCTGGGAGCTGTGTTGTCCGGGGCTAATGGCCCCTGGTAGGGTCTCCCAAGACAAGGTGGTCCAAGAGGAGCGGCCAGACTAGGAGTGATTCAAGACGACCCTGATGACGTGGCATATTTGGACTTTGAGCAGCCTTGCAGACTGTATATTATGTATAGACCCCAAAGTCCAAAACAAATTTTCATTTACACACTGGCGTGAATAACTCTAAATTTTAAATATATCACGTCATGTTTTACACATTTTTAATTCATTGTCAAAACTATTTCACACTTTTACTCCTTCAACTGTTCGACATTGCTGTTTTTGTAAATGCACAAGTTCCTCTTAGTTCATACTGGCTCACTTTATTTTGGTACAAGTTCTGAAAACAGTCTGGAAGCATCTTATTTTTTATTTCATATATTAATCGCGCAGTTTTTAAAGTCCAACAAGTTTCTAAATTCAAGAGCATGTGAGTTCATAAATCATTTGTTGGTTCTTGATTGTCAGCTCTACTAATGACTCTTACAGCTCTCTCCTGTCACATAAAAACTGGATTTGAGTGTTTTGTATATATTTTCCTCAAACCTAAGCACAGTAGATGATGTATGAAAGTATAAATGATTGACACAATATATGAAATGAATTTAGGGTGAAGATGTCTTTTGTTTTGTGCAATATAACAACAGACTTCAACATTGTCGTCCTTACATTATTATTTGTGGTTTCCAGCATAGTGTATGGTCTCTGAAAACTGATTGAATTGATATCCAAACATAATGAATTTGGTTTAATCAAATCTAATGGCAACTTAATATCAAACCAACGTCCACTGTCACTAGAAGCTCAAAATCTTAACTAGAACAGTTTCATTCAGAAACTCACTTGAGTAAAAGTACCATCAAAATGTGCTGTGCCGTAAAATGTCCCTTGTCAGTGTTTTCCCATTGTGTCTGATGTTTTTGAATTAATATTACTATTGCATCAATGTGTATGTTGAATTTTCCTGCTGTAGACATTGAAGGCTGTGCTCTTTTATATCCTGTTGGTCAGTTTAATCTACAGCAGTGCATCATATATTCTGTAAGATCATTTTATGTTGGTAGCATTGCTGTCCTGTGAGAAGTATGTACATCATTATCAAATAATATATATTATTCTGAAATGAGTCATTCTGCATAATGAGTACTTTTACTTTTTGTAAATGGAGCGGAATACTTCCTCCACCTCTGCCATCTACCGCCCCCTTCAGGCCACAGTGCGTCACGTCCAGGTGGAGGTAGTTAAAGAGCAGGTAGAACAGGGACACTTGACTTGCTTCGCCTCTGGGCCACTTTTACACTTTTACAAAATGACACGAGTCCAGGGGCCGGTTAATAAACAAACATTATCTGAATCACCTGTTTTTAACCTTTCTATGTTTGCTCTCCTCACTCTTCTTTGCCAAGAGGCAAATCCGGTCGCAGCAGCCCTGCACAGGTCAGGTGTTACACGAGAGGCATTTTAAAATGTGAGGTTGGGGTCTGGGGGATCCTCCCTGGCACTTTTTTTTATTTATTTATTTCATTAACAAGCTTTACACCAATCAGCGAAAACATTAAAACCACTGGCAGGTGAAGTGAATAACACTGATCATCTTGTGACACTGCAGTGTTCTGCTGGGAAACCTTTGGTCCTGGCATTCATGTGGATGCTACTTGACATGCTCCACCCGCCCAAACACTGTTACAGACCAAGTAAACTCTCTCATGGCAACAACACTTGTCTATGGTCGTGCCCCCGCCAGCAGGACAATGCATCATGACACACCACCACAACTGCTCAGGACTGACCTGAGGAAGGTGACAGAAAGCTCACGGTCGACCTGACCTTCAAATACCCCAGATCCCGATCTGATTGAACATCTGAGGGACGTGCTGATGCTCCAGAGGTACCCCTGATCCATGGTGGGCCCTTCTTGGAGGGTGTCCTTTGGTGCCTGGCATCAGGGAGTTACTTTCAGATCCTTTGAGTCCTGTGCGTTGTGAGGTGGGGTAACAGCTTGTCCCATAGATGTTTGATCAGATTGGGATACGGGGAACATGGAGAACAGGTTGACACATTGAGCACTTTGTCACGTTCCTCAGGTTAATCCTGAGCAGTTGTTGTGGTGGGGCGTGGCGCATTGTCCTGCTGAGGGGGCCACTGTTACTGAGGAGTGCGGTTGCCATGAGGAGAAGTACCTGGTCTACACTGGTGCTTAGGTGGGTGGAGCGTGTCAGGTGGCAGCCGCACGAATGTCAGAGCCAAAGGTTTCCCAACAGAACACTGCACTGTAACACCATGATCAGTGTCAGTGTTTCAGAGTTTTGGCTGATTATTATGTGTTGATGCTTTAGAATGCACTCTGGCATAACCACAGCTTTCACACTAAGATTTGAGGCTTGTAAGATACGTGAATACTCAGTGTCAGTTTGGTAAATGGCTAAATGATGCTGGTGATGGATAGCTAACATTAGCTTGGGTGGGAAACAGAAATAAATGCATACAAATTTGTCAGAATTATGATCTAAAACTTATGTTAACATGCATTGACATCTACAGGATCTTTGGTTTTCTAGGCCTCAAAAAAAGAACAATACGTTTTGTGAAGCACCTGTAGATGACGGTCAGGTCAAGTGGCACATGCAGCTAGTAGGAATGTCTAACAAGTTAGCGAGCGCTTGCAGTTTGTATCAGCAAATACCTGTGAAGTACGTGTTCAATAATGTATAGCTGTATAAACCTACACATTTAAAGCTACTTAACTAAAGTCATGGAAACAGGGTAAAATACGATGGAAAACTTTTGAAAATTAATTTGTAAAAATGTGTAGAAACCCTGTAAAAAGGACCTGGACACAACATTTTGTGGATGCTTGTGTCAGCTGAGATATTTTAATTGAGTGGCTAACAGCAACCAAACCCTCGCAGATAGTAATCTCACTGTACAACACATAGCTGTGTAAATATATACTCATCGTAAGACATGTCAGGAATCCAGAGACTCCGCAGCAGGAATGTGGTCGCTCAGAGAAATGAGGACAGCCTGGAGTAGTGAGTCTCTGACTGATGTGGGTGGCAGGGTGCAGCTGAGACGACGCTGGCACACCCCGATTCTGCTCAGTTGCTCAGACACAGACAGAGTGGAGAGAAGACAGAATATACAATAACACGATCATCTATAACCAGGGACAGATTATGAGACACTGGGCCCCTCACCTGTCCTCTGTAGGAGGACACCCAGGCCAGAGACACAAAGTTTATAGTTGTAATTAATCTCTTTGTAGTTATGTTGTGTCTCCTGACTGACAGTCTCTTGTGACTTTTCATGTCTTTGTGACTGTTTTGACTCTGTCTGCAGTCATTTTGCATCTTTCCGTAGTCGCTTTTTATCTTGCTGAGGTAATCTGTCTTTGTAGTTTTGTTGTTGTGCATCGCTGTAGACGTTCTGCATCTTTCTGTGATCATTTTGAGTCTCTTTGCAGTCATTTTGCGTCTTTCTGAAGTCACTTTTCATCTCTTGTCGCAATTTCTCTTGGTAGTTTTGAAGTATTGCTATTTTGGATCTCTCTCATTTTGTGTCTTTCTGTGGTTGTTTTCTGCATCTCTGTAGTCCTTCTGCATCTTTCTTGGTCAACATTTTGTCTCTTTGTAGTCGTTTTTTATTTTGTGTTTTTCTGCAGTCATTTTTTGCATCTCTATAGATATTTGCATCTTTCTGTGGTCATTTTTCGTCTCTCCATGATCATTTTGAGTCTTCTTTGTAGTCATTTTGCATCCCTGTAGTCATTTTTGCATCTTTCTGTGGTCAGTGTTTTGTCTCTTTGCAGTGATTTTGTAGTAATTTTGTTGTTTTCTGCAGAATTTTCTTTTTGCATCTCTGCAGTCATTTGCATCTTTCTGTTGTCATTTTTTGTCTCTCTATGATCACTTTGCATCTTTATAGACATTTAGCATCTTTCCGTGGTCATTTTGTGTCTCTGCAGTCGTCTCTTTGTAGTCACTTTTAATCTTGCTGAGGTAATTTCTCCTTGTAGTTTTGTTGTTTTGCATCTCTTTTGTGGCTTTCTGTTGTTTTTTTTTGTCTCTTTTCATCTCTCTGTAGTAATATATCTTCGTGGTTTTGTTTTTTTGCCTCTCTGTAGTCCTTTTGCATCTCTTTGAACACACTGTTTATTTAGGTTATTTTTCTTTAAAGTTTTGTAGTTTTGTTATTTTGCATATCTCTCATTTTGCATATTCCCGTGGTCGATGTTTTGTCTCTTTGTAGTAGTTTTTCATCTTTGTAATAATTTCTCATTTCAGTTTTGTCATTTTGCCTCTCTGTAGTAATTTTGTGTCTTTCTGCAGTCATTTTTTGATTTCTGTAGATATTTGCATCTTTCTGTGGTCAACGTTTTGTCTCTCTGATTATTTTGAATCTTCATTGTAGTCATTTTGCATCTCTGTAGTCATTTAGCATCTTTCTGTAGTCGTTTTTTGTGTCTCTATAGACATTTTGCATCTCTTTTTAGTCACTTCACATCTTTATGTGCTAATTTCCTGTTGTAAGTTTGTAGTTTTGCATCTCTTTGTGGCTTTCTGTAGTTATTTTTCTGTCTTTTTGTTGTTTTTTTTATCTCTCTGTAGTAATTTATCTATGTAGTTTTGTTGTTTAGCATCTCTGTGGTCATTTTGTGTCTTTCTGCAGTCAAATTTGCATCTCTGTAGATATTTGCATCTTTCTGTGGTCATTTCTTGTCTCTCTATGATCATTTTGAGTCTTCTTTGTAGGCATTTTACATCACTGTAGTCGTTTAGCATCTTTCCGTGGTTGTTATTTTTTGTTTGAGAATTTTTGTGATTCATTTTGCTCCTCCTCTGTCAAAAAAAATCTAGTTAAGGCGCAAAATTTGCCCAACAAAAAAAAAAACCATAACAATGTGGCCTACTTTGGAAAACTGTTGGCAGAAATGTAGTAGTGGGGGTCACGAGATAAATCATCTTTGCTACCTTATTTTAAAAACTACAGTCTTACTTCTTAAAGCCTCTAAAAAGGATTAAAATCAAACAGTGATGAAGAAAAAGCTGCCTTTCACAACTCCCAGACATGCAGCCTGTGATGAGAGTCTCAAGCTGAAGTTAGTTTGCATTGAGAGGTCAAATGGAATCCAGTTATAGTCCATTCATCCATCAGCTACAACCTGCTTATCCTTTTGAGCATCTGTGGTGGGCTGGCACAGATTCCAGATGACACTGGGATGAGAGGCGGGGTACGCCCTGGCTGTGGGCAACTTAGAGTCTCTAGTCAACCTGACCTGCAGGTCTTTGGACAGCAGAAGGAAACCAGTGCTTCCAAAGAACATGCAAATCCCACAAAGAATAAATCTAATCCAGAATTTTCTTTCTATGAGGCAACAGTGCCTCTCAGTTATGGTAAAACTATGCCATAATAAGCAGCAACACTTCTGTTGTCCTTTAAATTCACATTCAGAGGTGCTGATTTGAATGAGCACACCACTTCAAGCTATTTAATTTATCTATTGCCAAATCGTCAGGAATGAATTCTTACAGTTTCCTGCAGGCCAAGCCCAAAGAGAGAGAGAGTCAGCAGGGGCGAGGTTCACCACCACAGGAGGACAAACCAGTTTCAGTCTGGAGGGTGTGTACCTGACAGCTCTACCGACCTGACAGGCTTGTCCCTGCATCAAACACACACAGAGCAGGAGACTCGCTCCATCACACACCACCTCGCGTCTCCGTCTTCCTCCACACTCTGAGCCGAAGATGCCTCTCCAGTCCACTCTGTCGGGCCGGGGCTCTGGCTCCAACAAGGCCCTGGACACGCAGTCGGACGGGAAGTCGTTTGAGGAGCTGAGGCAGGAATGTTTGCAAAAGGGAGTCCTGTTTGAGGATCCTGACTTCCCTGCCACCGACTCCTCGCTTTACTACAGCCAGAGTGTTCCCGTCCAGATTGAATGGAAGAGGCCCAAGGTATGTAGGCAACTTTTTTAGATTTCAAGTTTTAGGGGGGGGCTTAGCTGATGCTTTGGTGGAAGCAGCATCTGCAGAACTGAGGAAGTTGTGTCAGAAGTGTTCAAATGTCTTGAAATGTTACAGATTTGGCAAATTTCTGTCTTTTTGAAATGTTGAATGAATGAAATGCTGTGGTTTAAAGGTGAACTGTTCACCTGATGGGAGGTGTTATGATGGTCAATGCTTGCTTTAATGTGCAGGTTGTTTTTAATGATAAAACTAGTCATATTTATTACTTTAATAAGCTTTGAAAAGTCTTACAAGACCTACATTTAAAGACTAAAACTCTGGTTCAGTGCGACATGAGCAAATGAAAACTGTCTGTGGCAGTTGACTGAATGAGTTTGGCAGCATTACAGATAACCTGCAATTACTTATATTATAATACTGAATAAATGAAGTGAAAGTTTATGTGAAGTTATTGCTTTTAATACAAAAAACAGCAATTAAGTATTTATCCAGCCGTTGCTGCAAAACCAGTTCTGCAAGAAAACAGTGTAAATAGAGCCAAGTGCAGTTTCCTCACTCTGAGTGCAGTACTCGCACTTTATCCCTACACACCTCAACGTTATCTGCAGTAAAATCAAACAGTCTGCAGCTGCTCAGAGACAAGATGTTTGATTTGTTTTGTTATAGCTGATCAGCTTTAGATTAACACATCTGTGGAAACTTAATTTTCTTCATGAAAGCTACACAATGTTCTAAATTATTTTATCAGTTTATAATGACAAGTTATTTTAGCTAATTTCCAGCACACACACCTGTTAAAATACTGACCTGCTCTGAGTAAGCTGTGGAAAACTCACCACTCATGTTCGTTACGACGGCACATTTCTCTGCAGGGCGTTCCTTCAGAGTAAATGCTTCAGCTGCCTTCAGCTGGTGTTTTTTTGTTGTGTTTCACTGACTGGGATTTCAGGCTGATTAATATGCCTGGAATGTGAACACACCTTTTAAAGGCACCTGTCTCACCTTTCAACTGTCAATTGTGGATTTTTTTTCTTAAATAAACTAACCTGTTCTGTTCCTGTTCCTCCACAGGAGATCTGTGACAACCCAAAGTTCATCGTCGGCAATGCAGACAGGACAGACATCTGCCAAGGACAGCTTGGTTGGTACCCCAAGAGTCTCTTTACGTCTTTTCATATGCACACGTTTCACTCATTTACCCATGATGCACTTGTCTGTCACCACAGGGGACTGCTGGCTTCTGGCTGCCATCGCATCCTTGACACTCAAAAAAGACACCCTGGCACGAGTCGTACCCCACGACCAGGACTTTGACCGCAGATATGCCGGGATATTTCACTTCCAGGTACACGACCAGCTGATTGGCTGCAGAGTGATGAAATGGTTTACTGGCCGATATGTGTCCCTTTCTGATTGAGTCTTGAGTCTTTTCAAACATTTCAGTCTCTGTCAGGAGGGAGTAAAAAAAAAACTTTACCTTAAAAAGACTCAAATAATCCACACAGATTAATGCAGGATGTGAATAACTATGTAGTGCCTGTATGAAGAAGTAGCTGAAGCATTTAGGTAACATTTAATGGTCAATACTTCCTTAATAAAGTAAATTAACCCCACATCCATTCATCTACCCATGAACTATACCCAGTTATCTTCTGCAGGATAGCGAAAGGTTGGAGGCTGCAGAGCCCCCACTGGTAGACAGATCAAAATAACCCACCTGAGTTTAAAAAAAAAAAAAAAAAAGCATCACAAAAATAGATGTGACAAGAGAGGTCAAGAACATATAGGAAATTGTTTATATTTCTATATAAATTATTTAAATTATTTTTAATAAAACAATGCATTTTATTTTTATATATATTTTACATTTTTATATTTTCTATACATAAAAAATAATGTAAATCATTATTTATTTCAATAAAAGATTTTAAAAAGTTTAAAATACATTATTTTAAGAATAATTATGTTCAGCCTATATATAAATAAATATTACATATACAATAAATATGTGTTTATACATATATAAATAAATGTAAATACAAACAAAACAAGGAAGATAACACACGTAACTGAAAAGAGCAGATTCAGGAATTTAGAATTTCCCCATGAAATTTAATTTGGAAAAATAAAAAAATGCTTATGTTTGCCTGTTTTAGCCTTAAAAAGAAAAACATTACAGAGAAGAATTTTGGGGGCGTGTCTGCTTGAGTGACAACCGTCACAGCCCATCACAGTAAAACAGCAACAAATTTAGACAAAAAAAGAAAGAAAAATAATTGCATAATTTGGTAAAATTTAAGGAAATTCTTTCATTTTTGTCTCCTTACAGAATTTAAGTGTAATTAGGCAAACCTCCGTCATGTTACACATAATGTATACTGAGCAGTGGATGAATTAAGTCTTTCGTGACAGATTCTCTGTTGTGCCCTCAGTTCTGGAAACACAACAAATGGCTGGACGTTGTGGTGGACGACAGGCTGCCGTCAGTAAGAGACAGACTCATCCTGCTTCACTCGGCCTCCAACAACGAGTTCTGGAGCGCCCTGCTGGAGAAAGCCTACGCCAAGTAAAAACTTCATTTTATACCTCCTGAGTGCCACAAGATAAACACACTTTATGTCCACTCATCCTGTCCTCGACCTTTGTTTGTCCCAAAATCACAATCATATCACAGTATACTTACGTAGTTTTATCACATCGACTCAAACGTGATTTAATATGTTATGTTCTGCTCTCTATTTATCTAAAGAATCAATGACTTTGCATTGATTCATTAAGTGGAGTTCAGTGACGGGACCATTAAAATGATTCAGGATTCAGGACTTTGGTGAAACCCTGACTTGTGTTTTTGAGTGAAATTTCTCAACACCTATTGGATGGATTGCTGTGATGATTCATGTCCCCCTCAGGACAACTTTTCTTCTTCTTCTTCTTCTTCCTTTTCAAGGACAAATTGGTGGAGCATTATTGCCAACATTTGACTGTTATCTCCGCCCACACATAAACCAAACTTATGCCACATTGTACCAAATTATAACAGACAAACATTACTGATGACTTCTATACAACAGCAGTATTCAATATGAGCATTATTGCCATTATTGACGGCTATCTATAAACCAAAATTGCGCCACAACGCCACTGCTGATTAAAATGTGCTGCTGTACTAATGTGATGTGTTTGTGTTAGACTTCACGGCAGCTACGAGTCCCTGAAGGGCGGCAGCACACTGGAGGCCATGGAGGATTTTACCGGTGGGGTCGGGGAAATGTACGACACCAAGAGCGCCCCAAGCAACCTGTTCACCATCATGAAGAAAGCCCTGGACAGAGGCTCCATGATGGGATGCTCCATTGATGTAAAGACTCCTTTTCATATTATTGTTACTTCTACCCCTCATGTAAGAGGTTTACGTAACCAAGATTTTGTGTTTTAAACCTCACTGGGAGTTTCTGTCTTTCTTCAGATCAGCAGCTCTGCAGAGTCTGAAGCCAAGACGAGCACCGGCCTGGTGAAGGGACATGCATACTCCATCACAGGCATGGAGGAGGTAAAACTCAGCTCAGATCAGAGCTTGTTTTAAGTATTTTAAGAAGTTCCCAGAAGTTCACACAAGCCAGTCGAAATTAATATAAACACTTGAAGATCCACTTATTACTAAAAGTGTATGTCATATAAAAACTAAAGTGATGGTCAAATTGTCACAGTGAAATTGAGTAACATTACAAGTTAACGTTCCACCTTAAAAGTTGCCGGCAGTCGGCCCAGTGAATGAAGTTATTTTTTCTCAGACTCCAGCTGCTGTGAGAGGCAGCAAAACATCCTTTCATTTTATAGTTACAGTTTACTAATAAAACATGAACCTCAAAACCAGACACAACTCAGCCCTGAGCAGAGTGACCGTCCTCTACTGACTGATCAGACAATGGCACACACGAACGAAAATGAATAAAATGCTGCTGTTGAGATTATTCACCTGCAACCTTTGTGTTTTCAACGTGAAGAAAAAAAGTTTAAGAAAATACAGATCTTTTATCTTTTTTGAGCCAAACAACACCAGAGTTTAAGGTCAAAACGAGCTGGTTTTGAGATCATGAAATGATTTGTACTGAAGTTCTCATAACAGAAATGTGTTTTTTGTCTGATGTGTTAGAATTAATAATAAAGTAAGCAAAGACAAACTCTTACAACAACAATAAACAAATAAACTCTGTCTTACATTCAGGTGAATGTCAGAGGTAGGAAGGTCCAGCTGATCCGGGTCAGAAACCCCTGGGGTCAGGTCGAGTGGAACGGTCCCTGGAGTGACAAGTAAGAATACAGGATGATATTACTTCATCTCAACTCTGCATATACACACAGTACATGTGAACAAAGTAAAGCCATTGACGGATCATGAGACACTGGGCTCCTGGGAAAGGACATGAACAACATCCTTGTCTTTGTGACGCTTTGGGCCTCTGTAGTTGTTTTGCGTATCTTTGTGGTTGTTTCTCATTCACTCATCTCTTTATTGTTTTACATCCCTGAAGTCACTTTTTACCACTTTACAGAGGTTTTGTGTCTCCCTTCAGTGGTTTTGCATCTCTGTGGTTGTTTTGCATCCTTCTGTGCTTTTTGTGTTGTTCTATGTCTCTTTGTAGTTGTTTTCTGTATCTTTGTGGTTCTTTTGCATTTGTCTGTCATCCTTTTTTCATCTTTTTGTGGTGTTTTTTTGTTGTCTTTTACTGTGTCTTTATGGTTGTTAATGTTTCTCTTTAGTCTGTAGTTTTGCATCTCTTTATTGTTTTATATCCCTGCAGTCACTTTATATGTTTTTTGTGCCCCTCTCAAGTCGGTTTGCATCTCTGTGGTCAGGTTATATCTCTTTGTAATACTTTTTTGTGTTGTTCTATGTCTCTTTGTAGTTGTTTTGTGTATCTTTGTGGTTGTTTTTAATCTCTCTATAGTCTGTAGTTTTGCATCTCTTCATCGTTTTGCATCCATGTGGTCATTTTATATCACTTTGTTGAGGTTTTGTGCCCCTCTTAAGTAGATTTGCATCTCTGTGGTTGTTTTGCATCTCCTTATGGGCGATTTGCATCTCTGCAGTACTTTTTTGTGTTGTTTTATGTCTATTTGTAGTTGTTTTGTAGTACTTCCTTTTTGTTATTTTATATCTCTTTGCAGAGGTTTTGTGTCTTCCGTCGTTTTATGTCTCTATGGTAGTTTGCATCTCTTTCTGACAATTTTGCTTTTTTTGGTGTTCCTTTTTTATTTCATTTTTGTTGTCCTGTGTCTCTTTATAGTTGTTTCGTGTATGTTTGTGGCTATTTTTAATCTTTCTTTAGTCTTTTTGTGTCTGTAGCTTTGAATCTTTGTTGTTTTGCATCTCTGTAGTCATTTTATATCTCCTTGCAGAGGTTTTGTGTCTCCAATCAGTCATTTTGCATCTCTGTGGTTGTTTTGGTGATTTTTGCCTTTTTTTTATTCCTTCTTTATTTCTTTTTTTGTCCTATGTCTCTCTGTAGTTGTTTTGTGTATGTTTATGGTTGTTTTTAATCTCTCTGCATTCTGTCTATGTCTGTGCTTTTGCATCTCTTTGTATTTTGCATCTCTATTTTAACACCTCCTTGCAGAGGTTTTGTTTTCTACCTTCAGTCATTTTGCATGTCTGGCAGCATATCTTTGTTATTGTTTTTAATCTCTCTGTGGTCATTTTTTGTCTTTAGTTTTGCAATTTTTCTTCTTTTTTTCATCTTTGTAGTCATTTTTCATTCCTTTGTGTCACCCGCCAGTTGCTTTGTCTCCCTGTGGCTGCGTCACGTCTCTTTGTTGCCGTTTTACGTCACTCTGTAGTCATCCTTTTCCTCTCTTTTTGTTTGGTTCTGTGTCTCTGTAATTTTGCATATGTTTGTGGTTGTTTTGAGTTTCTCTGTAGTCATTTTGTGTTTAGATTTGTATCTTTTATAGTTTTTTATGCCTATGTTTTGGGTGCATCACTTGTTCATCTGATTATTTAATTCAAACTGGAAAACAAGGCACCAACGTGTAGGGATCAGGGGCTCCTTGATCCCTCTGACCCCTGGGTCTGAGCTATTCAATAATCCATCCATGGGTACACCTGCTGATTACATGAGAACGCCATACTATATAATTATAAACCTCATATAAGTGCTAAAAATCTCACTTTGATATAAGGTAAAACAACAAACATTTTTTTGTTCCTAGGAAAGTACTGGTATTATTGCTTCTCTCTGATTCCTGCATGTTGAGGTTGTTTGAGATAATTTTGTCTCGTGTCTGTTTCAGGTCCAGAGAATGGAATAGTGTTGATGCAGCCGAAAAAAATCGCATCCTGCAGAATTCAACAGAGGACGGCGAATTCTGGTGAGGCCAGGCCTTAAGAACACATTCAAGTCTGTTTCACTCTGATATCTCATGAACTTTGTACAACTTTAAAATTAAAGTCTGTTGTGATGTGTTTTGAGCTCAATCGTGACAAAGCTGAACACTGAATGTGGAGATGACACTGATTGTGTTTGTGACACCAGGATGGAGTTTGAGGACTTCAAGAGGAACTATGACAAAGTGGAGATTTGCAACATGACCCCTGACTCTCTGACTGACAACACAAAGCGCCACTGGGAAGTTCAACTGTTTGAAGGAAACTGGATCCGTGGCTCCACCGCTGGAGGCTGCAGGAACTTCATCGGTGAGACCACATCTGTAAATGACCTGAGAGTTTGATTTGTTGCCTTTTGGCGTTTAACTGTTAGTGTTTACATCTCAAACTGCCCTCTAAATCTCTGCATCTTCAATCTACAGACACATTTTGGACCAACCCACAGTTCAAGCTGCAGCTGGAAGACGCTGACGATGATGACGACATGTGCAGCGTTGTGATCGCGCTGATGCAGAAGAACAGACGAAGGCTGAGGAAGGAAGGCATGGATCTGGAGACCATCGGCTTCGCAGTGTATGAGGTGAGAAAACAAACTGAACGTGTTTGAAAGTGAGGCTACACATCAGGACCTTTGAGTCAGGAATCCATGTTGGCTTTAACTATTACTATTCCTTTAACTAAAAGTTGAAAGCAGAATCATGGAAAGCAACTTATTTAACAAATGGTGTGACTAGCAAAGTAGAAAGCTGTTAGAGCAACATATGTAAAAGAGAAATATTTTGAAATAGTTAATATTTTGAACTGTATAATTCGCCAACTGAGTCACTAGAAGAATATGTTGGCATTGTATGTTTCAGCAAACCACAAATAAGTTGCAGGTTTCATAAGTATCAACTTAACCTTTACGAAGTGACGTAGTATGTGGGAGGTGTAAATCATCACAAGGTAGAGGGGAGGGTGGATGGCATGACATGCAGGCGAGATGCCTGCCAACACCAACAAACAACAAAATGTTGTTTTTTTTCTAATAAGTCATTGCTGTGTTTCCAGCAGCTTCTTATGTATACACAGCGTTTGTTATTTACCAAGACATCTCTGCTTTTCCTGCTGGGATAGTGGTACAAAAGGGCTGTCAACGTAAATGTGTTAATCGAGATGTGATATGGTCCAAACCTAGCTTTTTTTGCTGCTATTTTGTCCTTTCAACACACCCTTACTATTAGTTAACCCACTGCTGCAGCTTCCTGCTTCCTGCTGTGGCATCGAGCTGAAATGATCTCCTGTCTCCCTCCGTTCAGGCTCCAAATGATGATGACCATCAAGGTAAAGATTTCTTCCGCTACCACGGGTCCAAGGCTCGCAGCAAGACCTACATCAATATGCGGGAAGTATCAGAGCGCTTCACACTGCCTCCTGGGAAATACCTGCTGGTCCCCACCACCTTCCAGCCCCACCACGAGGCCGACTTCCTCATCAGGATCTTCTCTGAGAAGAAGGCCGGAGCTCTGTGAGTGTTCAGCTCTGAGATATGGGCAGGGGTGTAAAATATCTAGGTACATTTACTGCAGTACTTCACATAAGCACAATTATGAGGTACTTGTACTTTACTTAGGCCTACTTTTACTTGTGACATTGGAATATTGAGAATTGAGTGCTTCTTTCACCACTGAGTTCTCAGTTGAGTTTGGACATGGAGGACAGAACTATAACAACAATGTTAATTAAAACCCATAGAAACTTTTAAATAATAAACCCTTAAAGAGTAAAAAAATGGTGAAACTTCAAGACAATAACTTCATTAAAGGGTTAAAGTTGACGTCCTTTTTGTTTACATTTGATCTCCTCTGCTAAATTTTCCTGAATTATTTTTTGCCCAACATTACAACACCGTTTTCACAGGATATTTACATACAGTCTCTTTCAAAAATAAATGCACTACATCGGTACAACACTGCAAATTGATATTTTTTTTTTTCCTTCAACGACAAACGCACGTGGTTGGATTTAGGAAAAAAGAACAGGGTTTGGCTTTAGAATCTTACGGGACACAAAAACCGCTCTCTCTGGTGAAAGTCGCGTTTGTTGGATCCATCCACCAGCCCCGCCACCCATCCCACTCAGACTTTCGTCGCCTTTACTTTCTTCCATGTCCCATTGCGTTTCCCCCTGACGCCGCTAGGTTTAGTTAAACTCTAACAGCAACCGGCCACGTATCATGCAGATGTTAAAGGCTCAAGGGCAGGATTTCGATGTCTTTGGAGAGAGACCAGTCTCGGGCTGGTTGCCAAGCAGTTAATTTCTTTAGACGTTCTTGGATGTATGAAACCAAGTTGTTGGCTACCCACTTGAACTAATGTTAGTTAGCTGCGTCAATCGTGCATACAGATATAAAGATGAGCACCAAGAAGAACGTAATTCATTGAGATTTACCCGCATGGTAAATGAGAGACCAAAAAAAGGTGGTGACTCTCTTCCTCTGAATATACGTCTGTACCTCGATTACCTGATAAGTTATTCATAGTCCACTGAGCAAAAGAATCAAGTGTTTTTTATAAAAAAGAATCCAAGTATTGTTTCAACAGGTTAAAGGGGTGTCAGTGTGTCGGGTGCCGTGAAGCAGCTGTCGTAACGCTCTCTCTGATGCTCCTTCTCTCAGAGCTAGATCAAATGAATAATTCATAAATGATATGTTATCTGAAGTCTAATTTTTTATGCAAGTAAAATTCATACTGGTTTATATTAACAATTTCATTGTATTTCCCACCTTTGCCGAGCAGCAATTTAATTTTATTATTAATTTAGGTTTTATGGTTATCATCTGAAATTATCATTAGCCATAATTAATCTGTATGAGTCTAATGAAGCGTTTCAGGGGCTTTTCCAATTAGAAAACAATGAAATTCTTGGGAGGCATAAAATGAAAAACATTTTAAAATATGAAAATATTACCTCAAAGTATCACTGACTTCTCTTTGAATCCTCATCACAACTTGTGTTTGTGCTCCACAGGGAGATGGGGAGCACAGTTGACGCTGACCTGCCAGATGTAAGTAGATCACCCAAGAACTGATCAATCAATCAATCCATCAACCTGTCCGGTCTGTGCTTGTACTGACTGTGTGTTGTTTCCACCAGCCACCCCCGCCCTCTGCTCCAGAAGAGGAGACAGATGAGGAGAAAGGCCTGAGGAGGCTGTTTGAACAGCTGGCTGGTGATGTAAGAAAACAGTGTCAGACACCATCACACATTTGTTAAGAGTAGAAGTTTGCTGTATAATATGACCTGAGGCTGAGGGGTCTCACACACTGAGAGAAAACTTATAGAGGTTTCATATCTTGCATTGAAATTAAAGTTGGTAATATTATAAGAGAAGGTTCAGGTTTGTAGATGGCCACATATACATGTATGAACTTAAAGTTTTCTTCTCCTGGCTGTGTTTACAGGACCAGGCTATTGATGTCAGAGAGCTCCAGCAGATGCTGAACGGCGTTCTCAGCAGACGTAAGTAAACAAAGAGATTAAATATTTGTTAATTATTCCCTTTGTTTGCATTTGCTTCCACTTTTCTAATTTGATTTTACATTTTAATAATAAAAAATATTTAATTTTAAGAGGTCACAAGACAAAAACACTGTGGGAGCCCCTTTAATTTATGGTCTTATATGATACTACATCAAAATTACACGTGACTGAAACAATTTGATAACAAAATACCACATGTGGAATCTTTAATCATACCAGTACAATATGTTTCTATGTTTTAATCATTTTAGTGATGGAAATGAAAAAAACAACAACCTATAACTGACTAAATATCTTGAGTTATGATGTTGTATTATTGAATTATTTGTTGATTTTCTTTTTTAATCTATTTTGCCTTCAGGAAAAGAGATCAGATTTGATGGCCTGAGTCTGAGCACCTGCCACAGTATCATCAACCTGATGGATGTATCCTTACACATATATAAGTAGTATAAGTTTTTATAACATTTCAATTGGACACGAGAAAGAGGGGAAAAGAACAGTAAGATTATTTAAAAAATGACAAGCTGATTACCACTGTGCTTCCTGAAGCTCTTTCCTTGACAGTAAACCAGGCGGACCAAACCGGGAAACTGGAGTTCCAAGAGTTTAAGGTCTTCTGGGAAAAGATGAAGAAGTGGATTGTAAGTATTGATTTGTGTTGCATCACTGCACAGAAGGAAGCGTGCATCTACTGCTAACTGACCTAGCACCACTAAGCTAGCTAATGTTGCAGCTCAATCGAGGAGGACGCCATTAATGTCTACATCTTGCGCTGTTGCTAGCACGATGCACACTTGCTTCTGTACAGTGATACGGTTGGCCGGCCTGTTCTCACGCCAAGGCTGTCAAATACCACCACTTTGTCAGCCATGCAAGTGTTAGATACAAAGGCACAAAGGCACCTTTCGCAGCTGCGTTAAATGCACCGGGTAGCAGCAGTTGTTGGCACAGTGGCCATCAACAGAAGTCGTCAAATCCCGGCACTGTGTCAGTGAACGTTTACATAAGATACCGACCTTCAGAAGGCACTTTGCATGACCTTGTGAAATGCAGCGGCAGTTTGTGACGCCGCCAATAACAAGGCAATATAAGTGACTGAGAAGTCCCTGTAGGGCGGGTGAAAAGGCTCAGTGCGTGTCACGGAGTTGGGATGGAACGTGTTGGGTCAATGGGTATAGTAGAAAATAATAGATTATCTTGAGTCACCAGGTCATGATTTCTGGAAAGAGACAAATGTTTATATGTATTGTTTCAAATACTGCTCGTTAATAACATAATTTATTTGTTGATTATATTTTGAATAGTTATTTTGAATTTGGAAAGTAACTTTTGAGTAAATGTAGTGCAGTAAAAAGTACAGTATTTCCCTTAAAATGAAGAGGAATAGAAGTATGAAGTACAGAAAAAAGTACCTCAGAATTGTACTTAAAGGTCCAGTGTGTAGGATTTAGAGGCGTTTATTGGCAGAAATGGAAAAACATGTTGTTTTTGTTACCTTAGAATGAGCCGTTTATTCACATAGGGAGCGGGTCCTTGTCTGTGTCCACCATGTTGTTTCTACAGTAGCCAAGAGTGAACAATCCACACACTGACTCATTATAGGGCCATTCGCATTTGTGCGCTGGCCATCGTAGTTCCCCTACATGCTTAGCACATGGGAAAAGTTTCAGGCCTGCAACCTCACCGCTAGATGACACAAATCTTTCACACTGGACCTTAAAGCTCAGTACTTCTATAAATGTACTTTTTTACAGCTGTAAATTCTCTCTGTTGGTGGGAGGTTTGTAGTTCTTTGTGCTTCAGGCTGTTAAAGATGAACTCCTGTCATTACAGATGCTCTTCTTGTCCTTTGACACCGACCGCTCAGGGAAGATGTCGTCCTACGAGCTTCGTATCGCTCTCAAAGCTGCAGGTGAGAGTCCATTATTAACACTTTATCTCTGACCATTTTTTGCCTCTGATATTTTTATTTAATTTTATATCTTGGCAGGCGTTTCTTAAAGACTATTTTCATGTTTGTAGTCACACAAAGATCCTCTTTTTGTTCATATATGGATTTTTTTTTTTTTACATTGCATTATATTCAATTTGACAAAATACATAATTCTAGGTCTAGCTTTTATTGGTCTTACTTAGCAGACAGTGTTTCCTCAATTGTCATGGAAACTTTTAAGGAGTCTGTCCACTGAGGAAGACCATGAGGTGCAGCTGAAAGTGCCAGAAAAGCCACTAAGTGAACCTTGAGCCACGTTTTCTTGTTGTAAAATGACATATTTGTTTTTTAAAGTCAAAAATGAACTTTACTGAAGCGAATACAATGTGTTGCATACGCAGTATTGTAGATTACAGAGTACGGTAATGTATTCTATCGTGAAATACTGTCTACTTTACTTACTACTGTCTACCACAAATCTTGTGTATTTGCTCCCATGAAGGCATGCAACTGAACAGCCAGCTCATGCAGCTGCTCGGCTTGAGGTTTGCTGACGAAAACTATGACATCGACTTCGACGACTACCTCACCTGCATCGTCCGTCTGGAGAACATGTTCAGTACGTTAAAATCCTCCACTGGGTTTACAGTAACTACATCAATGCCTCAAAAATGATTATAGTAAGAATACACTGGTGTTTAAGGTGAAGTCAGCGGGGTTTTAAAACTCTACACGTGACTTTTAACAGACAAAAGTTGAGTACTTCTGCAAAAGTTTTATGAATGTTCATTTAAGATAAAGTAAGATAAGATAAGCCTTTATTGATCTCCAGAGGGGAGATGTAGGTGTAACAGCAGCAGCGCAAGGACATAAGTTAATGCAAATAAAGAGAGAAGAGTAAGAATTTAATTAGAGGTATATAAAATATAAATGAAAATAAAATATATACAAGAGCAATTAAACCCACATTCGTACACATCAAAGAAGAAAGTCAAAGTAAAATCCTCCACCTGGGTTTACAATTCATACATTAATGTCTTTCAGTGATCGTAGTGAAGTTTTTTTGGTGTTAAAATCAACATTAATAGAGCTATTTGCCACTTTGAGCTGACTGAAACATTTTCTCTTGACCAGGAGCTTTCCAGGCTGTGGACGAATCCAAGAGGGGACGAGTGAGGATGAACTTCATGCAGGTAAAAACCACATAAATGTAAAACCACCACAGCTGTAGATGCATTTGCCTTCAATATTAAAAACACAAGTTGTAGAGGACTTTATTTCGACAAACTGCTGTAATGCGACTCATAGACTCAACAAGGCCTCCAGTAAATTTGCAACGTCAAAAGCAACATTTAAAATCTGTGGTTAAACAGAAAGTGGAAATTTCATAAATCATAAATTGGTGCATTAAATTCACCATAAAGCCGAATGTTACAATGTTATCACTTGACTGAATGGGCATTACTGCTGGTTATCGGCGTGACCAATATGGAAGGATCCTGCGACACCAACTACGTTCAGAAAGCTGTTATTTTATTCTGCGATTGTCTTTCTGATCACAACTCTATTTTGCTTCTTTTCCGTCTTAATACTTAACAGAATGTCGCTTTTAATATTCTGTGATTTAGTTCAGGTGTGGTTTATTTTACTTAATCGCTTTCTTTTCACCTCACAGTTCCTGATGTTGTCGATGAACGTCTGAGGAGACGCTGAGAGCAAACAGAAGCCACCAGAAGAACAAAACATGTGCAGTGTGCTGAATATTCCGGCCGTCATGATGCTTACACGCATTTTTCTTTTTCATGTTTCAAATTCTCAACTTTTTTTTTTATTGGACTAAAAAATGTGAGATGCAGTCTGCGCTTGAGTGTTGGAACGACGGGATCAAATGTTAAAAATCTGCTGACTCATGCTTTTGGACAAAACGTATTTTCTCTTCTTTCTGCATGAATGGAAATAAACTTTGAATAAAACTCTTGGCTTTGGTGAGGGGAAATACTACTGAATTGGACAAATATAACTTTACTTTTGTGATTAATCAATCACCTTTGTGACTAAATCAACATAATTTTTCTTAAAACAAACTATAATTAGAGAGTCAGCCAGCTGAACTCAGTGAAACAGTAAAGTTTACAGGATAAGCAGTTAAATGTTGTGTTTATTAGAGACCCTCCACACTATTTCAGCCTACAAAAGTTAAGTAATACAAAGGGACTGAAACTTCAGCCAAAGTTTAACAAATCGTTCATTTATTTTAATTGATTTAACATTTTTTTTAAATCATATTCCGTGGTGGAAAACATGTTCTCAAGTAGAAGTGTAACTACAAAGGTGCAGAAAAAATGAAAAAGTGGATTGTATGTGTTAATTTATTTGTTTAAAACTGAATCAGTGGTAAATGAATAAATAAATAAATAAATAAATAAAAATAACAATATAACAGTGTTAAAAAACTTGATTACATTTAAATTTTACTCAAATAGAAGTACAAAATACCAACAAAGCACACTCACCTGCACTTTATTAGGGACACCTTGCTGGTGCCAGGTTGGACCCTCTTTTTAATTCTTGGTGTCACAGACTCAACAAGGTGCCGGAAACATTCCTCAGAGATGTTGGTCCATATTGACATGATGACATCACACAGTTGATCCATGATGAGAATCTCCCGTTCCAACACATCCCAAAGCTGCTCTATTGGACTGAGATCTGGTGACTGTGGAGGCCATTGGAGTACAGTGAACTCATTGTCATGTTTGAGATGATGTGAGCTTTGTGACATGGTGCGTTATCCTGCTGGAAGTAGCCATCAGAAGATGGTACACTGTGGTCATAAAGGGACGGACACGCTCAGCAACAATACTCAGGTAGGCTGTGGTGTTTAAACCAGGCTCAGTTGGTGCTAAGAAAATCTCCCCCACACCATTACACCACCAGCAGCAGCCTGAAGCCTTGATACAAGGCAGGATGGATCCATGCTTCCATCTGAATGTGGTGTTTCCAATCTTCTATTGTCCAGTTTTGAACTGTAGCCTCAGTTTGCTGTTGTTAGCTGACAGCAGTGGCACCTGGTGTGGTCTTCTGCTGCTGTAGCCCATCTGCTTCAAGGTTGGACAAGGTGTTGTTGCTTCAGAGATGGTCTTCTGCACACCTTGGCTGGAACCAGTGCTTATTTGACTTCCTGTTGCCTTTCTGAACACTGGCAGAAATGGAATATAATATGATAAGTATTTTCTTTAGAGTTTAATCAACTGAAAATAAGAACCCAGTTTAGACTGAAATTCGCCCGTCTATAATCGGTCTATATTTTAGCCCGAATCTAGACGATAGAATGTAATCCATTAATTATTAAATATTAAATAAAAAACAACTGTAAGTTGTATAAATGATGGCCAAATGTTGGATTAAAACATTTTTAACAGTCATTGATCGATGTACAGTGTAGTTTAGATTTAGACTCGATTTAGACGTCTAAGATTAGATGAGGCGTATACATTTGATTTAAAAACTTTAGACGTCTATAAATAGACATATTAGCGGTTATTCAAACATCTAAGATTAGATGAGGCGTATAGACGTAGTCGTCTTTTAGATGTCTATTAGACAGCTAGTCTAAGCTTAGACAGCTAAAAAACTTTCATTTTTAGACCAGTGGTAGACCGATTTTAACCCAGACATCTAAGGACCATTGGACGTCTATTAGATGTCTTTTAGACCGAAAAATGCTCGGTGGGAACTGTTGTGTTTTCATCACCTTGGACTGAGATGTTTATATCTACATTGAAAGCAGGTCCTCGTGTACAGAGGTCGCCATGTTGCATCACCTTTCTACAGCGGCCCACAACAGACAAACCAAACACTGTCTCTAGATAGGGACATATGTGTGTTTGCATCAGCCACCATAGTGAGGAGCCCCTCAGAGATGAGCAGCATCAGAAAAACACATTTTTTTTAAAAAGGAAAACTACTTTATCAGTGTTTTTACTGGTTTAAATCACCTGGTCTGTTTGTTTTGGAGTGAATGAGACCTCTGTGGATTACTCCCGGGAAAAACCTGACCAATGAACACTGAAGAGAAAATTCTAACCAGGAGAAGTTTCACCTGGTTGCAATCTTGAATACTCACTGCTGGACACCACTAAATCTCCTTACGTCTTACACACTGAACCTTAAAGACGCAGACAGTCACCATAGTTCTGATAACATGGACAATAAGTATATATAGAACAAAAAAATGAAAACAATCTTCATACAGGAGGACAGGTGTAACAGCTGTGCAGGTTGTAGATCGGGGAGTGGGTGCAGGTTTTGTTTTGGCAGAAAGAATGTTGACTGAACTGGAAAAACAGGAAACATTTCACAACCACTAATGTTTGCAGTGAGATATGGAAAAACACCAGAGTGAACTCATGATGTCGGCTGGAAAACCCTTTCCTCTGTAGAGAATTTATCCGCAACAAAGACGTGTGACTGACAACATTAAGGATGCCTCAGTAGAGCCAGGGGAATTCAGACATCATGAATTATTTACACCTGTCCATCATTTTCATCCGCTTATCCAGGACCAGGTCAGCAGGCCGAGCAAAGCACCCCAGACGTCCCTCTCCCCAGCAACTCTTTCCAGCTCCTCCTGGAGGACCCGAGGTGTTCCCAGGCCAGGTGAAATGTGTGCTCTGGGTCTGCCCCGGGCCTCCTACCAGTGGCACGTGCCTGAGACACACCTAAGAGGAGGCGCCCAGGAAGATCCTAATCAGGATCAGGATTACTTTAATTTAATATGAACTTTTTTGCGATACATATTGACTCAGGATCCCTCTGCTAAACATGGCTGTAAAGGGAGAGTTCTGAATTTTTGAATCGGGATGTAACAGTTGATTATCTATAGTCAGTGTATTACATACAGTAGTTGTCAGTCAGCATACCCCAGTTTGGAGAAGCATGCTGGAGTCCGACAAAAAATCAATATCAGTTTAAGTGTATGCTATATTTGGAATATCTTCACTTGGCGATCTGCAGGGAGGACTCTCCTCAGCCATAGTGAATGTTTCCCTCCTTGACTCCATTCTGAGGAGGAACAAAACAGCTCGTGACTCCTGTTGTCACGTTCAACGCGCCCCGTTTAATAGCAACAATATTCATTTTGGATTCTTAGCTTGAAGATTATGCTCACTTGTTTTCTTGTTTAAAAAACAGAAGGATACAGAAATGCTGCTAGCCTGTGTGAAACAGTGAGCTAACATCTTTTATGGCACTCACTCGTCGACCATGTGGCTCAGAGGTAGAGTGGGTCGTCCACCAATTGGAAGTGGTAACTGTGCAGGAGGTGGCACCATGTGTGAATGTGTGTGTGAACAGGTGAATGTGACATAGTGTAAAAGTGCTTAGAGTGGTTGGAGGACTAGAAAGGCGCTATACATGTGCGGTCCATACATAGTGATTCCAGCAGGGAAATGAAGCTGTTATATTGCTGTCTTCAAAGCCAGACTCCATTGAGAAAAAAAGCAGTTTAACATCGCTGAACACAGGAGCTGCTGGTCTACTGCTGCCTCAATCAGTTAGTTAGTTTGTGTTTTTGTGTGACTTTGGCGTTTAAAAGGGTTAATTCAGATTCACCAAAGTCACACAATAACACAAACTAACTAAATGATTCAAGCAGCAGTCGACCAGCAGCTCCTGTGTTCAGTGAGCTAAAATTACTGTTTTCGTCAATGGAGTCTGGCTTTGACGAGAGCATAGGTGAGGCTGTTCTTGCCTCTGCCATCTACCTGTCTAATGGAAAGGCAAAGCAATGAAAATACACTCAATATGGCGTACACTTAAATGACACTGTTTTATGAGGTGGCTTAAATACATTTTGCCGCTGCTCCCGTCCACAGCGCTACATAGCTGAGCTTCTGTGTCAGACTCCAGCCTGCTTCTCCAAACTGGGGGCGTGTTGACTGACATCTACTGTTTGTAATACACTGACTCTAGATACGTACACACAGTAACACAGTGTTTGGTGTGAATAAAGGATTTCTAACCACAATCAGACGCCTTGTTAGACTGCCAGCCTTTACCATGGACGTCTACACTGAGGAAGCTGGTACATTCATTGCTGTTTATTGCCCTGTCCGTGAACAGCACCTGATTTCTTTTTACAATCACCCACACCTAGTGTCCTGACCCAGTGCAGCACACCCTTATTTTTACTTCACTTAACTTGCAGTTAAAGATGTAACTCTAGTCACTGTGACAACTCTTTTTCCTACTTTGCGGGCGTGACCTTTCAGCTTCATCTTTGTCATTCCATTTCATGCCAGGAAGTCCTTATATAGGCAAGTTATTCAGCGTGAAATACTTCACAGACTGCATATTAGTGTTGCTTTGTTTGGGTTCCTGTCCATGTAGTGTGGGTGTGGAGGGCGATGAAGGTGTGGATGTGCCTGCCAAACAGCCACTGACGTTAGAGACTGGCTCCATTAAGTAAAGCTGAGGTTAAAGGATATCTTTGGTGATATTCTTTACTTTTATTACTGTCAGGTATTGTGTGTCACTAATATATCTTCGTCCTCCGTGCCATTAAGTCCCATTGTTGTCTAAAAACGGCTAAAATCACACTGATGAGCTGCACTGTTGCACTGGGTGACATTCATTACTGCACACACACACTCCCACATACACCTGGTCTGGTTCCTGTGAGCTCCTATTTCTAACTCACAAGGGTCACCTTCACAGCTGAATGAAGCTCTCTTCATCAAGGTGTAGAGGATAAACACAGCGACAAGCTTTGGGACAAACTTCCCTCTCGGAACTGTCGTATAACTTGTAGTAACCATTTTATGTTCTTCACATGTACCTGTAGCACATATATTTAATCTGTGTGTGCTGCTGTTGTTTACCTTAATTTTTGACCTCCATACTCTTCAGAAGCCTGGTTGATGATGTGGCTACAAGTCGTCTACACCCAACCTCTACAGGGAGCACCTGTACGCCAGCCATGTTGCTCTGCGTCAGCTGCTGGGTCTGTGTACTTCAGGCTTTAGCGTGCATAAGCCTCCCCAACTGCAGCCTCCCATGGTGCTGTTAGCGAAAATGGAGGAAACAAATTACTTTATACAACCTTTGCAAGCTCTGGGACAAACTTCCCTGTCTGCAGCAGAAAAGGGAGCTGTCGTTTTGTTTAGTAACTAACTCTCCATAACCAGGACGATCATGACCTGCTCCACCTCCACACTCCTTCCAGCAGCCTCTGCTCCTCTGATGTCAACCTCCTGACTCCACCACTCGGGACCGAGCACTAGAGGTGACAGAGTCTTCTCCATGGCTGCAACTCTCTACACAAACATATTCAAAACTACACCGATCTGTCCTGATTCAAATCACTCATCAAAAATCATCTTCTCAGAGCGTCTTTTAATGTGTGAATGATGTGTATATTTTACTGTGTTCTGTTTTATGATAACTAAAGTTAAGTATCTTCGAGTGCCATGAAAAGCGCTCTGTAAATAAAATGTATTATCATAACATTACTTTCATTAACCATGGAGAAAAGTAAAATGACTTTAATGTCTGAAATGTGTCACTTTTATCTGATTTGTGGTGTTTACTGGAATTCTGGTGGCGAATGCTATCCTTTAGCCATTAAGATAAATATATTAATTAATAAACAAATAAATAAATAATTAAATAAAGGGTATAAAACGTGTCCCTGAGATTCACTGGTGACATTTTTCTGTCTTGTACTTTTGTAAACATCCTGTCATTGTGCACTCACATGTTTCTAAGCTGCTCTGTTTTTTAGTGTTGTGACGTTCACGAACGAACCGATTCTATTGAACGGCTCGTTAACATGAACGATGGGAACCGAGTCGCAGCTGGGAACCGTTCTTTTTTTTTTTTAATATCACTGTGTGCTCCTCCCCTGAGCAAAATTCATTGTAGCCTGCTTTGTTTTTTAATGTTTATTTGTAAGCGTTAAGGTCACGGTGTTGCATGAATAACAAGTCATGGAGCTTTACACACATACAAACAATTTGTACAAAGGGTAAATCCAAAATAGTGATGTCACTGTCAAAGCAGAGTGATATGGCGCAACCTTGTGAAATATTTACAACGAATCCAGATCAGACTTTAAAATCTAGTCCACACATGTCAAATGAGGTTATAATCAATATTTCAGAATGATTCAAACGCAGATATTAGCGGAATATCTAATGTTGGATTATTTTGTTCCAAATCTCACCCCATCAAACCTCCCAGTGATTATTTCCAAGATAAAATGAGTTACCACCAGGCTGGCTGCTTAAAAACTTAAATATAAAAATCAGTCAAATGAGCCAGTTTGTTGAACGGCTCTTTGAAAGGAACGGCTCACCGAGATCCGGCTCCCCTCAAAGAGCCATAAATCCCATCTCTACTGTTTTTGCAACAGTTTCTTTTTTTTTTTTTTTGTTTGCTAGGTTCAGGTCCCTTCATCGTAGTATATGCAACATTCAATGTGCCTGCTGGGACTCCCATGATTGAGACAGTTCAAAGCCTCCGTGTCATAATTTACATAATGGTTTATAAAACCTGTCGAGGCAGCATCGGTGCGACGCGTGGGTGGTTTTAAACTAGATTTATAGACACTGGAAAAAAGTGAAAATGCACCAAAACAGAATAAAGAAAGTAAAAAAGTCTTTTATACTGCTGACACAACGCAATTCATTACCACTCACCAGGACTGCGAGACTTTCACAGACTTTGTTTGTGATATTAATATTATTTTCAACACATTGATGGGGGTGCACCGTTCCTGGAAGTACTGCAATACCAGGTCGATGCGCGGAGTGGACGGAGCAAGCCCCTATTCCATCTCCCTGCTCCAAAAATCAATTTAATATATGGTCCCCGGGTAGGGACGTATCAGATATTAAACTGATAAGAACAGATACTACACTTGATCTTAGCCAAAAGGCCGAGAAGCGATACCGACAATGGGTTGGAAGTGAAGGGCTCATTCGCCGCCTAGTTCTTCTCAATGACGGGTCTGACAAAATGCTCAAATTACACTTTCAGGACGCTCCGACAAATCAGAGTAAAACACGACGATCCACAGTCAAAGAAAACGCGACAGATCGCTGCAAAGTGTTTAATCTTAAAGAAACGAATGTGACAAACGTGGCTCACTGACTCTTCCGGGTCACGTGGTGCCTTATAATCCAATAGGAACCCAAAACGGCAGAAACACAGTTAGAACAAGGTTACAGCAACAAAACGGTGCGTGTTCTTCAGATAATGTCAACAGTTAAATGACTGATCATAACACAGTCATCTGCGCGTGATAACATTTACCTCTACGAGATACTGTATCTTGTATGTTTGTAAATTCATAGAAAAATAAATAAATAAATAAAGACATCATGTGGGGAGAGGGTGTAGAGTAGAGTGACCATATTTTGATTTCCAAAAAACAGGACACTCGCCCGGCCATGAAATACTTAAATGATACTCGCAGTTTACTCAAAGATGCCTTATTTAAAGTTTATATTTATGGATAGAAAACTCAGTTATATTACAAAATAATATCTCTCAAAGACAGAAATTTAGATAGGCTTCTCAGAGGTTACTCAACTTGCTTTTATTATGCCTAAAATAATAATGTAATTATGGGATACAAATTTGCATTTATTAACCGATTCTATGTCTCTATCTAGATATAAAATGAAACTCAAGGAAGCTTTGATGTCAAAGAGATTTGGTATTGTAGAAGCTTGACTGACTTATGTTTCCAACATGTGTGCTGTTTTGTGATTTTATGTTTTTCTCAATGTTTGAATTTAATATTAATTAGGTAGAAGATATTTTTGTCGATGCTTCACACTGCATTGTTAGTATTATTACTGTTATTATTTTAATTTTCCTAGGTGGGGTTTATTAGATAAGCTCGTAATGGGTTTCTACCTCACCTGCACATGTGATGTATTTGTTGCTTTTATATTTGAATTTTCTTCAAGAATGTGTTAATAATAAAACAAACAAACAAAACAATAATCTTTTTACAAGTTTCAATTGTACAAAAATAAATATAAATGTAAAATAAATGTAAAATCTCTGGAATGAAATAATGATAGAAATAATCTCCTCTGTATTAGAAAAATCAACTTGTAAAATAATAGCTATCTTTTCAAGTCTTACTGGACAAATAAATAAATAATATGAAATTAGTGTTGTGACGTTCACGAATGAACCGATTCTATTGAACGGCTCGTTAACATGAACGATGGGAACTGAGTCGCAGCTGGGAACCGTTCTTTTTTTTTTTTTTAATATCACTGTGTGCGCCTCCCCTGAGCAAAATTCATTGTAGCCTGCTTTGTTTTTTAATGTTTATTTGTAAGCGTTAAGGTCACGGTGTTGCATGAATAACAAGTCATGGAGCTTTACACACATACAAACAATTTGTACAAAGGGTAAATCCAAAATAGTGATGTCACTGTCAAAGCAGAGTGATATGGCGCAACCTTGTGAAATATTTACAACGAATCCAGATCAGACTTTAAAATCTAGTCCACACATGTCAAATGAGGTTATAATCAATATTTCAGAATGATTCAAACGCAGATATTAGCGGAATATCTAATGTTGGATTATTTTGTTCCAAATCTCACCCCATCAAACCTCCCAGTGATTATTTCCAAGATAAAATGATTTACCACCAGGCTGGCTGCTTAAAACTTAATAAATATAAAAATCAGTCAAATGAGCCAGTTTGTTGAACGGCTCTTTGAAAGGAACGGCTCACCGAGATCCGGCTCCCCTCAAAGAGCCATAAATCCCATCTCTACTGTTTTTGCAACAGTTTCTTTTTTTTTTTTTTGTTTGCTAGGTTCAGGTCCCTTCATCGTAGTATATGCAACATTCAATGTGCCTGCTGGGACTCCCATGATTGAGACAGTTCAAAGCCTCCGTGTCATAATTTACATAATGGTTTATAAAACCTGTCGAGGCAGCATCGGTGCGACGCGTGGGTGGTTTTAAACTAGATTTATAGACACTGGAAAAAAGTGAAAATGCACCAAAACAAAATAAAGAAAGTAAAAAAGTCTTTTATACTGCTGACACAACGCAATTCATTACCACTCACCAGGACTGCGAGACTTGCACAGACTTTGTTTGTGATATTAATATTATTTTCAACACATTGATGGGGGTGCACCGTTCCTGGAAGTACTGCAATACCAGGTCGATGCGCGGAGTGGACGGAGCAAGCCCCTATTCCATCTCCCTGCTCCAAAAATCAATTTAATATATGGTCCCCGGGTAGGGGACGTATCAGATATTAAACTGATAAGAACAGATACTACACTTGATCTTAGCCAAAAGGCCGAGAAGCGATACTGACAATGGGTTGGAAGTGAAGGGCTCATTCGCCGCGTAGCTGTTATCAATGACGGGTCTGACAAAATGCTCAAATTACACTTTCAGGACGCTCCGACAAATCAGAGTAAAACACGACGATCCACAGTCAAAGAAAACGCGACAGATCGCTGCAAAGTGTTTAATCTTAAAGAAACGAATGTGACAAACGTGGCTCACTGACTCTTCCGGGTCACGTGGTGCCTTATAATCCAATAGGAACCCAAAACGGCAGAAACACAGTTAGAACAAGGTTACAGCAACAAAACGGTGCATGTTCTTCACATAATGTCAACAGTTAAATGACTGATCATAACACAGACCTCTGCGCGTGATAACATTTACCTCTACGAGATACTGTATCTTGTATGTTTGTAAATTCATAGAAAAATAAATAAATAAATAAAGACATCATGTGGGGAGAGGGTGTAGAGTAGAGTGACCATATTTTGATTTCCAAAGAAGAGGACACTCGCCCGGCCATGAAATACTTAAATGATACTCGCAGTTTATTCAAAGATGTCTTATTTAAAGTTTATATGTATGGATAGAAAACTCGGTTATATTACAAAATAATATCTCTCAAAGACAGAAATTTAGATAGGCTTCTCAGAGGTTACTCAACTTGCTTTTATTATGCCTAAAATAATAATGTAATTATGGGATACAAATTTGCATTTATTCACCGATTCTATGTCTCTATCTAGATATAAAATGAAACTCAAGGAAGCTTTGATGTCAAAGAGATTTGGTATTGTAGAAGCTTGACTGACTTATGTTTCCAACATGTGTGCTGTTTTGTGATTTTATGTTTTTCCTCAATGTTTGAATTTAATAATAATTAGGTAGAAGATATTTTTGTTGATGCTTCACACTGCATTGTTAGTATTATTACTGTTATTATTTTAATTTTCCTAGGTGTTTTTTTTTAGATAAGCTCGTAATGGGTTTCTACCTCGCATGCACGTGATGTATTTGTTGCTTTTATATTTGAATTTTCTTCAAGAATGTGTTAATAACAAAACAAACAAACAAAACAATAATCTTTTTACAAGTTTCAATTGTACAAAAATAAAACTAAATGTAAAATAAATGTAAAATCTCTGGAATAAAATAATGATAGAAATAATCTCCTCTGTATTAGAAAAATCAACTAGTAAAATAATAGCTGTCTTTTCAAGTCTTACTGGACAAATAAACAAATAATATGAAATTAGTGTTGTGACGTTCACGAACGAACAGATTCTATTGAACGGCTCATTAACATGAACGATGGGAACCGAGTCGCAGCTGGGAACTGTTCTTTTTTTTTTTTTTTTTTTAATATCACTGTGTGCTCCTCCCCTGAGCAAAATTCATTGTAGCCTGCTTTGTTTTTTAATGTTTATTTGTAAGCGTTAAGGTCACGGTGTTGCATAAATAACAAGTCATGGAGCTTTACACATACAAACAATTTGTACAAAGGGTAAATCCAAAATAGTGATGTCACTGTCAAAGCAGAGTGATATGGCGCAACCTTGTGAAATATTTACAACGAATCCAGATCAGACTTTAAAATCTAGTCCACACATGTCAAATGAGGTTATAATCAATATTTCAGAATAATTCAAACTCAGATATTGGCGGAATATCTAATGTTGGATTATTTTGTTCCAAATCTCACCCCATCAAACCTCCCAGTGATTATTTCCAAGATAAAATGAGTTACCACCAGGCTGGCTGCTTAAAACTTAATAAATATAAAAATCAGTCAAATGAGCCAGTTTGTTGAACGGCTCTTTGAAAGGAACGGCTCACCGAGATCCGGCTCCCCTCAAAGAGCCATAAATCCCATCTCTACTGTTTTTGCAACAGTTTCTTTTTTTTGTTTGCTAGGTTCAGGGCCCTTCATCGTCGTATATGCAACATTCAATGTGCCTGCTGGGACTCCCATGATTGAGACAGTTCAAAGCCTCCGTGTCATAATTTACATAATGGTTTATAAAACCTGTCGAGGCAGCATCGGTGCGACGCGTGGGTGGTTTTAAACTAGATTTATAGACACTGGAAAAAAGTGAAAATGCACCAAAACAGAATAAAGAAAGTAAAAAAGTATTTTATACTGCTGACACAACGCAATTCATTACCACTCACCAGGACTGCGAGACTTTCACAGACTTTGTTTGTGATATTAATATTATTTTCAACACATTGATGGGGGTGCACCGTTCCTGGAAGTACTGCAATACCAGGTCGATGCGCGGAGTGGACGGAGCAAGCCCCTATTCCATCTCCCTGCTCCAAAAATCAATTTAATATATGGTCCCCGGGTAGGGGACGTATCAGATATTAAACTGATAAGAACAGATACTACACTTGATCTTAGCCAAAAGGCCGAGAAGCGATACCGACAATGGGTTGGAAGTGAAGAGCTCATTCGCCGCGTAGTTCTTCTCAATGACGGGTCTGACAAAATACTCAAATTACACTTTCAGGACGCTCCGACAAATCAGAGTAAAACACGACGATCCACAGTCAAAGAAAACGCGACAGATCGCTGCAAAGTGTTTAATCTTAAAGAAACGAATGTGACAAACGTGGCTCGCTGACTCTTCCGGGTCACGTGGTGCCTTATAATCCAATAGGAACCCAAAACGGCAGAAACACAGTTAGAACAAGGTTACAGCAATAAAACGGTGCGTGTTCTTCAGATAATGTCAACAGTTAAATGACTGATCATAACACAGACCTCTGCGCGTGATAACATTTACCTCTACGAGATACTGTATCTTGTGTGTTTGTAAATAAATACAGTCTTTCTCAATTGCTGAAACACATTTCACAAACTTTCTAAAGCTACATAAACAAAACCACCTTCTCTCTTCAAAACTCAAACCTTCACACCAAAACAGCTGCTCAAAGCCGGCAAAAATGTAAACACTATAGGCATCATAACAGACTACAACAAAACAACTGAAAACACAATGTCCAGTGTGTGAGAATGTTCTTTTTTTCCACAACTGCCAAAGCACATTTTTAGAAACCTTACAGTACCTGTTCTCAGAATATATCACTGTAGAGTATTGGGCATTCATAGATTTGTTTCATATGAACAGTATGTCAGTCTACAGAAAATACAGTATGTGCACTACTGTACAAAACATGCATTCAGTAGAAGCATCAATGGACATGTTTTGCAATATAGCAACTGAAATGAAACCAACTGTACTCCACTATACTGTAAAAATCTACTGTAGTGACCAACACAGCAATACAGTACAATACCTGTTGTGTTCTCTGAAAGCCTGGATAATGGTGGCCACTGAGAACCTGCTCAAGTTTGGACGGACTCTTAGTCCTGCTTCAGCCATTGTCATGCCATGGACAATGACTGTTGCTCGCATCTCGCCTGTAATGATGGTGCGAGTTTGTCTTGCTCTCCCTCCTCTGACTCTGACTCTGACTCTGACTCTGACTCTGACTCTGACTCTGACTCTGACTCTGACTCCGTCCATTGTGTTTGTTTGGAGCCTTCAGCAAACTGTGCACTCTGAACTGGCTTTTATAGGTGTGGTCACATCATTTGCAACAAGTGTCTTCAATTTTGAGTCGTTCTGTTTAATGAATGAAGCCAGGTGTGTTCATTGCTGACTCTGGCAAGCATTTTGCATCACATGAGCTTTAATTTGATAATGTGAGCAAACTGTTTTGCAACTTGTGTTTTAGCAAGACAAAATGTGTTTAGATTTATGAGAAAAGGAGGATTGTGTTTTGTGAATTGTGTCTTAATGTGAAATGTGTTTATGGTTTTGGCAAATGGGGGCTAGTTTTATTAAATGTGTTTAGAGAACTGATCGTTTGGTTTAGAGAATTGGCTTTTGTGTATTAGCAATTGGGAAAAACTGTAAAAACTTCATGTGGGGAGAGCGTGTAGGGGCCTCCATTGTCGTACATGCAACATTCATAGTGCCTCGGAAAACCGGGACTCCAGTGGTTCAGACAGTTTAAAGCTCGTTTCTCTGTCATACACAGGTCATAATTTAAATAATGGTTTATTAAACATGTCGAGGCGGCATCGGTGCGACGCGTGGGTGGTTTTAAACCAGATTTATAGACACTGGAGAAAAGTGAAAATGCACCAAACCAAAACAAAGAATGTAAAAGGTCGTCAGAACATGTTCTTAAAACTGAAGGGCCGTCCACACCAAGAACTATAACTATAAATATAACTATAAACATACAGTTTTAAAAACTGTTCTAATCTCAAGTGTTTGGCAGCGTCCACACTGCAACTATAACGACAACGATAGTGGTGGACGATATCGTTTGGATCACTTTCAGAGCGATTTGATGAACGATAGAAACACTGACAGCCAATCAAAATCCATCCGAAATGACAGGTCGAGACATTCATCACGTCACGTATACCCACTAAGAAAGCTCCAGGATTTCCATACACCCACTTAAAGTTCTGTCACAAAACTATATTGTTATGGATCTTTGCACATGTTTAATTCAGCGATTTTGTTTCGCAAATACCGGGTAAATAACTGCAATAGAATACAGAATACATTTTGCAGGGGAATGCGTCTCCTCTTTTCCCCTCCATTCATAACATTCACTCTGTGCGCTAGAGCCCTGCCTGGGACTGTGTTCTTCAAGCCGCTCCTGAATTTCTGACCATTACCGCCCGCGATTTTCTTTATTTTTCTACCTTAATATACTAATCACGCAGTGATTGAGGTTAAGCCCGGCGCCAGGATGAAGTTCTTGAAATCTTTAGTATGCAACATGGGTTCACACAGTGAGTTATAAAGAGCGCGCAGCCGTGCGTAATTGTCGTGCGTAATGACAGCTCGTCGCCGGTGAAACACAATAAACTGCACGTCTTCACTCATGTTTGTCTCATGACAGATGGAGCTGACAGACAGACAGAGAGACAGACAGAGAGAGAGACAGACAGCGAGCAGTGTGTGTTTGGCGTAACCTAGCCACACGACGATATCTGCTGCTATTGTTATCGTGATAGTTAATGTTACAGTTATCTTTCATGGTGTGGACGGTCCTTAGATGTCGACACAACACAACCCAAACACACGTAGAACTGAGATTAATTCTGGTTTCATATATTGTTGTTGTTGTTGTTGTTGTTGTTGTTGTTGTTGTTATTTTCAACACATTGATGGGGGTGCACCGTTCCTGGAAGTACTGCAATACCAGGTCGATGCGCGGAGTGGACGGAGCAAGCCCCTATTCCATCTCCCTGCTCCAAAAATCAATTTAATATATGGTCCCCGGGTAGGGGACGTATCAGATATTAAACTGATAAGAACAGATACTACACTTGATCTTAGCCAAAAGGCCGAGAAGCGATACTGACAATGGGTTGGAAGTGAAGGGCTCATTCGCCGCGTAGCTGTTATCAATGACGGGTCTGACAAAATGCTCAAATTACACTTTCAGGACGCTCCGACAAATCAGAGTAAAACACGACGATCCACAGTCAAAGAAAACGCGACAGATCGCTGCAAAGTGTTTAATCTTAAAGAAACGAATGTGACAAACGTGGCTCGCTGACTCTTCCGGGTCACGTGGTGCCTTATAATCCAATAGGAACCCAAAACGGCAGAAACACAGTTAGAACAAGGTTACAGCAATAAAACGGTGCGTGTTCTTCACATAATGTCAACAGTTAAATGACTGATCATAACACAGACCCCTGCGCGTGATAACATGTGCTTTGTATGAAATAACGAAACAAATGTGGCTCATTGACGCTTCCGGGTCACGTGGTGCTTTATCATCCAATAAGAGTTTAAACCGGGGAAAAACACAGTTAAACGCATTTACAACATCAAAACTGTGTCTGTTTTTCAAATAATATTAACAGTGAAGATATTGATCATGACCTGATCATAACAGAGTCCTCTGCGGAGGATAAAATGTGATTTGTATGAAATAACGGAACAAATGTGGCTCATTAGCTCTTCCGGGTCACGTGGTGCCTTTTAATCCAATAACAATTCAAAACGGGAGAAACGCAGTTATAACTAAGTTAAATGAATAAAAACTGTGTCTGTTTTTAAGTAATGTTAACAGTGAAAATACTGAACGTGGCCTGATCACGACAGAGTCCTCTACAGGTCATAATATAGCCTTTAGTTTCTATGCTCCCTGCCTGTGGAACAAACTTCCAGAATATCTGAGGTCGGCTGAAACTGTCAACTCATTTAAATCAGGGCTTAAAACATTACTATTTACTGCAGCTAGATGTGTAACTTATTGTTAGGATAATCTGTAGCTTTTTTTATATATATATATATATATATTTGTCTGCTGTTGCTTTATGTTTGCTTTTTAAATGCATTTTCTGCACTGTTTTTCTTGCTTTTAGCTTTTGTTTTTAATGATCTATTGTTCCTTTAATGTTTTATCTTAACGTATTTCTCTTGTAAAGCACATTGAATTGCCTTGTGTATGAATGATGCTATATAAATAAAATTGCCTTGCCTTTTATGAAACAGTGTCTTCCTTTTCAAAAACAAATCACGCTCTGACAGTCTCTAGTGGACACAAGACGTAGCTGCAGTTAAGACATGCTGAACACTGCAGTGGCAAAGAGTCCAAATTATATGTTTTAATGTCCTTACGCTGAGGCCAGAGGTGGGACCAGGTCATTTATTTGCAAGTCACAATTTAATGTCAAGTCTTTGCCCTCAAGTCCCAAGTTAAGACCTGTATTAGCATTAACTGACTCAGCAGCCCCACAAACTCCACATACATCATGAGTATAGTTCACATTTTAAATAAAAACATTTTAGAAGCTTTTCATCTCTGTACAGTAAACTGGGTAAACTTCACATAATTCTAGGGAGTATTACATGGAGTAACTTTTAAAAGAAATTACTACCTAAAAATATGCAAACATAAGAAGTAAAGCCAACAAAAATGATTCGTCATAAAACAGCACAGTGTAATCAATATCTATCTTTAAAAATTCTGGGAAACTTTATTTGTTAAAACTCGTGATTTTTTATTTAATATTTTTGAGTGGCAAATTTGAGTTTTATTATGTATGATTATTAATATCTCTCCTGCAACTTCATTGGTGCTGGTGGACTGGATAAAACCAACAAAGTGGGTCTGTGGAATTAACTGATGACTTAATGGGGATGAGCAGAGTTAACAGCTGAGTCAAGACAAATTGTGACCAAGTCTGAATCAAGTCCAAGTCATGTGACTCGAGTCCACAGTTCTATTAAAGCAGAAAACCCTGAGTAAAATTTTAAGGATTTTACATGTGTATTTTCACTTCACGTCACTTTATAAATCACTACACAAATAAGAACCTAAACTGTTTTCACGAGGATAAACTGGGCTGTAGCGCCGTCTGCTGGATAATTAACACAACAGCAGCCTTTTGGAAGCAGCTGTTAAAAAACTTTTATTCAACTTAACGAATACAACTTTTGTTATCATGTTTGACAGTATGTTAACTTTAAACTTTTCCTGCACACGTGAAGGTGTAAAGGAATACAAGTCGCCATTTAACCTACAACACCACAAAAAACAGGCGGTAATTTGCTTTGTTTAACAACTTTACTGTAATTGAAATGCAGCTGCGCATTAACACGTTTAACACGGGTAACTGCACGGTTATATTAAGGACATGCCAACACAAAAGTACTGTTTTAAATTTGCACAAGCTTGTCGTCAACATGTCTGGTGAAAACAACAAACACACGTCTGACGCAAATCACGTCAAACTCCTAAAAACATTGGTGCTGTTGGCACGAGGAACGTCTGACATGACAAGCAAAGATATAAAGTTGTGAACTGACTTACCACAAGACGTCTGCCGGAAATATAACGTTACATGAAGATAAAACAAAACAAAACACAAAACAACATCTCCGAGGCCTCGGTGACCCGTCATGGTCGAGTCATGCTGAGGGTCACAGAGGTGTTAACACTCAGGTGAGCTCCACACCGCCCCCGGTGAGCCAGTCAGGTACTTCAGGGATGTGATGTCACAGTGTGGGATAAACTGTCTTATTTATTTATTTATTTATTTATTTATTTATTTATTTATTTATTTAGTCATTTATTCAGGTGATCTCTAATCTCTGACTGCAGCTCAGTTGGAGTGTGACTCTTTTTGTGAAAAAGGAACCTGCATTTCCTTCACAAAGCTGAAAACAAAATTATTTCTCTGACACCATGAAAAGCTGACTTTTTAGAGATACCTTGCTCTCACAGGACAGACATGCTACAGCTGCAACTTTATTTTGTCACTGGAGGTCAACTGGTTGCACGGCAAGTAAAAAAATCACATAAGAAGGCACAAGCGAACACATACGTATGAAAACTGAATGATTAGCAGAATGATCTATAGAGTTATAAAAACAAACATATGATCACAGAATATGATGCATTGTTGCGGATTAAACTACACAACAGTATAAAGTTGCCATTGTCATTTAATGTCTTTAAATTAAACTAATTATTATTGCTTTTTACAAAACCAAACATTGCAGCAGCAGTGTACAGATATGGAGCTCCAAATATGTGTTATAAAAGAGCTTGTTATTTTTAGACAACTGATAAAGGAATTATTTATTGAATTCATGATGTCTAATTATTTCTTCGTTTTTTTCACACTCTGACCAGATGAATCAGTGTGTGATAAATATAAATACATAAATAATGAAATTGATGAAAGAAGGAATAAAATTAGTCACACGGCAGATTTACTGTAAATACTCTTACTGTGAAGGTTTTGAGGAGTGTTTTAAATGAAGACAGTTTGCTGACCTAAGTTAGTTTATATTACTTTATTTTTCTGTGATTTTTCTCTGTGTATATGAGTTCTCTCTGTATAATGTTAATGTTCCTCTGATACTTCAATAAATAAATAAATAAATAAATAAATAAATAAATAAATCAATCAATCAATCAATCAATCAATCAAACTGATTATTTTTCATTGAGCGCGCTGCTGCCCTCCCAGTCCGGCAGGTGGCGGTAATGCGATTACAATCTGGTTTTCCAACTTGCATTACACACAGACTCTGGACTGTACCACTAATGCATGTTGTAGAGAGACTACAGCCACACTCTACAACGACACGAATGACTTTAGTATTACAAACACGTGTTTCCATTTTTGATAAATTAACAAATCACTAAAAATAACCCACATTTATATTAAATCATATTAAATCACACTAACATCGCTTTCAACTCCCCCGTTGTTCCTCATGATGGTTCTTTCCAGCAATGGCAGCAGCAGCATGGTGAAGAAGAACCAACGTGGATAAACAACAACAGCGATAACTGCTTCTGAATTTAAACGGTTATTTGTGTTAACAGCTGCCTGTAGTTTGGGGTTAGAGCGTCTTTAAACCGGACCAGCTGAAAAGAAAACCGACAGAGATCCCGTCACAACATGGTGAGCTGACATTTCTAACCGAAGCTAACCTTGTTAGCTAACAGATGCTAACGTCACTGGTGTGCATCCATCAGAAAACACTGTGCTGGTGAAAAACAACGCCGTTAAACAACCGCCGTTTGTATTGTAGTCACGTAATTACATTCAGAAAGCAGTAGCCCCATTTCGTTGTTGTGTCTGTAGCTAGATAACTCAGCTGTCCTTTTCTCTGCAGTGGAAGAGACATGTTTGAAAATGATATTACCAGACATTCAGAGGAGCCTAAAGTTTGTTTACATAGTCTGTCGTTTGACAAGTGTTAAAGTTATTTTAGTTCATGTAAAACAAAGATTGAAAGACAACTTGTTGGAAATATGAGGATACACAGATGCCCATACAAAAATTTAAGTGAATTCAAAGGGACAGACTGTTTAACGCCTTCTGAATCCAGTCACACACACACATCACATCAGCCACTAACTACATTTTAATTTGATTGTAATTTGAGTCCTAATTTCCATTTATGCACTTTTATTTTATGTCTATTTTAATGTCACTGTGTTGTTGATGAGGGGAAATGTGTTTGTTGTTTTTCCTAAACTGCTGGACAGTTGAATTTCCCTTCAGGGATGAATAAAGTTCTTTCTCTTCTATTCTCGATTCTATACTGAGAGTTAGAGGGATTTAGTTGCATCTAGTGGCGAGAGCAGAGCCTAGGTGACTTCATCCAGCAAAAACACTGAATAAAACAGTTACACTTAAAAAAAGGATTGATATTTTGGAGAGGCTGCTAGACACTGTGGCTGTCGCACAAATGCAAATGCCGCTATCTTGAGCCAGTGTTTGGTTTGTCCGTTCTTTGCTACTGTAGAAACATGACAGTGCAACATGGCGGACTCCGTGTGAGAGGTCCTGCTCCCTATGTAGACATTAACAGCTCATTATATGATAGTGAACAAACAACGATTATTTATTTGGGGGTTATTATACATTAAAGAAGATGAACTTACTATATAATACTCTATTTCTGTCAGTATATCCCCCTAAATCTTACACACTGGACCTTTAATAACATGAGCAATGATTCAGTTTCAAAACACAGGTAAGATAAAAAGGAATGTATTTATCCCGAGGGAAGTTGCTGGGTAGCATTTGCAATACAAAGTAGGCAAAGGTTCAGAGAAACACACAACAAATGGATAATAAATAATAGCAAGTAGTAACAATCCTGCTGGGTTGTAAATAGATATGTACCATGTAAGCTGTAGGTAAGTGTAGGTGTGCATTGTTAATCCAGGTGATGATTATATTCATGATATTTCACTTAATGCCTCATTATTGCACCCAGGCCAGCTCAAAATGAAGGTTGTTAGTAAAAATTACTGCCATCCTCAGCGAGAACATGTACTATCAAGCTGCTGAGTACAACTGCTGAGAAGCCCCACGGCATCTGTTTGCTCTCTCTTTGCTCGTTGGCACTTGTGAAGGGGGATAATACTGTTGACTTAGGGGATTAAACCAAAGACTGTGCTGTTGTATCATCAGTAGCTGTCGCAACCATTCACTGCTGTGTTTGTGTCTTCCAGCCTCATCGAAAGAAGAAGTCGTTCATTGAAAAGAAGAATGCTGTGACCTTTCACCTTGTCCACAGGAGTCAGAGGGACCCGCTGGCTGCAGATGAGAAAGCCCCACAACACGTCCTCCTGCCTGCCGCCAAGGTACAGACATGATTTATCATCTGTGGTTCATAACCTTTCTCTCTCGTAGCCCTTAAAAGAAAAGTAATAAAAACTCGCAGCCATTGGTCACAGTTTGCATATGTATGCAACAGAGCAGTTCAGCTCGAGAGAATAATACTTTTTGAAGTTTTTTTTAAGATACCTGCTTGTGTTTTGTTGTTGCACTTCCTTTTCTATCTTGGTAAAATCATTCAGCTGCTCAGGTTATTCTGCAGCCGCTTTAATTTGACCAAACAAGTGACACAAACGTCACATCGTTTTGGAAATATTAATGTCAAATAATGTGATACCATTATTGTGTTTCTGATGTTTTTTTAGGCAGACGCAGAGAAGAGACGCGAAGAGCAGAGGCAGTTTGGAGTTTTCTTCGACGATGACTACGACTATCTCCAGCACCTGAGGGAAGCGTCGGTCCCGTCTGAGCTGGTGGCAGCCGGCCCCTCACACACTGGCAGGAGCCTGATTCATCTCCATGATGGAGACGAGGAAGACAAGGAGGAGGGCGACACAGGCACAGACAAGGCCATTCCTGTAAGTTGACCTCAGTCTTAAAAATCCTGAAAAATTATGGAATTTAAAAATGTTTTTCCCAGAGCTGAAATGGGTTTGAGGAACTTTCACCTCAATTTTACATCTAAGAAAAGTTCTTGCGTTTCAGGTTATCATGCTGCGTTTGTTGATGGAATATAAAAAAATGATGTCAAGCTCACAGGAGATGAGTTTTTGTGTCAAGTGAACGTCAAGTTTTTATGTCATTTATGTCTCTCTCTTTATGTTTTATGGTCAGACGGCGGCTGCTGTTATCTCCAGATGTCGCTCATGTTTATCCATACATTGCAATGATCTGGAATGATTTCTGTCTTGTTTGATCCACAGGCCTCTACTATCAACTTGCCCTCGTCAGTCTTTGCCTCAGAGTTTGAGGAGGAGGTGGGACTTCTGAACAAAGCTGCTCCTATCTCAGGTAAGGAGCAGCTCAGGAACGGGAACTGAGACAACACGGATGGATTTGACCTTGTGTAGTTTCAGAATTAGAGCAATATAAATATAATCATTCAGATTGAGCTCCGTAAAAATGAAATAATTATCGGATTTAATAATAATAATAATAATAATAATAAACTTTATTACAGACTCAGTGGTCCAGCTAAGAGCAAGACAAAACATATAAAAGATATAAAAGACACAATAAAAGAACGATACACCAACATATTCACAGTGCAATATGTACAAATCACTTAAAAAACAAAATAAGAAAAAAGTCAATGACCTCAGAGGAGACAACTATACCAATGCTTCCATATCTTGGACAGATAGCGTGTAGTGCTTAATTTGATGCTAGTCAATGCCATGATATTACAATTCTCTGAGTTTTCAGCCGACATATAAATTTATACATAAAATTTCTCAGTGAGGCTTGCAGCGTATTAACACCTGCAGCCACAAACATCTCGCTGGCTACACCAACGTCTTCCCAGCAGAATTCTCAAGGCATCATTGTACGCTACCTGGAGTTTACGCAGGCTTGCTTTGCTGTAATTAGACCACAAGTGGGCAGTATAGAGAGGAGTGCAGTGTGCTCTGAACAAAGCCACCTTCACTCTATCTGTACATGCACCAAACTTGCGAAGCAAACTATTTGCTTGAGCATATAAAGCACGGCATTGCCTGTAAATGTCTTGGTCATCCTTCAACTGGTCTGTAGTAAGATGCCCAAGATACTTAACTTTACTCATAACTCTCAAATTATTACCTGCCAATTTGAATGTAGGAAACATTAGACATTTGTCCTCCTTTGTTCTACAAATCATGATCGGATCTTGTTTGTGTCTTCTTCCTCATTGTTTTGTGTGTTTCCCCTCAGGACCACGGCTGGACATGGACCCCGACATCGTGGCTGCTCTTGATGAAGATTTCAACTACGACGACCCTGACAACCTGCTGGACGATGACTTCATCATCAAAGCAAACTCTGCGAGCAGAGCAGTGGACATAGAGTAAGAAATGAAAGACAAGTATTTGTATTTCGTAATTCATGATTGGTTTCATGATTTCTTTAAACTTGTTTTTTAAAGGTGGTGATTCGAGTTGTTTGACGTTTTTGATGGTTTGTGATTTCCTGTGTGTGTGACAGAGGTGACGATGATGATGATGATGATGAGTGGGAGGACACAGACGAGGAAGGCGACTTTGACTCAGAGGGTGGGTTTTCGGGCGATGAGGACATGGAAGGCCGCGGTCGAGAGTTCCTGTTTATGGATGAGGAGACGAGGAGTCGATTCACAGAGTACTCGCTGACGTCGTCTGTGATGAGGAGGAACGAGCAGCTCACCCTGCTCGACGACCGCTTCGAAAAGGTCAGGGCTTACTCTTTGTTTTTTTGTTTTTTAAACACATTTTCATACACAGTCAGACAGTGGGGGAATGTAACCAAGTACATTTACTCAAGTATTATAGTTAAGTTCCAATTCAAGGTACTTGTTCTTTATGCTACTTCATACTTCTACTCCACTACATCTCAGACAAATGTTGTGGAGTAGAAAGTAAAATATTTACCTCTGACACCTTTACTTACTTATCAGATAATGATTTTTTGCACTTTGAGCACCTTTATCCTGCACATTCATTCATTTTCATTTCACTGGGTGAGAGGCAGGGTTCACCCTGGACAGGTCACCAGACTATCACAGGACTGACACATAGAGACAGACAACCATTCACACTCACACTCACACCTACGGACAATTTAGAGTCACCAGTTAACCTGCATGTCTTTGGACTGTGGGAGGAAGCTGGAGCACCTGGAGGAAACCCACGCTGACACAGGGAGAACATGCAAACTCTGCACCACTGTGCAGCCCTTTTTGTCTTAATTACCTGATGCCTCTGTGCACAGATGTTGCCATGGTTACTTCCCCGAGTGACAAACTTGCTTGCAAGAGAGCAGCATCAGCCGTCAGGGATTCACATTATGGAAACATTAAAACATGAGAGCTGTTGTGCAACCAGCTGCACAAACACTCACAATGAATTCAGAAACAAAACCTAATGACACAATATTACATCACATAATGTACTGAATAAAATAACACGTACTACAGGTTATATTATTTAAACTGACCACGTATGTGGTTTTACAAGATAAAACTATGTAATTTAAGACCATACGTGAGATATGCTCATGTTTTATTGTCTAGTTTCACACCTCCGCCCATTCACAGCTGCCATAAACAATTTGTTTTGCCACCTGGAGTGATGAGGGTGGTATCATGGGAAAATATGTATGTATTAGAGTTCTGGTCATCAGGGGTGTGCCATACAGCCCTAAAATAATAAACATAATTAAATATACATATATATAATTAATAAAATCAGTGATCTAGTTTTATAGTTTGCTTCAAATATTCAGTAAAAACTAAAATGATCTAATTTCTTTAGTTTCTGAACAACAACAGTAACTCAGAGTGAGATTCAGATTCTGTTACAATATTAATAGTTCAACAAAATAAAATCTACCACTAATTCTACATTTAAACAGCTCCCAAATACAAAAACTGTCCCCTGGGATCTATATATATTAATCAGCAGGTGATTTCCTTCTTTTAGTAAAATCCTAAATGATTTCTCCACCTGGACCTTTATGCTCTGCCATTTCTCCTCTAATCATCACACTGTAACCTGTGACACGCTGTTATGATACCACGACTATCACACTGTCACATTTTTCTGAATTCCCTCTGAGTGGTAAGTCCCTAAAAGAGTCTGAGAAGTCTTGGGCTGTTCATAAAACATTCAGGACGCCACAGTTTATTCCCCATCACTGAAGCTGCTCCTCTTTTTGAAACCACTGGAGAGTTGGTGATATTTTTGCTTTCAGCCATTGTTGTTGCCATGGGTAACACCGTGAGTATCACAATGTGAATTTTTCACATGATATTAAAAATGATACCGTTGTTATCAGGAACGAGATGATATGGCAAACCCCTGCTGATCGGGCCTAAAAAATCAGGCCCATCCCGAGCCTGATCCACGACAGCAGTTTTGGCCCGAGCCTTATTAAAAGAAATATATAATCTATTTTTAGATTTCAAAGCATATACTAACTACAACGTAAGGGCTGATGTGTTTCCTTGCACCATTTCTCCTTCTTGTCTTCCTCGTATTCGTCGTCTGTCTTGCACACGACAGGTTCAGCAGAGCGGGCTGTGCCCCTTGGTATGTCTAGCCGCAAAGCAAACCATGGCGATGTTGCACGAGCATTATAATCACTGCTCTGTGCTTCATGTTACACACATCTGTCCCACTGCTGGGGAGGCAGAAGGAAACTCTGCCAACGAGGGATGTTCCTGGCGACTAATTTCCCTGTTGACTAAACGGAAATTTTAATCAAGACTAGTCGACTAGTCTAAAAAAGGAAAACACTCAGAAAACAGTCAAATAGTTTGCACAGTTTATTATTAAGTATTTGAAACATTGTCCCAAAAAATACTGTCTGCATTCAGAGCCCTTTGAAGCCTTTAATCACAATCTTCAACAGCCACGTTGGATTTTAAATGCTGCTGAAGTACGAGACACTTTGTGCCGCGCGGTATGAATGTGAACATGACGGCAACTCAGTCAAAAGTTAACCATTAAAATAAAATCTAAAATAAAAAAAAAACTGCCTCTGAAATGTGGGGCACATTGAACCCTGCAGATTATCTGACAGAAATGATGCACAAATTATAATTAAATGTCAGCTGAAATGAGAGGCATGTTGCTGTGTGCAGTATGAATGAAAACCTGCACATTATCTGACAACTCGCTTTAAGTTAACAAATAATACAACAAATATATAACAGCAACAAAAAATTCAGTGCTGCTGAATTCATGTTCTAGATCATAGTACTGCCAAACCGTGCTGGTTTTGTGAGAGGACATCGCTCCAATTTAAAACTCCAGTCTACTGGAGCATTACCGCGGGGAGTGCGACTGCTGTCTGACGGCTCTGTAGCACCCACTAGTGGCAGGCGGCTGCATGACAGTTAAGCAGCCTTGTACATAATATTTTTGGTGCCGACTAGCGAGAGGGCAGATGTTTAATCGTTTAGATGACTAATCTCGCGCATCCCTACTGTCAACCAACCAAGTCACATTGCAGACCTCTTGCTCGTTATCGTCCACTATATTACTATATGACGTGTCAGTCGTCAATTAAAATTCCCGCCATTTACATATAAGAGGTGCCAATTTTATTTTACCTCGCTAAATGGGCGAGAACCCGACCTGATTCAAGCCCATAGGCAATAATGAGAAGTTACAGCCTGGCTGGATTCAGGCGGGCAGAGAATCTACCGGGCATGTCCTCCATATTGAATCTGGTGACCAAACTTCCTCATGTGTTTCTCTGTTAGCATCTTCAGTGCTGTATCTGTTGATGTGACACACAAACTCTGTCTGTGTTGTTTTAGTTTTATGAACAGTTTGATGACGATGAGATTGGCGCTCTGGACAACGCTGAGCTGGAGGGCTTCATCCAGCCGGACAGCGCTCGCCTGGAAGAAGTTATCAAAGACTATTTCATACAGAAAGAGAAGGAGTGAGTACACTTTGTTTATTCATCTGATTCAGTCATTTGTTGTGATGGAAAGTTTCTTAAAATCATCTGGTGGACACTGACTGTTGCATCACATTGTTGTTGCTGTAAATCACCCGGCTGACTGACTTGTGTTTGTGCATTAGATCCCTGAGGCCTGATGATTTGGGTCCCAAAGAACTTCCTGTCCTAAAGGAGGAGGATGAGGATGATGAGGAGGAAGAAGAGATGGAAACGGTTGTTATCAAGGCTCCAGAAGAGAAGTGGGACTGTGAAACAATCATCAGTAAGTCTAATACTCACTTTGCAGATGCGATGCAACGTTTAGATCCAGATGTTTAGAACTCAACTGAGCTAATCACAGTAAGACAAAATCTGGCAGACATTTGAGAACTGGAAATTTCTCCTCAATGACATTCAGGGACAAATTATTAGTTCGGAGGAATTTGTGACACACCAGAGACGACCCCAGAACATTCAGTGAAAGGTTTATGAACTGTAACAAGGATTGTCGGGTTTATTGAGCTCAATGTCTCTCACTCGACTTTCAGTGACAGTGTGAACGTCTGAAACTCCAAGATCCACACTTTGTCTCAGCTCTGGTTGTTACAGCACTGTATTTACCTGTTGGCAGAGACCTTTAAGTGTTTCACAGGGAGCCAAAGGTTAAAATCTTATCTCCTCGGATGCAGTAAAGCTTATTTGGTCAATGGTTGATAAGAAAAAACACCACAACCAGTTGGACCCATGAGTGTCATTTTGCCTCCATGCCGGAAACTCATGCAGTAATAAAACACCAGTTGAAAGTATTGTGATGTGGTGTGTATAAAGTCCAGGACTTAAAGGCTGAAAATAGTCGTGCAGTATCACATCTGGAACATTTTTTGTAAGTTTGAAAGATGTGTTTTTCTCTCTACAGTATCTTTCATAGATGAGATGCTTCAGATCAGATTTTAAGACAATAAAATCAATTTTTGTAGGTTCTGAAATGACCTTATTCCAGTTGGTTAATGTACAATATTTTGGGGTGAGAAGGATGAGAACCTGAGGGTAATAATTTGTCTGTATTCTGTAGATATAATATGTGTTGAACTTATTTTGGTGTTTTCTCCAGGCACATATTCCAACATATACAACAGACCCAAAGTCATTCAAGACCCACCAAAGGTATGATAACACCTTCTTTTGTATTATTTTAATAGTATCAGATGGGACACATATAGAGAGTAAAGGTATAATATGTAAACTGTTAAAGTCTAACACATGCCAGATGACTGATCAGCCTAATAACATATAAAATACTATTAATTAAGACGGCACGTGTGACTTTTTGCGTTGATTTCTTTGCATGCACGTTTGTAAAGTTTTGAAATGTTACGGAATTACAACAAGCACATTCCAGTTTAAGACAGCCAAGGTTAACTGCAATAAAACAATATGTATTTTTGCACTTTATTTTAACCATTAGCTGCATGTTTTCAGCACACTGTAAAAGATATTAAGAAAACATCTCAAATGAATTCTTTCAAGGTTGTTGAATGAGTGTGAGAATATTAAAGAGATGGACTTTATAATTTTACTTATTAGTACTACCTTTTTAATAATACTGTTGTCAAGATGAATCCAGCCACTGTTCAGAATCAGAATCAGGTTTAGTGGTTGAAGAAGTACTCAAATCTTTTACTCGAGTGAAAGTACTCATACCACACTGTAGAAATACTCTGTTACAAGTAAAAGTCTTACGTTTAAAAGTGCAAGACTATTTGCATCAAACTACATAATTACCATCATGATACCAGATATGAAGTTATCTTAACATTTAATGATTATATATCTTCATTTATTTGTTGATTTTTATATTTAGTTTAATCTGCAAAATAACTACAAAGCACAATACTTGCCTCTGACATGTTGTGGAGTAGAAATATAAAGTAGCAGAAAACAGAAATACACAAGTAGGCTTTCACATACAAGAATTTAAATAAATTCAAAATAGAAATTTACACTCAAAATATGTAAAATAAGAACTGTACAGAGTTTAAGATGAAAAGGATGTAATGTGCAAAATACTAGTCATTAAATAGTCTTATATTTGAATTGTGAGGCATTTTTTAATTTCTTTTTGTGAAAATTTTGTGATTAATTCCTCTTCCACATTTTTATTGTTACAAATCTTGAATCAACCCTTTTTTTCCAACTTCCGTCTGTCCACAGACAAAGCCGATCCGTGTGTCCAACAAGACGGGTATCCCTCTGGATGTCCTCCCTGCGAAAGGCATGACCGCCAAGCAGGCTGAGCGAATGACGAGGATCAACGACTCGGACCTCCCTCGTGTCTCCACCCAGCAACGCAACAAGGAAGAGAGCAAAGAGGAGAGGAAGGCGAGGAAACAGGCCATCAAGGAAGAACGCAAGGTGAGAAAGAATGAGACGTATACGGAGGCCTTATTCTATTATTCTTAATTTCTGTGCAACTGTCTACCACCCTTTAAAATAGCGTTAGAGATAAACTAAGAGCCATGTCCATGACTAAAGAATTATCAAGAGTTAAAAACTCAGTATCTGCTTCATCAGGACGACGCAGGTGTGGTTTGATCAGATTTGATAGTGAAATGAACGCAGAGTCTGCTTAGGCAGGTGCTCCGTCCTCACAGTGTGCTGGTGTTGGACGGTGGGTCGCTGCTGCTGGCTGTACATGCTTATATCCCGCCCACACACTCACATTCTCATTGACTGATGAATTGGCACTGGTTCTATTTATTATTGTGGCGTATTGATTATGAATACAGTCCATCTGATGCTGGTTTTGTTTTGTCACTGTAGCCAGTATCTCACTGTCACTATCCTCGTTCAGATTTTAAGAAGCTACAAATTATATTCAGCCACAAAATAAGTCTGAAAAGCTGCAAATCAGAATGGAAGTACAGAGTTGTTGTACAGAGACGGTATGTCTCATCTTGTTGACTTGGTGTGAACTGGCAGGTTTTTAAGAAATTGCACAACGGGTCATTGCAAGTAGTTCCCTGTTTCAGCTCGTCTCGTCACAAATGTTTGGTCTGAACTGGGCACAAGACCCATGTTTTATGACAGAGATTCAGCAGATTTTCATCTTATCCAGGCGCAGATTACACCAGAGGCTGGTCATTCTGTGTTTACTTTTCTGGATTCAAATATTCACAGAAAGCAGGGCGTCAACAGTTAATAAGGTTATCTGCTCATGATAAGAAAAGGCATTAAAAACAGTGCCACCATTGGAGGAAAAGATGTCAACAAAAGATTACAGGAAACGTCAGGACTTTTTTAAAATGGGGTTGTATGAGGAACTTATTGTCAGTGTATTACATTAAGTAGATGTCAGTCCACGTGCCCCCAGTTTTAAGCAGACAGGAGGTACTGCCATGGAAGCTAAGCAATATACTGCTGTGGACGGGAGCAGCAGCAAAATGTATTTAAGCCACCTAAATTTTTTTTATCAGTTTAAAGGTACGGTATATGTTTAATATTTTTATTTCTTTACCTTAGTATTGAACAGCCCTTTTGGATTGGAAACTGAATTCTCTCTTTAAAGCCACCAGACTCCTTTACCACTGTCTCGATTGTCATTGTGTGACTTTGGTGAATCTGAACTAACCCTTTAAAGCACCAAAGTTACACGATAACATAAACTAACTAACCACTCGAGGCAGCGATGGACCAGCAGCTCCTGTGTTCTGTGAGGAAAAGTTACTGTTTTTGTCAAAGGAGTCTGGTGGCTTTAGATGGGCATAGATAAGGGCTTCAGTTCCCCGTCAGAAACTGCTGCGTTTAGGTGGCTAAAATACGTTCATCAACAGCAGTACATTGCTGATCTTATATGGTGGCACTTCAGCCTGCATGAAAACATTTGTTCAGTACAATGTGTCAAAATTCTACTTCTGTGTGTTTGAACAGGAGCGACGAATGGAGAAGAAAGCCAACAAGACGGCGTTTAAGGAGGAAAAAGTCCGACAGGAGAAGCAGATGTTGAACCTGAGAACGAACGTTCAAGGCCTGAAGCTTTAGTAGCCGACTGCCCGCACAGACTTTTTTCCCAAGCTGGTGGCATCATCAACGGACACACTGCTCTTCACTTCAGTGGAGCTGACAAACAACCCCATAATAGAGGACTGACGGGGTGCTGAGAGGCTCGAGTTTCCTCACGTCATGAGATTAAGTTCAGTTAACTCATTAATGAACTTTATCTGCAGTGAACCAGCTCAACTCATCATGTTATAACAGACTGAAATCCAGTACTCCAGTACTAAAGGCTGGGCACTGAAAAGATGGAGAATTAAAAACTGATGTACCAAAAGCTTTGACTGTCTGATCATATTGGTAATCTCGGTTACTCCTCTGATCACACGCTGATTTTTAAATCGACATTTTTGGCAATTTCAGACTTTTTATTTCTTGTGTGGCTGCTTGTGTTAAATCACATTTGAAAGAAAAGTTTTATAAAATACGCTTTCCTACCAAGAGTCATGAAGAAGACCAGTAACACTTCAACATCAACAGCTAGGACTGCAACTAATGATTATGTTTGTCATATTATTTTGTTTTGTCCAGCCATCATTTCCAAACTCAAAAATATCACATTTACTGTAATGTAAGACCAAGGAAAGGAGCCAATCCTCAGATTCAAAAACCTGGAAATATATTTTTGCCATAAACAGCTCTACTAGCAGCCTAAAGCTAACTCAGCTGAGCACAAAGACTAGAAACAGGTGAGGCACAGTTAGTCTGGTGGCTCCTAAAGCTCAAGAATGAACACCTCATATCTTAATTGTTAAAACAGTACAGAAACAGAGGTGTGAAAACAACAAACTGCTGTGTTACCAGGGTTACAAACCATATCCTTGCTCTGAAATAAAGAAGGAAACAGTCTGACACATTGCCACCTGCAACACCAATTAGTGGTTTGAGTTTAAGAAGATGTAACATGTTAGTGAGATTTATTGGTGACAGTGGGTGGATTTTGTTACTGTTGGGCAGAGCCAGGTAAGCTGTTTCACCGTAGCCCTTTTTACACAGATCCCTTCTTTCCGCCGCCTTTGCATTTTTATACAGAAACAAACGATGGCGGCATCATTCTGCTCTGGTGTGCGATTATGGACAGCATGCTGGCATCGCAGAATAAAAAGAGGTGTGACATGTAACAACAGTGTGACATAAAATATAGACGTTAGCAGCGATTTATAAACAATAACAACCATTTACCATCCCTGTTATATAGTGGCTGATCTGGTTCTCTGATTGGAGGATAAGGAGTTCCCGAATGTCATTGATTTCCCAATTTGTGGATGTTTACAGCTGCTGCTGCTGTTCTCTGAGTTAGCCGCTAACTGCTAACAGCTACCTTTTAAATCTCCTGCGGTGGGTCGCATGCATAACACGCCATCAAAATGTCACACCTGTCCTGCAGGCTGTCCTGTTTATACCGACATTGATTTGGCGCTGTTACTACCTCCCATGGTGGCTTAATTGTGAGACCATTCAGTTTCCCAATTCCATGATCGTACCTTAGATACAGCACAATGAGGCGGCATCACAGCACAGTATTTCCACCTTGAACCGGCTGTGTAAAAGTGGCTACTGTCGCTAGTCTTTGTGCAAAAATTTGGCTGCGATGTAACTTCATATTTAGTATCAGTCTTCACATCCAACTCTCTGCCAGAAAGCATACTTCTGTGGCTCCTGTTTTTTAGACAGAAAAAAAGGAATTTGTGGGAAAATGTTTATTTTCTTTAAAAAAAGACTTTGAAAAATAGTTTTGGTATTTGTGCAGAAGTTTGCCATATCAGGATTTGTATCTAAAACGGTCCATTGACACCCAGACCTTGAAACACTTCTTTAAATTTGGAGTTAACAAAGGAGAATATTAATTACCTTTATGTCTCTTTATTAAAAACATTTAAAAGTATTTTTTGTGAGATTTTATGTTGATCTTATCAAACTGCACTTGTCCCCACAGGTGAGCTGATGATTATCTATCACACAGGTATTTATTTAAACTTCAGGCTGACACCAGATCAGAGCAGGAAATCTTTGGCACAACACCATGTTGTTTTTCCCTGTCATGCAAACGGGTGAAACAGGTGAAGTGGAGGAAGGGAACTTTTCTGTCCGGTTAAAAAACAAAAAAACGTAATTGAATTCACATCTCAAACATCTAACAGATTATTGTAAAATAGAATTTATTAACAAGATTAAATTTGCCACAATAAAAAATAAAATACAAAAAACCCTGAATTACTGTAAACAAACCCAGTTGTCTTGAGCAAAAGAAACACTCCCACATATCGCCTACACAGAACCAGTTAAGCAGGTCCCAGGTTGCTCAATAACAGAATGGAAACACTGAGCATTAACTGTAGTTCATTGCTGAGAAATTAGGTGTGGCACCTAACAACATGACTGAAAGGTATTTATAATGCATGTCAATCTGCTGCCAGGGGTGGAAAGTCCAGACTGTACGAGGTGCTAATTTTAACAACATTCAAAACGAAACACTCAAGTTTGATCGGAACATCCAGTATGAGTCTTTCACCCAAACGCCAGAAAACATATTTTCTTATTTACCTGTAGTGTTACTTAAATGTTAATATTTGGAGTTCAAATGCTCAAATGAATTTAAAAGACTCTCTTTGCTTAAATAGGTTTCCACATATGCTCTGAACAATCCACAGGCCTTTGCCATAAATATTTTTCATTAGAACTACTTTCTACCAAAGAAATAGTCCCTGTGACAGTTGGTTCTGTGGATTATTATTTGTGGATCAATAACATTCTAAAAATGGATTCAGTTCACCCTCGTTCACTGAGACGATCGCAGGAATATTACACCAAATATACAACCAGACCACATGATTAAAGGTTCTGTATGTAACTTGAGGAAAATCGTTGTTATTAATAACTCCCGGTGGCCAGCGAGCCCCCAAGCGAGCATTTGGGCATCGGCCAAAACTGTTTCTCATTTGGACCACTGACTCCATGATTTTAACTAGCTCTCTGTTAACAAATGACTTAATCAGCTAATGTTAATGTACAGCTAGCTGGCTAACCTTAGGTTCTGGTTAGGTAATAGACCACCCAGCTATATGTAATTTATCTTCGCTGCATGGATCTGCTGTTGGCTGCTTTCTGACGTTATCTAAGTAATTTGCTAACCAGCCTCAGGAATCTGGATGAATTGGATGAAGTTAATCACTCTAGACAGTATTTTGCTACATTACCAAGCTAGCAATTCGTCTGTGATTGCACATTATTTCAATATACCCACATATTTCACATGTCAGTGTTAACTTTGGGATTTTTCTGCACTGACGGGAACTGAATTTGATGAATTTACTGTTTATTAGACCACAAATGAAACAAGAATTAGTGAGCGCACCACATGGTCCCTCCAACTCAACCCCACTGCTCAGAGACCACTTCGCCAGGAGGAGAGCTGACAGCAGCTCCGGAGACGGACCCTGAGTCACCTCCTGTAGCAGCTCAAATTCAGCCAGTGCCAGAGCAAGTAAAGGTCCGTCTCTGCCGGGCCACCGCTGCAAAATTTATATCACGAAAGCACAGCATGTGTGACTCTGTGCTGTGGTGGATGCTGGTCATTTGTTGATGTTAGTGGACTCCTTTTTTAACTTATGTCAGCTAAGCAATTGCATTGGACTGATTAGGTGCCATTTTGGCGTCCAGTGTCCAGTTATTATTCTACATCTGGTATATGACGGTGCTGCTGCAGCTGTTACAGTCCTGTTATGTTATCCCCACCACGTGCAGTCGCCATGTTTGATTGACCTTAGCATATGGCGGCATATGATGTGCACTACATACAATAAATCCTCAGTTCATCATCTCCATATGAGGACAATAGAAAGATGAGTGTCTGTATTTTTGACAGTAATAAAAATTATATTATCGGGATTTCTAAATACCCTGGTATACCACGATACCATCCAAGCTTATACAGAACCTTTAAATACCACTTGATGCAAGTGAGACAATGCTTTTTTGTGTCTCATTTGGGTGAACTGTCCTTTAAAAACAAAACAAAACCACACATGCTGGTGAAAATAAAAAAAAATGGAGCTCCTTCCCTTCATGAATAACAGCCACACATACAACAAGTTTCAGCCGATACTTAAAGACAACAGAAGGCACTTGTACAACTTGTTCTTCTTTTGAAGCGTGTTTTCTTTGAGATGAAAAATTTCTGGATGGTGTTTTGAAGCAACCGGTCTGCACTGCTGCATCTGATAAAATGCCGCAGGAGCAGAGATGGCTGAGGGTAAAAGATAGAGCTGTACACCTCTGTAGCCAGACAGAAAACAGCTGGCAAGTGACTGGAAGATCACCGGTTTGTTTGGCAGATTAAAACAGCAGCGTTGACTACAGTTTCTTCTCATAAAATAAATGTTAAAAGGGTTATAAATGTAGCTGAGGTTTCACATTAATGAAGGGTTTCTTCAAAATGCATGACAGGCAGAAGTATTTTTTTTATCCTTTTTGTTTTGTAGAGAAGCATTGGGCCCTTTTCCGTTTAGATTCTTCCTCTGATTACCTCCAGTTACAAGTCAAACCGACGATATCCTCAAACATGTAGGTCAGTGCGTTTTTATCACAGCAGCCAGAAGCGAGAAGGTTTGAGCGTCTCTTGCGCACCACCTCCCTGAGTGCACTTGTTAAGGCTCTGTAGTGCACCCGAGGTACGAACATGTGACGACGGTCCTGGATGAGTTAAAACCGTCATGAAACAAACTTCAATCCCAGATCAAGTCTTCCTTTACCTCGTGTTGTAACCTGTGACCATGTCTCCATCACCCATGTCCACCTGCACAGTGTGTGGGCTGTCGTAGGGTGACTCCTCCTCCTCCTCCTCCAAACCAGTCGAATCAGTCTCTGATTTCACTGAGCTGTTTTCAGAGTCATCACCTCTCCCGTATTCCTCTGAAAGTCCTCCCTCCATGTACAACCCATCATGCCGGAAACCGGAGCCGGCGCTGCTGTCCAGGTTCTCCATGAGATGGTTCTCCTCTTCAGAGCTGACTGACAGTTTCTTGCAGGGCTGGCTGACAGTCAACTGACTGAAGTCTTCGTGGGGCACATCAGCATACCTCATGTCCTGTTCCCTGGGTTGCGACTCTGGGACCTTTGTGACAAAAGACAGACACAGAGAAAGGGTTTAAAAACAGCTGAAGCAACATAATTCACATGAATTGGTTTCTCATAATTTAACTCCTTACCAGAGGTTTGGGTAAACTGGGTGTCTTCATTGTCCAGGCCCTAACTTTACAGATGAAAATTATTATCACACTGATTACGATGGCGAGGACGAACAGCATTACAGTAAGCGCTACAGCATGGAGATCTGCAATTAAACAAAAATTTTAGAGGTTAAAAAGTTTCATGCATGTGAGATAAGTTTTGGTTTGCTGTAATCTTGCCTCCCTAAGGGCCCGTGCACATACTGCGTTTTTGCACCCTCAAATGTATTGTTTTCAATATAGATGAGCAGAAGGCATGCTCAAAAGTGAGAGCGGCACCATCACGACGCGCAAGTGTTCCTTAGCGCCTGTTTTTCAGGGCTACATGGAAGCGCTCTGACATGAACAGAGGGTGCGTTTGTACTCACTCCAAGTGCTGGAGTGCACTCTGGCACAACTGGACCGTGGTGACAGAGGGTGCTCTAGGTGCTCTGTCCGGGGAGACAGAGTGCCCAAAGTGCCAAATGGAGTGAATGTGTGATTAACTACAGTTTGTTCATTAATGTAGAAACAGAACGCCCCGTTTCTTCAAACAACGGGGTCCTCATTTTAGTGTAGAGTGTCAGCTTGGATTTACAAATGCACCCAGAGTTCAGCTTTTGGAAAGCAGCAGTGTTCACCACAAGTCATGTGAAGAGGAACAACCAGTGCCAGCCGGCAGATGTCTCTCTCCCTTTTCTCCATAAATATCAGTCTGTGAGAAATATGGAGAAGCTTGTTGTCTGCTGATATCAGATATCAGCTTTAAATGTTCGCTTAGCAATCTTAGATGCAACCTGCCTTGAAAGCTGGCACAAAGTAAGCACAAAAGTAGCACACAGCGCCCAACCTTGCGTTTTCCAGGCGGTTACATGCATGTGTACAGGCCCTGATGCACTACCAGTATAAGAGATGGGGCACAAAATCCTCAGTGCTCATTCTGTGCAGAAAATACAACCCCCATTCCAAAAAAGCCGGGACGCTGTGTAAAACGAACAGAAGAACCTGGAGTTTCTTATTTCCTTCTTATTTTACTGTGTTCGGGACGTTCCTGGTCACAGCCCTCAGGTGAGGTAGTGACTTTATAAAAAGGTAGTGACCAGGTGCCAAAGCGTAAGCAGCAGGCAAACAGCACCAAAAAAAATCCATTCCTGCATAGGATATCTTTAATGTAAGCCTATATGTATTAGATTGTGTGGGTGCACCTAAAATAGAGAGCAACAAGAGTGTAAATCTTCCGTAGAGGCCTGGGTTAAGCGCCCAATGTCCTCAAATCCTAGAAATGCCTCTGGCTGTCCCTCAAACTGTTTTTGTGAATGTAATGAACATACGCTTGGTTTATTTTTATTCTATGTGACAGCTGTCCCATTCAATACTTGTACGCCAGAAACATCAAACAAAGATGTAGAAAAACATAGCTGTCCTGTTCTTTGTGATTTTTCTGATGCAATATACTGTAAATCTGCCCAGTTCAGACTCACCATTTGATTCACTGAGACAAATGTGGCCGCTCTCTCTGAACACCACTCCTCCAATATTATTCCCGGCATTCAGCCATCCACTCAAGTTGACGCACTTCTCCACACCCTCAGGAAATGAGACATCATGTTTGCAGTGTTCCTGTGATGCTGTGCATTCAGTAAGTCTCGACTCCAAGGCTCCCTGAAAGTCATAGAACATACAAAATTAGTATTATTGCTTTTATCCTATTTGCATATTATTACAGTAATGAATACAGCATTTGAACTCCACTGTTTTAGGTTGGAGGCAGAAATCTCATATCTATTTTAACAAATCCCTCGTTCTTATTAAATTAAAACTGGTTCCATTAGAACTGAGTCTCGATCAAGCAGAAACCTCCAGGGCTGGAAAATACTGGATATATCGGTTTGTCTGTTCTGGGCTACTGTAGAAGCACGGTGGTGCAACATGGTGATCTCCATGGATACGGACCTGCTCCCTGTGATGATAAACACGGCTCATACTGAGGCACTGAAAACACAACAATTCTAATTTTCAAGTGATTATACACTAAAGAGAACATCATATTTCATTTCTGCCGATACATCCTCTAACTCCTACACACTGGAGCTATAACATCATCCACATGCAGTGCATCCTGTGGTAAAGTCTATAAACTCTGTTGTACTTACATGTGAAGAGACATTGTATATAAAGGTGACAGTTCCCAGTTTGTCAGCCTCCTTCAGTTCTCTGTAGAAGTAGAGGGGATTCACGAAACTGACTGTGGTCCCAGAATCCTTCTCATTCAGATCCGCAGGAGGGAAATCCAATGCACCTGTGAAGAGAAATTTAAGTTTTATCTCTCCAGGAGAAACTCGGAAAAGTAATTTCTCTGAATAACTCAAACATCTTCTTCTAACTCTTCTAACCCTGCAGTGGGTCACAGCTAACTGACAAACATAAACATAATGCATCACTTAACATATTACTTACATCTTTTCTGAGGATAATTGAACGTGTTAAAGGTGAATGTTTCAGATGGTACTGATTGGGAATGGTTGCCGCCCTCTATGGCTGTTACAGTGACGTAGTAGAAGTCCAAGTAGCGCTCTTCAGATTGCCAGACCAAGTGGCTCAGATCGTACTGATGGTCTGTGGTTTCGGTCTCAAAATGCCTTAAATATGAGCAAAAATGCAGCTGATTAATCTTCATTTTACTGATTCAGATCAGCAGCCAAAAAAACAGCATCCAGAAACAAAACAAAAAACAAAAACAGGCTAGTGTTACCGGTTTTAAACAATAAAGAAGAAGATTGATCATTTTACTTTTAATAGGTTCATGTATTGATGAGCAGTCTTAATCAAAACACATTCTTAAATCATATCAGATAAACCTCTGATGGAAAACACAATATTTTCCACAAATTATTAATAATTTCTGACCACTTGTTTTTTAGATGAGCCTGACTGAGCTTGGGTACTTTAGTCTTGCACTGTGTACACAACATTTCGGCTGCGGACAAATAAAGGTGCAAGCGTTTAATGGCATGTATAACTCAAACTAATCAAAGCACTTGACATTTTTTTGTGACCAACAACCCTCCAGAAAGCCACAACTGTTTAAGCTTCTTTGGACATGTTCTTGCGGCTGAATTTTCTCTGCTGCCGTCAGGGCGTCATTATGCTTTACCTGCTTGTAAAAGTAACCAGATTCAAAAATTTTTATTCCCTTGGTGATTCATCTTTTAAACTCTCCCATTCTTTAAATCTTTTTCATTGATAGCCAGTCAATTGACATTTTTATTATGTATAGATTCCTTTATTCCACTGAAGTCCTTGCAATATTTTTTTTTTGTTATGCTTTTACAGGTTTACAGTCGTAGAGTCTCACCCTGCACGTCCCTTAATGTATACCCTGAAGCTGGTTTGTGGTTGCCGTTCCCGGTACTTCCAGCTGACTGTGACGTTGAAATTAGTGCAGCTCAGGGTCACGTTTGTTGGAGGCAGAACTGCAAGTAAGAAAAGAGGAAAGATCAGCTGGATAATGCATCGTCACAAAGCTGGACACAGGGCTGACATCAAGAAAAGGTGACTTTTTAGAGATTCATTCTAACCCTCATGAGTTTCTGTTACTACAACTATTTTAGTCAGGTGTTCCTAATTAACTGGAAACTGAGTGTCTTTTGATTGCAATGACATCATGGTCTTTTACTTAAGGCACTTTTGCACAGACTAAATGAGAGCTGTAAAGCTGTCCACCATGGTAGCAGTTAGCAGCTAGCTAACCGTAGCTAACTTGTTTGTCCATTGTTTGGTCTGTGACGTAATAGGTGAAGCTGAAGCTGAAAGGGGGCATATCTCCACCTATCGTAGAGGAGTCGCACATACTTGGGTCAATAAATGGATTCCTCTCCCGTGCTTGTATACTGGGACAAGGACAGGAGTCCAGTTAAATGTCCTAGTTGAGGTGTAACTGTAGCTCCACTAACTGTGCAGGTAAACGTACAGTGCGACTGGCTCAGATGACTGTAATCATGTATCTAGAAATCCCACAGAAGTTATAGCCACTGAAATGTACAGGGGATCTGAACGGGTCAAGTTAAACACCAACGTCCACACTGAATGCACAGAAATTAGATTAGCGTCAATTTGTTTACCTCCTGATGGGACAAACAAATGTAACCCTATTTCCCCCCAAATCTGCAGTATACCAGTCAGCGTTCAGAGTCACTTGTGGTGAAGAAACTCATGGGAAAGAAACAAAACTGTGATGAATGTGTTACTTTTTTTCCAGTAAGTTGTATCAACCTTCCTCCCACTGACAGCTACACAAGATCATGTCTGTACAGATGCAATACTCGCACACTGTTACAACACCTGTCCTGCACTGCTACACACCAACTATGAAAGAACACTTTTTTAACCATCATATTAGCCAGGGGAGGATGTGTGAAACTGCAGCCTGCCAAAAACAAAAATCCAGTAACACAGCTTTAATACTTCAGCCTTTTGTCCTACTAAATGCCAGCACTATGATGACGGGTGGCTGACACATAAGAAAGCAGAAGTACAATAACCAACCATTCTGGTTGCTCTTCAGCATTCCACCTGAGCTCTCAGGGTTTGTCGGCTACTGCTGGTCCTGTTTTGAATCCTATCTTCAGCTTTGGTTATGTATTTAAAATACAAAATATGAGTAAGTGTATTCCTTTACAGTTTCACTTCAAATTGGTGATTTAAAAATACATTACAAGAAGGGATTACTTAATTCATTTGTTTTATTTGCTCTCACACTGAGGCCTACGTGACAACAATGCCAGCAAGCATCAGTTTGACTGCATTGTTTTCTACTGGTATGTTCAAACTGCCCGCAGGCGACACAGCCCTATTGCTATTTGTTCCTATCACTCGCTTTGACATCTCCACAATGGAAGAGGAACAGCTGATACGTGAAGTTGAAATGAGGACTTTGGAGGCCAGCTTGATGCCTTGCACATCAGCTGCTCCATCAGTTGATTAGGCTGTTTGAGATCAGCTGATGTAGCTGGGATGTGAGTTGAGCTTGACATCACGTCCTGCCTGAACTAACGCTATGCTCAGTTTTTGAGGCAGCTGAAAGAGATTGCACCATTGACCGAGAAAAAGGGTCTAAAGTCAGAATGGTGCAGCATCTTCCTGATATGGATTTTTAAAGAAAAGTAATGACATAACCTGAGAGGTCAGGAAGTGAGTCACTTTGGAATGGCCCAGAAAATATGTGTAAAATGTCCACGTACTTTTGGCCATAAGCTGTGCTGATGCGTCCACTGTACTGTATACTTAATTTCTTTCTTTCTTTTTTTTTTTTTTTTCAAAGATATTTTTGGGGGCATTTTTAGCCTTTAATGGATACGACAGACAAGTGTGAAGGGGGGAGAGAGAGAGAGGGAGTGATATGCAGCTAAGTGCCACAGGCTGGAGTCAAACCCAGGCCGCTGCGCCAACAGCCTTGTACATGGGGCGGCTGCTCTACCACTAAGCCACCGACGCCCCACTTAATAAATAAATTCCAAAGGCATGTGATTAAAGATGAGCAATCAGTTTTCTATGAAATACAGGTATATGCCCGCTGTGAGCAGGTATCAGTCATTTGTTATCTGAAATTTATACATCACTGATGATTAATTTGATCAGATATAAAACAGGCAAATCAGGACCTCACCCTGTTTTTTTTTTTCAATGCAGTCTGCGAACACACTGACATTAAGGTGTTCAGAAAATTTCGGAATGTCATGATATGATTTGGAAAGTTTAAGGAACAGGTCATGGCAGTGTGAAAGGGAAGTGGTCAGATGTGCTCCTGGGATAAATAACAAAGCACTCAATGGGAAAATGAGAAGGAACAGAAACTGTTGCCAAATTTACACTTTCTCATCATGAAACCACGTTTATACAGAAGTGTGACTACTAGGAAACCACAAAAAAAGACAGGAAACTCCAGGGAGACTCGTTTTAAAATGAATGAGGAAGGAAATAACTGCTTGACTCTTCACTCACAATGTTAAATGAAAAAATACCCCATGACGATAATGATGAGGCACCAGCTCTCAAGATACAGAAAGTCTGTCTGGCTACTTATTAAGCTGATCATAAAACAGATGCAGCCTGGACCTTGAGCACATTTATAACAGTGCTGAAACGTTTTATATTCTCCACAGTATCACTTAAATTTCACGAAAACTCGCCACAAAAACACGATTTTCTACAAAGCACATAACACCCCAAAACTTTAGTTCCAACAATTCCTTTCTTTTTTGAGTCACCTACCAATTATCAGATGAATCAATCAAGAAATGTAGTTCATAACATCTATAAATCATTAACAACGATGACAAGTTCCTAAGAGTCCAAAGTGTTGTGTTTTAAGGAGAGTGGCTTCTTTTAGAGCCAGCGTAGGCAAATGGGCCTGAGAGCAGTGAGAGCGACAACAACCTTGCAAATAAAATAAATAAAATACATTACTCAGAATTTCAGCACCACAGATGGACTGTGGGTTCCTATGGGGGCGTGTATGTATAGTTACAGCCGTAGAAATAGAACAACTGTTATTCTGTTTTTGTGGTTGAGCTGCAACAAGTTGGCTAAAGTGCATTTATGACATATTTCTTCATCTGACAGTCTGTACCTTTGATACATTGATATTTAATATAGAGTGACACAACTCAAAGCACCAATGAAAGGTGATTTTTAGCCAATTTCAAGCCAAAACTCAGAACATAATCTGGTCCCAACCAGAGGCCTGTACTATGAAGCAGGATTTGGAGTTAGGGAGGTAACTTCAGGTTTGACGCTGGCTTCGCTGGTTCTCTTTTTTACTGGGATAAATCACGCAGGTAAACTTCAGGATATCGTATCACAGCCTGTCAACACCCCGACCTCTGACCAATCAGATCACTAAACAAAAAGGTATCCATGAACTCAAGTCCCAGGAAAAAGAAAAAGTAAGTCAATATATTGTTATAGGTCAGCAGAATCATTTCATTGTTCCAGGGCTCTATTTCCACTGGTTATAAAACAGAACTTCTAACAAACACAGAGATTGTTTACACACTAAACACATGATTTTAAGTAATGTGAAGTTTATTTTAGTCAGCCGTGACAGTACAGTGTTGATATTTTACACTCATCATCACTGCAGCTCAAAATAACATGAGACACCTGTGTGATGAGAACGAGGATAAAACGGATATTTTATTTGTAAAATAATCCACACAATGTTAATCGTCTGCCGTCATTTTAGATGCAACATTTGGGTCAGACCTCATCAGTAAGACATATTCATTATGAGCCAACTAAACACCAAAAAAATACTCTACACTTACGTCACACAGGCCCACAGCTCAGTGATCCCTACGTGTAACTTTAGTGTTAGTCGACGGTGTATTTTGGATAGTATTTACAATGTTTCCTGTTATACGATTACAGAGTAAATGAATCTGCTTTTACGTCTGGAACCTCCCATCTACAATGGGCTTCAGACGTGTCCTCTTTGAGGACTTGGCTCAGATTCTGGAGTTACTTCTTATCCTGAAGCCTCCTTGAGGAACCTGAACCTGTTTGATTTGGAGCTGGGAATCTCTTGCGACTGCGTGCCTTTGCTGAAGGTTGACCTAGCAAGACTCGAGCCCTGGACCTTCCGCATGGAAGACGAGTGCTCTAACCACTACACTAGAGACAACTCCACTTTACGAACAAGCCCAAAGTCGCGGCTAATAAGCAGATCTGGCAACCCTGCAGCTTGTCCTCCTCACATTTCTCCCGTCCTCCTGCCTCTCATTGGCTGATGCTCTTTGTCAGTCGTGTCACACTTCTCCAGTTTTCTAGCATGCCAGATATCCAGTCCCAGTCACACACGAGGGGGCGACTTGCTCATATGCTTGTTCACACATGAGGACTCGTCGTGGCAGACGATCTGCCGACTCGGCTCCGACCCAAGGTGGCTCTCAAGATCCTCTGCGACGCCAAAATCGTGGTGAAAATCGTGTAATGTGAACTAGGCTTAAGGTGAAAAGGCTTCGTACTGCAGGCCATGAGTTACCCATGGTGATGTAGCCAGGTTTAAAGAGAGCCACTTCTGTAGGACGGAAAACTCTGGCTTTAGTCCACCCCTGATACAAATTATGATCAACCAATAAATAATGTTGTATTATTACATTATTTTTATGGGCTTTTTTTGGACAGTATTAAGTGTAAAAGGGGGAGAGACAGAGGGGGGAGGACATGCAGCAAAGGGCCACAGGCTGGACTCGAACCCACTTTACCCACTAAGCTACAAAGCACTACAAATTATGATGCATTATTATAAGGTAAGATAAAACTTTACTGATCCCTGAGGGGAAATCCACAAGCTACCTAGCAGCTTATTTAATCATTAAAATAAGCTCCACCTCCACCAGCTGCAACGTTAAAGCGACAAACACATTAAAGCATCGATATATAACTCTGAATGATGACTGTGTGTGTGTGTGTGTGTGTGTGTACTTGCAGGACTTTTACTTGTACTTTTACTTTACTTGTATGTCTGAACTGTGGTTCCGATCTGAGTCATTCTGATAACGACACTTTCTGTTTAAATAAAGGATTCAGTTAAAATAAAAAGCAACCACTGAGCACAAATAACAATTTAACTATTCTTAACTAATGATGTACACACATTTATGTGTTAAATTTGAAGTTTACTCCCTTTTTTGTATTATTTTAGTGAACAGAAATCATCAACAGTGACAATCACAGGAGGTCAAAGTAATGTAATGTTGACTTTGTGACAGTGAATGTGAATTTTTACTTCATATTCGTCATTTAATTCAAGTTTCATATATTTTAACAGTGTTCTAGTTAAACAGAAGCATGTATAGACACCACACAAAACAAATATGATAATCTAATTTTAGGGTCATACTGTAGCAGCTACTATAACTAATATGTAGCGTATTATAACTGAGTGTTTCTACTCACCAACCCCAGGAGAGACTCCACTGATGAGAAAGAGCAGGAGCGTGAACGCACCACCAACCAGCATGTTTCCAGGCCTTCAAACTGTCCGACCAGCAACCGCAAAACTCCGGCGTCCCTCTCAGCACCGTCAGGCCGGGATCAGACCAGTAAACGCTTCATCAGAAGCACATTCAAATCACTTCTCGTTACGACATGAAAAGTTTCTCGTCAGTGAAGTTCCTAATTTTCTTCCCCCTGACTCACATCCTTAACTCATCGCGCCCCGGCGTCAGTGTGTGTGTGTGTGTGTGAGAGAGAGAGAGAGAGTGTGTGTGTGTTTGATCGGGGAAGCGAGGAAGAGCAAAGGTGAGTCACCTGGGGAAAAAACACCTTGATGACGTCACGGGATGCTGTAAAGACTACAGGTTGTTTTCTAGCCCTTCAAAATAAATGTTTCAGGGAGGAGAAATGAAGGGAGAGGAGAGAGAGGTGAAAAGGTGGGTACTGAAATTAGTGGAGGAATAAATGAGCAGGACAAGAAAATGTGTTGAGGAGTATAAAAACACAAATAAATTTACAGGTCAATGTGCACAAACAGAAAGGAAGAGACAAATAAATGTAATAGTGATGCCCAGTTTAGCTTAAATCCTTACTTGTACTCAGAAAGGCCAGAGCACAGAAAAATCTATGTGTAAGTAATAAAACATATACATTAAAAATAATATTAATACAGGACTACTGAGAACAGAGGCCTTATATTACATGAATCATAGTTTTTTACATAATTAAATAATGTAATGTAAAAACAAATCATGCAAAAAATCAGAATGAATAATGCACGATAGAATAACAATAATACAGAATAATAAAATAATCACATATATAGTCAATATTTCAGCCCTAAAAAATAGATATATGGATTAATTATAATATGAATGAAATAAAAGGGAGTTTAATGGATATTTTTTTGTGTGTTGCACTTAAAGCCAACTTGTTCTCAATTATTTAATTATTTTACGGCTCACACGTGAACAGAAGCTTTTATTGTCAGGGCAAAAATCCCTTAATTTTTAAAATAAATTACAGTAAATCCCTTAATCGGGTTGTGCACAGTCTTGAGCGCAGGTAAATAAGCTCCTACTGAAAGATGGTATTTGTCACCACCTACAGTTCACTCTCTGATATCACACTTTTTTTTGGGACAGTTGTAGCACCAAAAATAAAAGACATATACTCTGTATCACTGAACTTCATATTATTTTTATCTGCTGTCATTTATACCAAAGCCCTTTTATTTTCATTTCCATTTTTTTTCTATCACAAAAATTAAAATAATGGAAATGATTGGAAAAAAAATCTCATGATAAAACATAAACTAAACTTTACTTTATTACTTCTTTTATAATGTGGGTTTTGGAACTGATATTCATATTCTGTGACACCCTGTAACCTTTCCCCAGAGATGAAAACATCTGGTTTCACACTTAATGTTGTTTTCTGAGAGAAACATACAAACAGTTTTGACACGTTAAGCTGCAGACAGGATCGGTTGAGCCTTGACGACGTAGCATCTGTGAGCTTGGCTGCAAACTCCTCTGACGTCTTCCTTGAGTAAATATAGTTAGTTACATTCCTTCACTGCTCAACAGTAACTTTTCCAGCACATGTTGACGTACGAATTTCTCTCAGAAGAAGCAACAAAGCATAAAAATAGTTTGTGTAATTCAACATTAAAGTAAATTTTCTATATATTTACAGTCAATCCATCTAGTTTTAAAGACCAGTGTTGCTTCATGTAGTACAGTGTGTCACTTTAGCCTGAGCTGCTGTGACAAAGCATGTTTAGCTCACCGTGCGAACAACATCCAACTTCAGCAGAGTGAAAAGCAAAGCCTCTTATAGGATTACAGCTGCAGTCTTTTACTGAGAAAAGAGAGGAGCGACGTCCACTCACACAAACAGCATTCACCCAGGAAAACCTTCACAACAGGCCTGGCAAAGATGTGAGGCTGAATTATTAGAAAGTCCGTTGAAGGACCTTACGCTTAAATTGTTGCGAGTATTCATCTGTATATGTAAATAAATCTGTGCATATGTACTTCAGCTCATAATCGGAGTTAATGGAAGACAGATTTTCAGGTTTGGACTTCAGCGCTCTGATTTTCCTGACTGTGATGCTGGTTTCTTCTTTTTAAAGAAGTTCTCTGATCCTTTAAGTCTCCATAAGTAAAAGTACCAAACTCACAATGCAGACATACTTCGATTATAAGTTAAAGTCCTATCATAAGTAGAAGTACTTGTACATGGGGTCATGCCCCTCCAAAGGGTCACCAGATAATCCGAGGGGTCGTCACAAAGTTCTGAAACATAAATTGATTTTTGTTTTCTGGATTTTTCTGTAATCCATGGTTAAATTACCAGCAGGGTTTAAAGGGGTCTGACCCCCTTTTTTGTGTTTCCCACCTGTTTTCTGTCACACCTGTCTCATTAGTCTTTCCCTGTTCCCAGAGTCTTCCCCTCACACCTGTTCTGTGTTAGTCTTGGTTGCTCCACCCTTGTTGTTAGCCAATCTCCATCTCCCTCCTTCTGCCCGTGTCCACCTGCTCCAGCTGTGTCTCGTGTTTGTGATCAGTTTTCTGTGTTATATACCTTGTTATATACCTGTGTGTTTGCCTTCGTCAGTTCATCTGTGTTGATCCTGCGTTCATCCCTGCGTTACTCCCGTGCTCATCCCTATTCATCGTGTTATTTTTCAGTTTGGTTTTTGTTCTGCTTTTGTTTGGACTTTGAGTTGCCTCCCTGTACTGGATGTTTTCAAGTGGCAACATCAAAGTTAGTGTTTTGTCAGAAACTGTCTGTTGGTCTGCATTTGGGTCTTTCTCTGAACTGACACGTGACATTTGTTACCTTAGAATGAGCCGTATTAAGCGGTTCTTCCTCCACAGAGTTCGCCATGGTGTTTCTACAGTGGCCCAGAATGGACAAACCAAACACTGGTTCTAGATATGAAGTTTTATAACTGAGTTCAGGAGCAAAGACCACGCCTCAGTCTCATCCATTTCCGCACTGAAAGGTTTTAAACACACCTTATCCGTTTGACTCCGTTTCACATCCATCCCTTCATCCGACGACCCTCCATCTTCTTCCCTACCTCCCTTGACACCCATCCCCATCATCCATTATACCTAATAAACTAATTGTAATCTATAACTCTATCGGCATAGTATTTGTCAGTGAAAGAGTTTTTGCATTTGCGTGTCGGCCACCGTCGTTCTCCTACACATTTGGCACACAGGAGAAGTTTCTGATCTCCAACCTCACTGCTAGATGCCACTAAATCCCACACTCTAGACCTTCAAGTTAAAGTTGCGGATTATACATCTGTATTTTGAGCTTTATTAAATTTCAAATGCATGATTTCCACTCGTAATGACATATTTTTACACTTAATCGCTGGTATTTTTACTTCAGTAAAGCTGAATGTATGCTGATGTCTAAGTTGTAACAGATGGCAGAGATACAGAATTTAAAATCATGTGTTGTCATGCAGGGCGGTGGGATTACACAGAGTACCGTCAGCAGTGTCATGACAGGTCCGACTCTTTACCCATGATGCTCCTCTCCACTTCTGTATGCTCGGACCCGGCTCTCAGATTTCTGTCCACTCAGCTGGCCACGTGAGGAGTAATTACAGGCGCAGTCTGCACGCCTGGGGCAGTAATCCTGCAGGGACAAATCCCCCCCGCTGCCCCCGAGCACCGAGCATCCCGCTGGGTCGATTCCAGACAGATGTTGAACCTCACAGCTGGATTGTAGACATGTTTGTCTTTGATCAGCATCGCCATGAACAACATCTGGACCTCAGCAGCAGTACAACACATGCACTCCATGCTATTTGTTTAATTAACAGAGGGATGACACTGATGGGAAGTTTGGGAGTAATGAAGATCTTTTACTTGAGCTCCTACTTGTGGCACTAGTGCTTTAGTATTTGGATTTGGGTTACAGTCATTGCAAACAAATACACGCTGGTCCCAATTGACTGATGCTGCCTTTTAAATAGCCGCAATAGCTGCAGTAATTATTCAATACACTGTGAGCCAGAGGGCACAGAGCTCAACCCAGACAGGCTAATCATTGTCTGTCTGCCATCAGAGGGAGTTTATCTTTGGCCTCACTGTAATCGAGTATGACATGGCTGTTTTTTGATTACTCGGAGAGAAAACTGTTCCTACGCCAGCAACAATCCATCTGCCCAGTTATTCTGTCTGTTGAAAGCAGAGGAGATCAGATTGACCTTGACTGATTATCAAAAAGATAAAAAAAACAAAAAAACATCACAGATTAATCAGAGCCACAGTGATACACAGAACACCTTTCTGGTAATGAGAGCAGCCACGTCAGGAGAACTGGAGATGTGATGGATATAGTGCATGTATTCAGTAAATAGTGTTGATTGGTTTTCACATGCAAAGAATTTACCCTGGAGAAAATAAAAATAAAAGTCATATAGAATAGAAAAAATAGTTTAATCTTTATTTAACCAGGAAGTTTCTTCAGATTAAAGCTCCAGTGTGTAGGATGTAGGGGGATATATTGGCAGAAATTTAATATAATATAATAAGTGTGTTTTCTTTAGTGTATAATCACCTGAAAATGAGGACCGTTGTGTTTTCGTTACCCTCGAAAGATCCAGTTATATATACACAGGGAGCAGGTCCTCGTCTATGGAGATTACCATGTTGCACTGCCATGTTTCTACAGCAGCCCAGAATGGACAAACCAAACACTAGCTCTTAGATAGTTAGTTAGAAGCCCCTCCACACTGAAAAGCATCGGAAAACACAGATTTTTTTTAACAAGAAACTGCTTTATTCAGTGTTCAATCACCTGGTCTGTTTGTTTCTGAGAGGAAGAGACCTCTGCAGGTAATTTGGCTTGAATTATCAGAGAAAAAACTGGTGCTGGGCTGTGATCTATGTGCATGTGTTTGGTCTGTGTGTTTCAGGAGAGATGGAGTTAAGATTTAACTCAACGGGGGGCAGAGACCAAAATAAGAAGCAAATCTAGCCAGTATGATTAACAAATGTGATCTACCTATCAAAAATTACAATAACGTCCCTATAACTACAATATTTGTCTTCTCGTATTTACATGTATATTACTGTCCACATACTGTTTGATTACTTGCTGCTGTAACACAAGAAGTTCCCAGTTTGGGATCAATAAATCTGCCTGCCTGCCCATCTCTGACATGCCAAACAGTGTCAGACAAACACTGATTTGTAAAGTGAAATTCCTTCTACATGGTTTTTACCTGTCAAAGTCACAGTGTCTGTTTGATTTGGAGAGGAAGAGACCTCTGCAGGTAACTCAGCTCAAACCCCCCTAATATCTGGATCTGGCATAAGGTGAACACACATAGTAGGCGCTGGGGGATTGGCCTGTCTGTGATGTGCCACACAGCACAGAGGAAACATTGATTTGTTACATGAAACGGCTTTGTTCAGGTTTTGTTTTTTCATTCATTTATTTTCCATGGTCGCTTGTCCTCGTACAAGGTCACGGGTGTGCTGGAGCCTGTACCAGCTGTCATTAGGCAAGAGGCAGGGTACATGCTGCACAGGCCGCCAGACAACCATTCATGCTCACAGTCACACCTACGGGTAATTTGGAGTCACCAAATAATCTAATGTCCGTGTCTTTGGACTATGTGTTTTAGTAGAGATGGAGTTAAGATTTAACTTAATAGGGGAAAGACCAAAATGAGAAACAGATCTAACCAGAAACAATTAACAAATGTGACCTAACAAAATCAAAAATTGCAATAACTTCCCTCTATAACTGTGATAAACAAGAGAAAACAAGCTCAACAGAAGCAGCAGCTCATCACTTCAAACTGGAGAACAGAAACTACATTATGGCAGAGATCTTAAAAGCTGCATTGCTCACCTCTGAAACAAAAACAAGTGTGGTCACCACCAGCTTGTGTTGTGGAATAAAGAGACTCATAACACAGGAATTTGAGGGTTTACTTGCAAGAAAGCCAAAGAATTGGTACATCATGACAATTTATAGTGTCTGACCAACACATTCTCACTTCAACCTCGTCACGTATTGACATTTGGTCATGGACTTTCCACGTCCACATACGACACGAAAGTTCAGCCTGTTACATGTATTGTCTTCTTTCAGAATACACACAACCACAAGCTTTTTAATACACACAGTAAAAGGTGTTTCCTGTTATTCCCATAACCAGTTCTCAGAACAATTGCTTCTCCTCATGTCCAGTCATCTGGCTGAAGTCATGTCAGGTCATCTCCACCAGCGTTTCCCAACTGCTCCAACCAGGGGGTCCAGATTTCTCCTCAGTCATTGCTTCAGGATCCACATAGTTTGATATATTCAGTGTCATACATGTTGTCGAGCTAGTTTGCTGTGTTTGTTAAGTAGCTGACCATTATTCACTCACTCTACAGCAAAAATAAAACTAAAAATAAAAATAAAAATAAAAAGCTCTCTGTCGGAAACCCACTGTGCTCTAAAATAAAGTCGGATTTTTACAAACTTTTACGACCCACTTTTGAACCACGACCCATCAGATGGGAACCACTGATCTACACTATACTTTATACTTATAGGTGGGCGTTATAAGGGATGACACATATGTACTCTCACTTACACTTCATGCCTTAACAAAAATATTCTGAACAAAAAATCCACAAAACACTTTTACTCAACAGTGTTCATAAAGTGAGTCTTGAAAACTTTGTGTTGCACCTATGAAAGCAACAGAATCTGAACAGGTTACAGATATTTATTCTACCCGAAGCTGCTTGTTATTATTCTGGGAAGAAAACAAAGTACATGACTGACTCGTCTGTTCCTTTAAATCAGTTCATATTGTAAGAAGCAACATGGTGTGAGAAACAGGTAGCTCTCACCTTTATCAACCTGTTAACAAGAATTAACACAGGGGAGAAGACCTAAAATGACTGCTCTGGGCTGATTTGTGTTCCCTTAAAATGCCTCTTTTATTTTATATTATTATTGCACATCAGTAATATTTAAACATTATGTCGAGGAGGCAGAGTTGCTTGAAACAGCAGAGTCAGTCTGACCTGACAGTTTGTGTGTCTGCAGTCTGACAGGAGTCGTCACGCTCGTCCTCATCAGCAGCAGTCAGAGCTGATGGCTTCTTTAAATCCCCTGATTGAAGGCGTGTTGAGGATTTAAACCAGAGTGAGTTAAGATTCTGCTGATTTAGAAAATCTGGGTGGAAAAACAAGCTGCAGCTCTGTTCAGTGTCAGTGACAGACTTCATTCGGTCTCTGCAGCACGATTTAAACAGGATTCAGTGTTAGTGACGTGATAAGATGTAAGAAAGGTGGCTCAGTCTGGTGAAACAAAAATGTGGAAAGAAAATAAAAGAACAGGAATACTGTAGAAGTTTCTACTACCTTGTATATCCAAACAGGTATCTGGATTTGTGATGGGAAGATTAATCAGCAGTTACATTAATAAATGAATAAAAAATGAAAGAAAAAAATTAATTCCAGAAGTTTTTAAGTATTTAAAATATTTGACAGAAATAATCTCCTTTGATTCTAAGGACTAATAATTACAGAAGAAAATGTTGTGAACTGTGGTATCATTTTATATATGCTGTTTAAGTATATGAACGATGAGAATTCTATGAAACAAATGTCCTTGTCATGGTCATTCTTTTTATTTACTTTTATTTCATTTTACTAAATTTATTTTTAATTTGCATTTTTTATTTTTATTTAATGTACCTTTTTATTTACTTTGATTTAACTGTTATTTGTTTGTGTATTTGTATGATAATTTACTATTACATGACGTATAATATGTTGTTGCTGACTGCAAAAGTTTATTCTTGAGCTCCTAAATAGTAGTTTAACAAAATACTTTATATAAAGAAAACAAATAAAAATATTCAATTGTGTTTATTTTGATTTTTTTTATAAATATAATTTATACAGTTTTCTATATTTATCTTATAGACAGACAAAGATGTCCCAGTGTCAGACACATCCCTATGACATGAAAGACACCATATAAGCTGAATCCCTCTCCTGTTACTGTGTTTCTCGTGTGTTTCTGTCCATGAACACAAACTGTGCCAAAAGCTTCTTGATCACATTTGTCTTGATTAATAATAAACATTTTTTCAAGTCAGATCAACTGAGGCCCATCAAGTTGATTATATTATTCATCAAAATGAAGACCAACCAAGAGTAGAAAGGTTTTCTACATCAGTTAAATAACAGTCACAATAAGAACCAGGATTAAAACATTTCAGGACTTCAATCACCCACAAACAAAATCAGAAAATTAAAATAAGACAAAGAATATAAAATACAGATAATAAAACAAGACAGACAAATACAGATAGATTTTGTCGTTCCTGATTTTATTAAATCAACCTGAGTGATTAAACCAGCTCAGCTCATCACTAACAGTAATCACCGTCCATACAGTGAAACGTGCAGATAAATCTCTCTAATCCATAAATATTTAATCAGAAAACGTTTTCAGGTATTTTTCTCTCTCATGCAACATTCAATGAGGATTAATGTAAGGAGGCTGCACGCTACGGGCTGACAACACACACACACACACACACACACACACACACACACACACACACACACACACACACATACACACACAGAGCTCTGCCATCACACCATCAGCTTCTTCTCGTTCAGGTGTGCAGATCTCACAGGTTGACGTTCTTCTCTAAAATCCAAACGTTAAACCTTTAGCAGAAGATAAACAACATGCATTTTGAAGGCCAAGGTCAGTGATGCAAAATAACTAAGTACATTTAGTCAGGTACTGTACATAGGTACAATTCTGTGGTACTTGTACTTTACTTAAGGCTCTTCTTTACTTCTACTCCACCAAATCCCAGAGGAAAATACTGTACTTTTTTACCTCACTACATTTATCCAGCAGCTTTAGTCACTTTAAACAAACCATAAAAATAGTTTATAAAGTGTGATGTTTGGTTATAAATTGACTTTAGTTAATCAAAAATACAAATAATCTGTAGTTTGTATCTTGTAACTTTTTTTTTTTTTTAACCTTCTTTGCTTTTAAGCGCCAGGGCCACATTAACCCCCAGGAGGGCCGCTGGGTAAAAATGACCCATGAGGATCTGACTCAGACTGTAGTGAAGCCTCACGGACACCCTGTCAATCAAAGCAGTCCGCCTTAATTAGGAGTGACTTTAAGGGGTCAATAAAACGGGTGAATTAGATAAGAAGGACATCAATAACCAACGCACCCTGGGTACCCTGCACGTCAAAAGTCCATGACCAATCGTCGATATGTGACGAGATCGGTGTGAGAATGTGTTGCGCTGTTCGGTCCTGTCTACACGACAATGATTTGAACTGAAAACTGTAAACTTCAGATAATTTTTGGCTGATCTTTTACACAACAGCTGCATTCTGGGTGCCTGAAAACACAACATTTTGAAAACAGGTTCCATAGTGCAATTTTTTGGAAACAGCACCATCTCCATTGTCATGTAAACTTGCAATATGCAGTTCCTCTGAAAACAGAGACTTTTCGCACATCCGCATTACGGTGACTGGGCATGTGCAAGAAAGTCGCCCATCACAACAATGGCCGACTCTGGAGCTCTGTTTGTGCTGCTCACCCTGTTGAATTTATCAACACTTCTCCAGCAAAGTGTAGATCTACTGTAGCAACTCCACCTCGTCGTCTGTCCAGACAAATGTTTGTGCAGTTGCCATTTTGTTTGTTTATACATCACCGTGTTGTTTCATTACAAAGTCACACCCCCAACTACTGGCTTGGCACGTATACTACGACGTTTTTGGTCATTTTTGTGGATCTGTGTCCATGGCGATTGTTATCAAAACATTGTCGCCTGAACGCAGAACTTTTTTCAGAACGAAAATGAGAAACGATTCCGTTTTCAGCGGATCGTTTTCATGTAAACTTAAATGTGCCAGACCTGCAGTACCAGGTCCTTAACACCCTCCCAGCTGGCAACCAACATCTTTCAATATTAATATTTGTTTGAATTTGGGTTGTGACGTCAGGTGACTGAAATTCAATGTCAGGACGTCTAATGCTGATGTCAGCTGATGTAGAAAACTGACAACAGATGACGCTGATATTTTGTTGGTTTTAACTTGTGTTGCTAAGTAACCAAAATCCAAAATCTTCCAAATGTCTCATGCCAACGTCACCTCGACGTATAATAACAACACGTAGTCGTAAAGTTTGGAGAACAAAATCCAAGGTCTGCAAAAATCATAAAGTTAAAGTCCACACATGGTGCAATTCTGTTGTCCTTAAACATTTAAAACGTTGTCAACCAGATTCTTTATTCCAACCAAAATGTAACATCTGTCTGACACGAGTCCAGCATCATTTCATCATTCAGTACTGGCAGAGCCAGCAGACAAACACACACACTTTCTGTCACTCACACAATGCGTGTCTTAACAGGACAGTGTGCAGATTATGAAACACTGATTACCTCAGTGTGACCACCAAACTGTGAACATGGTGCTGACGACTTATTGCATCTGTGAAACCCCTCAGGGTGTCTGCAGGGGACAGAGAGGATCAGACTCAAACAGGGAAGGCTGTGGTTTAGTGGCTTTTGTCTTGGACTGATGTGATACACACACACACACACACACAGATGTGACAGCTGTGTCGTTTTTACAATCAGTGTGTTTTTTTCCTCGATTGTGTTCCACGTGCCTGAGACTTGATCTGAAGAGGAGCCCCCGCCTTTTTCTGTCACTGAGCTTTACTGGCATACAAACTGGATACATATACACACACACACGCACACACACGCACGCACACGCACACGCACAGACACACACACACACACACACACACACACACACACACACACACACACACACTACACTACACTCTCTCTATGATATAGGGCAGCTGCACGGCTCTAAATCCCATCATTGGCCTGAATCCTGTTGCTCTGCTGCATGTGTCAGCATGTGAGCAGCCGCTTAGCCCCCCCCACCCCACCTCCACCTCCATCAGGCTCCCCCCATCACCAACCACCCATCTCTCTCACCCTCGTCTCCCAGCACCCTCCTCCCTCCCTCGCTCCCTCCCTCCCTCGCTGACCAACAGCCCTCCCCTCCCTGCTCTCTGGTCTGTTTACTCCACTGGACCAACAACTGGATGCTTTAGTTGATCATCATCTATTTACTCTACAAACACACATTTCTCCATCCACCCCACCACCACCTCCACCACCTGAGCATCATGCGAATGCTACTGGAGAGCAGCTGGATGAAGTTTGGACCGGCAGGTAGAGGCTCGTACGACTGGGTGACTGGATCACCTCCAACACAGGAGAAGCAGGTGTGTTGAGTTCAGGTTCAGCAGTGTAAATCTGAAAATATATTCACCTCTCAACCTTTAAAGTCTGCCTAAAATTATGTGGATTGAAAATTACAGGAGAAAATGTCCCTTTCTGCTTGTTAAAGAGCTTAATTACAGCTTCATGATGCAAAATCAAATGAAAATATTAATATTAATTATTTTATACACATTGAGCCTAAAATATCTGATATATTTGGAGACTTTTATGTTGACAGAAACCTAAAGGAACATGATGTGCCTTTGTGTGATGCTTGGCCAAGCCAGCACAATAACAAACAAGCCAGCTGCACTTACCACAGTACTGGAGCACAAAATTTATAGTAAAAGTGGATCATTTCAATCTGAAGTTGAAACTGTTTATAAAAAAGTCATGTAAACAGGCACGAAGTCATAGATGATGATCGGGTGATGCTAATTTAATTGTCTTTATGTTTGTGCTCTGTAGTGTTTGCACATGTTTTCTGCTGACTTATGCACTGTTTCCAGTCTTAACTGTGAATGGTAGCAGTGAAAAGTAACTAAGTATATTTACTCAGATAGATATATGCCAAATGCATATACAAGGAATTGTTCATGGTGTTTTGGTACAACAATAAATAAAGTGCAAAAGTCAAGAGACATGATATAAAAGAGAAAAAAAATGGTAGAAAACATAAAAAGAATATAAGAAATTAATAAAAATATAATGTATAACAATAAAGTGCAAAGTCAGAGACATAATATGAAATAGAAAATATGAAAAAGAATTAAAAAAAATATAGTGTATAACAATCAAATGCAAAAGTCAAGAGACATAATATAAAATAGAAAAATGTAAAATAGAAAATATGTGAAAAAACAAATCTAAATCTATCTGTATATATACATACTATATACATGTCACCAGGGGATCTGCAACGTTCATAGTATGATGTTTAAAGCACAAGTAATGTACTGGAGAACAATTAGGGAAAAGAACTACTGTACTGTACTGTTTTTCCATTTCATGCCACTTTATACGACCTTTTCACAACATTTCAGTGGGAAATATTGCACGTTTTACTGCACTACATGTGTCTGACAGCTGTTACTTTGCAGATTAAGAGTTTAAATTAAAAAACATATGAGAAGATTAGAAAATACAAAACAGCAGTGTCTGCTTGTCACAGGCTTCAGATGGTGTGTGAGTGTGTGGATTTCCTCTTTAAACATTTCAGGTGGTTTTTAAAAAGCTGTTCAAGGCCAACAGAAGTCAAATCATCATGATTTCACAAAAAGCAAATGGAGACAAAAAACGAAAACAAATTTCTGCACCAGTTTTTTTTACATGAATCATCTCAGGACTTCAGATTTATCTTCTTAGCATGTCTTAGTCCATGCTGTGAATTTATGCTCACTGCTGCACATTTACCCCTGTGAATTAAACTTAAATGAAAAAGTTTGTCAATGTTTGACTCCGTGTGGTAGAAGCAGGATTGTAAAGCTGATATACTGACTGTTTTTTAAAAAAATATCTAATAATTTGAAATGTGCTATTATTTACATATTGCACAGTATGTACAATATGTAAATTGTGGAGCTGAGGCTTGGGAACTGGAGATTCAAGTCCCCAAATGGACCAATATAGCACTGAGCCCTCACACTGCTCCACAGACGTTGCATTTTGGCTGACCCTGCACCACCCCTCTGCTGTAATTGCATGTGTGTTCTGTGTTATACAAGGGAAACACGATATAAGTCACATTTCAACTGCCAACTGCTTTGTTTTTAATAATCCCTCTATTTGTTCCCACTTCACTCTTGAAAACAGAATAATCTGATCTCCAGTTGCAGAGTTTTGGAGATATAAATGGAGAAAAAGTTGAGACATCCTGCTGTTAGGCCTCTGATGTCTTAATTTTTACAACAAGGCAAAGAAAAATGTGGATTATTCATAATGTAATGATGCTAAATTATGGCTTATCATGATATGTTGATGGGAATCCAAAAGAGAATTTGCAGATGCAACTGTAGCAGGTTTGCGATCTGTTTCTTTCTTTCTGTCTATCTTTTTCTTTCCCTAAAAGTCCTTTAAGCCTCAGATGGAGCCTCAGACTCTTAGGATAGCATCACTTTGTACCGAGGGCAGCGGTGTCACACTCAGATGGATTGAGCATTAAAACTGTCCAGTCGTGCACCCTGCAGACTCTCTCTGGTCTGCAGGGTGCTGGGTCATCCAGGCAGCATTAACTAATTGCTAGAAAAACTGAGACAGAGGGAATTTGGGACACTCTGAGCGGATGTAAGCAACATGTTGTTCTCTCACAGCTGGAGAGTGCAGGATCCCTTCTTGTCTGGATCAGACTCAGAGTTTCAGAGTTGATGATGAGCAACACTGCAGATTTGCAGCAGCTGCTGGTCACTCTCAGAGGATCAGTCTGAATCTGTAACACAGTCGTTTAACTCATATAGACTGAATCTGGGTTGAATGATGAAGTAGTTTTTATTCCTCCAGGTTTTTATGCTTTGCATTTATTGTCAGTTAAAGGACTGATTAGCATGACAGTCACTGCTGCCTCAGTGCAAATGGTGGCTACATAGTGATCTTGTGTCGTCGCAGGTTCATGTGTGGTGTTTAAAAACAGTTTGTTCCTCTGTCCCTCCTATTCAGCGTCTCCATTCCTCAGGCTCCTCCACTGTCATTGTCCTTCCATCCACCAGATGTCCTCGGACTTTCCCTCCTTTCCCCATCACTTGAGTGCCTGGCTCACCCCCTGAATTCATCCTGCTGCCTCAACCTGTCTGCATTTGGGTCCCTGAGTCTTTATTCTCCCATTAGTGAGATCTTGAGCTGCAGTGACATCACATCAGTAGAAAAAGAAAGACTTCAGTAGGGCAGCAACGAGCAGAGAGATGATCACAGATTTCAAACAAAAGGACTGACCTGAAACTGAATGAAAACATTTGTGGCAAAGACAAAAGTGCCTGCACAGTAAATGTAACAAACTCATATCCAAACTAGAGACCATCTTGTGATGGGATCACTCCAGCTGAGTTACAGCGACCTGCTAATTAAAACAAATGTGTGCCGGCCGGGTGTGAAGTGGTCAGGCCAATACAGTGCTCTAGCAATGAGTCCTAAAACCTTGAAATGAGTTAGCATCTTTCCACTCTTGGTTCTTTGAACAGGTTTTTGGTTACATGCCTGGGGTTAACACAAGCTTAGGAGACTTTCAAGTTTTGTTCTACACCATAGAATACGTCAGTAAATACCCCACTTGTGAATTTTGATGGCTTTACGTGTCTTGAAAAATATGTTTGTTAATAGGTGGCTAAATGAGAAAACAGAGCGTTATCACCCTGAGCACATCTTCACAGCCCTGTTGTGGTGGTGACATTAAAGTCATGCAACTGTACTGTAGTTTGTTTATAGCCCAACATTTGTATTTTACTTCTGATAATTGCATTTTGGCTTCAGAAATCACTAAAGACCACAGAGCTTATTTTCTGCAATAATCCAAAATCCAATCGAAAAATCCCAAAGGCTTTAAATGTATTCTCAAAGAACAGTTTGTAAGATATCCTACAAATTTGCTCCCCACGAATGATGTTAAAGTGTTAACTTACAGTTACATAATTAACGTAAGGCTGAAGTTAGGTTTAGGCAATAAAAGTTGCTGAGGTTAAGTTAAGGAAAGGAAACATGGTGAGGACGCACCTTAAAGTGACTCAAAGTTCACATTGATCCAAACACGAGACTCCAGGGAAAAGTCCCAAGCGAAAGTTTTTTGGGACTGGTTCCTTATTTGTTGCTGTCAACGCACTGGCCTCGTGATCACAGCCTTTCAAAATAGTGGGATATTTACGAATTTGGGTGCATTGCTTCTCGTAGGGAAACATTTGTGAGAACAACCTGAAGCTTTTTGACGAGGGACCTGGTGCAACGCTAACTTCCTTATCAGCCTACAGCAAATTGTCATCCCTGAAGCAATATACGACCCCTCCCCTACCTCCCTAGTCCCCCACTTCTGACGCCCTTGCTTGAATGACTCCCATCTTCAAACTCTAAACTACACGCTTGTAATGTTTTGTGACTTCATCTTGCACGGTCGCAATGCAATCGCAGTGACAAAATCTGCCCACAGACGTATAAACACTTGGCAACTTCTTCGGTGGTAGATCATGCTACAATAGGTGTCACCTAGACCGCATTTTGTAGCATGAAGATCCACACACACACACACACACACACAGACTCACAAATTGAAAATGATACTAACCATTGTGACATTGTCATGACTGGTAAAGAGCACCATGTAAAAGATCAAACAACACACCGACCACACGGGCCAGAGACACGATTTAGTAACTGTGACTCTCTTAAAGTAGACAAACACCCCCCGAAAAAACAAACAGAAACATGACAAAGTCCCAACACCCAGACATTCGAGGGGTGTTTGGGCTGAGGGGGAATCTGGCGCCGGCCAGAGCCACTGCACAGGCCTCCTAACGACCCCTGGTGCTCTGGGCACAGAGCCTCAGCTCAGCAGGGAAATTATGAAAGAGATGGAACATTTAATTAAATGTTTAGAAATCATTTGTTTTTAAAAACCCACAAATATATTTCTTATCGCAAAAGGTTTGGCCACAATAAGCTGTGGTCTATAGAAAATATTTATTTTTGTTGTAATGCTTTCTATTGTTTCGAAAATGAGTTTCAGTGTCAAGAATTCAGGATAAATATAATAGAAATAGTGAATGTGTTTACAGCCTGGCTGATTGTCTGACTTGTGGTCAGGTGCAGCTTAGCGTACGTGCACATCTTCACCTCTGCCTGCTGCAATTCAATTTGTTGTGGCTGCGGATTAGAGTTAATCACATTTTCAAAATTGGTAGGCTTAGATATGTCCCCCACCCCCCATGATTATACAAAAAGCCTGCCCGTGGCCCCTAAGTTCCCATCATTCACAACACCCTGGAAACAGCAGCTTCATTTTGAGACTCAGAAACCAGCCAGTGCTCTCTGCATACAGCCTGACCCCAGGTTTTCTGTATGTCTGTATATTTGTATGTGTTATGTGTATGGTTGCATTAACTTGATGAACTTTATTTAGGAAAATGCACCATGTGAGCAGGATATAAACTAGAATAAGAAAGGTACTAGAGCTAGATTTTGACACAGGACTCTATAAGACTGAGCCAAAACATTTTAAAATGATGCACTCTAGTTTATATTGTACTGTAGTAAACCGGGGGTTTTAGGGGGGATGTGGTTGAAATTGCAGACTTTCAAACGGCACCATGTCGTCCACAAAGAATCTGATGGGTAAAACATTATCTTCAGGGAAATATTCAAAAGTATCCAAGAGGTTTTTTTTAAACTCGCCTCTTCCTCATTCATCTCCAGGGCTTCAACTGGAATGAACTGGAAGAAGACAGAAAGACCGAGCTGGTGCTCTACGTCGTCATCCCGGTCGTCTCCGTTCTCCTGCTGGCTCTCCTGGTCGGTTTGGTCTACCGCCGGTGTTCCCGCAGCAAACTGACCCTGGCCAACATCATCGCTCTGGACCTCCAGGACGCAGAGAGCAGCGCCGAGTTCCTCTCCTCCCTGACCAGGAATGCAGAGCGCCACACCAGCACCAGCTCCGATGGATCAGACGGAGTCTTCGTCATGGTCTACCTGCCTCCACCCTACGAGGAAACACTCACCAAGATAACCCGTGCCGCCAGCCTGTCCAGCTCCAAAGACGTGGAGTCGATAAAGATAGAAGACCTGGAGGCCAAGCTGTGTCCGGAGCTGAAGGCCAGCGGCCGATATGTGTGATAAGGTGTTAACGTTCCAGTATAAAAAGACATTATAACTCCAATATTTGGTGTTTTTGATATCTTTGCTGTGTGTGTACTCACTCTTTGTAATCATCACTCAACTCTGCAGCTCCACAGAGCTTTTTATCCTCATTTAGCACATAGTTTTGATTTAACAGCACATTTACTGTCTGGTTCAGTCCAAGCACTCTCATCAACCTTATTTCCAGCAGCAGCAGACAACTTGTGATCAAACAAGCTCCGAAAAACCCACTGTGCACTCCCTGCCCAGCAGCAAACAGCAGACGGACACAGTTAGAGACCAGCTGAAGGAGCATGTAGCAGCAGATCAGCCACATATTTTTTTTCAGGAGTTGGTGGAGCCCAAAGCAGAGGTGAAGGACAGTGAACACAGCTCCCAGAAGGATGATGATGTTACTCTGCTTCTTGGATGTCTGTATGTTTGCTTGTTTTGGAGTTCCTCTGCCCGTTAGTATCCAAAAATCAATAAATGCAGTTTTAAAGGAGTCATGTTGCACTTTTCCATCTATTAATAAAAAATACATTTTGAGACATTAGGTAGCTCTTATCAGCCTGGTTTGGTTTGAGATGGATGAACTGAGGTTGATTAGCCTGACAAAGCCCTACAGACCGTTCTCATTCTGAGCTTGTCAAATACCTCTGCTTTGTCAGTGATTTCAGCATCAGACACTGACTTATTATACAGTCTGTGAAACTGACACAAAAAAGGTACCTTTTGTGGCGTTAGGATACGATGCCAGGTGACGTCAGTGTGTAATGCCCGTGGTAACAGCGTATATAAAGAGCTGGAAAGTCCCTATAGTGTTGGTGGAGTTGGTAAAGAAAGTGTCAATAAGATATTTCAGTCTAGACTATGGACCTGTATAAAATAATGGACGAAGCCACTGTGGCGTCGCCCACTGGTTTATGTGCTGTTTTAAAACCTTGAGTTCGGCATTTCAGCTGTCGCTATCTGGCTGGAGCTCTTTCAGGAGCGAGGCGTGGACCTGACTCACAGACTGTGGTGACACTTCATGAACAACCTGTCACTCAAATTGGCCCCGGCCCAGTTGGGTATTTTAACGTGGGGGTCTTACAGAGAATGACTGGCTTCTGGAGCCGGCCTCAAGTGGTCGTTCAAGGAACTGCAGTTTTTGGCACTTGTGCGTTGGCTTCATTTTTCATCATTTTGTTTCGCTCTCAGAATCAGTCTGGATATAGATATTAAAATCCAGTCAAGGCCAATCAGGGATCCGCACAATAGTTGACAACATAAGCAGCCAATCAGGGACTTTATTGTGGGTGATGACAGGAAATGCAGGTTGCAGAACAGTAACAGCAACAAGTGTTAAAGCTTACGTTTCTTGCATTTCACACAGCACCTCCTCCTCCTGCAACTCCACCTCCCTCCAAAGGCCTGCTCCACCTCCTCCATTACGTCCTCATTACGTCTATGATAGACGTACGTTAGATAGTAGCGTTAACGTTACTAGTAAGTGGAAACACACAAGGAAGATAACGTTAATGTTTCAGAGGCTACATTAGGCTAACGTTAGCCTTTAGCATTAGAACCATATGAGAATGGGACAATTCTGAGTTTTTATCTCTGGTGGAATCCACTTATATTTTAATGTGCCATCAGCTTATTAATAGCATTTTAACCTAAACAAAGAAAAGCGTAAAATTTCCAGAAAGGTGAGTGTCGCTTTAAATCTAATGTTAGCAGAGTAAACACAGCGATAAGTGAAGTCACTGCAGAAACAGAATCAATAAAAACAGTTGAACTAGAAGGAGGAAAAGCTCCAAAAGCTTGGCTCCGTTGGTGACCCACTGCAAGTGTTTGTGGTGGCATCGAGTCCAGAATGTTGAGGTCATGTCATCAGGATGGTCTCACCACTTCATCTGGACCAAAGAGGTGGACTCACCTGATTGTCAGAAGCCGTTACATTGCAGACTTGTCTGATGAGTACAGTGTCACAATGATAGAATAAAGTAGGACCTCTTGTGGTGACAAGTCAGAACAACAGCAACAGCAACAACAACAACAACAACAGCATAACATTCTGCAGCAGTATTTATGGTTTATTATGACACACGAGGAGAGAAACTACAGAATGAAACAGAAATAAACATGAATGAATAACATGAAGCAAAGAACTCAAACAGAAAACTCCAGGATCATGACAACTGTCATAAATCACCTCTCATCTGGTGATAACAGCTCTCAGGCACTAATGGATTTAGGTGAAATGAATCAGCAGTCAGCAAAGTAGTCAGAGGCGTTCTCGTCCCTGCACTCATCCTGAAAGATGAGCCGGACCCTGCAGATTAAGAAAAGACTTCAGCAATTCAAACTTTGGTTTCATGGTTAAATAGTAATTATTTTATGATTTATGTCATTTAAAAGGCAGGTTACAAGCACTATGTGCACCTTCAAGATTACATTTTCAAAAACAGATGAAGGTGTCACTTACATTCTTATTAACTCTGTGCTGTTGGCATCAGAAACCTCTTTCACTGTGGAAATATTCACACAATAAATACATTTCATTCATTTTATTTTATTTTACTTTATCATCATTTTTTTAAATTTGAGTGTATTTATTATCTCACAGAGAGCAAAGCAGCAGACGTCCTTTAAAGTGTGCTTTTTCAGGCCTGGTGTGATGATTTTAAATAAATGGAAATAATCAAAGTACAAGTGCCTTAAATTTGTACAGTATTTGCATATTTTCTCAATAAAGGGTGTCATATGTCATTTAACAGCCTTTTGTGGAAAGACACTTATTCTAAGCAGCACATTTTAATGCTTTTTAAAACATGCCTGGAGGAGATCCAAAGAATAACACAGAGTCGACTGTCTGAATGTCAGAGATGGAGAATCTTTGTGTAAATGATGGAGTAAATGATTCCCAGCAGTTCTAAAAAATGGATGAATACATGTCCAAAAGTGACAGTGACTATAAACATATATCAGGTAAAACTGTCCCTGACTGTGAAAAAGTTATCTGACATTTGCTGCAAGACTGTCACTGTGAATAAATCTTTAAAAGATATGAACTTACATAAGATGGCCGGTGATCGTGAACAGGCAATCAATGTCATCACTTATGTTGCCATCAACCAAGTCTGAAAGAAAACAAGTTGAAAATGTTTTAACTTTAATATAAAAATTTGAAGTTTCTTCTGGAAAGAAGAAGAAAAGAGGAGTGAGCTGTAGTTTAAGCTTTCAAATGAACACATGCACATTATGAGACAATGGGCCCCTGGACACAATATGCAAAGGGCCCCACCACCTCTCCTACATGAGAGCAAGAAACAAAGACTTAAAGTAGTTTTGTGTCATTTTGTATTTTGTATTTTGCAGTTCCTCTGAGGTCTTTTTGTAGTCATTTTGTATGTCCTTGTGGTTGTTTTGGGTCTTTTTGTTTCATTTCAGTGTCTTTGAGGTAATTTGGGATATTACTGACGTCATTTTTGTGTCTCCTTAAGGTATTTTTGTGTCTTTTTGCTTATTTTGTGTTGCACATTGGTTGGTTTGTGTCTCCTTGTGGTTGTTTTATGTCTTTTCTTAGTTATTTAGTTTTGTTTGAGGTAATTTAAGGTCTTACTGAAGTCATTTTGTGTCCCTTTTTGCCCATTTTGTGTCGCTCTTAGGTCAGTATGTCCTTGTGGTTGTCGTTTTGCGGTCTTTGAGGTAACTTTGCGTCTCTGAAAGGTAATTTAGGGTCTTTTTGCCCATTTTATGTTCATATTAGTTGTTATATGTCTTTTTGTTGTCGTTTAGGTTTCTTTGAAATAATTTGGGGTCTTATACAGATAATTTATGTCTCTTTTGTTCATTTTATGTCGTACTTTTGTCAGTATCTCCTTGAGGTTGTTTTACGTCCCTTTGTAGTCATTTTGTTTCTCATTGTAGCTTTTTTAAAGCCCATTTTGTAGATATTTTGCATCTCATCATTATTATATTATTATAATATTGACGCTTGGGTCATGGACCTTCCATGTCCACATATGATGTACGAGGTACGCTGGGTGTGTTGGTTGTTGATGTTCTGGGACACCGTGTCAAGTTCTGTCTGTTACATGCATTGTCTTCTTTCAAAATACACTTCTGTTTTCACAGGAAATTTAATGTTAACATACAGTCTCTTTCAAAATAAAAGCACTATGTCGGTACAACGCCAACAATTGAAGTTTTTTTCCTTCAACAACTGATGCACGTGGTTTAGTTTAGGCAACAAAAACACGTGGTTAGGTTTAGGAAAAAGGAACAGGGTTTGGTTTTAGAATCTTATGGGACGCAAACATCACTCTCTCAGGTGAAATTCAGTGTTTGATGGACTCATCCACCACCAATCTCATCCACCCCAGTTGGACTTTCACTGCCTTAACTTTCGTCCTTGTCCCGCTGCATTTCCCCTGATGTCGCCAGATGCTGTTAAACTATAAAGACACCCGGCCGTGTATCAATTCCGATGTTAAAGGACGGCTTTTTGGGTATGTTTCTGATGCCACAAATCACTGCCCAAGCCCAGATTTCGACGATTTCGGAGTGAGACCAGGCTCCGATGGCATATACATATGAAACAAACACACACTCACCGTTGCAACTGATGCTACAGATGTTGGGTGAGGGAGTCGTGCCGTCGTGGCAGACCAGGTGGTTGCTGAGCTGGAAAAGGCCATAAAGTGTCCAGACCTCCGGTGTTGTAGAATTGATGGACAGCTGAGTCACCACACTGGTGTCAAAACCTGTCCCAATCTTCACGTGACAGACAACTGGAGGTGAGGGCGAGAAGAGAGAAACAAACTCACAAATCATCTCCGAATGTCAGATTTCTTGATCGAAACTTTCACAAACTACTGGGTGAACTGCTATTCAGTGTGCAGTGAATATTCATGATCCCCAGATGACGACTCCTAATGATTTTCTGACCCTCTAGTATTTTCTTTAGCGCCACCATCAGCCCAACACTGCATCCCCAAACAGGCAGATTGTCTGTTTGAGTTTTACACAGCTCATGTTTTGGCCAAACAATCCAAGCAAATAATATCACACAATTTATGAGATTTGTGTGCAAAATTTGCCTCAAGTTTTTATTTGACTTCATCAAATGCTGATGCTGTCCTCAGGTTTCAATGTTTATCTTTTTGACTATTTTTCTTTTTTTCTTATTTAAAAAAAGCATCTCAGGTTTAGCTAAAAAACCATCTCATATTCTACTTTTTATCTTTTAAACCAAAGAACATAAAATGATACACAGACATGTATGTGTAGAGCCTTCAGCATATTTTATACATTTATACCCATGTGCATAAAAAAACAATTAAAGAATATAATTTAAAGCAAAAGAGAAGGTGGTCTTGCCACATACATGTATCTTTATTCATGTCTCTGATCATTTGTTTTACATGAACTTATGCAGGAAATAACAGAACATGTAACATTTCTAAATATCCAGTCTGGGTTCTCAGGAGCTTTCAAGCTGTTCAAGTCTGAAAACAAATGTTTCTCAATCACAAAATTACTGTGAATCACATTAAAGTGCAGTTTTTTCCATGCATGTCTTACTTGTAGAATAAAAAAATATTAAAAGTATTATTTTCATAGCCATTACCTGTAGGCTTCACAGTTTCCAAAGTAAAAATCACCACCACTTACTCTTGGCCAGTATGTCCTCAGGCAGTCTTTTCTTTGCCTCCTGCAGATTGTTAGACGCCTTCAACGTGTGAAACAGTCTACATTTCCTCTCAGGTCGCCCTTCAGCCAGACTGAAGCCCAGTACTACAAAGAAAAACACCAAAAGGACCCTCATCTTGACTGCAACTCTCTGAAAACGTGTGATATGGTGCACAGTATTTGTACTGTCTGCAGATCTGTCAGTGGCAAATCAGAGAGAACCTGCATCTTTTGTTCTCCTCGGATAAAGGCTGCTCCCTTGACGCCCATAAAAAAAGGACTCAGGAAGTGCACAGTGTTGTGCCACATCTCACTATTGGCTTTCTGAGCTCTAAAGAGGTCGGTGGGAGGAAAATGATCCTTCTACCTGAAAACATCTTTTCTCATTTACAGGTTACGCCTTCGCCCTCTTAAAAAGACCTGACTGAAAACCAGATGAAGTGAGACAGTTCATCTCCCCACGTCCTCATAAGACATTTATAATACAGAGGATCGGATGTCATCGCTGGCCGTGAATGCACCATGTGTGTCAAACACGAGGACATTAGCTCCCTGAGCACAGATATCATGTTAAACCCAACAAAGGAAACAACAATTCAGGGAGCTGCAAATCAGGAACATGAAAGATGAGCAGCAGGACACAGAGTTTCAGTTTTGGGGGATGAAGTTTTCCATAAAGGGTGTTCAAAGTTTTAATGGTGAAACTGTTACTGTTTTAAGATTAGTACTCCAGGCTGATATGATAGTAAGTGGTCGTATGTAAAGGACAGATTTTATTGCATCTATCCATTCATTTTCATGTGCTTGTCCGGGGCTGGCAAGTACTCCAGACGTCCCTCTTTCCAGTGACACTCTCCAGCTCCTCCTGGGAAATTCTTAGTTACCGGATCACACAGAAAGCATAAAAGCAGCTGGAGGCGGCTTTTGTAATTGTTTTATGTGGTGGTCACAACAATAAGTTGACAGTTGGTAAACAATGGAGAAGAAACTGGTGGTGGTGGTTGCTGGACACCCAGAGCTACACAGCTTTTCATAACGCATGTACCATGATCTCAACAGAAAACAGCAGGCGTGGAAACAGATAAGTGCAGTACTTAAAACGTCCATGATGGAGGAGAAGCTCCTGGACCAACTGGTGGTTCTCACCATGATCCAGCCTCTTTTTTAGGGTCTCATGTACCCACACAGATCTCTGTTTATCTGCTGACAGCCTCTCACCCTCAACCAGAGCTACACAGACCCTCTGCATCAACATGGCAGCAGCTACACACTGATTACTGTGAAAATAAGTACGTCGTTTTATCTAGCCAAATAACCAGTGGATTGATTGCACTGTAAGGTTAGAGTAAGGAGCTGATGGTTTAGTTGCCTGGCAACAATATAAAGGTGCAGCAAGTGTTACAGTGGCATTAAAGCAGCATAGTGCACCTCACGCTGTGCAACCTGCAAAAAGCTTTGTGTGTGATTGGGGCCTTAAGGGTTCCCGGACCAGATAAGATACATAATCCTTCCAGCGTGTTCTGGGTCTGTCCCTGGGCCTTCTGCCAGTTAGACATAACTAGAACATCCCTAATGGGAGGCATCCAGGAGGCAACCTGATCATGCCATCACGCTGATGTGGCCAGTTTCAACGCAAAGGACCAGCGGCTCTTCTCAAGGCGCCCTCCAGATGTCTGAGCTCCTCACCCTGTGTCTACAGTTGAACCCAGCCACTCTACAGAGGAAATTCATTTTTTGCTGCAAGTATCTGTGATTTCATTCTTTGGGTCACTACCCATAGGAGAGGTTTCGGATGTAGATCTACCAGTGAACTGAGCCTCTTCAACGTGATGATCCGGCACAGTGCCCGTGTTAATGCTGAAGCCGCACCAACCACCTATCCATATCACACTCATTTTATCCACTCATGGACAATACCAGAGACACTTGAGCACCCATCACTTGGGGCAGCAACTCTCTTCCAACCCAGAGAGGGCAATCCACTGATTTCCAGCAGAGACCCATGAACTCAGACTTGAAGGTGTCAGCTCTCATCCTGACTGCTTCACACTCAGCAGTAAACTGCCCCAACGCCAGGACTAAACCAGCTTGCGCCTATAAGAAGCGAGAGGGGCCTCAGAGAGCTCATTCTTTTTGTTAATACAAAGCTCAGCCTCTTAATCGATTTATTTAGTTTACTTTAGTTATGCCACTTAATACTTAGAAATTAAAAAAAAACTGTTAACAAAACCAAACTTTTCATTTCAGACTTTTTGAGGGAACCCTCTCATTAGGGCCCTCGATAATCAGTCCCACTTTTTTCAGATTCAGATTCAGACAGCTTCATCAATGCCACCATTTGAATACTGAGGAGATGTGTCCAATGTATATTATAATTACTGCCTAGCTCGATAAAGATGGAAGCTATTGTACACTGGAATGGATGTTTTCCTTCTTACCTTCAATAATTTGTAATACGATTTTGTGTGTGTGGCGTGGATGCATTTCATTTATATTGTATCATGGCAATAATAAAACCTTGAGTCCCGTGAATGCATATTAAATTACAGTGAAAAGTTGGCCCAGAGTTCAGAGATCAAACGATTCAGTCAGAGCATTCTTGACTGTTATCACTGTGTCTTACAAGAATTGTTAGTCTGATTAAAAAAAGATTTAACTTTGATGAATCAATAAGTCAGTTACTAATAATAACACAATAACACAAACCTCAGAGCAAAACACATTTATTGGAAGATCACAGAGAGCAGATAACAATCAAGTTATTTGTTTTTCTCATCATAGAATTATCACTTTTAAGTGGATTAAATTGGTAAAACAATAACATGAGATAGTGAGATACACTTGTCAAGTTCTGGTGATTTTGGGATCAAATTCGTCCACAAAAAAACTGAAAGAAAATAACTTCATTAAAGAAATCTCATTGATTAATTGAAAATGGAAAATATATAAAATGCTTGACAGTGTTTGTGAGATAATGTGTTTCAGTGGTCACACTGGAAGTAGAGCTGATAACGGTGAAGAAATCATCTTCAGTGTGACGTCCTGCAGCTGCTCATGCACATTCATCAAAGAAGTTCTGGGCGAAAAAACACTGGCGAGAGGCGTGATTCACGATGGTCCTGTCATGATGAAAAAAAATAGACCAATTTGTTAAAACAGCAGTCATTAGTTTGTCAGTAGGCAGTGTATCACTCCACAATTTAAATTTTTTATTGCTTTCACATTTTGATTTCAATGCCTGCACTCATATTTTGTTGACCTTCCTGACTGGAGTTTATATAGCGTAGTCTTCATTGTGACTTCACTTGAAATGTATATAAACTCAGTATTCAGCAAGGAAACAGCCTGACTACAATCTCTTTTTTTTGAAAGCGTAACACCCTTTTCTCAGGGGAGATCTGGTTAGGATGGCTACATGAAAAGTTCAAGTCAAACAAATGAAACAATACGAAAAACCAGGGAACAATATTAATCTAAAATGTATTGAGTTTCGTATTTATTTAGTACAGCTACTGAATATTATGCAGTTTATTCCTACAGTCTGGCAATAAACCCTCCGTTCAAAGGGTTATAAACATGGACAGATTATGAGACAAAGGGCCCCTGGGCACAGACACACCACTTCTCCTACACAGGAGTTGTTTTGCATGTCTTGTCTCTAGTATTTCTCAGTCTCTTTGTGTCTCGGCAACTGTTTTGCATCTCTGTCGTCATTTTGTATGTATTTTGTGTGTGTTTTACCGCTTTTCGTAGTATTTGTCAGTCTCTTTATGTCTTTTTGCAGCTGTTTTGCATTTCTTTGGAGTCGTTTTTTTGTCTCTTTGTGGTTGCTTTACCCCTTTTAGTGGAGTTTGTCGGTCTCTTTTTCCCTATTAGCAGCTGTTTTTTCATCTCTTTGGAGTCATTTTGTGTCTGTTTGTGCTCAGTTTTTTCCAGGTCAGTTTCCTCAAGTGACATTTTGCAGGTAAAGCACAGGGGGGCCGACACTGTGGGCCATGGGCCTGTACGCCTGTTCAATAATCCATTTATGATTATAATGTTTATTTTGGTTGAAAAAAAAATAGAATAACATCACTTCCTTAACCCCTTTATACAAAGAAGGTACTGCACACCTCATGACCTCATGTTTTAACAGAAAAATTATTTTTTTCAAAAGCAAACTTTACACAAGATTACACAAAACAAACAGATTAAGGAAATTAGGACATTTCAGCCTCCAGAGATGAAATGTGCAGCCAACACGGCAGTGCCAAAAACTGCATTTCCTCTAATATTCACTTGAGGCTGGCTCCAGAAGTCAGTCAATCCCCACATTAAAATGCCAAACTTAATAGGTATAAAAAATAGTTTTGGTCTCTACAGCTAATTTCCATATTTGTGACAACTGTATGGGGGTTGAATTTTTGTATAACTCACCTGTTTATGTTTTTATTAGGGCTTAAATTGACACATATTTAAGGGCGGAGCCACTTGAGTAACATGTTGTCTGTAAAGCGTTGCTTCAGCTTTTGAGTCAGATCCACCCTTCACCCCTCCACAGTTTTACCCTCTCGTCTAAATATATTAGCTTCTGCCTCAAAAAAACGGTCAGTTTCGGTCAGTACTTTAACAGTATCACATACCAATACTCAGCCCTGCTTATTATACTATCCATAAAATGTTTGTTCTAACTATCAATATTTTGAGATATATGTCTTAAAAGTTAGTTTTCAGACACAGTATCACTATAACTTTGCTGTTTACATACTTACCAGATGTAACGAGTCTTCACAATGCAATTAATGTCATCCATTATGTCTTCATCAGTGAGGGCTTCAAGTGAAAAAAGGAAAAGTTATTTATATGCAAAATGTAAAATATAAGTAATTACCTTTTTTTCTCTACACATCTTTGCTTCAAAGACTCACCTGTGCAGGTGCTACGGCACAAGTTCCTGGACCTGTGGTAGCCTGAGTTACAGAAGTACAGGTCAGACAGCTGGAAGAGCCCGTATAGACCGTTCGACTGTGGCCTTCCCCTCCCCCTCCACCTCTTTTTGAGCCGCCAACGACCGACGCGTCGCTTCTTACGTGTCCCACCCTCTTCAGCCTCCTCTTCACTGTTCTCCTCATCACTCTCTTCGTCCTCACTGTCTCTGCTGTCATCATCCCATGTCTCCTCGTCATCCTCATTGGCCTCGCCTTCCAGCTCGTTCAGCAAGTCCTCCAGGCTTTCGTCTGACTCATTGCTGGTCGGGTCAACTTCACGCTTTCGTCTGAGGTCGCCAGCTTCCAAAGTCATTGTTGTGGTCATTAGTTGTGTAGCTGTTGGTTGGGTAGTCGTTGATTGAGTAGTTGTTGACTCAGTAGTTGTTGTTTGGGTAGTCGTTGGTTGAGTAGTTGTTGTTGTTTGGGTAGTCGTTGATTCAGTAGTTGTTGTTTGGGTGGTCGTTGCTGTGGTAGTTGTTGGTTGGGTAGTTGTTGGTGTGGTAGTCGTTGGTTGGGTGGTTGTTGCTGTGGTAGTTGTTGGTTGGGTAGTTGTAGGTGTGGTAGTTGTTGGTTGGGTAGTTGTTGGTGTGGTAGTTGTTGGTTGGGTAGTTGTTGGTGTGGTAGTTGTTGGTTGGGTAGTTGTTGGTTGGGTAGTTGTTGGTTGGGTAGTTGTAGGTGTGGTAGTTGTTGGTTGGGTAGTTGTTGGTTGGGTAGTTGTAGGTGTGGTAGTTGTGACTGCAGTTGTTGGCCTGGCTGTTGTTGTAGTTCTGCGCCTGACAAAGACCCTGACCAGGCTGGTGTTCAGATGGGACCTCCTATTTGCCTCACAGATAACTGCAGCAAATAAGTCATGCAAGCAGATGGCAGAGGGCAAACAAGGAAAACAAAGAATATAATGTCAAAAAGTGAAATCCCTCCATTAACATTTTTCTTTCTGTGTGCAGGAACTTTCCTAAACTTATTTGTCTTCCTGCTCTTTATTTTCTCAGAGTGATTCATGGTGGGGACTCTGGAGGTCATGAGGTAACGTTCTTAAACCTCAAGACACATAACCCAACATTTATTAACCTCACCTATTTTCAGGATTGTCTCCCTGAACCTTTCAAGCCTTCTAGGCAGGATGAGTGCCCGGTCAAGCTTTTTTCTCAGCTCGCATCTGGAGACAATCCGGCCCTCGGACAGACTGGGCAGCAGAACCACCACTGCCAACACCACCAGCAGCCCCAGCTTCATGTCAACAACTTCTCTGGGAAGAAAAGGGGAAAATTAAAACAGTACTGTAGATGGAGGTGGATGTGGTACAGCAAGCCACAAGGTGTACACTACAGAACAGCAGGACATTTCAAATGAGTAGACTGGCTTCAACCATGGTCTCAACGGATCCTCAGTGTTCAGCTCAGTTTTCAGTAAACAGAGTCCTCTAGTGGCGAGAACTGCTTACTACATGCTTCTGCTAATACGCAGTCAGGAGCAGATGGAGAGAGAGCAAAAGATCTATCGGTTATGCTTAAGATTGTTAACTGCAGAACACTGTGCTCAAAACTTTATTGACAGGATCGTTAAAAATTGCTAAAAGGTCATATACGTTCATGATTTATTTTTAAAACAAGTGAAATATCTGCTAGTGGGATGAGATCATTTTACCTGATTACAGTACAAGTCAAATCAGCTATTTGAAATTCAACTACTACACAAATAAAGTGTATTTTTTTTTTTGTCTAGTTATAATATATTTACCCTAATTCAAGAACAATTGAAACAAGGGAAAAGCATTAAAAAAGGCTTTAAAGGCTGCATTTAAGTCATTTGTTAGTTTGTTGGGTTTCTTTTAGACACGCATATTTTCACAGAAATAAATGTTCATGTCCTTTAAAAGTATATTTGCAGGGTTGAAATATCTGATAGTGGGATGAGATCATTTTACTGGATTCCAGCACAAGTCATATCAGCTATTTAAAATTCAACTATCACACAAATACCGTGTATTTTTGTCTGTCTAGTTATGAGATATTTATCCTAATTCTGGACAGTTTGAAACAAAGCAAATGCATCAAGAAAAAAACATTTTTAAAAGAAAAACAGGTCTTAAAAGCTGCATTTAAGTCATGTGTTAGTTAGTTTCTTTTGCTAGTTTTTTTTTTTTTTTTTTTTTTTGCAGTTTAGACACATGTATCTCTGGAGCAATAAATGTTCATCTCCTTTAAAAGTATTTTTGTAGAAGAACCTGAAGAAAAAACAATTACTATTTAGAATAAATTGGGTTCTTTGCTGCTGTAAAATGTCTCATTTCATCCCTTCACTTTACAAACTCAAATCAACAATTTACACATTGTCATCAGTAAAGTAATGTTGATAAGATACACTAAGTTGAACACAGCATGTAGTGAGCAGAGACAAATAACAATAATATGTGTAATAATAAGTGATGAGTAAAAGTGAAGAAATTAAACATTAATGTAACATTTGTTTGTAATAACAAAAAGAAGATAGAGAAAATATGTTTCTCACCACGTACCTCCACCTGCAGTAAAAAAGGTCTTTGCTGAGTGAAGTTTGCTGCTCTGTGTCTGCAGACAAAATGTCTCAGTATATATATATCATGACTTCAAGCTGTGGATGAACCTGTTCTGCTTGCTGTCACGGACATTATTTCCTTGAGGAACAGGGAAATTGTCAAAGTCATGAATAAACAACACACAAAGATTTCCGTGTGACCATTGTGAGAACCTGGATTACATTTCTTCAGAGCCCACAGTTACATCAGAGACTGTTCACCCAACACCAGAACATGACATTTACAGCTTTCGTGGTAATGTCATATCGAATTACAATAACAATGAAGTTCAACAATGACATAATCACAACTCAAGAGTTTAAACTGAAAACACAATGAACAAAAATTTAAATGCAACACTTTTATCTTGACTCCCTATTTTCAGAGGTTTAAGGCAGAGATCTGAAACTTTTTTATCCACACCAAAGACTTAAAAATCTGTGTTAGTGAGCACTTCTCCTTTTCCAAGATAATCCAGACACCTGACAGGTGTGGCATGTCGAGATGCTGATTAAATAGTATCATTACTACACAGGTGTGCCTTGGGATGTTCACAATAAAAGGCCACTTTAAAATGTGCAGTTTGATTTTTAATAAAAGGACATTTATTCGGTTTTCACAGGATTATCACTACATGTATGTTTGGTCACAGTACCCCAAAGAATCAGTCAGTTATCTGGCATGAATCCATTTTCCTCATGCAGTGTGGCACATCTCATTCACTTAGAGTTGATCAGGCTGTTGATTGTCGCCTGTGCAACATTGGTTGCTGGTTTTTGGCAGTTGGAACATGCCGTCATACATGCAGACATGGAGGACATGTCTGGTGAGTATGCAAACCATGAACTGGGATGTTTTCTGTTTCAGGAATTGTGTACAGATCTTTGCAACATGGGGCCGTGCATTATCATGCTGCAGCATTAAGCCATGGTGGCAAATAAATGGCAGGACAATAGCTGTCAAACTGCCATCAAAACAATGCACGTGTGATCTTTGATATTTGCAAACTGCTAGCCTGCACGACGGCACCTCCTCTGCCATCTGATCCGTCAGCCTGTTCTCATTCCCAACTCGTCCAATACTGTCGCTCTGTCAGTGATTTCAGCATCAGAGACAGATGCAAAATCAATGTATTTGTTGTAAGTTTATTTGGAAAAAGACGGTGTGCATCTAACGCAGAAAGTGTTTAGTTCCTTTGAACATGGAAGTGTGTTTTGAAAAGACACAATGCTTGTAGGACACGCTGTCCTGGGATGTCAACAATAGACACAGGAGGTTACTTAGGGTGTCAGAGATAGATGTGAAAGTCCACTAACAAAGCAGCGATATCTGGGATGAGAACGCGTTGGTCAGGTACAGTTCAAACCAAGATTCATCTGTGAAGAGAACATGTTTCCAAATTGCCAGACACTTTGGATTGTGAGCAGTTGCTTACGCAATTTGGTTATGACGACACTGCTGACAGGTCAAGACCCTGATGAAGACGACGAGCACACAGGTGAGCCTCACTCATGGTTTGTGCAGAAATTATTCAGTTGTTCAATCCAGCTGTTCCATCAGCCATCTAGGTGGCTGGTGTCAGGTTATCCTGCAGGTGAAGATGATGGATGCGGAGGTCCTGAGCTGGTACGGTTACATGTGGAGGACGGTTGTGAGGATGGTTGGATGTGCTGCCAAATTCACATGACATTGGAGACGGCTCCTGGTAGTGAAATGAACAGTCAGTTCACAGGCGACAGCCCTGGTGGACGTTCGTGCAGTCAACATACAAAACTTGTGACATCTGTGGTATTGTTTCGTGTCATCAAGCTGCACAGTTAGAGTGGCCTTTTATTGTGACCAGCCCAATGCACATCTGTGCAGTAATGATGCGTTTAATCTTCATCTTGATATGACATATGGATGATTATCTTGGAAAAGGAGAAGTGCTCCACAAAAATAGTCAGATCTTTAACTGAAACTGTCAAAATCAAAAGTGTTGCATTTAATATTTTTGGAGTGTATAAATAGTCCTGTGCGTACTGCAATAAGACATGTATGAATCAGTCTTTTAGTTTTGAATATGTGTAATAATATAATTATCTTTATTTATAAAGAGCTGTTCAAAACAGAATTACAAAGTGCTTTACCTGTCATCACTTAAAACAGACAAGACATGAAAACAACAAATTTAAAAGAACTGATAAAAACACTCAGAAACATATAAAAACTGAAGAATAGAAAGACAGTCTAAATTAACATAAAACCAGGAAAGACTCTATGATAAAGTACGTTTTAAAAATGGACTTAAAAGAGATCACTGACTCAGCAGACCTGATTTCCTCGGGCAGTTTGTTCCAGAGCCTCGAGGCCCTGACAGCAAACTCTATCTCCTTTAGTTTTCAGCCTGGCCGCTGAAACAGACAAAGACCTCGGTCAGAGGACCTCAAAGTACATACTGGCCTGTGCGGCACTAAGAGGTCAGAGATGTAGCTGGGAGAGAGACCATGAAGAACCGTAAAAGTAGTCAGTAAAACTTTAAAATCTGATCTACATCACACTGGAGCCAGTGTAAAGAGGCTAAAACTGGAGTGATGTGATCACGTCTCCTGGTCCTGGTTCTGGTGTAAGCCTCTACTTCCACAATACAATCATCAAAATGATTCACTAGACTGTAAAACCCAGTAGTTGGTAAAATAAACGTACACCCAATGCTGTGTGTATGTGCTCCGTAACAAACCAGCGTGCACTGGGGCCTGTTGCAGCCACCTTACGCCACTGGCAGAACTATCTGAGGATCCACAGGTGGACAGGAATGAGGCAGAAAAATGTGTAGGCATTCAGATATAGATTAAGGTTCAGGTTCAGGTAGCCTACAGGTGGCAGGAAATCTAAAGCAGGAAGCAACAAAGACGACTGGGTAATGAGGAGCAGGTGAGCAGGTGGATGTAGGAAAGCTGGACGGGTGGGAACGTGTGAGGGGATCTGGTGAATGGATGGAGAAGTTTGAGGAGTTCATGGCAGAGAAGTTGCTGCAGGCAGACGTTTGGCACTTTGTGTTTACAGTTTCATGCTCATGTGTTCTAATGAAAATAAAAAAGATAAACTGACTCCGGCCTCAGCTAACTACCAAACAACACTATCCTCGCTCTCAGGAGGATGTGCCAAATTTGGTATTTGGCATGAGAACAACCTGCAGACTGACTGTGTCACAACGGTGCCCATTTTTGCCCAACACTGGGTCAGATGCCAGGGAGGATAAAGCTAACTAGTTTGTCTAGTTTGATTTTTTTGCTGTGTCACAATCCAAACACACATTCATGGGCACTGAACACATCATATCAATCACATCATACACGTTTCCAGGAAGTCTGATCCAATAAGGTCACAATGAAAATGATCTTGAGTTTCAAAGAACAAAACAAAACAATACAAACCAAAGAAATGTTCTGATGAAAAAACACAGCACATTCTCCAGAGACGAGGATCTTTTTAAGAGGTGCCAAGCAGACACCAATGGGCTTATGAAATGTTTACTTCATTTATCATTTTATTTTTTAAAGTAAAACATATACTTTTATTCTGTTAAAATGCCCCAGACTAATCAATATGCAGAGTAGGATTTTAAATTGTGATTTAAATCATTGATACATTTGATTTCTTTACTGAAACCCACTTTTTAGATGTGATCCTACAAACAAAAGAGAGCAGCTTTGGTTGTTGTTTATTTCAAAGGCTCTGCTGCAAAAACTACGTCTGCTCCGTGGTTGCATTTAAACACAGTCCTCACGATGTCTCAGGACATTTTAACAATAGCTGTACCTCTTGTTTACACTGAACTAACACTGAACTCTGTTGCATACCAATGGAATAAGCTCCGAAATAACTAAAGTCACACCCTCTTATTCCATTTGAGCATTTTAGTGGTTATACTTATGCACCTGCAATCACTCTTGTAATTTTTTTCTTAAGTTTAAATATGTAAGGTGTGCATGTTTAAACCGTATGTTATTTATGTGTGCAGCTGTCTCTTCAAAAAGACTCTGAAAAAAACACCCTTAACAGATTTCTAACAAATTAACTCCAGACTAGTGCATAGCCACTGGTAGCTTTGTCACCTTCTACCTATGCCAGTCCTCAAGGCCTATGTGCAGTTTCACATAGGTTGACCACGACAGTGAGGAAAAAAACGTGGGACAGACAGAATGGCACACTGACAGTTTCCATGATTATGTACAGCAGACCATACCATGACTTAGTCATACCAAAAATTAGAAACAAAAACACCAACATTGGTCCACAGGGGGAGCCACAGCGATCGGTCACATTTTAGCCATTTTGAAGCATTTTTCTGTTGTTATAGCGCCACCCAGTTGCCAATTAGAGTTAAATTTCTCCAGTCACCTTGAGGCGTCCTGTTCTACATATCTACCAAGTTTAGTAAAAATCCCCCCCTTTGGCCAATTGATGTAATATTGCTTCATTCACATCCTCCCATGACCCTCTACCACTGTGCCAAATTTCACATGGATTCACCAAGTCAGTAAGGAGAAAAACGTGGAACAGACACACACACACACACACACACACACACACACACACACACACACACACACACACACACACAGAGAGAGTTTTCGTCATTACATAGTAAGATGAATTAACCCTTTTCTTTTTCTAAACCAGTGTTTGGGGTGGAACGAGCTGCGTGATGAGTTGAAACAAAGCACAATTGTAAATCAATTTTTTAAAAACAACTATACAAGAAAGATATTTTAGTCACATGTTTAGACGAGGAAAGGTTGTGTTGGGGGTGCATATTTATTTTGTAACACTGGGTGGTACTTGGACTGTAAATAAATTAGGTTTATTACATCTTTATAAATACAGTGGGGATAGTTGGATATTAATTGTAGATACATTTGGGAATTTGCTGAAATAACATATGAGTTAAAAGAAGAAATGAAAGAAAGGAACATTAAAGCTTTACTTCTACCTACTCCTTTTCAGACACTTATCTTTGTCTTGTTTGTTTTTAGTAATTTATATTATTATTATATTGATATTATTTTCACTCATTGAAACAAACAGAATGTATAAGAGGTTAATATAGCGCATGTTGCCTGCCCTCTCTTTAGTAAAATAGTTTTATTTTCCCCAGCGATCAGTGAGGCTGTCAGACTGGTTAGCTCTCACGTTCTGCAGACTCATGCTGTTAATCATTCTTCGCCCCGAACACTTCAGCTCTTTGTTGCCCTAGTTAAGGGACACACAGACCTCAGTAGGGAACACACCACACCTACACAGGTGCATTTCATGTCACAACTGAGGACATGAACACGTCTTTTGTTTCTTTGCACGAGCACTGTCTCATCTTACACGCCCACACAGGTGTTTTCACTTATTTCACCAGATTATGATTTAGGAATATCTGCTTGATTGACGTCTCCTTTCCAAGAACCCAATGTGATGCCTTCAAGTTGCTATTTTTTCCCAAATAACAGTCTAAAATTAAAAGATGTTTAGTAGATTATCATATGACACAACTAACAGCAGCAAATGCACATTTTTTTAAAAGCTGGAACCTGCAAATATTCGGCCTCTGTGCTTGAAAAGTGACTCAAGTTATTGATGGATTACCTAAATAATTGTTCATTTTCTGTCAGTGAACTACTTATTTAATCAGAATAATTGTTTGCAAATGGCACACATCAGTGCACACAACAAATTGTTCAGGATTATGTAATAAAGTTGACACAAGTCAATTTATGTATTTTCATCATGGTTGCCCATTTCTTTATATAGCTGGAGGCAAAACAACAAAAATACATTTGTCAAAATAAACAGTTAACACCTCAGATATACCACAGAATTACATTGGCATGTTAGTATGTGGCGGGCACATGAAACATTATGATTCAATAATGCTGTGGTCAACAATTTGTTAAGTTTAGGCACCTGGTTATGGTTTAAAAAGATGAAGAAATTCCATCTTAAAATGTGAGGTTTAATGGGCACAATCTCAGCAGGAAACGCAGCAATGTTTTGGTTAAAAAACAATCACTTTTTGTGGCACTATCCCCGCTGGAAAAACAGCGACAGATTACTAAAAACGATTGGGGGCCAAAAAGCCACTTTAAAAACTGAGAAGGGTAACTAAAAAGTTGCCAGTGGGTTGCAAAAAACATCAATGTTTGGGAACAATTGGGAGCTTCAATGCTGCTTTAAAAACAGCAATAAGTTGTTAAAAAACATCAACATTAAGGGGCTAAAAAGCTGCAGGAAAGACATAAATGAGTAGCCAAAAAATAGTTCTTGGTGTCTAACAGTGATCTACAAGAAAGGTACAATGCCAACGTTTTTTTCTAGCAACTGAGCTGAGTATTTGGAATATTTGGAATGAGTTCATTCAGCCCTTCACAGCTGATAAAAGATCTCATCATCACCATCAGAAGATTAATCTGCTAAAAGAATAAACTGTCACAGTAAAATCCAACAAATCAAAAGTTATAATCAAAGAGTCGTTTGCTGTTGATCGAAAAATGGGCCTGGGATTTTCCATTGTGCAATGTAGTTTATGCAGCCACTGGAGAGTGACTGGATTTGAAATATGATCTCACGATGTTGTTGTTACTGATCAACATGTGTCGTAAGAGGAAGTCTGGGACTGTGTGGTGATCATCAGTGACCTTCTCTTTCTTACCAGGTCTGAATCATCTGAAAACATGTTTATCATTAGTGCATGAACTTTGATGAGCGGAGATCTAATCAAATGGAATAACTGGAAACACTTGAGTGTAATCACTGATTATATCGTTTGTGTACAAATATACTTACTAAAATACTACTTTGAATTTCTTGTTCTTGGTCCAAACATATACATCCTATACTGCATGGTGTGAGGAACAGATGAATAAATACAGTAGCTTTACTATTAAACCGTTAAAACTTTATGTCCCAGTTTTGTACCACTTCAGTATCACTAAACCTTCACAGTCACATTAGTATCAGTATGACACCTGAATGCGTGTGCACTGTTACTGTTGATTCTAATAAACTGACAATGAATTCAAGTGATTTCTGGTAACCGTGTGGCCAACTCAGACAGCAAGCATGTGATAAATAAAGTTGAAACTGAAATAAAATGTCTAGGCTTCATAATAGATAATAAGTCAACCGCAATATTATCAAAAGTGAAAGACCTTCTAAATCTAGCCTCATTATACACCTAAGGAGGGAGTTCTACTTGTGCGGCAGACCCTGCGCCGTAGCCTTCACACGCGGCCTACACCGTTGTGAGCGTTAAAATGTTATTTTTGTGGAGGCTTTATTGTCTTCACAATTTATTGTTTCTTATTTGTTAAATTAAAGCAAATAAATACTTTGCATCCACTGAGGGAAATGGTTTCAGCTTACAGAAATAGTACATTTCTGGAGAGTTGCACGTCAGGCTACAACACAGGCTCTACGTCAACGCAGATCCTGTGTTGTAGAGGTATATGTGCCGCCTTATACTGTTAGTTTATTTTGCCATACATTACTTTTTGTGTGGAAGTGTGGGGAAATACATAGCAAACAAATACAAATCTAGTTTTCATACTTCAAAAGAAAACCACAAGAATTGTAAACAAAACGTCATACAGAGAACCAACTAATTTGTATTATTTATTAAACTAAAGGCTCTGGAATTTGAAGATTTGGTCAACTTTCCTACAGCTGAAATGATGTACAGAACAATAAATGATAATTACCTGAAAGTATACAGAAGTTGTTTCAAAAGAGAGAAAATCAACGTGCTTTGAGGGGTGTTTTTATGTAAAAAAAATATATATATGCCAAACTACATTATATCTCAATTAAAGGAGTGAGTTTATGGAACAGTTGTAGTGAGTAAGTAAGTATCTGCCATTTTCTTTGAGAGACTGCGACTTTATTTACATTAATTTGTAGATTAATACATGATGTTCTTATTTCTATTTGCAGGCCAAAATAAATAAATTCTGAAATGAAGCATTGTCTCATCAAATATTTGTGCAAAGTTGTAAACAAGCATCCATGTTGTTTAATCAAGATAATCCACAGACCTTGTCGTGAGCAGTTTCATGTAGGAACTATTTTCTTTCTACCGAACTACACCCACCAACCATATCACTGTGCAGAGGGAAGCGTGCATCTACTGCTAGCTCACGTAGCAACCACTGAGCTAGCAGCCGAGGAGAACACCATTAATGTTTACATCTCATGCCAACACATTCTCACTCCAACCTCGTCATGTATTGACATTTGGTCATGGACTTCCTGTGTCCACATACGATGTGCAAGGTACCCTGGGTATGTTGGTTGTTGGCGTTCTGGGGCATCGTGTTAAGTTCAGCCTGTTACATGCATTGTCTTCTTTTAAGATAGACTTCTGTTTTCACCACTCCCACCCGCCTCACTCAGACTTTCACCGCCTTAACTTTCATCCTTGTCACGCCGCATTTCTCCCTGAGGCGCCAATAAAGTATATAAGCAACCAGCCACGTGTAATGCAAGTGTTTAAGGATGCCTTTTTTCGTTTATTTCTGATGCCGCAAGTCGCTGCCCAAGCGCCAGATTTTGACGACTTCTCAGTGAGAACAGGCTCCTCATGCTGTCATGAGCACGAGCCTCTCATGCATGAGTTGTTGCACTCGTCCTTCTGTGCAGTGATACGATTGGCAGGTTTAGTCCCTCCATGAAACTGCTCACAGGAATGTCTGTGGATTATCTTCAAATGCATTTTTTGGCATCATGAGCATCATAAGCTGGGTGCCGTTGAGTTCCATTATACTGTGGAGAAGGCAGACGTCTCTATAGCAGAAATCTCTGACACTGGGCAAGTCACAGCAAATCAATCTAGACTGATAAACAGCACTACAGGTACTTCTTCCTGCACTGTGCTTTAAAGCACAATATGCTGGACTACTGAGGCAGGAGAGGTGACTGGAGACCAAACTGTTCCTGGTAAACCGTCTGAGGGGGGCGCTGTTCCAGGACAGCAGGACGGTGACGGAGGACAGTCAGTGCTTTCAGGGTGCGGACGTCAAAACTCTGCTGGTAGTTTTCACACAGAGGGTTTGGAGACTGAAGAGACTTGTAGAGGGACTGAGACCGTCCGCTGTGAAAACTGTAGCTGCAACATGTAAAGAGACAGAGAGATGTATTTTATTGACTGTTATTAGAATCACATGTGGACATTTGTTGGGTTAAAAGACGTGGTTAAGTTCGGGGTAATGGGAAGGGTTAGATGCTACGTTCGGCCCCATATTTGCTCATTACAATGCGGCACTGTAGCAGGGCTTAGATAACCATTGCGTTGGCGGCTGTGTCTTGCACTAGTGGTGGGCGGGGTTTGTAGGGGTGTGTCGTGTACACTACAAACAGGACGTGTCTGCAGCTACACATTCACACACAGCCTTACCCACAATCCTTTGAGTGGACAACATGGACTCTACCCAGCTGTCCTGGATACAATCCATGAACGTCTCTCCCCAGACGAGACGATCTGCAGCAGAAAAAAGTAAATGTACAAAGTCACCATCACCCTGAGTAGGACTGAATATAATTTTGGTGTCCTCCATGTTTGGTTTGCTGATGCTGCTCACGGTGTTAACGCGGTCGGTCCATCGAGCTGTCTGGAGTCCTGAGACTCTCTGAACTCGTGCAGCCTCAGAGCAACACCAGATCCTGCCATGGCTGATGAGGCAGGTCACCATCAAGAGCAGGTCTGCAGAGGGTGGAGGGTGAGTCCAGACCACGGAGAGGCAACCTGAGCCCCGGAGCTGCTCTTTAGCTGCTCTCCAGTGGCTCCCTGTGGCTCTGACAAAAAAAATATTTGGAAATTAATAACAGTTGGGTTTTTTGTTTTGTTTTTTTGTTAGTTTTTTTCAGCGGCTTTTCTTAAGCTTTCCTAGCTAGACTAGCTATGGATTCCAATTCCAAAAAACAAAAGGAGAAGAAAAGAAGAAAATAAAGGATTTATAGTGTGCGGACAGATTTGTTTGCTTTAGCTGATTGTGAAGGTTGCTGACAGACAGAGACAAAAGCTGCTCCAATGATAGAGGTTTCCTGTGGATGGACACAGATGAAGCTCTGTACTTAATGTTCAATAGTTTTCTGATCAGTATAGCACCTTTACATGTGCTGGTTTAGGGAATAATAACATCATCAATAAACCTCTTGACCTTCTGACATTTACAAACATCAACTTCAGGACACACATTCATTTTTTAGCCTTACAACTTATGAGGCTTTACAAAAAGATAATCAATCTGTGGTTCCTTCTGCGTGTCTTTCATCTGTTGGTGTGTAATGGTCACTGGGGCCTCTAGAGGCTGCTAGTGAGAGTTTAGATTTGTAGTCATGAAGACATGCAGAAAATGTTGACTCAAAGTCTAATGACAGGTAAAAGAATAAAAAAGCCCAGGAAAAACAAAATAAGATAAATACTGAGAAGAGTTCAAGTCCATTAAATCAGTCTGCAGCCTGAACAGTCACACGAGAAACAGCCTGCAGTTCTGTAAACAGCAACTGGTAGTTTTACTTTTCTGAGGTCACAGCTGCAGAAATAATAAAAATATAAGTTCACATAAATGATCCACAGCACAGAAGAAGATATTATAAATAGATTATAGACACAACAATCAAACATCTTCTTATTTACCATAGATGAATTTAAAACTTACTTTTTTCTAGTTAATAATGAGCTTTTTGTGACAAAGGACATTTTTACTTATTGCAAGATCAAATCAAGTCATTTACAACGTCTGCTCTAAAAGCTGTCCCACATGTCCTCTATTACTCAGAAGGACTTCCAGTAGTCTTACCTGCAGATGAGAGAGACGTCCTCCCTAACTGCTGACCTGGAGTCAGTTGGATTGTTATTTAGAAAAGGTTCCCTGGGAGACTCGACCACTCGGCTGTACCTGAATCTTCCGGAGTGTACTGTCCTCTACTCTTTGTTTTTTTTAATATCAGTGTTTCTTCTCTTTTCTGCAGGTATTATCTCTGCAGGAGATCCAGGACAGAGAAACCCAACACTGCAGCCTGACGACAGAGGAAACTGACACTAGTAACATGATCTCTCTCTGTCTTACACACGCACGCACACATAGCTACTATGGTTACTGTAGGACATTACTGTGTTCTTCATTGTTTCATTTATTATTATGCATGATGATGTAAACACATCATACTGTCCATACTCCACAGGTAGAAGGAGCCATTTAATTATGGACAGAAAAATAAGACACTTTAAGAAGCACCACCATCTGGTTGAAAACTCATCTTGTTCAAAACACATATCAGCAACACGCACACTTTCATGCTCCCTAGACCGGTGGGTCCCAACTGGTCCAGCCACGGGGTCCAGATTTATGTTGAGTCATCATTTTAAGGTCCACACAGTTTGATATTTTCAGGGTCACTTGTGTTTGGCCGTGTCATCAAGCTAGTTTTCTGTCTCTGTCAACGGAGCTGTCCGTTAGTCAGTCACTCCACAGCAGGAACCAGCACTTCAAATTCAAATTTCTGTACCAGAAATTCACTGTACGTCAATATTAAGTGTGTCTTCTATAAAGTTGAAATGTCGCAAGGTCCATTCAGAATGGACCTGCGACCCACTTTTGGACTGCAACCCACAAGTTGGGAACCGCTGCCCCAGACAACTGACACTATTTTTTGTCTTTCCTTTTAAAGATTCTTAATATTTTTTTAAAGACTCTTTTTCGGGCAGGGACAGGAAAGGCAAAGAGAGGGGATGGCGTGAAGCAATGGGCCCGTGCCACGTTCAAACCCGTAAAGCTGCAATACAGGTACATGCTCTGCGCAGTGAGCTACCACAGCACCCCATTCTATTTATTCCTGACTGTAATCTTTAGTGTTTATTGTAATGTTTAATTTTTACTTTTATAGTTTTTGTTTGTTGGTTTTATTCATTTTTTATTGTGTGTTTTTATGACGTACACTTGGTACGTGTGTTAAAGAAGGCTCCTGTTCCTCGATGTATTTTTAAAGGTTATTTCTATGTATATCAGACACTCCCATTTTAAAGCTGTAAGTTTGACATTTGGGCTAGTGCCATCCTGGATTTTAGGAGTCAGAGGTGACCATGTTTGGGCGATAGACTGGAGCTGTGGAGCAGCGAGGGGTGGATCTGACTCATAGACTGTAGCGATGCCTCCCAGACAGCCTGTCACTCATCTGACGCCGCCCTCCGCCAAAAGGTTCAGTTATATAAAAAATCCAGCCTTCGTACAGTTGTCATGAATGTTGAAACTGGTTAAAGAGACCAAAACTGTTTTGTTTTTTTTGTACCAGGCTGTAAACATGTTTATTTCTGATGTAAAGTTGGGCGTTGTTTAGGGACTGACTCGCTTTTGGAGCCAGCCTCAAGTGGCCATTAGAGGAAATGCAGTTTTTGGCACATCTATATACATCGGCTTCATTTTTAAGCCCCAGAGGCTAATTATGAATGAGCTTTCCTTCCTTAGTGCCAGTGAGAGTTCAGACTTTTGGTTTTTGAGACTGTCTAAGTGTTAATTTTCTTCATATTGAACATACAGGACATTAGAGACGTACTAACACGTACCCCACAGGAAGTGAGAAGGCTAAACTTCAAGGGCAAAAATTTTAATTTCCTCCTCAACTGTGGAGGAAAAAAAGTGAAGACACCAACTTTGGTTCAAAATCCAAAAAAAAAATCATTTATTCATTTTCCGTAACCGCTTATGCTGTTGGAGGTGAGAGGCAGGGTGACACATAGAGACAGACAACTGTTCACACTCACATTCACACCTACAGACAATTTAGAGTCACCAGTTAACCTGCATGTCTTTGGACTGTGGGAGGAAGCTGGAGCACCTGGAGGAAACCCACGCTGACAGGGAGAACATGCAGACTCGGCACAGATAGGCTCCCCAAACCTGGGTTCAAACCAGGAACCCACTTTCTGTGAGACGACAACTCACTGCCCACAGCTTAATTTTATGGTTGACAAAATGTCAACCAACTTAAACACGCAAAAATCCAAATCAAAAGATAAAAAACAGAAAATAATGAATAAGTCTCTTAGAAATCATTTAGAAGTGATTAATAAATAACATCAGGATTATTGCTTTTCATTTTAACGTCACTTTATTCCTGTTTGATATTGTTGAATTACATTTTTTGGTCATTTTTCTGCGCGATGACAACATTTGTCACACGCTGACAGTTAACAGACACCTCTGAATGATGACTGTCTCATTTCATAGCTGACCCCGGCAGAGCAGACCTGTTAAGTGGGTCTGAACTGATATTTCTCAGACTGTATTTGATTAATGCAAAGCAGCAGCAGCAGCAGCAGCAGCAGTGGTCCCGTCTATGTAGGCCTGCAGCCAGACTGGGACCAGGATCCTCAAACAAAGCATCCATTCACAGGAAGGTTAGGGAGGGAGGGGGAGGAAGGGAGGGGGTGCTATACATTTAGGTAAGCCTGAGTAAATTAATAACAGTATAAAAGGCTGGAAGGAATAATTGTCAGCGTGCAAAAATGTCCACATGGTTGGTTTGAGTGTCACTCCAGTGGATGAATAATAAGGGCTGGTATCTGCTGTGCAGCAGAGGGAAGTGAATTATAACTGAAGTGAATCTGGACACATAAATCCAGCAGAGAGAGAGAGAGAGAGGGAGGGAGGGAGGGAGAGACAACAAAAGCCGGGGACCAACAAAAGCCCTGGATGCCATGAGGAGAGAGATGCTGCATTCACGTACCCCCCGTAAAATCCCGCTTCACAGTGTGAGGGAACATACTGTACAGACTCAGACATGGAAAGAGACATACAGTCAATCAAGACACGTGCTGGAAACGTGGAGCTCAGATCATTAGTCGATGAACAGATTAGATGATCAGCAGAAAACTAATCTTGAACTGACTGATTGATTTTCAGGCAGGAAAAAACATCTGATTCCAGCTTTTTGAAATGCGAAGATTTCTCTCTTTTCTTTCTTTTATGTTGTTGTGAACAGAATATATTTGGATTTTGTAATGTTGGTGTGACTAAAATCACTGTATCAACAAATCATCTTTTGCTCTGAGAGACTGCGAATGTCATTTTTTTCCCCTGACATTTTATTAGCTAAACAATTAATTCATTTTCATTTTGGTTCCAGTTTTGTTTGCTGGTTTTCAAGAGGTCACTTTGGATTTTTAGACATCAAGTATCACTAGAATATATTCATAGACACACATACGCACAGTAAACACTGTATATAAACGTGTATAGGTATGTACAAGAAAGATAAATCGACAATCAAGTAATTGGTTATTAAGAATTTGATCGAATATGTGAAATTTAATCGACACATTAAGATCTGATTCTGAAGTATCAACAATGTATAGTCTCCTATTATATTGTAATTATCAGTAGAATTTTTTCTTTTGAAAGCGTGTTTTAATGACATTAGCAAACAAACTATTTTATGACAAGGCGGCCATCTTTGGGTCTAGAAGAAGAGCATGTTGGCGACATTGGAAACTTTGTCCAGGCCTCTACATCTTTGTATGTTTCACAGGATGCAGTGCTGTCAGAGAATATGCAACATGTTGCTGTGAGCTTTAATTGAGAAAAAAAAAACATTTAGCAAAGTTTTCATAAAATCCCGAGTAATTGATTAAATGTTAATGTTAACAATTGATTAAAGAAAGTGCCTTCTGTCCTCAGTACAACAGCAGTAGAACAATTCACCAAAAAAAAACACCTTTATCTTAAAAACTACAGTATTTTGATAACAGTGATCTGACTTAAAACAGATGCACAGTTACAGCTGCATCACCACTCTAATGGCAGCAAATAAATAAGTAAATCAAATTACAAATGTAACACAACACACTTAAAAGTATAACATAATGTTTATCTGTGACAGTAGGAAGGAAAACCAATTCCCCAGCATAAGATTAAAAAGAAAGGGACCCGGTGTCTTACAGATGTGGCAGATGAAGCACTTACAGTGCACTCAATTTCTCTTTGAATTTGACATGAGATGTCGGAGCAGGAAATTTTAATAAATAAACTGACAAGATCATCTTAAATCAAGGGTCAATTACTGCCTTTCTCTTCTCTTAATCTGCTGATGAGGACTGTGAGATAACAAGTGAAGGGTAAAAACCCAAGAAGAAAAGGCTACTACGTGGACTTAAACTTTTATCAATCTACTGTTACTCCAAGGTCAAGAATGAGCTTCATTCTCAAGAAAAAAAAATGCAGATAATTTAAAATAATTATCAGTTACAACCCATAAACATGTCATGATGTAACAAACAATACTGGTGTGATGCAAAACCAAACACATGGGAAAAAAAAGGTTTCTCATTGGCATTATCATGTGCACAGAACAGGTTCAGTCCTGCAGAAGAACGAACAGCGCTGTTCATGTCCTCACATTCATAAACATGATTCACTTTTATATCAATTTTTAGCAGGTCAGCTATCCTTCCTCGACGTAAGCTGAAATCTATATTTTCTTTTAAAAGGTTTAAAGTGTAAGTCATCATCAGGGTCAGATGTTTTTTTTAGGCAGCACATGTGACCTTGTGCTGCATCACACATGTTTAAATCTTCAACTTTTTTATTACTAGATGGTATATTTGGAGTTCATATCAGAAATAAAATGCAGATTCTGCACTTCAGCTTGGATGTGAATCAGATAAGATTTGCACCACCATGAACTGTAAACCCTCGTTGGGCCGAGCGCTCAAACCTTAAAAACTCCCAAGAATTTTTCAAAATTTAGTTTTTGGTCAAACATACCAAACATGATCTGATTTAAGCTTCTCCAATGGGAGTATTTGCTGTTTTTGTTTGTCTTACATGACAGTGAATTGAAAACAACTTAATTTAATTGGTTCTGAGAATATCAGTTTCTACACTATCTTTCTTTTTAGTTTTAAGGTTTTATTTGTCACATACTCAACATAGCTCTACATCATGCAGCCAAATGCGTTAAAACCCCTGAGCTACAGTGTTTGACACAAATGAAATATCAAAAAAGCAAAATATGGGACAAAATATAAAGTAGAAACAAAAGACAATGCACAAGTGGTGCAGATTAACTACAACATGGTGCGGTATATTATGTTAAATTTTATGTTCAATATGGTGCAAACATCAAAAATGTGCAGGGGAAGAGTGGCATTTGTCAAGTTGCAGTTCAAACAGGATCTTGTTTGGTTTCTGGTCAAAGTTATTTACAGGTGGTGATGTTGTGGGGTGGACTCATGACGTCAGTATTTCTAAAATCCTGGCTGCAGCAAATTTCAGTGGTGGAATATAAATAAGTAAATGTACTAAAGATATATACATGATATAAATGTACTTTAGATATATACTTGGTCTTCAATTGAGTATTTCCATTTTATGTTAATTTATACTTCTACTCTGCTACATCTCAGAGGAAATATTGCACTTTGTCCTCCACAACATTTATCTGACAGCCTTAGTTACAGTTTTCACGCCCCTTCCTGGAATAGATATGGATTTATTAAAACTGCTTAAGATTTTGTTTGGGAATTTGAGTTGTTGCAGCAACACAAAGACAGGAATAGTACAGATAAACAGAGAAAGGAAAAGAATGCAACTTCTTGCATCCACAGCGCAACAAGGAGTGCTACCACAAGCCCTTCATACTGACAGGAGTCAAGACAGCATAACATAACGGAAAACTGTTTAATTGTGTCACATTCCTGTGCAATTTCTTACCGTGCAATATTTAGGCCCTGCCACTAACTGTGCAATAGTATTTATATATATTTATATTTATAGGGGCAGCAGTGGCTCAGTCTGTGGGGACTTGGCTTAGGTACCAGAGGGTCGTAGGCTCAAGTCCCCATACAACCCAACTAAGGGATGTGGACTGGCAGCTGGAGAGGTGTCAGTTTGCAAGTGCCCTTAAGCAAGGCACAAACTGCAATAGCACCTTAATATGGCCAACCCTGTGCTACCCCCTTAACTGCATGTGTGTTATTTCAAAAGAGGGTTATGTGGTCGCTGCATTCCAACCGCCAAGGATCGTGTGGTTTGACAAATAAAGAATAAATCAAATATACATTTTTTTTACTTGTATTTTTACAGGAAAAATACTATGCATCATGTGATCCTGTGCAGTTATGAATCACACATGTAAGCTTTCAGTATGTGTAATGTGTTTAGTGTGTATAGATTTTTAGTTAATCTAATTCCTATTTTTTTTGTAATATTTTTATCCATTTAGCACGCAATCACTTTCCCCCTTTTTTCTCTTGCTTCTAAATTAAATTTTCCCAGTGTGTTAACCTTATCTTATCTTATCTTATCTTGAATAAATGAAAAGTGGCACATTAAAGTGGAAAATTAAATAAAATAGGTAAGATGTTAAATGCGGGACTTTTACTGGTAGTGGAGTATTGTTACAGTGTGGTATTAGTAATTTCACTCTAGTAAAAGCTCTGAATACTTCTTCCACCGCTGGTTCTGTCACATTTCCCAGCCGGCAGCTCTGTTTTCAGCATGAACCGCATGAACCCTCGTGTGTCCCACAGCCCGTGAATGCAGCAGGAGTCCTCCCAGTCAGATCTGGCTGAACGTGACGCGCCGACTCGGAGCCGAGCGAGGTTTCCTGGCGGAGCTGCGGAGGGAGCAGGAGCCGAGCGGGTCTGTCTGTCTGTCCGTCCGTGTGTCTGTCTGCCGCCGCAGTCTCTTGTCTGTCTGGGACACACACAGATAAAAAACCCTCCTCTTTTTCGGCTTCCACGGTCTGGACTCGGAATCCGCGGCTATGGATGCATCGCTGTCCTCCTCCTGTTTTCACCACTGAGGGACCGTTGGATGCTCCAGTGCCCATAGAGGAGGAGGAGGAGGAGGAGGAGGAGGGGGGCATCCTTGTCATTCTTCGACTACCAGGTGAAATAATTGCGATAATGTGCTGTAACGTGTTGTGTGTGGGAGTGGGGGTTGTTTGTGTGGCCCGGGAGAGGAGGGAGGGAGGCGGGCAGCGGGGGTTGGGGTCGCCGTTTCGGGGGCACTGGGAGCGGGCTTGTGTCGAGCCCGGAGCGGGTGGGAGCGGAGGTTAGCATGCTAGCTAGCCGCCGTTAGCGGGCTGCCACCGCTGCTGCTTCGTCATTCGCCGGTCTGGGAGGGATGCGGCGCCGGGATGCTGCTGCAGAAGGGAGGGGAGGGCTCGCGACGGTAACGGTACCGTCCGTCTGGCCTCGGCCCATCTCCGTGATGAACGACACCCCCAACCTCCCCGTTTCTCCCCCTCCCCTCCTCCCCCTCCTCCTCCTCCTCCTCTTCCTCCCCCTCCCCGGTCTCCCATCCCTTCAAAAAACACAGCGTCGCGTCTCTGTCCCGAGATGAATAAATAAAACCGGCAAACCGGAGCTGTTTCATCACAAACATGTAAATAACACGGCGGCTCCAGCGGCTGTCACTTAGCCCGCTATGCTAACCAGCCTCCCAGCCAGGCGTCCAGCTAGCCGGCTAACATTAGCGGTAGCATCACCCCCTCCTCCCGCTAGCATCCCTGGCTAGTTCGCATCCTCCGAGCCGAGCCATCACAGGCCAGCCTGGCTTACACAACCGTCTCCCTGACCCTGCCATCCCGCACCGGGCTGTCTTATCCAGCGGCTGCTCGGTACAGAAGTAACGGCGACACATTTATTCGCCCCTCGTCCATTAAAGCATAACGGAGCACGCCAAGCGGATGTTGTTATGTAACAAGATAATGACACCACACGCCCTTGAAACAAAAGCTGTTGTTTCAGTATTTGTTTGTTTGTTTGTTGTGCGGTGCAGGACTCAATCGTGGCCAGTGCATCAGAGACACTGGTGTTGGAGGGGGGGTGTTTGGTGGCACCGAGGGCCGCAGCTCTGAACCGGCTTCTGAAATATACAACGGCTGCTCCTGTCAGCCATTGTTTTTGTTGTCATTGGAGGGCTCGCATTTGTTTTCCAGCGCTGGATGTCCCCAGTGATGGTGTGCAGTGAAGGAACATGGCCAGTCTGCCCCCAACAACATCCTCAGCGTCTGTACAGCTTGGTGCTGAAATGTCAAAATATGATTCACAGTCATTATAGGGAATGTGATTATTGCCAATTATGTATTAAAGTGTAGGGGGAACGCTGGCCAAGAGGAGATGATGAAATGATGTTGAGGGGAAAAGTCAGTTTGACTCAGAAAAAAAATCATGTTTTATTATTGAAATCCTCATAAGATACCAGCAGGAGTGATGCATGAAGGTTATCTTATAATGGGTAACATGATAAAGACAACAAAATGCAGTTTAGCATCCAACCAGACGTGCAAAGAAGCAGTAAAGTGCAATGTTCATATGTGTAGTGGTAAATAATGAACGTAACAGACAGCAATGAATTGATATTGATGCTGGATACATATACAGTAACATGCAGCAGTAGGCGTGTGATACATTACAAGAAAATCATTCATAAATCATTGCTGATACTGAACAGGAAGACATTTACCTCTAAATTCATAAAGGCGGGGCGTATTGAGCAGCAGCTTTCAAACACAGAGGTGCGTCAAAGTGGCGGTTTGTCACCGTGTCATAGGGCGGGACATTTGTGTGATTGTTTACCAGATTTTAGCAGAATCATATCCTGACAATTTGATCGTAATATGTTGTTGTTCACAGTTCTGTTGCTCATAGTAAAGATTCTGAAAAGCTCTGTATCAAGCATGACAAATTTAGGTTGTTTACGCTAGATCTTAACATATGATGGACATTTGATCAAAATTGCAACATTGCAGGAAGCACAATGTTTGTAAAAGGTTAAATGTGTGTCAAAAACCATTTTAAATTAAATGTTGTCATGCTGCAGAGATTTTCCAGCGTACACATCACATACTACTGACTTAAAGCTACAGTTGTAACTTTTATGAAAATGACTTTGTGTCATATTTGCTGAATCTGGCACTTCATTCTGAAAGACGTACATGAGACAGACAGTATGTGAACAAATCATGTTCCTCCTCCTCTTCCTCCTATTGCCTCTAATGACATAGGATGCTAGAATCCACCGCGGCTCGTGGAGAACAACTGATCAGAGCCGAGGAGTCTGTAACGCAGCTGTCGCATCACTGTCAGTCGTCACTTCAGTCACTGCTCATGATCTGCAGTCAGACTGTCAAACTAATCACATATGAATCAAAATTCTGTCACTGCATTGCCTGTTTCTCGCCATGTTGGAAACAGTGGTGCTGAAAACTGCCCTGCCCATCGTTCAGAGCAGTCATTCTCATTTCACAGCTAAACAGTACACTGAAATATGTTTCTGAAAACATCTGAGGTGAGAAATAGGCAATGCAGTAACAGAGTCTTGATTCATATTTGATCAGCTCTGCCTGGTTTGACAGATGTTGCAGTTCACAAGCATCGATTGACAGCTGCGTTAGAGACTACACGAAGGTGGCAAAAAAAAACTACTTTGTGCTGCATGGCGAGTCTACCAATGTTTTTGTAAATCAAGCACATCCCTTCCCAACAGATGTGCTCAGTCTCTCCCCCCTTAAATCCAAACAGACGTTTCTGTGCAAGCTAGAAACAGCAGGTCATGACACATCACTCCTCTGTTTTTTAAAAAAGACTTTGTGGGTAGAACTTGTAAGGAATAGGATTGGGTACCGGAATCCAGTGCCAACAAGCTTCGGTTACTAAATGACTGATACCTACTAGACTGAATTTTAACGCAGATTTCTGTGTCTCATTTCGATGCCCCATTGTGTACGTAGCAAGACAAGGTGCGAGTGGGGAGAGCGGACGTGTGTGTTCTGGTGATGGTGACAGTGAGGCTGTTGCAACCGCACATAGACTTTAGATAAAGATGGACGACATGTCAGCTCCCCAAAAGTGAAGCCAAAACATCTCCGTGCCCCCTGGTGTCTGGCTGCAGTACAGGTCATAAAGCCCGCCTTCTCTATATCAGTGGATGGGACACGGGCCAAACTAAAAGATCAAAGCTTTCATTTAAGGTAGTTCTTATCACCCTGCTGTCTGTGCAAGTGTTTGTTTTTCTGATAAGTTTGGATTTAATTAGTTATTTAGTGCTATAAAATGGGTGTTTTACAACATGATTGACAGCTGTGGGAGCCAGTCAGTGGGCTGCATTCAGTGGTGCTGCTCGAGGTTGGTCGGACAGGTGTATGTGTGGGAAACTTGATACTGTGGAGGTAGCTACTGTGCAGACTCTGGCTCTGAATGACATCACCAGAGCAAGATGACAGCGGCCATATCCGTAATACTTTAGCTTAACTTCTATACAGTGAGGGGAAGATGAGACGCATCGTCGTTCTTTATATACAGTCTTCATGACCGCAGCCGAGAGTATGAAGTCAAACATAGCAGTGCAGTGTGTGAACAGTTTAGGCTGTTTGTCAGTGAATAAATGCAACAACTCCCCAAGACCTAAGACAGTTCTTGTGTCTTGCTTGCCACCTGCTGTTTAAAGTGACCGGAGTTAGCCCCAAAGTTAGCGAGCTAAGTCAGCTTCCCATATAAATATATTAGCTTTCAGAAAACATCCTTGTTTGGTACCGATCCCCTCAAAAAGTCACAACATAATCATTTTAATGTTTTTAAATATAAGTAAGAATAATGACATTAAGGTTATCATTCCCTTTAATAACACAAATCATATAGCAATAGCAGTATCAGTCAAAATAATCGCAATTTATATTTTTTGAAAATCATTCAGCCCTAGTTAAAACGAGTTTTGTTTGACGTAATGCACAACAGTGGCACTTATTAACTGCTTTGAACCTCTTTGCAGACATTTTGCGTATCGTAATAACAGCAAACTCTCTGTAAATGTAAGATGCTGATTAAGCCCATATTGCAGACAGACATAAATTGGGACAAAGCTTCCAGAAAGAAGTTGGTCAGGTTAAGACTTTTCAAGCAACAGAAATATACACTTGAGCTAAAACTATATTTATGTCAAGGGAAGTTGTTGTGCAGGTGTTCCAATACAAAGTGGAGTGTAAAAACCCTCAGGAATTGTGTACATTTGATTTTTGCAGCTTATTGATAATCTTTATTGTTTTATTTCTGCCTCATACATGTACATTTGTGTATGAATATTTTGTGTCACACATACTACCCCATAGCGGCGGCAAGTTTGTATAATGTCAAGATGCATTTTGAGGTTTTTAGCTCAGTGTCGGTCTGATACTACAGTGCGAGTTGAGTAGTGTGAAGTGGAAATGTAAATACATTGTGCAGTGGCCGTGTAAGCATTAAGGGACAAATGTGAGGATTTTAATATTGATTTTTGGGACAGTGGGTACCAGACTGGGATCCGAGACCGAGTTTGGGGAAAAAGAAGGATTTAATCGGGAGGCAAGGATGGAGTTCATGAAGAAGGGAGGGAACTAAAGAAGGAGAGGAGAGGGAGAAAGTGTGAGGAGGCAAGGAGGAAGGGTAGAAGGAGGTAAGGAGGCAGGAAGTGTGTTTAAGGCTCTGAACAATAAGTGGCAGCCTGCTGTGTTTGCTGTGTGAAGGAAACTATCCACTGACCTGCTCTGTATGTTTTTTTTTTTCTGCCTTCTCTCCTTTCTCTGCCTCCGTTTCCTTCCAGGCTGACTCACCGCTGGAGCGCCTGAACACAGAAGAAGAAGAAGAAGTTTGAGAGAACGAGGGAGTGAGGAAAACAAATAGAGTAACAGAAGGAAGGAGGGAGGGAGAGAAAGAGGGGAGTAAGGAAAAGAATAAAGGTGTGGAAGTCTAGGAGGGGGGAGAGACAGCAGACAGCAAGAGAACGTCAGGTCGGGTCGGCGGGGCGAGAGGAGGAAAGAGGAAGTGATTGTGGGAAAGAGAGGAAGAGAGGGAGACATTACGGACTCAGTGGGGAACAAGTTAACAGATCAGAGGTGAGCGTGGGCGCAGGTAGGTTGGAGGTCGGAGGTCAAGCGGCGTTCAGACGGAAGGCTGACTGAGCTGCAGCCGAACAAACTGTCCCGCCGCCCCACCCTCCCCAACAACTGTCCCTTCACAGTCACCACACTGGGAGAACTGGGAGAACAGGTGACGAGGAGAAGCCACCATGAGCGACCAGAACGTCGTCAAGGAAGGCTGGGTCCAGAAAAGAGGTGAGGAGGGTTCATGTTTTCATCTAAAACAGCTAAGATATGTTTTTTTGTTTTTTACTGAATGAAGGAGTTTTCACACTGCTGCAGGGTAACTCGCCACCTCCAGTCATTCAATGAGGGTAATGCTTAGTTTTGGTTTTTACTGGACGTATACGCAGTGGCTGCAAGTGTCCGCACGGCCGAACTGACATCAGACGTGGCCCATTGCAGGGGGCCCATGTAACGCTTTCTCACCAGTCTGTGCACATCTGATATTATCTAATTACATTGACAGGGAGCAAATTTGTGAATCCAAGGATAGTGAAGGCATGACCCACCCTACTTCTACTCTGATTGGCTAGTAGAGGAGGCAAGAGGAGTGGGATTGTTAAGGGTTAGGCTAGGACTGTCAGGGTAAGCCAATCAGATGCAGAGTAAGGCAGAAGGAGTGAGATTGTCACGCCTTCGCTGTCCTAGGATTCACAAATTCACAGGCGGGAATGTGTGAAGAGCCATGCTGTAGACGTGTTTTCAATACATTGCCCCCCCACAGTTTGAAGAACATTGATTTGCTGTGTGGAGAAACCAAACGAGGCATAAAAAATCTAAACTTTTCCTTGTCAGGATCCCACGTCAGCTAGTCTCTATGCATCCATCCATGCAAAAAGCATAACCGAGCCATTAAGCAGCAGAGGGGAAGCTGTTTTGAACACAGTGATAGGGGTATGATGTGGTTGACGGCTTGCCACCCATTTGAACATGTACAGATAGAAGGAGGTGGGCATTGCAGAAGCAGGAAGAGGACATGATGAAGAAACCAGAAGAAAAACTGGGCCCAGGTAAAATTTCCACCAAACATCAGATGACTGGTAAATTGTCCAAATATGTCAAAATTTTGGGGGAATGGCGCCATTTCCTTTTTTTGGGGACACTCTTAAAGGAGGCAGCTGCTGCACAGTGGTTTGAAAGCAGCTTTAGACGTAGCTGATGATATTCTATATTTTTCTTACTGTCAGCAAATCCCATGAAAAGACAAAAAAACAAAAGTAAGTAGTGTCAAAGCCTGATTTATCTTCTTCCTCTGTGCCACAGAGCTGTTGTCCAGAAATGATTAAAAACACATCCATGAGCTACATCAGCACCCTCTTTCCACCAACATGGAACTGGTTCCCTTTTGGTTCCTGAACCTAATTTTGAACCGTTAAGAGCATTTTGATTGCGTTTAAAGTGGTTCAGAAGCTAGAAAGTAGGTTCTTAACTGGAAGCAAAATATAGCAGGTTTCCCTTGACCTGAAGTGGTGAACTGTGACAACATCAGTGGACATGTCCTGGAAAAAGAGAATGGAAAAGTCAAGTGAGAAATCAGCAGTCTCATCAATAGTTGGTCCGATAGCACCAAGTATTCAAGAATCCTGAATGGAGCCAGTTCAAGAACATGCATTTTCATTTTGTGCGTTAAAAATACTGAGTGGAAATCTCTCAGAATTGCAAAAACTTTTTTTACACTTGGGTGAGGGGGAAACGTGCACTGAAAACAGAGTTGGTGAACAAATGATGTGCTTATGTTCCCTGATGAATGGAGGACAATGTGGTGGTGTTGCCATAACGTTTGCCACTTGTGCTGCCATTGCACAGGACATTGCAAGCTCACTTTATCGTCTCTGGATGGTTTTTAACAGCTGATGTGTGCACACAGGCCTGTTACCAGAACTCTTCCCAGAGCACACAGCTGTAATATTAGCTGTTCATATCTCTATATTTTCATAGTTCAGTGTGCTCTCTGTTTTTTCACATCAATTGTTTTCCTTCGTTTGCGGTTTGACCAATGCTCTCTCAATTTCGTCATCTCTTTGTGCCCTATTATTCTGCTGTGGTTTGATAGCACCTGACTGGACATTTGATGCCACTCTTCTACTTACATAGATGAACCAACTCCCAATATTGCATCACAGTTGCCGATGGAAAATGTTGAAAATTTGGTAAAATTTGCAACACGTTAGGATAGAAACCCGGCTGCTGTTGGACTTCATGACATGTTCCTTCATTACCATGAAGACACACACGCTGACTTAGACCCATACGCCATTCTGCTGCCACAAATACTCACTGGAGCACCAAATGTGGATTAATTTGCTGCTGAAAATAGTCCCCAACAAATACACAATTTACATATAAACATTTTAGGAGCTGAAATTGTAAACATTTTATTCTACAATCAAGGTCTCTGAATCTCTACAGGGGCTCAGTATTATCACTTTTATGAGTTTGAAGCCCTGATTTTACAAGAAATGACCATATTTTATTTTATACTGATATATACAATTATTATTAAAAGGATTTGCATGGACAGATGCTACTGGCTGTTAAGCTTCGCCTAATGATTATGTTGATTCACGACTAATCTCATGATTATTTTCTCAATTAATTGATTAGTTGTCTGGTCTATAAAATGTCAAAAATGGTCAAAAATATTGATCAGTGTTTCCCAGAGACCAAGATGATATCATCAAATGTTTTGTTTTGTTCACAACCCGGAAAATATTCACATTCGAGAAGCTGGAATCTTTGGAATTTTTACTTTTTTTCTTTAAATTACTTAAATAATTAAATCATAATCAAATTAGTTAGGGATTAATTTAATAGTTTACTAATCATTTAATCAATTTGTTGTTGCAGCTCTACTGCTCTGCTGCAACTGTGCTGGTAAATAAAATAAGAAAGCTTAAATAAATAGCTTAAATAAGTTTCCCGAGATGGTCCTTGAGCTCTTCCCCACAATCATCCACATCTCTTTCACTACTAAGCTGCTTCTCCATTTCATGTGTGCATTGCATCTTGGGACAATAGTAATAATTATACCTTTAAACATACTTCATTTTGTAAATCTATCAATGGGAACACACTTTATACATTGACTAATAGATTTACAAATGGTTGTTTCGTGGGTGAAGTATTACTTGAATCTTGGGTAGTATCAGTATGTAGTGTGAAGTTGAAACACAGCTGTTGTTTTTGAAAAGTTCTGTTCATGCTGAAATGCAAAAACAACAGGAAAACGGCTAAATCTCTTCTGCATTTTTCAGTCGTTAGTCACTCATATGGTCACTTACAATATAATTTCATTATATTTGACCGCACACTCAAGTTCTTCCCATTGAAAGCCCACCTGTTAACAAGTGTTGCTGCCCAAGATATTGGTAAAATCGCTATTTTTCAAATATAGAAGTTGTCTGAAACAAACAACAACAACAAAAATCTGGCTGATAAGACAAACACCTGCCTTTTGTGATTAGCTTTAGTGACATTCAACATGAGCAGTCACAGAGAGCGTCAGAGGTGACGTAAAGTTTTTACCAGGCTTTTGTCATTATTTTGTAAGCACTTTGTTTTCCTGGCACACTACAACACGAAACCAGTGTTCACATGAAGTCACTGTCAAAAAACACAGACCGGCCTCAGTCAGGAAAGATGTGTTTTTATACAGCTCAGTGTGGACATGGCCTAAGCCACCCTGCCAGTTTGAAGAACAGCACCTCCAAACAATGGTTGTTTACCTGCCAGACGGCGAGCAGAGCAGGCAGGCTTTGCAGAGCTGCAGCCCAGTCTGAGCTGCACTTGGCTGGTGTGTTATTTCCCACAGTGATTTTAGTGTTTGTGTGTGTGTGTATGTGTGTGTGTGTGTTGGAGGTGTGTTTGTCTGGTCTGAGCTCAGGGCTTTTGGCTGGCAGGCAGGGGGAAGTTTCACTGTGGCACTATGAGCTTACAGAGGATGACCTAACACTCTGGTTCCTTCCTCTCCGGCCCCCACAAGTCCCCGAATTGTTTATTGCACCTCTGTGTGCGCTTGTAATTCAGTCCTAACAGCCCTCTCAGAGAAACTGCCCCGAGCAGCTCTCTGGCCTGTTTAAGATCAAAACTCAGAGTTCACACGCAGTTCAGGGCGCTTTGGAAAGTGGGGTGCTGAAACTGGATTTTTGAGAAACACAAAAACGTCATAAACTTTGAATGTGGAGCAGCATTACTGTTGTTGACTGCAGAGTTTATGTTGTTGGAGACTCAGCTGTTAAACCTGTTTCACGTTTTAGAAATGATATTCTGTTCCTGTGTGACAAATGTAAAGTCTGGGGTCATGAAAGACCCCTTGATTGTGATGTACTTCCTGTTGAACAGGATGTTGGGTGGGACCAAGCACAGTAAGGAATCAATTTAAACTGCAAACCAATGGGAAATCAGTCAAAGTGAAAGGCCTTTGAGTTGATAGGAGAACAAGAGGGCAGGTTACCCTGTGTTACACTTTTTTTAAGTGACTTTTGGAGTAATAAGGAGTTCAGTGACTTGCTCAAGGACTTTTTAACATGAGGACAGGTGGAGGTTGGTCACGAGCCACAGACCTTATGTTTGATGGTTGACCTGTTAAACCACCACCGCCCTTGTGTCTTTGGTCATGCAGCATAGAGACGTCATTTAAACAAACAAAGTTTCTGTTTACATTAAATATTTCTCACCACAACACATTGTGTGTATCATCGAGGTCTAACGCTGCCTTCACACATGCAGATACAAGGTAGTCTACAGTCTGCAGGCTCTTATAAATCTGTAGCTGTGTGTGTGTGTTGCACTGAGCATGTGATTTGCAAACTGATCCAACTGGACAGTTGTTGTCTGATGTAGCTGCCGTACTACACTGACATTTCCAGTCACCTCTCTGTCAGCTCTACTAAATTTGCGCTAAATTTATGCTCTTATGTTTTGCAAGTGTTGGCTTGGGATGGTGGTGACGTGTCTGTTAACTCTTCTCCCGCTGACTTCTGCTCGCTAGCCAGGTCGAGGTTTTCAAATGTAAACATCACTTAACATCAAGGTGAGGATGGGCACCAGCTGAACTAGCATCCTGCTAGCCATTGTGCAGGCGTCGGAAAATAAATCTGACGACCTCCGTGATGCATCCGTTTCCAATTGGATATCAGGAAATGTAAAATCCTTTGATTCACTGAAACTTGGCTAAATCCTGAACAGCGCTGTTTAACCATGTGACTCTTTTTCTATGTGCCCTATATCTAACAGAGCAGAGGACTCTGGGAGAGAAGGGAGAGTGTGTTTATGGTGAATAAGGACTGGTGTGTTGGTGGGAATGTCAGGTGTTGTCCCGTTCCTGGTGTGGATCACTGCTATATGCTGTTCAGAGGCGGCTGCAAAGCGGCACTGCCCGTGTTCTGGACCAGTGACCATATAGCCATCTTGTTTAGGATGGGATGTGTAGACAGTTAAATCACTTCACATCTAGAAACATGGATTATCAGAACCATCCAGAGACAGAACCAAAAATCATAAGCCAACAATGCAAAACAACCCCGACTAAATTATAGTGAACATTGAACAACAGGGCTGGGTGATATGGCCCTGAAAAATATCACAATATTTTAGGGTGTTTTTGCGATAAGGATATTCTTGACGATATGACAAATATATATCTAATTTTACAGTTTGCCTTCAAATATTCAGTAAAAACTGAAATGATCTCTCATTTCTTTAGTTTGTGAACAACAGGTTTACATTACCAAAGGTTAATGACAAATTTACTTGACGACACGAGAGAGAAGAGAGTCACTAATTAGTCACTAATAACTTCACTTTCAGCCATGCTTGTTGTTGCCATGGGTAACAGCATGACATCAATGTCAACAAGTCTAAATATCACGAGTATCACGATATGATTTCTTCATATGATATTAGAGAATATTCCGGTATTATCGTGAACAAAGTGATATGGCACACCCCTAGTGAACGAGTTAGAGAGCTGATGGGATCACATGTCACTGTTGTACCTTGTGTTATTCCATGTGACAAATAAATAATTGATTGATTGACTGAAAAAAAAGGGAGGAAATTGTTGTAACATCCCAAAAAGAACATGCTGAATGCATTTCTTTCCTCAAAGCAGAGCCTATTTTTTTAGGGTATAGGAATTTTTGGTTGCTACTTGTACGTACACTGCAAGCTACTATTGTAGCAACTTTAATTTTTTTTTGTAATGAAAAGCTTATACTTTAGCAAGCTAACTAAGCTAACTGCTGGCACCTACCTGTCCGAGGACATTACACCAGAATGTCTTTATAAAGCAAATAGAAGTTTGCTGCTCTATTAATACTCTGAATGTCACATACAGATCCTTTCAGTCATTTATCAAAAAATGTCTAGATGCGAGTTTGAGCTTTTCAAACAGAAAGATTTGCTGCTCTTCTCTGAGCATCTTTTTGTTTTCAACTGCTGGTTCCACAAAACAAGATCTCCTCGAGCTCTGTGAATTGTGATCCAGGCATTTTTCACAGTTATTTGACATTTTATAGACTTTTATAGTTTGTTGACATAGAAAGAAATCAGAGCTAGTAACCCTAGTTTCAAAGTTAACTTGCAGCTCCAATGATTTAGTAACACAGATGTGTCGTGAAGCTCTCCTAAGCTGTTGACTTCCTCTTCCTCACCAGCTTGAAGTGGAACAGTTGTCTCACTGACTGAGATTTTTGACTTCATGCCATTTCTGTCGTTGTCATCCTCCTCACACTGTTGTTCTGAAGCTGTGTGAGTCATCAGATGTGTGAGAATAGTGAGTAAAGTTTGATTTGCCGGATAGATGCTGAGGCGGTTGATCACTGATACAGACACACTTGTGTTCTTCGTTAGCTCTGCTGCTAATATGACTCTGCAAGATGTCAACATCTCACCACGACATATTCATGTATTCCAACATTTGTGGTAATTGTGTCACAAGTTGATGAGTTAGAACAGCAGGGGACCAACACTTCACTGCTGCTGAATGAGAACAAGAGCCGTGTTCATCAAAAGATTTCCTCTTCAGCTGGAAGTGGTTACAGATGTTTAAATGGATTTGTTAGCCGAGAAACAAAAATGATAATAAAGTTTAAAACGTAATGGACATTGTGTAAAATGTATTCTGCACTTCTATTCATATTTTATTTCTCAATACATTTCTTCAAATTTCAGTTATAATAAAGTGATTGTTCAGCCCCCAAAATGTCTTTTGAGGGGTCATTGTAACTAATAATGATAGTAATAATATTAATAACTCTAACAGTTGTGTAATAATGTAATACCGTGAAATTGATGGTTATTGTACCGTGAAAATCTCATACCGTTGCAACCCTATACACGTCACTTTATAGTGACTGGAAACAGTTTCCATCGTCTTATAAGCTTCTTCCAGCGCTTTTTTAAAATGCTGCGCGTGTGTCATCAAGTTTATGAGGATGTTTCTTCATTTGCTTGTGTCATTTCTATCTGCATGAGTGTTCTTAGTTTGCAGTGTGTGGAGCTCTTAAGGCCACTGTAGATTTGTCAAATCATCCTATTTCTTAAATCAATATAAAAGACATTAAATAAGAGAAAATAGGGAGTTTTGCAGTGGGTTATGGTTCTGTGTAGTAAATTAAAAAAAAAAATCTTCAAGAATAAAAAAAAAAAAGTCTTTATCAATATTCCAACTTTATATGTGCTATGAGTTTGTTGTCCGTCCACACTATTATATATATATATCGTTTCTTGTCTTCATCATATTTTTCTTAAATTTTATTGCATTGTTTTCATTTTCTGTCACTTAATGTGCAGCTTTGTCACATTATCTAATAATTCTTCTATTTTACTGTTGTTTTTTCTCTTTATTTAAGATTGAACCTCTTTTTAATTGTTACTAGATGTGTGAATCACTCATAGTATATATTTACCTCATTTTTATTTTCAATTTCCGTCTATCGTGGGTTTTTTTCTAGTGGATTGCACCAATATCAGCTAAAGTGACCTGTGTCACATGACCTCTACATGATTTTTTAAATTGCACACCTGTTTCCAAAACATTTTATGCCCTGATTAAGACTCTAGTCCAAAGGCGTTGAATCAATAAAGGATTTTTTAACTAAAGTCAGAGTACCTTGGATGCATTGTTGGACTGCCTGCCTGTACCATGGACCCGTCAGATTTTTTTTTTCTTTATAAAAAGAAGTTGACTGCTTCAAGGAGTTGTAATCAATTTTCTGTTGACTGAAAGTGACGTCTGTGGGTTGGAAATGTCAGTCCCTGCTGATCAATTAGGGCACAACACCCACGCACCACATGGAACACAGCTAACATGAACATGACATCAGACTAAATAACGTAGTGAACTGAAATGATGGGCTAATATCAGGCTAATACCAACATCACAGAGACAAGCTCCTCCACATTCATCACAGAATCAAAGTGACTCGAATGCAAAAACTCTGCTGCTTCCATCTCTAAACACGTGTGAGTGCAGCAGGGTGTAACCTGTCCGTCTCACCTTTTTTTCCCCTCCCTGCAGGTGAGTACATCAAGAACTGGCGACCGCGCTACTTTCTGCTGAAGACAGACGGCTCTTTCATCGGCTACAAGGACAAACCGCAGGACTCTGACCTGGCCTACCCGCTCAACAACTTCTCTGTAGCAAGTAAGACACACGAACAGAGGCCTTCATCACATATTTCATACACGCAAAGAACAACAAGTATCAATGTCACTTTGAACATCCATCTCCCTGTGTGATTTCCAGAATGTCAGCTGATGAAGACGGAGCGGCCCAAGCCAAACACCTTCATCATCCGCTGTCTGCAGTGGACCACGGTCATCGAGAGGACTTTTCATGTCGACACTCCTGACGAGAGGTGAGCCTTCAGCCTCCTCCTTCAACCTCCTCCTCCTCAGCAGGTTTTCTCACACATGGAGGAGTTTTGTATTATTATTGGTCAGGAACAGGCTCAATTTGAACTAGCTGATAAAAAAAAAATAATAAGAAGAAACACTGGCTACTGTTAATTCCAATCTACTGATGAAAGAAAAATGACCATATGTGGATCATTGACACTATTTTAAAGTTGCATAATTTAGTTTTTGAGTCAATGGGTCAAACAGTACCGACAGGAAAAGAAAAAAATCCTCATCCAAAATTCAATTCATAGTTTCAGAACTGAAAAAGAATCAGAATAACAATCTGGTTTACTGCAGGTAGGTTTACATTTACAAGGAATTTGCTTTGGCGTTTTGGTACGTCACAATGAACATAGTAAAAGAAAATAAACAATAAAAGCGAGTTCTGCAAACGGTCAAGAAACAAACAAATTGACGATAAAACTATGTCAAATATGTACAACATGTCAGTTGTAAAAAGATGTGTTCAGGTTTTTTGCTAGAATGTGCAAAATAATGACCACAGAGTGTGCAAAATTCACAATATAAAGACTAGACAATATGTGGGACATGGACAGAGATTTAAGTTCAGAAGACTTAAATCACTTGGTGTCACTTGGTGGTGGTTGTGACGCGTCTTTATCAGCTGATCTGTCGATCAGCCGTTATAGTGACACTTATGAGGAAGGCGGAAGTTCCCGCCGAAACACGTCAAGGTATGTGACATCCTAACATGTCTGAGATAAAAGAACAACTAAAGTCATTATAAGAACCATTGTGTTTTCTTTACTTTAGAATGAGCCGTTTATATCTCAGTTCAATTCAATTCAATTCAAATCCATTTATCCCCAAGGAGCAATTTAAAAGGGCATGACAGTAGCTATAAAAGCACAGTTAGCAACACAAAATCAACACACAATACGCAACATAAAATATTCACAGTTAAGAACAAGAGTATAATCATTTATAAAGTGCACGGATTGAAAACTGGTTGTGTTCCTCCTCTGTGTCCTGCAGCCTGGATGGCGTAGTCTGCGTCCCGAGGGGAGCCATTCAAACTCAGGACACAGAATACGATCGCATAGGGCAGTGAGAGGTCGGACAGGCTGCTCAATGATTTTTGAGCAGACCGCTACATGTGGAGCGGGACCTCGTCTCACCATGTTGTGCCTCAATGTTTCTAGTAGTAGTTAGCAGCCCCGTCACGATGAGCAGTGTCGGAAAAACAGTTTTTTATTCAGTGCTTTTACCAGTTTAAATCACTGTTTGTTCTGGGGAGGAAGACACCTCTTTAGATAATTAGGCTCAGATTATAAAACCCTTGAACATCTAGATTTGAAGTTATCATATAGAAAGTGAGCACACATTAGCAGGTGCTGGGCTAGTGGCCCATCTGTGATGAGTTTTTACTGGTTTAAATCAGCTGGTCTGTTTGTCTTGGAGAAGAAGAGACCTCTGTGGATAATTCAGCTCCTGGTAAAACCTCCTAAATGTCTGGATCTGAAATAGGCTGAGCACATATTAAGTTACCAGAGAAAAGAGGTGAGTACACATTAGCAGGTGCTGGGCAAGAACAGAGTAGGAGAAACACGGATTTGTGATGTGAAACTGTTTTATTCAGTGTTTCTATCAGTTTAAATCACCTGGTCCATTTCGGCTCCTGATAAAAACCTGAACAATGAACACTGAAGGAATTCTAACCAGGAGAAGTTTCAGCTGGTTGCAATCTGCAGTCCTCGCTGCTACATTTCACTAAATCTCCCTGAATCATACACAGTGAACCTGTCATGAATTTTGTGTGTGTATATTTGAGTTTCAGCCACTGAAGCACACCTCTTGTGTCTGCGTTGAGGATGAGGAGTAGCCTTCTAAATTACGTCTTTCTTTACAGACATAAAATAAAAATCTGTGAAATGTTAAAGAAACCATCAACAGAATAGCTACTGTACTAAAAAGATAAATAAAAATGGAATGAAAAAGTCACGTGAGAGGACTGACAGACATCAGATATGGGAGGTCTGGCATTCGTGCCAAAAAAAAAAACTCTGTAGTTTTAGTGCTGAACCAGTTTTTGTATCAAATTGTCCTCACAACACAACAGAAGTCTGTCAACAGAGAGAGAAGAAAGACAGGAAACAGGGGTGTGGGGCTGAGGCGGGACGCCAAGTTTTGGAGGGTTGTCGCTCCAAAACACAATATATTGTATACATTATGACTTGTTACCTGATGCTTTATTGGTTTGTTATGAACACGACGCAGCTTACAACATCCTGCAACATCTGACACATGCATGATGAGTCGTCACTTCACCAGAGCGGGTCTGTAGGAGGGTTGATGTGTTGTGTTGGATTGGACCAGTCAGCGGCTCTCACATCTCACTGGGCACCAAAATATGTAACTTATTTTGCAACACAGCATCAACTCATAGTCACTGAATTATTTTTATGCCTCCACACCAGCAATAGCCGTGGCTGGAGGCAACATGTTTCAGGTTGTCTGAATGTCGTATCTCGAAAACGCCTTGAGGGATTTTTTTTTTTGTTTTGTTTTTAAATTTTGCACAAACGCCCACATGGACTAAATGATGAAGTGATTAGGTTTTAATGGTCATAGGTTGAAGATCAAGGTCACTGTGAACGTGTTCGTCTTGGTCTTGGGTAAACGATATCTCAAGAACACCTTGAGGGCATTTCTTCAAATTTGGTGCAATCATCCACTTGGACTCAGCGATGAACTGATGAGAATTTGATGGTCCAAGTCCAAAGGTCAAGGTTACTGTGACCTAACAAAACATGTCTTTGTCCAAAACTCAAAAATATATACAGAAATGATGATGAAATGACATTTCATAGAATTGTCCACCAGGATTAAATAATGAAGTGATGACATTTTACATCCAAAAGGTCAACTTCACTGTGACATCATATTGTTCTGCAAAAACCCATTTCTGGCCCTTATTAAACATCGTATCTCAGGAACATGTCTGCGTGCAGCATCAACTGAAACCTGACTGAGGTATAGAACCGCAAGGTGGAAATTCTAGTTTTTTAATATTTGTTGCAGTAGTGATATTTAGATATTACGGTTACAGTCAGAACTGGAACCAGACAGCACAACACATGACAGAGCCTAATGTACGCTGGTGCTTGTACTGGTGCACAGACATCCGCTGGTATTTTGTCTACCAGGATTTGAGGGTGAACACATTAACTGATAACACTAAAGATTCAGATTCTGTAAAACAGTGGTTCCCAGCCACAGGGTCCAGGTTGCTTCTTCGTCAGTAGTTCAAGGTCCACACAGTTTTATGTATTCAGCACCATACTTATAATACAAAACAAAATTATATATTATTAATAATAATAATATATATATATATATATATAATATATAATACCATAAAAAAAACAGTACTTCAAAATAAAAGCTTGTGCCGGAAATTCACTGTACTTCCAAAAAAAGTGTGTTTTTTGCCCGCGACCCACCATTGGTGCATAGTGGGTTACTGTAATACTTATTACTCCAAATATAAGGTGACTCAAAACTGTATTTTCAAGTTTGGCAACCACATGCTGATACCTGGTTGCCTGCCTGGCAACCACTTTTAAAAGTTAGTGTTGAGCCTGATGAGCCTGATGAGTTTCAACATATGGTGGCTGTATGTAACAGTAGCTCAATATGTGAGAGCCTGTAGGTTCAACTCTCTTAAAAGTTTAAAAGATAGTCCTTCAAACTTGTCTGAAGATATACGGTCAGTCTAAAGGTGAAGCCACAGTTGAAAGCAATTAACCATAATCTGAGCGCTGCCTGCTGGTATCTCAACCTGTTCTTGTTGTGTCCTGCAGGGACGAGTGGGCCGAGGCCATCCAGATGGTAGCCGAGTCTCTGGCCAAACAGGAGGAGGAGGGCATCCTGTGCAGCCCCACCTCCCAGATCGAGAACGTCAACGAGGAGGAGATGGACACCTCCATCAGCCACTATAAACGAAAGGTGACCTCTCAGACGCTGATCTGAGCGGAGGCAAAATATGGCTCTGACTTATTTTGAAAAGAGGATGTTATTATATTTAACGATGGGGAACCAGTTCTTCACATTATTCCTTTGTTTCTTTGTCCAGACAATGAATGACTTTGACTATCTGAAGCTTCTGGGCAAAGGCACTTTTGGGAAAGTCATTCTGGTGAGGGAGAAGGCGAGTGGCACCTACTACGCCATGAAGATCCTCAAGAAGGAAGTCATCATAGCCAAGGTCCTTTTAATGTTTATCAGCTTTTAACTGTTCCTGTTTTGTTGTCTGCAAAGCATGTGTTTGGTCACTGGATTGAATGACTTATATATTAGATTTTTAAAAAGATCTACCATGAAAATAGTAAAATGTGTTAATGCATGTTTGGTAAAACCAGTTACAGATTGGTTTGATACTGGTATTGTCCTGGTGGACACACACCTCACTGCCAGTTACATCCTCAACCTTCTGACTGAAACAAGAAATGGTCTCCTCTTGTCTCCTGACTAATCATTGTGCCTCCTCTTTGTCCTTTTTTTCCATCCCAGGATGAAGTTGCTCACACACTCACAGAAAGTAGGGTATTAAAAAACACTCGGCATCCATTCCTAACTGTGAGTATCAGCATGCAGATTGCAATGAAAACATAACACGAAGACGCACCTGTGCTGCTGTGAATTATGTGATGGAATAAATAAATATAAATGAAGAAAAGCAGTCAGCTTCAATTCAAAGACTCTTTTGATAAATGTCATGCAAAGAAGGAAGGATGCACTGAATTCAGACCACAAAGCTTCTGTTCTTAAAAAATAAATGTGTTTGAAACAAACGGCTGAACACTGCTGAGTTAAAAAAATGTTTATATTGTCTTTCAGTCTCTGAAGTACTCGTTCCAGACTAAGGATCGGCTGTGCTTTGTAATGGAGTACGTCAACGGAGGAGAGGTGAGACATCAGAAATCGCTTTTTAAAAAAAAATGTTTTTGATGCTGGCAGATGTTCTGTTTTTATTTCAACACAGGAGTTATTTCAAGAGTTATTGAAGAATGATGACGGTGGGATTCAAAGCGCTTCAACAGAAAGCAGTCACTCCTCTCACTGTGGTTTTATCTGGAGAGTCTTAAGACTGGGGCGTCGCCACTGTCGTGGGTTTTTTAGCGATGGCATAAGTTTATTCAGTACAGATTAATTGATAATGAAAATAATCATTCGTTGCAGCCCTACAGTTATGCCGGGTTCACACTACACGATATCAGCCTGATTTTAGCTTGACGCAGCGTCACACAGTGTCGGCTCGGATCATGAACAACACTGAGAGTTGTATGCGATAATCCATCGTTTCATCTCGTGTAGTGTGTCATAGTAGACGACTTCTGACGCCATGTCTGGGACGCCTCATGACGATCTGACAGAAAGTCTAGCATGTTTGATTTTCTTTTGATCGCGCCCGTCACAGCCGTCACTTTGACCAATAGGAACACAGAATTTAAAAGAATAATAAAAAATAGGACAAGAATAACCCGATGACATCACACACGTCATAAAAGACGATCAGGGATGATTGGTGTAGTCGGTCATGTCTGTCGGCCAAGTCACAGCACGATTTTATGACTCAACAATCGCCTGATGCGACATAGTGTCTGTCAGAACGGACAAAAATGACGTGTAGTTTTGAACCAGGCATCAGTCTTAAAAGTTGGAGTTGCCACAGGAAGTGAGACACTTGGCTGAAGCCGAGCCTGTGCAGATAATCACAGGCAAATGGCTTACTACTTACTTACTACTTACAGTAATCAAATAATAAAATAAATGTCATTGTAATTAGTTACAGTCACTAAGAAAAAAGTATGCATTTAAATTACATTTTATAATCAAATGTTGGTGATAACACAGGGGTAACATTCGACTGTATGCTAACCACTGCACCACTGTGCCGCCCTTAAAAACTGACATGGAGATCATAACGTTAATTTCCTTTATTAAGGTATACATTTTACAAACATGACGACAACAGCTTTTCCTTTCTTGGTTAGTAGCAGAGAACAGCAGAATGACTGCAGTAAATGTTACAGTAAGAGAGGGCGAAAAGGAGCAGCTGGTACCAGTGTGCAGATACTCTGGAAAATGAGTATTGAAACCACTTCAAATATTCTGAATCGATGTGTATTGATAAAGCAATATTTTTGACAACGCTATAAAAATGAAACTCCAAAAACCTGATCATTAACGAGTCATTCATGTCCCCGTGAACACACTCGCTTCTCTGCAGGTCTTTCCTCCTGACAGCGTGCTCCCTCTCACCTCCACCTTTTCTACAGAGAACACAATTGCTACTAAAATGGGTTTCAATTTAGAGCTGGTTCTATACTGTCTGTATGACATATTCCCATACACACACAGCTCTCGTTATGCACAGCATGATTTGCTTTAAGCTTTGTTTAATAATCAGGGAGTCAAAACTGTCATTCTGTGTGTAAACTGATGTCATCGGCTCCGTCTCAGCCCCTCCTGAGTTCCACTGCAGAAAACATCCAGCAGTGATTTTGATCTCGATCGCTGGTCTTTAACTGGATGAAACAGCTCAAAACAACAGAGATATCTGAGGTGTATGAACCTGTGTTTTTTTTTGTCTTGGCAGCTGTTTTTCCATTTGTCAAGAGAAAGAGTTTTTTCGGAGGACCGCACCCGTTTCTACGGCGCTGAGATCGTCTCTGCTCTAGACTACCTACATTCTGCCAAGATCGTCTACCGTGATCTGAAGGTATGTTTGACACCTGCGCTGAATTTACAGTTTTTAGTTTCACATGTAGAAACTTACAGAACCTTGGCCAGATTGTGTATGAAAGACAGATGAATACAAAGGGTCGTGTTTTTATATTTTGCTCTCATCAGCTGGAGAACCTCATGTTGGACAAAGACGGCCACATCAAGATCACAGACTTTGGCCTCTGCAAAGAAGGCATCACCGACACTGCCACCATGAAGACCTTCTGTGGAACACCAGAGTACCTGGCTCCTGAGGTCAGAGCTCACACCAAACTCAGACTTAGAGCAAAAGTTGGATTATTTGTGTTCCAGAGTTGATGGAGTGCTTATTGGTTTAAAGTTCTGAAACAATCTTAAACATGTCTAAACCCAAACTGAGCCTTCGCGGTTGTCTGTTTTGGCCTGCTTGATGAAATCAGAAAAGAAACTGCATAATGTTTGTCATCAACTTGTGGAAGTACCCTAATATATAGTTCCTCTAATGGCAGCTAAGTGTTTTCTTTGCAGCCCAGTAGAATGTCAGTAACTAATTTCACTTCTACTAATGTGGCTCTTGGTGGAGAAGTTATTTTACCATTAAGAGGATATGAAAGCGGATATCTGATATGTCAGGGTCAGAAATAACTGCATCATGGTTAAAATGGATTCTCACGGTTTTAGTATATATTACCATTGAAAGGTTTGGACTCTGCTGCCAGAAAAGCTTGACAGGGTTCAGTCAGATGTGTTCGAGGAGTCTGTGTTTGTATGTTTGATGCTGTTAGGTTGTAGAAAGTCCTCTTCACAGATAGATGTTGTGTCGTATGCAGAGTTTGTTTTGTACATGGAGAACAAAACACCGTAGAATGGTTTAATCAGACTGACAACTGAAAGAGTCATTTGTAAAAGAAACAGGAAGCTCAGCATCAAAATGTGAGCAGTTTTAGGCCCTGTGTGCAGAAAGTGTTTTGCAGGTTGCAAACCACAAGGTGTGCCGCACTGCATTTTTTTAATTTAACACTGCTCGTGAAAAAAACAAACAAAAACCCCCCACCAAACTCCAGTGTGACCAGGGCCTTAGATAAGAACTGGTTCCTGTTTATAACAAGCTGGAATGAAAAGGCACAGCGTTTCTTCAAGCGTCACGTTAGAAAGGGTTAACTAGGGTTAGCACTGTTGGATATCAGCTGGACATACTATTCCGTTTTATTTCAATTCAGTTTTATTATAAAGCCCAGTATCCTAAATCACAATTTGCCACAGAGGGCTTTACAACCTAAGACATCCCTCTGTCCTTGGCCCCTTACAGCAGAAAAGGAAAACTCCCTAGAAAAGTGGGTGGCATGAGGCAGGACCATGACGGCAGCACAAGCACGACTCATGATCCGAGTGCAACCTCCCTCTGTGTGAACCTGCGAGACACAGGAGGACAAAGGCTCTAGGGAAAAAGCTGAGTTAGTAACATGCACTAAAGGGACATGAATTTTTGCATATGAAGAGAGAATGGAGGAGATCGGTGTATCATAGGAAGTCCCCCCGGCAGACTAGGCTTATATCAGCCTCTCCAGGCAAGCCTGAGCCAGCCCTCACTGTAAGCTTTATCACGGAGGAATGGCTAAAGTCTGCTCTTAAATGTGGAGACAGTGTCTGCCTCCTTGCAGTGAAGCTATGGACTGACAAATCACAGTTCAAGCCTCTTCAATCTGACCACTGAGCAGACTGCAGAGGGCCCAAAGAAAAACAGACTAACTCTAATTTCAGAGCCCAGTTACACTGTTGTGTTTCAACAGTGATGGAGGATCACTGACACTTTTCTGGACTGGAAAACAAATTCAAAATCCAAGTTCACACAGTCCTCTCCCCTGTCATGCAACACTGTGGGGACAAAAACTAAAAAGTTTAAATCATTAAAGGATGTAATACATATCCTCTAACTTAGATTTTAGTCATCAGACGTCTGTCTCTTAAGTTATTAGAGAAACAAGCTGAGCAAAAGTTAGCTGCAGCTTGGCTCCGGCCCCTGCTGTGCTGAACAGTATTGTAGAAACTCTGGTTTTAATGTGAAGCTCTTTCATTCAGTGTTTTTTACTGGTTTAAATGAAAAAAGGCTTTTATTTTGGAGAGAAAGAGACCAGTAGGGATAATTTGGATCTGGGTGAAAACCTCCTGAGTGTCTGGATCACAAGTTATCAGATGAAAAAGATGAGCACAAAGCCAAAGAGCGTTGGAAACAACACTGATTTTCAACGTGAAACTGCTTTCTTCAGTGTTTTTACCAGCTTAGATTAGCGATTCATTTGTTTTGGGGAAAGAAGAGACCTCTGCAGATTATTCGGCTTCTGGTCACCTCAGAATCCTAACTGGGGTAAAGTGACTGCAATGACGGCATTGATTCATCTTTTGTTATTGTTTTGGTTAAGAGACTCCTTGCGGCAGAAAAATTACATATTGTACATTTAATTCTTCTTCTCATGGCGCCAAAACTATTTCAAATGTAAGTAATACATTTGCTGTCTGAATTATTCTGTTTTATTTCTGTTAGTTGCTATTGAAGGAAAGAAGACAAACAACAGCTGAATACAAACTTTCAAACAGTTATGAAAGTGTATTTTTCCTGTTTTCTTTTTGTAAATTTAATAGAAAGACTGATAACGTCATGCTTAAATCATGTTGTCTGTTATCAGGTACTGGAGGACAACGACTACGGGCGGGCAGTGGACTGGTGGGGTTTGGGCGTGGTGACGTACGAGATGATGTGCGGCCGCCTGCCGTTCTACAACCAGGACCACGAGAAGCTGTTTGAGCTCATCCTCATGGAGGAGATCAAGTTCCCACGAACCCTGTCGGCTGACGCCAAGTCGCTGCTGTCGGGGCTGCTCATCAAGGACCCCAACAAACGGTACACACACACACACACACGCACACACACGCACGTTTCTTTATATTTATTTTTGGTTTTTGGTGCCTTCTTTTTGCCACTTTCTCATTAGATAAAATATAATAGGGAGCTGACAGGAAATGAGCTTATGAGATGGTGGATGACACTTCTTGTCACCTGCCGTAGATGAGCTCCTCTGGGAGGATGTAACATGTGGGAGGTTCCTCTGCAGCTGCCCTCATCATCCAGGAGGAAAGGGATACTAAACTTACTTTGCCCAGGAGGCGCCTCTGCAAAGGCCAGGGGCCAGTTAATAATCAAATATTAATCATTAAACAAGCTCTATTTTAATGATTTTTTAATGCACTATGGATCCTTATCCTTATATTAAAAGAACAAAAAAATCCCACTCTGAATACTTTTATTTTCACTGTGAGGTAGAAAATGGTTGGCAGGCCACCAGGCACCTGTACGTTGAGTATCACTGCAGTAGGAATTTGTCCTGCAGAGACAAGGACAAGATCCCTCACTGGCTTCCCATCCATTTACATGGCCAAACTCCTGGGTGGGCTTAACCCCTGAGCCACATGTTAACCCTTAAAGTGTCAGTGAGCTTTGGCCTTTAACACACAGGAGTTCATTCACAGGCACCTTAAAATAATGGACGTAGCTTCCGTGACGTCACCAGTTGGTTTGGGGACTTCTGTTTTGAAGCCTCCAGCATTTCAACCGTCACATCTTGGGTTTTTTGGAGCTAGAAGTGACCATATTTGGACGAGTGGGTGGAGCTGTGGAGAAGTGAGGGGTGGCTCTGACTCATAGACTGTGGTGACAGCTCGCAGACAGCCGCTCAAAGCAGCCCGCCCTTAATTATGTGGAACTTTAAGCCTTAATAAAATGTCAACAGGAGAGTTATATAAAAATTAACCGCTGCACAGTTGTCATGAATGTTAAAATTAGCTATAGGGACCAAAATTGTTTTCTTTGTACCAGGCTGTGAACACGTTTATTTCTGTTTCAAAGTTGGGCATTTTAACATGGAGGTCTATGGGGACTGATTCACTCTTGGAGTCAGCCTTTAGTTGCCATTAGAGGAAGAGAGTTTCCAGCACTTCTGAAATTGACAGGAGGATTAATTTTTGCAGTTTTGACCGCTGTCAGCACGGCGGAGTGATGTTTTAAAGTGTTTTGTTTGTATCTTCTGCACATGCACGAGGACGATGACGATGGTTTAATGCTGTTCCAAAAACACTAATGTAGGAAATGCATTCAACAAATTTGTTAGACCTCAAGGATACACACATTGTGTTCTTGTGCGAGAAACATTGAATGTAAAAATTTTCTCATTCACAAGAAAACTCCTCAGGATATTTTACATTTGCGTATGGAGTTCACAAAGATTAAGTCTGCACTGCAGTTAAAGGTCCAACACCTCGGGTCAAGTCACGCACCTCTGTTGCATGTCCCTCCTGTATTTTCTGTCGCCTCTTCATTGATTCTCTGATTTTCTTTGATAAAAGCATAAAATCCTACACAAAAAACCTTGTGGAAGAGAAACAAATTTGGCAGAAATATCTGAGGAGTTTACAAGGTTAGAAAATGTGTTTTTAGATTTAAATTCAAACAAACCCTGAAAGAAAATGTTGCCGTTCTTAGGTCTATTTTTTTTGTATTTTACCCAGACTATTAAAGACTTGAAGTCTCTGGAGGACCAGTTACAGACATTCATCCATCTCCCCACAGTTCACTGGGTTCAGGGTGACAGCAGGCTCAGTAAACTTTCCCCATCAACCTTCCCTTCAGCTACTTATTCTAGCTCTTGGGGGATCCTGAGTTTTTCTTTCACCCGATGGGATATATATATATATATATATATATGATACATCCTGTTCAGATTAAAAAATCTTCCAGTAAGACACACATTTAGATCGATCTACTCATACACAGGTATGAACAGCTATGGTATCAATTTAATGTTTAGCTGTAAAAGACGTTCAGGCATTTGACCACCTCATACGGCCTCAGGAGCTTGTTTCTTACTCACAGGACAGCAGACACTTGTACCGTAGCATCCTGTACGTCCCAGAATTCACCGGTTCATTTCACTGCTTAAATCTCCATCCCAACATTAAGAAGAGAACAAAACCTCCTCATGATAATTGGTATTCAGCAAAAGTGCAGTTAGACAAAACTGGCTGGTGGCTGCTGTTAATTTCCCACTCTGATTGTCCCGGAGGCGTTTTCTGTCTCTAATGAAGAAACTGGTGAAAAGAGGCTACTGCAGCTTCAGAGAGCAAACTCGTTCACCCCGCCGAGTTATTTTGGGATCCGTAGCAGGTGGATATTCTGGGTCCATTGATGGAGACTTTGTAAGAGCAGCGTTTTGATGTCTGACTTCGACGTCTTCTTCTTCTTCTCTTTTCTGACAGGCTGGGCGGCGGACCGGATGACGCTAAGGAGATCATGCGACACAGTTTCTTTGGCACAGTCGACTGGCAGGACGTCTACGACAAGAAGGTGAGAGCAGGATTTAGCTGCTGAGACGTCATCCCATCTTCAGTGGTAATTTATTCAAACAGCGTACCTGAGATATTCTGGTATCAGGGTTACCTAATTTTTCAAAAGAAGTCTGGCTGGGATGTAAAAACTCCAAAATAGAACGGAAAAGAAAAAATTACCTCATCTCTTTTCTCATTTGAAAAACATAAAGCAGTCCAAACAACTCCAGGTCCTCGTTACAGACGTGTTCTGTTTCTGCGTGTTTAAATCAGAGCTGAGATGATTAATCGATCATTAGTGGTCGACTCTTAAATTAATCACCGACTAATTTGAGTTATTTAGTTATTTATCGGGATCCCTAGTGGCCACTACCAAGGTGGCACACAAGTAAACATTACATCACAGTGTAAAATAAATACATAAATGAAAATCTAAAAAAACAACAAGAAAACAAAACAAAAAAACAAATAAATCAACAACAATAAAATGACTAATATTTACTACAATGAAAAACAAGCTCCAACACAATATCAAGGTAGCCAGTAAAACATTTGTTACGTCCTAAAAACAATAGTGTTGATACTAAAACAGCATATTCAGTTACTGAGTGTTACAACCGAGCTTGTTGAAAATTAAATTATTTATTAACGAAGAAGTTAAGAATTATTGTTAAAAACAAAAGTGAACTACAACGGAACAAGGGATTGTGGGTGTTGTTAACCCAAAGAAAGAAATATAACTAAAAGAGGAAAACAAGAGTTATTAATCTTAACTGACAAAGTCAAAAGCAGAAAATAAAAACCTAATTATCTTAGATTGCTTGGTGAAAATGAGAACACAGATTAAAGAAGACGCATCGACCTGCAGAGCTGCAGAGCCACAGTTTCAGATGTGCATGTGCATAAGTACCACACCCACAGTTTTATGTTGCTAAATATAGTTTTAACATTGTTTTAGGAAGACTATCGTAAGAAAACGTATTCTGTGCTTACATGATCGTACGGACAATGGATCATAGATATTTTTTCAGGCTGCCAGTGTTAGCTCACTGAAAAGTTGCCTGTTTCCACTTTGAAATGTTTATTAAAAACGTTGCCGTCCGTTGATACTTTAACTAGGGTTAATTATAACGATAGAATGGATGGTCTGCCCATGCAGAGGGCAGGCACACGAAACCTGCTTGTAAAAAAAGACAAACAACCTCACTCTAAGCCCCTAAACAGCCTCCAGCAGACCCCACTGACCCAGGCTGTGCTCTGCTCCTCTGCTAGAAGAACCAGAGGGAGGAAGGAACGTCGGTGGAGTCGACTTTCCTTCAGTGTCCACACACTCCTGGATGTAGAGACCTTGTCTTTTATATTTTCCTTGCCAGAAACAAACAACTATGATTCCCTGTCTGTTTGTCAATCTAAGCAGAGAACATGTTTGCTTGTGGTGCAAGTGAGCAGGTGTTGAAGTTATTATATTCTGTTATGATCACAAAGGTTGATACACAGACGCTAACTGGGGCTACCATGACTAGCTAGTTTGACTCCTCCCACTACTATGAAGTAGGGTTGCAGTGGTACAAGATTTTCACGGTACGATAACCATCTCAGAAAATATGGCGGTTTCATGGTATCACAGAATTTATATTATTATCAGTTGGAATGACCCTTAAACTAATAAAAATGGAAGGTTATTGTTGTTTGAACAAACATGTTATTACTATAATTGAAACTTGTTAATAGAAGTTTGTATAAAAAGTCTGCCCTTTAAAAATAATGGAAATAAAGGTGAGATTCAATGTCAGACAGATATTACATAATAAAACATGTCCTTTTTGAAGAGGGGCTGGTGTTCTGTTGCCATCAAGTATTTCTTTAACCTTTTTTTAAAACAGTTTTTCTTGTTAAATGTGTGAAGTCTGACAGTAAACCATTTCATATTTTCATTCCCCCGAACATAACAGTATGTTGTTGCCTTGCACTGGTTTTAGAAACAGGAAGTGAAAAACAACCACTTAATGCATGCCTGGTATCAAAGTTATGGTTATTGCTACTGTTGGATAATGGAAGAGTTGGTTTGAGTCATTCTTTAGAGAAAAAACAAAGTCAAAAATATTTGATTCCAGCATCTTTAATGTGAATATTTTCTGCCTTCTTTACTCTGTCTTTACTTCCTGTCTTGTTCCAGCTGGTTCCACCTTTCCAGCCCCAGGTCAGCTCAGAGACGGACACACGCTACTTCGATGAGGAGTTCACAGCACAGACCATCACCATCACTCCGCCGGAAAAATGTAATCTCGTCTTTCTACTAGAGGGCCACTATTAGTGGATTTTAAAAGGCTGATATAATAATAGTCTATAGTTTGGAACAGGAAAAAGCTGATAGCCGATTAATCAGCCGAGTCAAAGTAATAGATACTGAAATAAATAAATATATAGATAAATCTGGAGCTAAACAGGTAACTGACCATAAAAAATGTCTAGGCGGGAGTTATTTTTATGTTATCAGCTATTATTTTTTCTCGATCTGAGACTTTCAGATACACAATGACATTAACTTGACTTCCTGTGTGCAGCCCCAGTGCAAAACGTTGATCAGAGATGTGCAGTATTTCTGTTACCTGTGTTTAAAATATGTATTTCAATTATTTTGTAATTGGTAAAAAAAATATCAAATATTATTTGAAACAAGACAATTTAGAGACGAGTGATTTTGTATTTTCAGAATACTTAAAATACTCTCAGTGATTCATAAAACTTAAAACACGCGTTTAAAGCGTTTATCTTAAAAAAGGGCTTTTGATTTAAAACAGGCTACATGCTAGTTTTAGCGCTTTAGCACTCGACCTGCTGTTGCGATTTAGCCAAAGAATTCAAGCCAGTGTCAGAGCCAGTTCCAGTGATATTGACAGCGAAACTTGGCACCCATTAATCGGCCAAACCGATAAATCAGTGGACCTGTACCCTCTACATACGCTGACAGGAATGTTTGTACCACGTTTCAATCCATTCAGTCAGATACTGGACAGGTAGCTGGACTGATGAGGCTAACATATCATGACCTATGTAGATAGGAGAATGTAAGTTAGCTTGTGTTTGTCTCTAATGCACCTCTGTCTCTCTGCAGATGACGAGGACGGGATGGACGCAGCGGACAACGAGCGAAGGCCTCATTTCCCACAGTTCTCCTACTCAGCCAGCGGGCGGGAGTGAGCGAGCGCTCCGGCCCAGCCAGCCAGTATCGTCCCCATTCGTGGCCATTTTGAGGAAAACACGTAGCCATTTTAGGAAAAAAAAAAATACCAGTCTCCCCTCTTTTTCTCCTTCTCTGCCTCCTCACAGACGGGGAGAAGTCTTTTTAGGGACTTTAAAAGAGGTTTTTGCACAGTGGGATAGACTCCAGCCGGTCTCCCCACACTAAAAAAAATAAGTCTCCTACATTTTCAGCGCTATTTACTGCAGAAGGCAATGTTTTTGTTATTTATTTTTTCTCTCCGTCAGTATTAAGTTGTCGACCCGGGTTGCGTTCATCTTCTTTTTTTTTTGTTTGTTTGTTGTTTCTGCCCTTTTTTCTTCTTTTGACTTTTTGCACTTGGTTTGGAAGAGCCGTTTTAGGGAACAAAAAACCAAAAATGTTGCCTTACGTGTGCAGATGTTTCGTATCATACCGACAGGGTGTTTTGTTTTGTTTATTGGGAGAGGGCGGGCGGGTTTCGGGGTTGTGAGGGGTCATTCTTAGTTGAGAATAAGTGCATGGCTCGTGGTTCACTCAAAAAGAAAAAACTACAAAAAAAAAAAAAAATTCCTTCTCATACATTTGCCATGGCAGCGCACATTCCCCCAATCCCATGGCAATGAAAATCACTGTCTACAGGTAAACAAAAAAAAAGAAAAAACACAAAAACAAAAGAAGGACGAGAATGGACGAGTCTGTATCATTCCTTTCATCGTTGCAGTGTTACTACTTTGCTCTTGTATTTTTTCAACCCATGTGTTTTGTTTTCTTTCTTGCGCTTTACTTCTGAGTTTGTTCTTTTATTTTGAAACAGGAAACACTAAACTGCCAGAAACTGCACAGTTCACTCAGGCGCCACAGAGCACAACCGCGTTCAAACTCAGCTAACCGCTCCAGCTTTCCACAGCCGGCAGGGGAACGAGGCCTTTCTCTGCTTTCTCACCGCTTCTCCTCCTCCTCTTCCTCCTCCTCCTCTTCACCTCCGCTCTTTGTTTCCTCATCGTAGCTGTAGGACTAGTGGAATGGGTGTTTACACAGGGAAATGTGGCTTAATGTATGTATGTAATGTATGTATGTACTGTATGTATGTGGGACATGGGGGTTAACTTCATGCTGTCATAGCACACACACACACACACACACACACACACACACACACATGCAAACACACCATATATATCTACAGTTAGAAACAGGAAACAGCTGTGATATCAGACTGAAGTCGGCAGTTTACTCCAAACAAAATCGAAGTTGGTGTTTTCTGAAATGAACAGAACATGAGAATATTCACTGCTGCTACAGGTGTGTTTTTCTAACAGCTCATGTCAGGTGAAGCTGAAGTCGAAGTCGGTCCACACAGGGGTCGGTCTCACAGCTGAGGTGTTTCAGTTTCCACAAACGTGCTAACTCCTTGAGAGGCACGTCAAACACTTAATGGTCCATTTTTCCCTCCCTCTACCTGCTAAGGAAAGTATAAACCCAACAGAGAGGCACAAGTCTCCCACTTAATTTCCCTTCTTAAGTCCCGCCTCTTTTCGCTCAGTGTGTAGGATTTAGGGGATATATTGGCAGAAATGTAATATAATATAATAAGTATGTTTTTAGTGTATAATCACCTGAAAATAAGAATTGTGTTTTCCTTACCTTAGAATGACCTGTTCGTATCTACACATGGAACAGGTCCTTTTCTACAGAGATCGCCATGTTGCGCTGCCGTGTTTCTACAGTAGCCCAGAGTGAACGCAACAAACACTGGCTCTATATTGCTCCTCCTGAACGAGAGTTTCGGAAAAACGCAGATTTATTTAAGGCGAAACTGCTTTATTCAGTGTTTAAAGTTGTGAGAGCAACAGCAACATGGATGTTTTCTGTCGGCATCTAGAAGCCACCGAGGCTAACAGTTTAGTAGGCCGGCGAGCGGGTCACCTAATGCAGGAAATGCAAAGGCATAGTGACCGAGGAAAAAAACGGCTCTTTATCAACATTTTCCTCAAACGTGTCGTAAAAATTTACGAAGAAAACTCTCTATGACTAAAATTACAATGAACCTTACTATCCACTGCCATTTCTGAAAATGTTAGCAAACACATCGTAACTCCTGAACTTGGAGCTTTCAGAGAACTTCGACTTTTGAAGTTGTGAATACAACAAGAGAGGGACTTTTTTCTTGAACACAGAAAACACGAAGGCAGCATACTTCTCCTGTTCTCCTGAGACTAGAAGCCTGAATTTGTGTAGTTTTTCCCAGTTCTTAAAAGCTAATATCATGAATTTATTCTTCCGTCACATACTGTAGTCCTTGTAGTCTGATTCTTGTAATCTGAAAATCTGCTTCTTTCAATCATGTTCATATTTGCAAATCAGCCACCAGAACGTGATCTGACTTCAGTAGGATTTAGGGCCACCGTGTGCGTGTGAGTGATAAAGAGGGGGAAGAGAAGGTGGAAGGTGGACTATTGGCACGCAAAGTTTCTGTAAGTTGTCAATAACTCGAACACCACAGGTTGGGCCGCATCACTAGATGCACAGAAAGTGAATCACGACAGTTGCCAGTTGCAGATAATCGTCTGCAAATAATCACACCTGTTCCTTTTCCTCGTCAGGCCGCCAATTCAGTTTTTTTTTAAGTGAAGGTTACTCCGTCACCCAGGTGACTTATATAAAAATTCACCTGTGTACAGTTGTCATAAATGGTGAAATTAGCCACCATTTTTTGTACGAGGCTGTAAAGTTCGGCATTTTAACATGAGGGTCTGTGGGGATTGACTCGCTCTCTGAGCCAGCCTCATGTGGCCATTAGAAGGAACTGCAGTTTTTAGCACTTGTGACTTCATTTTTCAGCTGCCAAAGCTGCCACTTGCCTGTTACTGACAGTTTCGATATAAAATATGATGTAATTGTAGTCTAGAAATATGTCCATGAAGTATCAGAACAACCTCAGTGAGTCCTGCCCTCTAGTGGTCTTCAGGGTGTACAACACTTGACACCGGAAAAACCTTCAGTTCATTCAGAAAACTGACTCGTACTGAGTCAGTGATAAAAGTGAACATCTGACATTATGAACTCATTATGTATATCAAAGCTAAATTTGATGTTTCTCTTTGATTGTGTACTTCATCTGTAAGAAACAAGTTAAATTTTTATTTGTCTCTGGAGAATACTGCCCACTTCATCTGCTCTGCTGTTCTCACTTCACACTCTTCAGGGTTCCTGCAAACATCCGGGAAGGTTTGGAGGAAGAATTAGGGGTTTTCCAGGTCTGTAAAGATGTTTGCAGTTGCTAAAGATTTTTGGAAAATCATTGTTTTCTTAAAGTTCATGTATAAAAGTGAAGAGAGAAACATGACTGTTAAACATATCGAGTAAAACGGAAGTCTAGTGAGAGTTTTTTAAGAAAAGTTTGGATCTTTATTGGAGCTGTGCAGGAACCCTGACAGCACACACAAGGTTTCCATTCATCTTCACACACACACATAAACAGAGACTGTTTAAAGACGATAAATCAGAGTGAAGAAATTTTAATTTATCACACAGACACCAACAGAAACGAGGCTTCCAGTTCCAGATGCAGGACTCCGGTCCCCGTCTGTCCTGTCAGTATTATGAGATACATTTATTTACACACAGACATGGTTTTTAAACCTGAACCGAGGGTATCAATAAATCACTAATCATGTCACAGATCACGAGAAAACTGAGCCGTGAGACACTCATGTATGAAGACTGTGAGGACTGCCAGAAAAAAGTCGCCCCAAACTTCTTGATGTAAATATGCAATGCCTTTTTTTTCTCTTCTTTTTTTTTTGGTCTTTGGTGGCATCTTGACAGACGAGACATAAACATTTCTTTTCTGTGTGACTGTACTTCAAGCTTGCTGATGAGAATAGTGACGAAAAAATACAACAACCACAAACGACTCAAAACTGCATTTAAGAAAAAATAAATAAAAAGAAGGAAAAAAAATAAGACAGTGTCAAAGACTGGACCCTTCCATCGATTTTTTTTTTCTTTGTTCGTCTCGGGTCAATGCACCGACTCGACTTGTTATCACCCACGGAGGATGTTTCCATGGAGACAAACCCCACCCCCGCCTTTCCGTCGGTCGCCGTGGTCCCCAAAAACGATTGACTCCTGACATTCTGTGAGAGGACATAACTGTAACTGTGGAGTCTGCACTGTCGTTTCTGTTTCCCTTCACCTTCTTTAAAAAGAAAAAAAAAAATACAAAAAAGTGGGACCATGCGTGACCTTTTATTTTTTATTTTATTTTGCAGTGCTGGTTTCATCAGGTTGTTCCAATCCCATCATCCCCTGCTCCTCCTTCACCCCTTTTTTTTTGTACCATAGTATTTGTTTTATTTATGTTTGTCATTCTAGGCAGTGTTACCTTGTATGTCGTTAAAAAAGGCACCTCTTGAAAGTCGCTGAAGATGATGATGATTATGATGATGATGATGATGATGATGGATGCATTAACTGAAGTCTCTTTTTATTCTTTTTTTTTTTCTTTTTTTTTGATCATTTGCTTGTTTGTTTTCTTACCAAAACATTAGGGCAAGAACCCAGTAGTGGACTTGCGTTGCCGTGGTAGTATTTATTTTGAATTAAATTAAAAGAAATACATTTCAGGGTTTCTGCTGTTGTGACTCTTTATTTCTCACTCCGACCTCGTCACATATCGGCGTCCTGCTCATGGACTTTCCACGTCCACATACGATGTGCAAGGTACGCTGGGTGTGTTGGTTGTTGACGTTCTGGGACGCCGTATCAAGTTCTGTCTGTTACGTGCATTGTCTTCTTTCAAAACACGCTTCTGTTTTCACAGGAAATGTAACATTTGCATAAAGTCTCTTTCAAAATAAACGCACTACGTCGGTACAACACAGCAAATTGACAAAAGCACGTAGTTAGGTTTAGGAAAAAAGAACAGGGTTTGTCTTTAGGATCTTAGGGGACACAAACACTTCTCTCTTGGGTGAAAGTCGATGTTTGTTTGACCCATCTACCACACCTCCCGCCCTCCGTCACCTGGTCTTTGGCCTCCTTAAATTTTGTCCTTGTCCTGCAACATTTCCCCCTGATGCCGCCGGGCGCCGTTAAACTATAACTGCAGCTGGCCACGTATCATGCCGATGTTAAAGGATGCCTTTTTTCATCTGACACTGCAAGTCACTGCTAAAGCGCCAGATTTCAACAACTTCAGGCGTTATGTTTGCGGGTTGTTTGTCCGTCTGTCCCTCCTACTCTCATTAATGCGGTATCTCAAGTAAACCTCAAGAAAATGTTGTGTGTTTAAGAACTGGTTAGATTTTGGGTAGTCGGGTTACTGTGACCTTGCGTCTTATTCTTATGAATGTGAAATCCCAGGAAAGCCCATGAGATAATTTCCTCAATTTTCTTTTTATGTTCACTTGGACTCAGATTAGATTTTGGTGGTAAAGGTCAAAGATCAAGGTCAACCAGATCTCGTTTCTCTTATTCTTGTGTAAGCAAAATCTCAAAAATACCTTGAGGGAATTTCTTAAAATTTGGCACAAACATCCACTTGGACTCAACAATTTGGTGGTCAAAGGTCAAGGTTATTGTGATCTTGTTTGTTTTATTCTTGTATAGGCAAAATCTCAAAAATGCCTTGAGGGAATTTCTTAAAATTTGGCATCAACGTCCACTTGGACTCAACAAGTAACTGATCAAAATTTGGTGGTCAAAGGTCAAGGTCATTATGACCTTGTTTGTTTTATTCTTGTGTACAAAATATCTCAAAAATGCCTTGAGAGAATTTCTTAAAATTTGGCACAAACATCCACTTGGACTCCACAATTACCTAATTAGAATTGGCTGTGACCCTGGACCTGTCTCATTCTCACATATGTGATATCTCAAGAACACCTTTAGGGGATAACTTCACATTTGGAATAAGCACACCCGTGGATTCAGTGATGGACTGATTAGAATTTGGTGGTCAAAGGTCACTTTGACCTTTCAAAACATGTTCTTGGCCATAAACCAAGAATGAATATGTTAAGTATGACAAAATTTCACACAAATGTTTATTAAGATAAAATGATAAATGTGATGACATTTTGTATCCAATGTATAATATCCATAGTATATAGTGCGCCAAAAAAAGATTCAGTACGTCCCAATACATAGTATGTAAAATGCAGGATGCCAAAAACATCAGGATGTTCTACTGCATCTGGTTTGATTTTGCAGTCTGCACGCCAGCATGCGTTTTTGGCTGTTCTGACCCACAATCATCGTCACATTGACTGAGCTGCAAACAGATGACGGCTTGACAGCTGATTGACAGCTGTCTGAAGTCGCAGTGACTGATGACCTGTCAAGTAGTAATAACAATATTGATATTTTAAAAAGTAACTGAACCCCCAAACCACCTTTTCAGTTGAACATTAATGTATGTGGATATTTAGCAGTGTAGTTGATTGATTCACGTCCAAATCTTGACATTTAAGTGTGAAGTATTTGAATTTTAAAAATATGCCTAGTGACTGTCCTCTACTGGTTGAAACCTGGCTACTGCAATTGTGTTTTCAATGCCACATTCAATGGCATCTTCCAGTATCTTAAGGGACTCTTTGATAATATGGCTTGTATGAAACAGTATTGCGTTTGATAGCCCGTCCCACACACCACAGAGAATCAGTCTTCCTAATGTGATAGTAATATTTTCCAGGTTCATTTGTTTCAGTTCAGTTTGCTGTCAAAATTAATTTGGAGACACTTGAAACGTGAGACTCAGTTACATCAGATACAGAGAGCATCATGTCTGCTGTGTCTTTATTGTTGCCTGTGAGCACAGAGAACAGCACCAACTGATGTGAAAGGTGGGAAAAATAAATCAGCTTCGTATTCATGTGATAATATTATATCAATACACAAATGCCAAGTATGTGTTTTTTATTATCTGTTATTAATATTGACAGTAGAAATGAAACGTTTGGTAGCCTATTAGAAGAATAAAATTAATTTATTTGTTAGTCCACTAGATACATTTTGCTGAAATTAAAAGTGAGTGAAGTGAGATGACAGAAAACTTTATCTTATTAGATACGACAGATGTTGGCAAAGTTTTACTTTAGGTACATAACTTGTATTTGAACAAATGTAAAAAATAAAAATATATATTATCCCAATAATCAGCATACATGAAACATTATATGATATTGTATAGCGACTTCGGGATCGTGATAATATTGTATCTTTGGGCCTCTTGTGATTCACTCCCCTAATGCAGCAATGATGATGTATAATGGCAACAACAGTTATCGTGCAAATGTTAGCATGCTAGTTGTTACCTTGTTGACCTACTGACCCCATCGGTGACCTCATCAGTCTTTCCTCTGCAGACCTTGAGAGGAAACGTCTGAACATTTTTGGTATTTTATCTTGAAGTTGTAGAAATATGCCGTGGAAATACTTAACAGAAACGTTGGTTTCCACAATATCTTATTTATCGCAGAATGGTTTGTCAATGAGATGATGACGACACCTTTGATGACACAACCCTGCTGCTGGATAACAGTAAATTAAATATTGTTTGATTTTTTTCCCCCATGAGGAGCGATTACTCTGTGATTCAGCAGCATGACGTCTGAGATCTTGAATGAAGCTACGTGAAACTCAGCTGAGGATGATAAAGTTCAGACTTAAGGATGATTTTCAACATCCTTACATGGCTCCTCACTTCCCTTGCTTGTGTCTTAGCTCCTCTCAGTGAGGATGTGAAAATAGGACGCGAGGACGAGACACAAGGAGCCGATGCTACCAAATAAGTAATCCTTGCTTCTACAGCAGCAGTCTTAAGCGACATCAGTTACCTGGCCACATGTGGAGGTGAAGCATTTATACATATACACCTGTGTTTACTAGCTCTAAGCTCCTCCAGAAGCCTTGAATAATGACTTCTGGTTCACAGAAGGAGAGAGGACACGAGGAAGCATATGTAAGCTCATTGAAAAGCAACACTACTGATTTAGATAACAACACTGATCCTCTGGCGCCACCATCAGGACAAACTGGACTTTTTTTTGCATCCCTGGTGGTAAAAAGTGAAAATAGAAAATCTGTCTCTACATTTTCATACCAAACAAAACAATTCTGGTTTAATGAGCGTCACTGCTTCATTTCACTTACAGTCTTGTTACAGAAAAAATGACTTGCCTGAAACTAATCACAGAAGAAGACCACTCGAAAGTGCACAAAAACATTTGCTGTGATGAAACTGAAGACACAGTCAAGGAGGCAAATCCAGAACCAAACCATGAGCGAAGCAGACTTCACAAAGCAGCCGGCAGGACTGTGTGACTGCTGTGAGTTCATGGTTTCCTCTTAACCTCCACATTATGGCTACAGTCTCAGGCTCTCTGAACCACGTCCATGGTCTGGTGTCATTCTCCTACACATGGTCACCTTCGGTCTCATGGAGACTGAACATCTGTGGCCTCTCAGAGACAGGACAAAGGCGGCGGCAGCATTCACTCTGGTATGGGCGGAGGCCAGTCCACATCCACAGACTGAGAGAGGAAACATAAAGATATGGGGCGCCTGATGTGACAATTCAGTCACAGTTTTATAGCTGATATATTTTGCTCTTTTTCCCCACATAGAAAAACAACTAGGGTGCACGATAATATCAGCACATCATCAATATCGGCTGATACTGGCTTTAAAATGAACTATTAGAGTCAGTCAACATGCTCTATCTTACTTTGCACAATGAATGAATACAGCTCCAGCCCCCGCGACCCTCAAGAGGATAAGCGGTTACGGAAAATGAATGAATGAATGCAGTTTTTTCATGTATGTGTCACGTAAACAGATTTTACATTTCCTAATAGATGTTAATCTCAAATTGTGGTTTTATTGTTTTCATCTCACCTCCACGTCGAGCTCCAGGATGTCGGTATCGGTCTTCAGCAGCTGACACAGGTTGGGTTTGGTGCGACCGAAGTCTCCGTGGACGAACTCTTTGATGTAACTGTTGGCTGATGTTCAGGAACACTTTGTCAACACAAGGTACAGGAACCAGCGGCGGGGAGTACATTTACTCAAGGACTGTACCTCAGTTCATATTGAGGTACTTGTAATTGACTTTAAATAAAAGTTCAAATGTATTAGCATCAAAATATACTTAAAGTACCAAAAGGAGAAGTTATCATTGTCCAAAATGAGTCCATTTCAGAGTCATTATAATTATTGATGCATTAATATGTTTAACACTTTTATGTTGCAGCTTATTTTCTTTATAGGGGTTAGTGATGAGCAGCCCTCTACCTGTCTCCATCTACCTGCACTGACAATCCCCAGCCACTCCCACCTGCCTCGCTCTTCCTGAATGGGCAGAGCCCAGAGTCTATATGTAGCAGCAGCTCACAGGTGGGAGTCCTTTTTACTCCGAGAACAAAGGAGCATGTGGACCAGCCTCATACCACCTTCCAACTGTTTGAAATGAGTATATGAAATGTAAGTTTCCTTTGATTTAAATGCATTTAAGTAACCTTAGAGGATAAATATTTATTTGCTGCAGTTAAGTTACTGTGTTTGAAGTTGAAATACCTTTGTTGGATTGTTAATTAGACAAACCAGCTCAAACTACCTTAAAATAAAAGAGTGAAATGAAACCTCCTGCATGTGCTCATCTGTCCTGACCGACACATCACTGAGTTCATAAAGTCCTTGAACCAGAGTATCTGAAATTCCTAAATATTCTTCAGTATCAAATAAATGCAGTGGAGGTAAAAGTACAATATTTGTCTCTGAGATGTGATGAAGTAGAAATATAAAGTAGCAGAAAATGGAAATACTAAATCAGAAATATAACTAAGTACTTGAGTAACTGTAGTTATACTCCACCACTGGCAGCAGGTGAAACAACATGGCCTTTCCTCTTGATATACTTTGCATTTTTCCTCACTGGTAGTAAAAATCTAAGAAGAATGTTTTATGATTCTTACATCCAGTGATTTTATATTGGGGTGTGTAATGAGCATTGAAGCATCATGGGACCACTAACTTTCAGTCTCGCTGATTTAAGGATTTAAGCTAGACAGAGAAAGAACAGATGTGATGTGAGGATACGTCCCGGCCTGTGTCTTCAGCCCCAGGTAGAAGTGATGAGAGTCCAGGAAGCGGGTGGTCATACTGTGGACGACCCGCTGACGGACGGCCAGCGCCCGTCGGTGCAACACCCTCAGAGGAGTCTTCTGGTCCAGAGTCAGATCCTGACGGGATCAACGACAGCCAGAGACTTTATTTTAGATTTTAATCCTCATCTGCTCGATAGCACAGTTGGTTGATTCCTGCAGCATCACTGTGTTCTACTGGTGGTCACTCAGGATCTCCAGTGGAGATAATACATTTCTGTTTGCATCAATTTAACATCAAACTCAATTTAAAAACATCACAGGCCTGTCTAAAATGTGGGATGCAGTTTGATGTGCAAATGATTAGTTCAGCATCTTGGGTCACAAATCAGCCTAAATAATATCTTTAATCTCTTGGCTGTACACACAAACTGATGTAACTGACTGTGTGTGTGTTGTAGTGACCTTGATGTCATCGATGAAGGCGATGTCTTCACTCTGAATGGGTTTCTGAGTCCAGACGAGCGCCGTGTACGACTTGGTTTTCTCCTCCTCTCCCTCCTTCATCCGACTCATGGCCTCCCTGCAGGTTAATACAACCAACAGTCTTTTATGCTCATTTGTCATATTCCTTATCATGCAGTTTGTTACGCCAAGAATGAAAACACCTTTATTTTAAAGAAAAGTGGGGAAAAGAAGCAGGAATCAGCTCTCTGAAGAGGCTTGGGGGATATTTGCAGTTTGCACTGGTCCTCAATTTCCTCCATGGATGGGAGAGAACATTGTTGGAAAAATATTCGACATTCTAAGACCCAGTATCAGGAAAATATGAGTTTGATATATTGGAGATATATGTGGCTCAATGGAAGCATACCTTTTGCAAATATTTGGGACTGTCTCAAACTAAGTTTACACTGCAAGCGCATCAACAAAAGTGGTTACGACTCAAGTAACCCTGAACTTGGAGACTCTTTATCTGGATCACATTCTGTTTTTGAAACAGAGGAGGGATTCAAAGCAGCTGCAGGTCCGTTTGGCAGGAAGTAAAAAATCAGTCACTACAAAGTGGCTAATCCCAGTGCCACCCACTCTGGAGGATAAGTACTGAATAATTTTTGAAATATTTAAAATGGAAAAGCTGACCTTCTCTTTGAGGATCCAAAAGAACAAATTCTATCAAATCTGGACTAAACTGATCAAATTTATAACCTCATTACGAGCAGACTGTGGATGACTCTACAACTGCTTCATCTTCATCTTCCTCTCTCCTTTATTTATTTGTATTATTTATATTTTATTTAGGATCCCCATTAGTGCTTACTGCAGTAACGACTACTCCTGCTGACAGGACAAAATATTAAATTGACATCGAAGACAATTTACAACATCAATAAATTTAAATAAAACCCAAACAAGAGACATTAGTAGCTATCAATTACTGTTGTATGTACGGCAAATATTTTATTCTGTATTTTTTTCTGTATTTGTTGTTTCATAAACTGCAAATAAAAAATAAATAAATAATAATACTAAATACTAATAATAATCATCATCATGCAGGTGCAATTTAAATTCATATCATCTCACCTGGTAACAATCTGCAGGTCTCTCACCCTGATTTTGTCTGAAGACTTGTTGATGGTCTAAAAAAACAAAACAAAAACTTTAGATTAGCGTCAGTAAAAAACATGTAAGGGCATAGACACTGCATGTGTGCGGCTCTGTCAGTGTAATGAGAGATTTTAACAGAGAAATATTAAGAGCAAACATCAGCTTCACAGAATATTCAATAGTCAGTCTGTTAAACACTTTGATCCAGAGTTAAATATCTCAAAAACTATCATGAATACTGCAGTAGCACAGTAGGATTTCACTGGTATAATATTTTATATAGTATTTTTGGTGGCTTTGTTGCATCTATATCTTTTTAGATTTCCTCCGGTGCACAATTAAAATCAATCGTTTCTTGGCATGTCTAACTGGTAGGAGACCAGGAACATACTAAAGGGATAATATGTCTCATCTGGTTTGGAAATGTTTTTGTAGCTCCTGTGAGGAGCTGGAAAACATTGCTTGGGAGAGACTCTGCTTAGCCTGCTGCCACCCCGACCCAGCTCCAGATGAGAGGCAGAAGATGAACGGGTGCCCTCAGGTTTGTGTAAAAGTGAGATCTACTCTCTGGAGATCTTTATGGCTGCAAGAAAACAAAAAGACGCGACCAAACTGGCTGTAGTTGTTGAGATCTTTTGCTCTGGAGCAGAGTGTGAGTGAGGTGTTTTATCTGCAGTTTGTGAGGTGGATGATGATGATGAAGTTTTGTAGTGAGTTGATGGAGACAACCTCCTGCAGCTGCTTCATCTCCACTTTGCTGAATCTGGATCTGTGAGGATTCAGCAGCTCCATCGCAAACGGACGACCTGCCAGTTAAACCAAAACAGAAATTCATTCTTCACACTGCAGCTGATAAAGTCCTCTAGAGGTGCAGCTTAAAAAAAGTCTCACCATTTCCAAGAGTCCGGACATCCACATCTTCCCTGCCAGACGAGGAGAAATTGAATCCTGTAACAAAAGAAAAAGGGCAAACACATGACAACACATTCAGGATCACTGCTCTCAAGCTGCAGCCACAACCAGCCACCAGAGTGTGGACTTGCCGTCGGCTCTAAAGGCAGACAGGATGGGCGCTGCGATCAGCTCCTCCACCGACGACTCCATCCTCCTCTCTCCGTCTATAACCCAGGGAGTCTGAGGTAGACTGCGACAGAACTTGTTGTACCTCCCTGGAAACCAGACAGAACGTCAGGACAGAAAACTGATCCACTATTGATTCTGAATTCAGACAAAAAAGGTATAAAAGATGTTTGCGTGAGTGTGTCCTACAATACCTGCCACAAAGACAGACACGTGGAGACACTGGACGTCCTGAGAGATGCAGCTGCTGCTCGGCTGAGCTGGTGGACAAGGGTAATGTCTGAAAAGGTTTTGACAATTATTTCAATTTGCACTCTTTAGAAAAAAAACACCTGAACAATAAGAACTGAGATATGAAGCTGATGTTTACTTTAGGAATTTTGCATCATCTATCTTTTCCAGAGCTTTGACCACGGCCATCCGGGTGAACACCGACTGCACAAAGACACAAAAGACAAACACAGTTTTTATTATACCTATAATATACTGTAGATAATGATATAAAAAGGGCAGACATTACTCCACATCATCTTTACAGATCAAACAGTGATTTGCTGCTTCATAAATGCGATAATACATTATCGCCAAGTCTCTGTTGAGGTGTTGCTCAAGTGCTCTTTAACATATTTACATCATCACGGGCTTGTGTGTGTCGGCTACTTGCCATTAAGCACCTCAACAGAACGTCATCTGCAGTTTGTATGTGGTCAAAAATTATCTATACTTATTTATGTCTGAGCCCCATTTTAACATCACATTTCAACGCCCCATTGGATCCCTGTTTGCACCACAATGGACAGAAAGCTAGTGTAAAAAAAAAAAGCTAGCCAAAAAACAAAGTACCACAGCTAGAAACAAAAATACGATTGGTTGATGGTCCACTGACTTCAGATGTAACATTTTAATTAGTGAGCTTCAGACAGAGCCAGGGTAACTCTTTTCCCACAGGTTCCAGACTTTATGCTAAGCTAAGCTAACAATCTCCTGGCTCCAGCTTCATACTGAACAGACAGACATGACAGTGGTATCGATTTTCTCCTCTAACTGGTATTTTTTTTTTTTTTTTTAAAAAGTCAAACTATTTCTTTAATGTGTCTTAAAAACTTGTAAGTTTCAATATGACAAACTTCATGCTATTGATTAAAAAAACTCTTTAACACGTTCACTCTGTTGCTTCCTCACCTGTTTGTTCTTGGTGGGTTTGAAGCAGTCAGCACATGTTGATGCTCTGTGGGAGGGACAGAAAACAGAAGGCAGAGTGTCAGTCAGGTTCACAGGTCAGAGGTCAGCTCCACATCAAAGTCCTAACACAAACATCTATGGGTGCATCTGAATCGCATACTTTTTCTTTTTACTTTCAGTAGGTGCTACAGCTGCCCTGAAAACTGTTGCATGCAGCATGAACACAATCAGGACGTATTACTGTCTCATAGCATTACATCCTGAACTTTGACCCTCTTGCTTTGATATCCGTTACCTTGGAGATAAAACAAACGCCATACTGCATCTGAAATAGTATGTACTGGAACATAAATCCTTTTCCGTCATACGGCAGTATGGGTACTGGAACACACAGAATGACATGACTTGTTGTTCTGACCTTTGACCTGTGGACTTATTGTTACCATTAAATGTGATGATCCATGCATTTAATTTAATTCTGCTTTTGCATTCATCTAAAGTCAGCAACGTAACATCACAGCTTTCTGCAGCTCTTCAGAGATACCAGCACTCACAGGAAGTGGCAGTCAGCGTCCGTCTCTGGGTGAGTGAACTCCACACCGACCTCGAAGAAACTCTGAAATCACAAACAAAAACAGAATGTCAGCTCTACAGAATTTGTCATCTAGTGTGGAAAAATAAAATCTTTTTAATAAATCACAGAGAAAAAAATAAATTAAAGGCTTTTAAATCCCAAAATTGGTTGTGAGAACATAAACTGAAAAGGAAACATTTAAGGTTTAATATATAACGTCAAGATTGTAAATGACTGGATGAAACATGTTCCTTAAATAGATGAATAAATGACAATTCTTCTCGCCTACCCTGGTAACTACTGCAACGCCCCCCAGCTCCTTGGCAACCTGACCCTGCATGATCCACTTGAAGGCCTCCTTCACCTGGATGACGTCGTCCTTGTCGACTGCCATACTCTTCTCTCTGAGTGAGTAGACAAGATTGGGAAGAGATTTCTAGAAAGAAACATTGCTGTTGAGGGTTTTTCGGTGCTTTGAGCAACACAAGTTTTTTTTTTTAAATAATCAGTATCACTTAATGGCACTGGAATCATAATTTTTTAAATGATACCCAGGGACTATTTTCTTTCCACGAAACTATACCCACCAATCATTATCACTGTGCAGAAGGGCAGCATGCATCTACAAGGTCTGTGGATTATTTTGAGTAACCAGGGACATTGCTGTTGAGTTTTTTAAATGTATTTTTATTGTTGTCGCTTTGAGCATCACAAGCTGAGTGCCATCTAGTTTCAATATATCTCTACGGCTGATATCTCCAACTCTCTGCAACTCACGCCAAAACAATCTGGATTGATAAATAGCAGGTAAGGTATCTGGGGGTGAATTGTCCCTTTAATTGTGTGATTCTACATGATGCCAGACTGAACATGAGGCGACGTTTGAAATGTAGGACACAAGACAAAATCATTTACCTTAATTCCTTCTTCACATGAAGCCAGCAGGAGTGCTGCAGGATTAAACACCCGTTAACAATGATGTATTATGTATTATTAATTATGTTGCTTCAATACCATGAACACAAACTGTAATTTATTTGGACTCAATCCTACATACACTGCCCTGTTGCCACAAACACTCACCAGAGCACCACATACACACATAGACTGACCTCTCGGACACACAGCTGAGCAGGCAGAGAGACAGACAGCACCAAAGTGTCGAACTCGTACTTTTCTGCCTTCACCTTCTCTGCTATCTGTGAACGCAGAACAAAACATCAAGTTTATCTGAACCAATCTGTCACTGCAGTCCCTGTGGTACGTGCCTGTTTTACACACCTTTACAGCCTGGGTGGGGCCACAGAGTTCCTGCAGGATCCCCAAACACACCACACACACACTCGACTCTTCATCCTTCAGTTCGACAACAGCAGCAGCGTCGTCCTCTGGCAGACAGCCAGTCTCACTGGGCTCCAGTTTCGCTCTTTTACTCGGGGGGTCTTCAGTTGGATCTGGTACTGCTGCATCATGGGATTTGCTGTTTTCTTCTGCTGATTCTTGTGATTTGCTGTTCTCTGTGTTGTTGATGAAGGCTTTGAGCTCTTTAAGTGTATCCTGATGATGACACGATGCACGATGGGTCAGTACGTTACAGGCATTAAGAGGGAACACCAGCACTTTTAAAACATTTATAATAGAGCACAGAAGGTGAGTTTTACCTGGTGGGGTTTTCTGTAGGCAGCCTGGACGCTCACACAGCAGAACCTGAGGACACAGCGAGCGCAGCAGCCAGCTGACAGCAGCTTCTGGATGATGGGTTTATCCTTCTCCTTCAGTGGCAGCATGACTCCAGGCTGCAGGAGATGCAGAGGCATTTGTTAGGAAACACACAGGGTGGTCAGTGCTGGAATGATTACTTCATTCGCCACAGGACAGTTACTCAGCCGATGGCAGTTGGTAAACTTTCCTAAGTCATAACAACTAAACGAACAATTTAAGAAACAAAACAAAAAAAACCTCAGGATGTCGAGCCTTTCTTATTGTCATTGTTGTAAATTAAAGCATTTGAGTTTTCAGACTGTTGGCCAGGCATGTAAAATAGTCTTGACGGTCCAATGTGAAGGATTTAGGGAGATATATTGGCAGAAATTAAATATAATAAGTTTGTTGTCTTTAGTGTATAATCACCTGAAAATAGGAATTGTGTCTTTGTCAGCCCATTTATATCTACACTCAATATGGCGGTAAAACAAGAAAACAACTTAAGATTCAAGATCAATGAACATAAATTAGCAATTCGCCGCGCTGATCTAAATCAGTTGTTGCCAGACACTTTACTTTTCAGTAATCATTCTGTATCAGATTTGGCATTCTGTGGCATTGACATGATGGTACCTAATCACCATGGAGGTAATATAAACCAAATTCAACTCCAATGTGAGTGCAGATCTATCTTTTATCTTAAAACACCTCATCCCAATGACTTAAATGAAAAATAAGATATGACGTGTTTTCTGTGACTCGTATTGTCTCTCTGTACCTGCGAACCCCACTTGTCAGTTTTCATCCCATAATTGTATGTGTGTATGTATGTATGTATGTAGTCACTGGCCACTTTATTAGGTACACCTGTTCAACACCTTGTTAACACAAAGAGCTAATCAGCCAGTCACCTGGCAGATATTCAATGTAGTCATGTGGACATGGTGAAGACGAGCTGCTGAAGTTCAAACTGAGCATGAGAATGATTTACTGGGATTTTCAGCACAACCATCTCTAGGGTTTACAGAGGATGGTCCCAAAAAGAGAAAACATCCAGTGACCAAAATGCCTTGTTGATGCCAGAGGTCAGAGGAGAATGGCCAGACTGGTTCAAGATGATAGAAAGGCAACAGGAAGTCAAATAAGCACTGGTTCCAACCAAGGTCTGCAGAAGACCATCTCTGAAGCAACAACACCTTGTCCAACCTTGAAGCAGATGGGCTACAGCAGCAGAAGACCACACCAGGTGCCACTGCTGTCAGCTAACAACAGCAAACTGAGGCTACAGTTCAAAACTGGACAATAGAAGATTGGAAACACCACATTCAGATGGAAGCATGGATCCATCCTGCCTTGTATCAAGGCTTCAGGCTGCTGCTGCTGGTGGTGTAATGGTGTGGGGGAGATTTTCTTAGTACCAGCTGAGCCTGGTTTAAACACCACAGCCTACCTGAGTATTGTTGCTGAGCGTGTCCATCCTTTTGCTGGCACCAGCAAGGTGTACCTAATAAAGCGGCCGGTGAGTGTATGTATATGTACCAGCAGTTGTTTGACACTAAGCTTTGTTGTGTTTGCTCTTTGACTTGTAATAATGTGGCCTATTGGTAGCTGTCTTATAAGAGTTATCTATGTGTATGGTGAACAGCATGCATGTCTCATTCTGCACTGAAGAAAGTCCAACATGGACTAAAACGTTTTTGCACTCTATGCACTTTTCTTCCACTGCCTGTGCAGCCCTGCAACAGGTAAATTAGAGATTTTTGATACCCAGACTTGAGTCTGAATCGTTTTTTGTGAGTCTTCCATTGCTACATTGTGACATTTCTTTGATTTCTACACCAGAAAATAAGACTGACATAGGACAGGTCATCCCATGACTAACTTACCTCAGATTTGGGACACAGCTCACATTTTTTTAAGCTAAAGTTCTAGTTTCTTGTAACAATGACAGCTAATTTCATCTGTTCTGATCCAACTGTTGCTAAGAGAGATCTTTGTCTCTTTGTCCCCTTCAGCTGCCACCCTGGTTGTGCCATTGTACCGCGTTTAGCACTCCATGTACAAAACAAACCTGTCATACAAAATCTTTTGGTAAGGAGGACTTTCTACAACCTTACAGCATCAAAGAGCAGTCAAACATACAGTAGTGCTTTCACACAACTGGCTGGATACAATCAAGCTTTTGAGGCAGGATTCTATTTTTTTTACAGTGGTGTGTAAATGATGTAGATAAAATAGATAATATCTTGACACACGTGAGCCCAAGAGGCTCAAAACAGCCGCATGCCTGCCTGCCTGGTCTGCAGACTCTCTGCTGTCTGCTAAGCTAGCTTAGCTAACACTGGGCGTTTAAGCGCCTCAATGGCAGGAGATGAACAGGTAGCTGCTAAACACTGAAAATAAACCTACCGGACACAGAGGCGGTGAATTCACGAAGATATAAAGTCACTACAACAAGACAAGGTTCAGTTTCTTGTTAGCATGTTCATGTAAAATGCTTCTTCCCTGCTATTCCAATCAGAACAGACAAAGCTAATCGACCCAGATCAGCTCCTCTTAATTTAACGAGAACGTTTCTGTTTAGGAACAACATGGAGGCTGCAGAAATTAATTTTAATGATTAATAAAATTATTGTGTCACGTGAACGAAAATGTAAATATTTTATAGTTTGGAAAATCTGCGTGAATCGATTGTGTCACATCGGTACTCGACGCCTAATGTCTGAATACGTCACGTCCGGGCAGTTTGACAGCCGGCTCCTTCCTCTCTCTGCAGCCGCCGGTGCCTCTAGAAGGTTCCGACAGGGACCCGGTGGAGATTTCAAAATCTGAGTCCATCCGAAGCCGAACCGCGGTGTTTCAGCTCCGGTACCACGTCGCTCCCCTTCTGAAGACTTCTCCCCACATTCTCCATCGATTATCGAGACAAGATGCCCGAAGCAGCGGCGGCGGCACCGCGGGTCTCAAACATGAGCAAAAACAAAGGAGGGGCGTATGTGGACCGCGACAAACCGGCCCAGATCCGCTTCAGTAACATCTCTGCTGCCAAAGGTAGGTTAAATAACCACAAGCTTATTTATAAGCTACTTGAAATTGCTAATATGCGGCCCAGCACATCACCTATCCAGTGCTAGCCAGTGTGGGCTGGGCAGGGACCGTTATTCATTTTCATTTTAAGCATTAGCTTCTACCTGGTGTGAAATCTAATCCAATAAAGTGCAAATTCAGTTAAAAAAGCACACAGCAGAGTAACTACAATACTTAAGAGGCGTCTTTTAATTCAAAAGATCCCCCTTTTCAATTCGGCAAACATGACATGCAACAAATATCACTTAATCTAGTTAAATTTCACATCCAGTTTGGGTTGTTCCCCTTAAAGCGTCTTCCAGTGTAGCTGTAAATAACGTTAATACTGTCAGACTGTTTTTTTTAATGTGAAGAGATGGTGTGTTCTCTCTCTGCAAGATGCTCATGACTCAACACAATCTCAGTTTTAGCTAGCTGTGTCCCAAAGTGCTGCAATACTGTATATGGCCAGAGGCTCAGATGCAAAGACTGAAATGTGCATCCTACCTCAAAGCTGAGGCAGATAGTCTACAGTTTGTACCATTATAATGACGTCACACTGCTTTTATAAACCTCCTTTAATTGATTTATAAACAGACAGTAATTTCAAAGTGGTAGAGGAGCCTACATGTGTACATTAGATATGAATTAAATGGTAAATGGACTGTACTTCACTTTCTATTTTCTAATTCACACACACAGTCACACACTGGTGGCCGAGGATACCATACAAGGCTCGTCAGTAACCAGTCACACGCTCTCACACACTGATCCATCAGGAGTAATTTGGGGTTAAGTATCTCTCCCAAAGATGCTTTGATATGTGGACTGGAGGAGCCAGGCCATCGAGCCGCCGATCTTCCGATTAGTGGACGACCCGCTCTGCCTCTGAGCCACAGCCGCCCCCCTGTTTAATCCTAAAGACATACTGAGGAAGCAATCGTTAACAGTCTTATAAAACGCAGGATATCTCTTATCCAGTGGGCATGAGAGGAGACAGGCTTCCCAGAGTCATAGAAAACCTGTAAAAGTCATACAATTTCACAATCTCATTTTCCAGGCCTGGAAAAGTCTGGAAATTGGTCAAAATCAATCAAAGTTTTGGAAAAGTCTGGGAATTTTGTTGTGTGGATAAGTTTCCACATAATGTCACACATAACAAACTAGATTGGAAAAAGTTGCTGTTAATTTCCACACAATGATAAACATTCATGTTATATGTTGTGAGTTGTCATTACATTTTTTTTATGGGTCCTTGAAAAACATTTTGGATCCCCGATGAGAGACGTATTGCAGTATTGGGCGTGTAGCCAGCAGGCTTGTAAACGTTATGATGTCCTTTTTGGGCTTGTGTAAGGTTCATGTGGAAACTGGATTTTGATGGCTTGATTTTTCTGAATGTTTGGACTTTGTGAATTATTTATGAGCTTTGTTCATTTTATTATCCTGAAACATGCACATGCAGCATTTGCTGTGTGCAGTAAGAAGAACAAGACCAACCTTTAATGTCAGCATTTTAATTGTTGCACCCTGAAACCCCTAATATTTTAACAACAAGAAAACACTAATGGCTATTGTGTGTTTTTCCTCTTCCTGTTCAAATATGAATGTGAGTTGATCATTGTCACGGTACTGACACGTCACCTGCTTGTCTCACAGCTGTTGCAGATGCCATCAGAACAAGCCTGGGGCCCAAAGGAATGGACAAGATGGTCAGTGAACAGATTTTGGCTCCAGGCGAACTTTACCCAGCTCCTGGGTCATACACACGTGTTTCTGAAGCAGGTGCTGTTTTTGTGTTCATTTCAGATCCAGGATGAGAAAGGTGACGTGACCATTACCAACGATGGCGCCACCATCCTGAAGCAGATGCAGGTGCTCCACCCTGCAGCCAAAATGGTACGTTCCACCAGACGCTGTCTGATGCTGTTGAGTCAGCTGCATCCAAACCATAAATGCTCCTTTTTACAGAATTTTTTCCTTTTCTCAAGATGATTTGTGATGCACATCATTGATATTTCAACATGAATGCATCTTTGCTATCTTTGAAACCTGTATTGAAATTTGTGTGTGTGTGTGTGTTTCAGCTGGTGGAACTGTCCAAAGCCCAGGATATTGAGGCGGGAGACGGCACAACATCTGTGGTGGTGATTGCTGGAGCGCTGTTGGACGCCTGCTCCAAACTGCTGCAGAAAGGTAAGAGCTGTGAAGGAAAGAAAGCAGACACACAATTAAATAAATGCTTATCTTGGCTTTAACGGGGAGCATTACAGGGAAGTGGAAGTTTGGCAGTTTGATTAGCAAATTTCAGGAGAATTAATTTAGTTTTGGGGAGTATCTACCTGTATTCATGCACACATTGAAAAGTGGAAAAGGATGGAAAAATTGGCAAATTGAAAATGAGAAGACGCAAATATAAGCGGTCATGAGCAGATTGTTCAAGTTGAGTTTAATTTCAGAAGAGGGCCAGAGTATTTAGAAGTGGGAAAAGTCAAAAGTACAAAGATATTTAATTCAAAATAAACTTAAAAAGTCAGCAAATCCTCAATTTGTAGCTGAAACCAGAGACCATTTGGCACGTTTGCCGGGTAAATGATTATAACAGTCAAGTGAAAATAAAAATTTTTTGTTGATTGATTGTCTGTAGATCGACTACTCTGTTCTTAAGTGTTTACACGTTGTCCCGTCTGTCAGGTATCCACCCCACCACCATCTCAGAGTCCTTCCAGAAGGCTGTGGAGAAAGGTGTGGAGGTGCTGACGGGCATGAGCCGGCCGGTGCAGCTGAGCGACCGCGAGACGCTGCTCAACAGCGCCACCACGTCGCTGTGCTCCAAGGTGGTGTCGCAGTACTCCAGTCTGCTGGCTCCCATGAGCGTGGACGCCGTCATGAGAGTCATCGACCCGGCCACCGCCACTGGGGTCGACCTGCAGGACATCAAAATCATCAAGAAGCTCGGGTGAGTGTGGAGCCCAGCTGGTCCGTGTCACGAATCACGTGAAACAAAAATTGTCACCTGGTTTGGTTTTCTGGTGAAACAAGATTTCACCTATATTTCAGGCTTTTTAGTATTTCTTTTAAAAATTGTAATCGTATTGAGGTAATAGAGGAAAAGGGTACTTTGTGTGTCAGAAGTCATCTGAGACTTTTTCCTTCTGTAGTTCATGGAATTCCAGAAGGATTTCAGTGCCTGCATGTAAAGTATCGATCTTGATTTGTGTCTTCGTATTGTGTTTTTAGAGGGACCATTGATGACTGTGAGCTGGTGGACGGCCTGGTGCTGACCCAGAGGGTGGCCAACACCGGTGTATCCCGTGTGGAGAAGGCCAAGATCGGCCTCATCCAGTTCTGCCTGTCCCCTCCCAAAACTGACGTGAGTCTCCTGATATCTTTCAGCTCAGAAGAGAGGTGGCAGCTTTTCTCTCTGCTTTAAATTTGACTGTATGTTGCACTTAACTTTGAGGGAAATATTGATCATCAGTGCAGAAAGTTATACTGCTGTGCATTTCAGCTGACAAAACCCTTTATTCATATAAAATTAATATTTTAAAACTGCATTTTGGAAATGAAACTAGCTTGAAATCATTTATTCAAACTACTGAAATGACTCCGCAGTACGATCACATCACGATATGTCTTTTGGTGTGCAGATGGACAACCAGATCGTGGTGTCAGACTACGCCCAGATGGACCGCGTGCTGCGGGAGGAGCGCGCTTACATCCTCAACATGGTGAAACAGATCAAGAAAGCCGGCTGCAACGTGCTGCTCATCCAGAAGTCCATCCTCAGGTACACAAACATGTCTGAAACGACAACAGATACTGGTATCAAACTTTATAGATTTAGACAGTAGACATTTTTGATACTAACAACAAACTGTCCCTTTGACAGAGACGCTCTGAGCGACCTCGCCCTGCACTTCCTCAACAAAATGAAGATCATGGTGGTGAAGGAGATCGAGAGAGAGGACATTGAGTTCATCTGCAAGGTGAGTGTCATCAAAACGTTCCCAGCTGCAGCTGCACCGTGTTTCAGACGGCACCAAGGGCTTAAGTTATTTCTGTGGCAAGCAGGTTCTGTTTTCAGTTTGGTTTGTCAGCATGATTACAGAAAAACTACTGGCCCAATGTTCATGAAACTTGTATAATTATTAATTATAATTCCAATAATTTTTCACTTTTGTTAGTGTAAGACTGACACAAAACTAAATGGTACTACGACAAACCTACAGAAAACTGCATCTGTCTTGACTTTCAAAATGAGTAATTCATGGCACTTTAAACAGGAAAAATCATTTGTCTCTCCATTAACTACCTTATGTATTATTCCAAAATAAGTTCCTGTGGTGGTCCAGGGGAGAGACTTTGCCTCTTAATATTTCTTTTTGTTGTCAGGGACACTGTTTTGTTTCTTTGCAAATAAACCCATTGTATGACAGTAAAGTAACACACAGTCTCTCCTCCCCTCCAGACTCTTGGCACCAAGCCCATCGCCCACATCGACCACTTCACTCCAGAGATGCTCGGCACAGCAGAGCTGGCAGAGGAGGTCAACCTGGATGGCTCCGGCAAGCTGGTCAAGGTAGGCGTCAGGCCCCGAGTCTTTGTACTGACACCTTGAACGATTACGAGCTGATATTAGAGCAGTTGACACATCATACTTCACAAATGTCCAGACTCTGTCGCCTTATGCTTCCACTAAATGTTTTATGTTGCACCTTTCAGATCACAGGCTGCACCAGCCCCGGGAAGACGGTGAGCATTGTGGTTCGAGGCTCCAACAAGCTGGTGATCGAGGAGGCAGAGCGCTCCATCCATGATGCGCTGTGTGTCATCCGCTGCCTGGTCAAGAAGAGGTCGGTCATTTCTGCAGATTATTTCACAAACATGACAAAAGGATTCTCTGAAGCTGAGAGGAAGAGCACATTCCTCCCCGCTGACTCAGATATCAGAGATAAAGTGTCCAAATACATTTTTTCAGATGCCCTCTGTCAAAGGCGCTCCTGCTTTGATCCATCCTGCAGAAGCGTAACAAAAAGAGGAACAGAACTGTTGAAAGCTCAGCATTTATTTACTCCTGGTTGTTTCAGCAACTTGGCCTGCGAGCATTCACACATTTATTATACGCCTCCTCATTGGACTTTCTTGTAGCGATGTCACCATGTTCACAGCTTCTTGCAATGAACTGACTTTTTTGGGTGCACAGTGGGACCTAACTTGATATCCCCTCATTAACCTTTCTTTGCGTTATCTCCCTCTTCTTCACTCAGGGCTCTGATAGCTGGCGGCGGTGCTCCAGAGATCGAGCTGGCCGTGCGTCTGGCAGAGTACTCGCGCACTCTGGCTGGCATGGAGGCCTATTGTGTGCGGGCGTACGCTGACGCCCTGGAAGTGATCCCCTCAACACTGGCTGAGAACGCAGGCCTGAACCCCATCTCCACTGTGACAGAGCTCCGCAACAGGCACGCCCAGGGAGACAAGATGGCCGGCATAAACGTCCGCAAGGTCTGCTCTCCTTCTCCCCATTAGTTGCTGAACAGAGAGTGTACGTTAGTGTTGACCAGTTGTTTAAGTTATTTATCCAGTAAAAAAAGCACTATTTTCTTTGGTATTATAAATTGAATATCTTTGATATTGGGACTCTAAATTAGACAAAAAAAGAACAATTTGAAGACACTGCTGTTGAGCTCTTGGAATCAGGGACATTTCACAGACCAAACAATTCATCAGTTAATTGTGAAATATTAACAGATTAAACAGTAGTAAAAATAACTATTAGTTGCAGCAATGTCACATTAAATAGTGACGGCAGTAAGAATACCATATTCTTCTCTCCAAAGGTAAATGACATGTAATGTTGCTGCAGCATTAGCAGACTCTTCACCACACACCTCCTAATAGGCTGTTCTTGCGCTTGTAATTTATATTTTCCTTCACTGTGTCATGACTGGTGTGACTGACTGGTTTACTGTGTCTGTGTGTGTGACAGGGAGGAATCTCCAACATCCTGGAGGAGCTGGTGGTGCAGCCTTTATTGGTCTCCATCAGCGCTTTGACCCTTTCCACAGAGACGGTCCGCAGCATCCTCAAGATCGATGACGTGGTAAGACTCAAACATCCCCAACTGTAGATTAAATAGTTTAAAGTAGACTTGCTGAGTTGGTATTAATGATTTTGCTGAATGTGAGTTGATTGTGTTTCCCCTGAGGTCTGAAGTCAAAATCTGTTTTGTTCCAGGTGAACACCCGGTAAAAAGAGTCTGTCCAGTGAGTCCTGTCCGCTAAGCCTGCTCGAGCTGCGAGGGATCAGAGGACTCTGTCAACGTCAGTCTGTTCAGATTTCCACTGTAGTTGTTACGTTGCGTAATTTAATAAAAAAAGGCTTCTTTTTTTGTTGACACTCCAGCTGTTGCCTGTGTGATTCTTTTGTCTCCGAGTTACAGTTATTTATAATGTATAGAGAATGTGAAGGGCTGCACGATGTGCAAAAAAAAATTATATGGCATTATTCTGACAGATACTGTGAAGGCAATATGGGTCACAACTTTAGTTGAAATGGTACATTTTGCATTTCAACATCTAAAAATGATGATGATGATGTGATGTCTGCTGGTTCTTTATCAAACAAGGAAGGTCCCCTATGTTTGGAATATTGATTTGTAGGCCGGGCCATCTGTGTAGCACCACAATGCTTCACTTCTTATGGTATGTATGATGATATTGCACACGGCCATATTGCTAATTCGATAATATTTTTGTTTAATTCTGCAGCACTAAAAGGTGCGTCACACTGTGTGAGACGAGGTGCCACCAGTGTGCATTACCCAGTCCAAAAAAAGGAACACATTAGTATCAGTAGTAGCAAAGCCAAACGTTAAAGACTAGTGAACGACTATATATATATATATATATATATATATATATATATATATATTTGTACTTTTTAAAAAAGCTGAAACCAGAGAAGACTTAATAGTATTAAACATCTATCGTTCAACATGGGGCTGAATATGCTTCAAAATCTCAGTTTTTATAAGTGACCTCGAGTTGAAATCAAAGTCTAGCATTATTAAAAAAAGAAGTTTTACAGACCTGATACTGTCCAGATGTTAAACCCATAACACAAAGCATTAAAGGTGAGTCGGATTTTCTTTCCAAACTATGGAAGTTGAGTTACTAAATTTTCCAATGTCCCTTCATTACAGTCTATACATGATGGATTGGAGGTCAACACAAACTCTTATATTTGCTTTCAGTATAGTTGGAAGTCTACAAAAAGGAGAGAATGATCTGTGGTTTTAATATCTGTTTTGCAGAAATAAAAACAAGACTCCATTGATATGTTCAATGGTCGAATGTAACTGAGGGACTGTTCATTACCTATCAGAGGTGGCTGGGATGTGACTTTTCTTTTTTTTTTTGACTCTCCCTGAATATTTTTCTTCAGCCTCCCTGTGTGACTTGGGGAAAAAAATGAATGACCGTCCCTCCACTATAAATGGTTGTTAGAGTTTTAAAAAAAACATACCCTTTAGTCTTTGAAAGATAAATGTTCAAGACGAAATCCTGGCATTAAGAAAACATTGGTTTTTCACTCGTCGTGCATGCTAGCTTGTCAGTGCAAATGCTTTATTTTTTAGCAAAATTTAAAATGAGACATGGAATGATTTAGAGTGATTTTGATGATGCTTTGATAAATAGTGAAATTTTGGTGTTAAAACAAAACATGCCCCCCAAATCTGACATGTTTTCTTAAGAAATCGGGGGTAAATAAATAAAATTTACAGCCATTTAAAAAATATAAGTCCCTCTTCAGTGCTTAGAAAAATAATTTGACATGCCTCCCCCTTTATGCACCACCCCTCCCCTCTAATAAATAACGAACACCCCCAACTCTTGTAGTGCATGTAGGTCATTTAGACCCTGTGTCTTAAAGACATTTAAAAATGGTTATGGCTGAAGATGAAGACATTCCAACATTTTAAATCTCTCACATTCTTTTTTTATATGGATGATTTGAAGTCATCTGTCTCTGACATAATCAATATTATTTTACTCATGGAAAAATATATATTTTGTAGCAAGTGGAGAAATAGTAAACCCTCCTTTAACTGGTTTATAAAGGACTTGAAGTTGTTTTTCCTGTCACTGGAATAAAAACTCTAGCAGGACTGCAAAAAAAAACAAAACAAAAAAAACCTGTCGACTTTTCTAAATTTTTGTTGTTTTAAATTATGATCCTTGTTTGGGATCTTGAAGTTTTTGCTCCATAACTTGTGTGCCTGCTGCTGTAATGTATTAACTTACCTTTTAAAATTCTAATGTAATTATGTATAAAGCTCCTCACAGTATTTTTATTTATTTATCAATTCGTTTATTTATTTATTTTAAAGAAGGATCATCCTGTACGAGATGTTGTGTGTTCTTGTATGCTCGACAAATGACCGACAAATTTATTTAAGAAAATAAAAATAAAAATAAAAATCGATTTCCGGTCACGATGCGTCACTTCCTTCCCAACCAAGCTCAGCTCCGTCCGTTGCTAAGTGACCCACCTGCTCTCTGGACACCGGCACTAAGTTTCGGTGCGCGGACACCGACTCTGATTAACTTACCGGATTTATGTAACTTAAATTATTATTTTATTGTCTTAAAACTGGAACAAACAACACGACGCCATGGCGAACGCCCACCGGACAAATGTTTTGGTCACTTCGTGTTTGAAAACGCCGGTAGACCCGCAAACCAAAGCGCCGTTAGCTTCGTACGAGCGCGAGAGAGTGTTGCCCTGCACCGCTACCAGTCATATGGACAACCAGGACTACGAGAGGGAGGTAACGACAATTAAAATCACATTATCGAGTATTAATATGTGGTGGAATGTAACTAATTACATTCACTAAAGTACTGTGCTAAAGTAGGCTTGACGTTACTGTACACTTTTAAGGTCGGACTACTTCTAATTTTGAGTATTTCCATTTTATGCAAGGCTACTTTATTCTTCTACTCTATTACATCTAGAGGGACATATTGTACTTTTTACTTTACTATTTGTTACCAGTAGTCTAAAACTAATTTACTTTTTTAGCATATGACATGATGCAGAAATATATTATTTTACCCAACAGTGCACAGAGTATCTAATATTGTCTCCACATTGACGAACCAACATTAAAATGCTCCTACATGTAGTCATTACTGATAAAACACAATAATATAATATTCTGTAATCATATAAAACTTTGTAAAGAGCTATTCTGCATAATGAGTATCTCACTTTTACTTTTGATACCTTAAGTACAGTTTAATGATGATACTTGTGCTTTTCTCTCAGCATTATCTTCATTTCAGGACTTTTTTTTTTTTTAAATTAAGTATTTTTTAGAAAATTATAAATAGACTATGGTATTTCTACTTTTACTTAACTTTACTTTTACTTTAAGTTTAAAGAACACCTTCAAAATGACATCTTTTACCACTACACAAAAAATTAACCCTAACACAGCTAAGTGTAACTCAAAGTCTGGCAACTTAAAATACATTTGGTTGTATATTTTCAGAATTATTTTAATGTTGCCTAAAAGTGCCTAATTAAATCAATATAATTAAATCCCACTGTTGTCTTAAATAACAGTACATTTAATTTAGATAAATGGCTCAGAAATTCTGAATTGTTATGCTAAAAATAGGTTAATAAGTATTAAGGTGATTCACCTCTAATTTAATATTTCTTACACATTGTCGATGCTGTCAGCTAGCTATATTATATAACATAAAGATCCAGTTTCTCTTTGCAAAATGGAAAAAATGAGCTAAAAGTGGCTTAGTGGCACATTATTTAATCTCAATGTGGTTATGTGTTTTTCCCTCCCTTCCATACTACAATCCTGACTTAATAGAGTTGTAATATTTATTTTTTTCTCCAGTGTACTTTTGTTTTTCTAGTGAGATGGATCTCGTCAAGCAGTTGACAGTTTCGGGTCAGTCCGTGTGGGGGAAAGGATTTGGCCTGTATAATTTGTTGGCCCGACTATTTTTGGACTTCCGTCTTGACTAGATTACCAGACATCACGTTCGGATTATAATCTCAAAGTATCCTTCGGACAGCACCATGCTTTCCTCCCATGCGGGATCCTGCAGCAGAACTTTGTCCCATGTCACTGAAGACAAACACCTCATGATAATGTGAGAATCAAAAGAGCCAGACACCTGATGCAGGATGAGTGTCAGTTGAGCTCTTTCATGGTAAGCTGCCCTCTGTGCTTCACCATATGGCCCAGGTGGCTGCTGGTAATAGGCTTAGTCCTGGAGGGGTGCAGCTGAGCGGGGCTGCTTTGCTCCAGGAGGTCTGGTGCTTAAAAACAGCGCAGCGTAAAATATAATAATCTGGCAGCTTCAAGACAAATTTATTAGTTTCAAGCTACATTTACGTGAATCATAATATGCACAAGACTAATCCAACTGTTGTTTTTTTCCCACTCCCTTTTCAAAAGTTAAGATTTAGATATAAAATTAGCTTCACTTGACTTTAAACCTCTTTTCAGCTGGAGTATGAAGACTCAGGCTCTGATTTCTGTGATGAGGACTACATGGCGAAGGGCGGCCCTCTTTTGATGACTGACTACAGAGCAGCAGGAGACCGCCTCAACCTGAGTGAAATCTTCTTCTCCAACGAGGAGTACTACAGCAAGCTGGAGGAGCTGAAGAAGGCCCACCTTCGCACCATGGCTGAGCTGGAGAGCATGTATCGGCGGAAGCTGCAGCTCAAGGCCATGGAGCCTCTGGACACGACGATGCTGGAGACAGGCCGGCACAGGTGGGTGGCTTTTAATCATGATTACCGTAAGAGGGACTCAGAGTTAATTGTGTTTGGTTTCTCATGTCTGGATGTTTGTCTCTTTGTTGTTGTGGAGCTTTAACACACAGAGAAGTTTTACCAAAGTACTAAATATACAAGTGCAGTGATGTATATGTGAATCCTTGATCTTACACCATCTGGCCTAGAGAGTGGCTGTATCAACATTTCATTGCGCAACAGCTTAAAGAATCAGCTCACCCAAATCACATAAACATAGTCTCTCAGTTACTGCTGTTGGTATTGAGCCTCGTAGATAGTTTTGTTTTGTGTGCCCTGCATTTTAAGATATCCATCTCAGAAACCTGTTACCCCACTAATGAGGTCAATGCATTTTGTGTTTGCTACCTCAAGCATTAAAACTGGCATTAAAGCTCAACTGTAATTTGTCTTTTCAGAATCATGTTCCAGTAACTTTGGACAATCCTCAAACCACAGGGGCTATTTTTAAAGTAGAAAGTAGTTAGGGTGTAAACAGTTGACAGTGAGGTCTGTGGATTATCCAAAGTACCTGGGAGCTGTTTGTGGCAAGACACATTGCTGTTGATTTTTGTTTGTTTGTTTGTTTGTCCTCTGTGTTTTATCCTGGACAATAACACTATACCATGCATAGCAGAAACATATTTTCTTACCATCGGTACATGAGAATAATTGCTTTTGTATAATTTTGATGAACTGATCCTTTAAATCATCAGCACACTTAATCAAATACACTGAGCAGAGGGACTGTGGCTCTACACATTTCAAACTGTTGCATCACTTTAATTATTAAACTGTGTGCTCCATGTTTTATTGTACAAGTGCAATTAGAGCTGAAATGACTGATCAATTATTTGACTGACAAAAAAATATTCTGCAACTATTCTAATAATTGATTATTTGCTTGAATTAACTTTTCAGTCTGAAACATCAAGCTGTTTTTTCCCTCAGTGTGATGAATAGCTCTGGATTTTGAGCTGTTGGTTGGACACAGTAAGCAATTTGGACATGTTAGTTTAGGCTCCAAAACATTTTGAAGGGTATTTTTCACAATCCTTTAAAATTCTAATATTATTAAAATTATTAATCAATTAATTCTGTTATTAGTTATTAGATGCAACCCTTAGTTCATGACCTAAGAATGTTTATATGTACATATGGAGCATGTCCCCCATGGGGTTTCTACAGCAGCCCAGAATGGACAAACCAAACACTGGCTCCAGACAGGGCCACTAACATTTTCGTGTCAGTCACAATAGTTCTCTTACACTCTTCGCACATGGAAGAAGATGCCACTAAATCTTACACAGTTGATTATTATTGTGAATTTATGAGAGATAGCATCACCTTTCCCCCCTATTTTTTTCAGAATGAACAAATTTACTCCACAGCCTGTGGACCAAAACTGACCTGCGCTAGGGTGCTGTGTGGCCCGCCGACCATTTTCTAATTCACAATTAAAATCAATTTCAAAATCAAATGAATCATTTTCCAAAAAGGGGCCCCTAGGCAAAGCAATTTGAGTCTCACTGGTTTACTTTATTTTGATATGTTAGTTTGAGTGTTGGTAAGTCATTTTCTGAGTATTACATGCTTTGTCATATTAACAGTCGTTGGCTGATTTTTTTCTGTCAGGCTGCCATGGTTGAACAGCAGCCCAGCAGCTTCACGCCGTTTGAGGAAGTCGCACTCTGCTGTTGAGCTCAGGAGGGGCTCCAGACAGTCAGACTCTTCAGACGAAGATGAAGCTGCCAGTAACGATGTGGAGAAAGGCCTGCTTTTTTCTCCTAAAGAACACATCAAAAACATGTGGCAGGACTTTAAGCTGTCCCCCTACAATCGCCACCTCACATCCTCCTCGATGCACAGCCTGCCAGCAGACCAGAAAAGACTGCGAAATGGAAAAGGAAAGAAGAGGCAGCGGCATAAAGATGGAGAGCGGGAGCACTGGAAACACAGAATGACCGTCCCGAAACCTTTTCAGATGACGCTGCGTGAGGCTGAGAGACGAAAGCGTGGCATAAAAACACGCTCAGAGATCGAACAGGAGAATGCAGAGCTACGACGGCAGCTAGAAGAACTGACAGAGTGCCAGAAGAAGTTCCGTGCCAGCCCCGTACCAGCTCACGTTCACCTCCCGCTGTATGAAGAGCTGCAGGAGCGCACCGAGGAGCGGCGGCGGATGAGAGAGCGAGAAGATCAGCATCTTCGATCCATCCAGAAGCCCTTCAGCTTCCTGGAGAGGGAGCGACTGAAGAAGGAGCAGAAACAGCTGCTGAGCCCACAACTGTCTGACCGGGAGAAATTTAAACCCTTCAAGGCCAAACCTGTGCCCAAGGCAGTGTACGCAGCAGCATCAGGGGAGCAGATGAAGGAGGAGCAGCTGTACCGGTCCATCAAGATACAGATGAGAGCTCAGGAGATGCTCAGCAGTGCTTCAATGCCCCCCAGCATGCTCGCACGACGGCTCAGTGACCGCAAGAAGACCAAAGACGGCAGCGCTTCAGAGGATGAAAACTTCTCCCACAAGCCCCAAATTAATAAGGAGGTGCCAGACTTTGATGCCAGTTATCGACGCTTCCAGAAACACCTGGAGAAACATAAAGAAGTGAAGCCCACGACTGCCTGCGAACCCTTTGATTTGAGGACGTCGCACATCACTTCACACCGTGAACGCATCCTGGCAGACATCGAGAAGGAACAGACCAGCCCTCGGATAACACGCTGGCCGTACATCAGCCCCGGGCTGACTCGTACGGCAAACTCAAGTCTGTGTTCATCCCTCTCTGGTAGCCTGGAGCTCCTGCCCACCAAAGTCACAGATGCCACCAGAAAGCGCCATGAGGCTGTGAGGTACCATTTTAGGACTCCAAAGGCTTCCACCATCTTAGTTGAGATAGAGACAGCCTCAGAACTCAAATGTCCAGTTTAGTGACCTCCGCAGTTGCCTTTTATGTTTGAAATCCCTGCAGGCTGAAGTTTTTGGGAACTCCTTTTCCCAGCATCCCTGCATTGTGCTCACAACCCCACGCCCACTCCAACACCCTGTAGCTGATTGTTGCACCCATATCCTCAACTACCTGCCCCCGTCCTCCTGAAGACCCCGTCCCATCCAAACCTTTCTCCACCGGTGACCAGATTGTCTCCCTGAGCAGAAAGGTGCTGGAGCAGAGGAAGAAGGCTGAGGAGGAGGAGGAGCAGTGGAAGGAGAGGCAGAAGCAGAGGGAGAAGAAGCTGCAAAAGGTGGTGTTAAAACGAGCGCAGGCCAATGACCCCCACACGGCTCTCTCACAGACGCACCCGTCCAAACTCAAAGAATTCAGGTACCATAAAAAAAAAAACATGACTGCAGCATGAGCTGAGCTGTAGCTGAATGAAATCCAACGATCTATAATTCTCTGTTTTCTGCAGGAAACAAGAGCTTCAGCGCAGGAGGGAGTACCAGCAGGAGGTAAAAGAGATGCAGCGAAGAGTGAAGGGAGGCCGCTGCTGCTGGAGCAGGTTGCACAGGTGAATATTGACAACACAGGTGTCTATGTGATCAAACCCATGGCAAGCCTGCTGGCACCCATACTCTTAACATCTGAGATTTCTGCATGACAGAATATGATATTTATTTTTGCAGGAGAGGGTCAGAGCAAGTTGATTTTGTTGAGGGAAACTGTTAATAATCCAAACTGAAGTGAGCCAATCTGATGAAACGTTAATGGACTACAACATCATTTGTTACCCAAAGTGCACGTATGCATGAATATCACAGCATGATGAAATCCAAGAATGTAAGAGTAGCTGAGTGTGTTATTTATTTGCATAACAGCTTTGATTAGCATGTCATAGTTTTGTTTACACTGACTCTCTGAACTTGCTTTGTTCTCAGAGGAATGCCAAACAGGCGGCGGAGAAGCGCTACACAGACGCCCTTCACGGATGTGATCTGACTGAAGAGTTTATCAGCAGCAAGGCGGCCAAATCAGGATCTGCACGCAAAGCCTCCCCGTCCAGTGACAGCAGACAGAGGTGAATCTGTAAACTACACATGCTACACTCAAGTTTACTAACCCAGCCAGTCTGATGCTTTCAGTTAAGAAAAAGAGAAAGAGAGGGAATGAGAAAAAGAAGTAGTAAATAAATGTTAAGTAAAAAAGCTTCCAAGTAGACACATACAAAATAAGATTTAAATAGTGAGTTTGAATTTGTTAATTTCTAGAAGTGGGTGAGTAAAAACAGCTGTGCATATTTCCCCACTATATCTCCTGCGTCTGATCATGCTCTGTGCACGTGAACTCAGCAGGCCCACTCTGAGTACGCCACAGAACACAGCAGCACGGGAGAAGAGCAGATGAGGAAAGGACAGCTTGACTTCACCTGCTGTGTGTCTTTGTAGCGAGGGGATGAATCACCTTAAGTTAGTGGTGAACGTGCAGCGTGCTGACTGGGCAACGCTGCTCCCTTTAGATTGTCACTGAGCTCCTTATCGGGTCACATTGGCTGCCTTGTGGGTGAAAAGGGCTGAGTCAGATTACTTTGAAGTATAGTCAGTAAGTGGAAACAAATTACATGGCCACTTTTATAATTAGTAAAGAATCCATTGGATAACAAAAAAATGTAATCGAATCTTAATACTTTTGGATTACTTCAAAATCAAACACTGAAAATATTGTGCCATGTATTGGAAAAAAGGGATGCAGCAAAAAAATTAAGTTCTTTTTTCTCTTTACATATCTAAAAAAAAAAGAGTAAAACTGTAAATAACATTTTGTTGTAGTGAACACATCTAGTGCATGTTTGTTGTGTGCACTCAAACAACATGTATCGTGCATGTGCAGCACACCGTGCTGTGCAGCCTGACCAGTTTAATCCAGCACATTACTGCATGGATGGCTGAACAAAAGAGGAAAAATATCAGACAGACAACTGCAAGTGAAATGAAGGGAGGAGGGGGGAAATGCTATCTAGACCCCTGACACAGAGACAGAGTTCACTGGTCTTGTCAGAGAGACTTAGGTGAGAAATATTCAGGTATATATTCGTGAAATAAATATTCTAGTCAAATTGGACTGTCAGCATTGGTTGATGTCACATTTTCAAACAACATTTGGTCAAAAATTGTTAGAGAAGGTGTGTATGTTATGATTGATAGAGATGGCAGAAATTGCTTCAAGGTGTCGGACATACCAACACTGAAATATTTTGGGTCAATCACACAAATCACATTTTATGCCATGAACTCGGGGCTGTCTGCTCACAGCTTCATTACACTTACACTTTACACATCTTGTTAATGTGTGGTAAACTATCATTTATTGGTTGTACAGTATGTTTCGCGTTATTGTGAAAAGAACTGTGCACAGACAGTTGTTTATGTGATTACTATGAATAAGAGTGCAGCTGTATTTAAAGCCTAATGGTCTTATTAACTCTCTGATTGTGTTCTTCTGTTTGTTAGTGACCAAGACGAGCCCGACATGGGATACAAACCTGTTTACTACAGAAAGGTCTTCCTGGACGATGAAGACGTGGACACAAGGGACGGAGGGAGCGACGCAACTTCACTAAACCACCGTGATGGAGAGGACGCCAGCAGTCACCACTCGGATCAGGATTATCGCAGAAATGATGATGATGACCACTCAGATGAAAGTTACCACTACTCAGACGATCATGAGAACTATTCAGACGACAGCGAGCATGATGCCGACACCACACAGCAGGAAGCAGGGGAGTGATGTCATCAACAGTCATGATATAAGTGGCCGCTGCTTTGCTCAAGAGCTCTGATAGAGGAAACTGAGCAAAACTGAACACATCAAGTGAGGAGGAGCACTGGAGAGGAAGCTTCTTACTCCTTACATGATAACAATTTTATATTTTACTGTAAATACTGTGCTCATAAAGGTGCTGTATGTAACTCTGGAGAAAGGTAGTTCATTGTTGGAACAAACCACCCAAAGCGTCAGCATTTGACAACCTGGAAATGAGACTCGTCAATCAACTATCTTTCTCCAGAGTTACATAAAGAGGTTCCAAGCCTGGAAAATGTGACATCTTTAGCCCAAGACTGGAACTGACTGTATCTGAAATCACTCCTTTGATCTTTTGTTGACTATTCCCAAAATAATCAACACTTATTAGTTCACTCTGTAGTCAGCGGTTGACAGAGATTTTGGACACTTTTGAATCATTTTGCATCAATACTGAAATATTTAATTTTGCATAACTGTAATTTACACATCTGTCAAATGTGAAGCATTGCATTGTGTGATTTTTAGCAAAATGCAGTGCATGTAATGAGCATTCTTTGCTCCAGTGTAAGCACTAGGCTTGCAACCGTATGAGATTTTCACAGTACGATAACTGTCTCAGAAAATATTGCAGTTTCACGGTATCACAATATTATAGACTTTATTTTATTATCAGTCAGAATAAAGGACTGAAAACAGAAGGGTTATTGTTGGTTAAACAAATGTTTTATTACTATAACTTAAACTTGAAACCATTTTGTTAATGGAGGTATGTGTATAAAGTCTCCCCTTTATGAAATAACTAAAATAAAGGTGAGATTCTCTGTCCATTTGCAGTTTTTTCAATACCATAGATAAGTAGATGTACACAGTATGATAAGCATCAGCTTTTATATCTTGGTATATCGCTGCAACCCTAGTGAGCACAGTAAAATGTTTTCTTGGCTTCACATTGGAGTAAGCCATGAAGATGTTACCAAGAGCATTAGTTCAATGTTGTTTTGACTATGCTGCCACCTCCTGGTTGAACAGTACAACACAGCACATTAAGAACTCCAGACCGCCCAAAGCAAGCTTTGAAGAAATGGCAAGAATATAGTCTCTCAGAAAAGGCCTTGCAAAAACTAACTGTTATGCAGTGGTGGATGATGTACCTGAGTAAAAGCACAGATATCTTATCAAAAACGACTCTGGTACAAGTTAAAGTCACCTATTAGAATATTACTTAAGACACTGTCTTAAAGTAACCTAATATTTATTGTACTTAAGTATCATGAAGTATTGAATGAAGTATTGAAAGTAAACGTACAAGTAAGTGCTGGTAATAAAAAGCAAGCAGTCAGAAATCTGAGGATTATGAAGTTATTTCTTTATACTGTACATCACTTTAAAAATGGAGTGTGTATTACACAAGGTCTTCAAAACGTAAAGGATTTAAAGAACTAAAATCCAGTTTTCCCTCGCTCCCTTTCCTTCTTTCACGAGTCTGTCCCTTCCTCCTACCTTTTCTGTTTCATAGTAACTAAGATGCTTTGGGGACATGTATTGGAGTAAAAGTATAGATTTTGTTTACAAAATGTAGTGCAGTAAAAGTGAAAGTTGACAGAAATATAAAGACTCAAGTAAAGTACAGATACTCCGAAAAAATACTTAATGTTGTATAACTTTGTTACATCCCACAGCTGCTTTTATGTTTCTTTTATTTACTTCTACTGTTATTATTACACATATGATTATTGTCACACATGTATGCGATCAGATATTAATATATTATTATTAATTATAATATTATTACTTGCATTAATCTGTCCTGCATCTCTCTCTGTCTCTGTGTCTCTCTCTCTTTCTGTCTCATTGTGTCATATGGATTACTGTTAATTTATCATGCTGATCTGTTCTGTACGACATCTACTGCACGTCTGTCCGTCCTGGAAGAGGATCCCTCCTCAGTTGCTCTTCCTGAGCTTTCTACCGTTTTTTTTTTCCCGGTAAAGGTTTTTTTTTGGGGAGTTTACCTTATCCGCTGTGAGGGTCCAAAGGACAGAGGGATGTCGTATGCAGAGCTGCTTTAAAGTCTATTCTCTGAGCCACAGGAAGCCAGTGTAGAGACCTGAGCGCAGGACTAATGTGCTCGTACTTCCTGGTTCTGGTCAGGACCCGAGCAGCAGCATTCTGGATGTACTGCAGCTGTTTGGAGAGGCCAGTGAGCAGGCCGTTACAGTAGTCTAACCTACTAGAGACAAATGCATGGATGAGTCAGGTTTAGACACTATACCTTTGATTTTGGCAATGTTTTTAGATGGTAAAAGGCTGCTGATGTTATTGATTTGATGTGGCTGTTAAAGTTCAAGTCTGAGTCCATTATTACGCCGAGATTTCTAACCTGATTTGTAGGTTTCAGAGAGAGAGACTGGAGGTGACTGCTGACACTCTCTCTTTGTTTCTGTGGACCAAATACAATGACTTCAGTCTTGTCTGAATTTAGCTGGAGGAAGTTGTTTTGCATCCTCACACTGACCTGTTGGTAAAGTGCAGCACTTTAGTAGATGTACTTAGTTACATTTCACCACTGAGTTTAAGTTGTTTGTTGTTGTTTGTTGTTGTTGAGGGCCTGTGTGTTGTTGATGCTCGTGGAGGTCACACACCCAGGAGGATGAAGCTGAGCAAGATTGACAGCTCCACCCAGCCTATGACATCGCGTGACGACAGTATCGGCACAGCCAATCAGGAGCCGCATGGGCGGGTACATAGTCCAAATTTTACGCGGCGCGCTACGGGCCGAAACACCGAGAATGAATATCCCGGTCTCAACCGGTTTCAACCGGTCCGTGGTTGGAAGCATGAGCTTAGAGGAAGAGCACACTTGCACGCATTAAAACATCTCTGCTCTCCAACAGTGTGTGCGAATAGATCCAGAAATAAAAACGAGACTCTTTTACTTCGTGATTATGACCCGGAATACGGCTCCAAGTGTGACTCCGTGAATCTGTCTTGTTAGCTTAGCTTACGTTAGCCAGCAGACTTGAATTATCATTGACTTTTCCATTAGCACGCTAAGTTGCTATTAGCCTGGTGGGAGTCGGCTGCTAGTCACAAATAGCCAAAGAAAGATATGTTTCACGCTGGCTGAAGACAAGAAACAGCAGGCTGTGGTAAACTGCGGGAGGCTTTTAATCGAGAAGTATCCGACGCTAACGGCATTTTAAATTAGCGTTGTTGGTGTCATCCAGGAAAGCTAACATTAGCTTTCGGCTATCGAAGGTTAGGAGCAGTTTAAACGTGTGCCATGAGATAACGCGACACGGTTTACAACGCTTTGAGGGGATTAATATTCAGGTGTTCATCTTCAAATCACATCGGTTAAACAATACTTGTTTTCGACGAGCGGACCGGACACACCAGGTAAGTTAAGCCCGATCAACAGTACGTTAACCTAACTTACCCAGCGTGAGCTAACGTTAGCATCCGTCACTTTGGAAAAGTAACTAGTGTGGTGTTATTGTCTGGGGGCGATCCACCGGTTACACCGACCAAACGTGACACAACTCAGTGTAGCCGGTGGATTGATGCCTCCACGATCTGTTTCCAAGTGTTTTAATTCAATAGTCGTAAAACGGGTCTATCAGTCGGGTTGTGGTGACTGCGGCTCAACGCGCGCAGTCAGCCAGGTGGTGGTGGTGTTTCATCTTTACGCGTTTATGATTTGTTTCGATGGGTGTCAAATCTGGACCACGAGGGCTGACTGGCTTTGACACATTTGAGCTGAACAAGAATAACTTGTTTCTGACTTTACCGCGACAAGGCGTGAAAGAAACGCTTAACATGATTGTAATACACAAATTCCCCCCTCTGCTTTGGATTATATTTTCGAAATATTGATGCATATATTAAATGCAGCGGTGAATAAAGTAAACGCAGTAAACCCGCAGTATAAAACACTCATGATCAAGAAAAAGTGCTGCATTCAAAATCGGGCTCAAGCTAAAATAAACAAGCATTACAATGTGTATAAAAATAAAAGCACTCATTGTGCAAAGCGTCCCCATTCATTGTTTTATCATCAGAATATTACTATTGAAGCATTAATGTAAGCTGCATTTTCATGATGTCAATGCAAGGGCTTTTATTTATAAGAATTTATTATATATTATTTTACTGATCACGTTTTACATGTTAAATCTTAAACTGAAAAGTGCAGCTGTCAGATAAATGTGGATAAACAAACTAAAATATATTTCCCTCTGAAAAGTAGCAGAAAATGGAAATACTCAACTGAAGAACAAGTACCTCAAAGTGTAATTGAATACAGTACTAGAAGTAGAATGAAATGTACTTAGTTACATTCCACCACTGATTAAATGTCATAAATCAGTTCCTTATTTTGTAATACAGTATTTTAAATGATGATTGATTGATCACTTGATCTTGGATCTCAGGCCTCTACCAACAATGCTCATTAAATATGTATAAGAATACACAAAATAATTAGAATCTAAGACATAAAATAGCTTTAGTTCTTAACCTTATTGCTAGAATCTTTACCTGTAGATGTGTGAACTACCAGGTGCTGCTGCTTTGATTGAAGTTTAAATAATTTCTCCTGCCCTCCCGTCAGAAGCTCTATGCCAGCAGAAAATGACGATGTTGGCGGATCACCCAGCCAGACAGCTGCTGGACTTCAGTCAGAAACTGGACATCAACCTGTTGGACAATGTTGTCAACTCCATGTACCACGACATTGGATCCCAGGTGAGGACCGGCTCCTTTTCACTGTGGGCTTCCACTTCAGATTCACAAGTAGTTAGTGCATTTGACTATAAACAAGGTTAAATGTATATTTGTTCAGAATCAAAAAATGAGGTATTTGCTCAGCTTAAAGGCCTCCTTTTAAAGAAATAATCCAAAAACTGAGATGATTCTTGATGAATGAAAGTCTTAGGGGACTTCTTTTAACAACAGCAAAACAAAATCAAAAACCTTCATTTACAAACTCTAACACAACTTGTGCAGTATAATCCAAACCTCATTTACCCAGTCATGCACAGTACTTCCCAAACAGACTGCCTTTTCTGACAGGTATCTAAAATAAAATTAAACTTATCTGTGCTGCCTTCAAAGCCAGACTCCCATGTTCAGGTAAGATTGCTGTTTTTGTCAGTGGAGTCTGGTTTTGAAGGGAGCATGGATAAATTTCACTTTCCTTTCAGTTCCCTATCAGAAAGGATTGTCTGTTTACTAGTACTGAGCACATGACTGGATAAATGAGACGTGGATTACACTGCACAAGTTGTGTGAGAGTTTGTAAACAGATGTTTTGATAAAGTGTTGCTGTTAAACACGGTCCTCTATGACTTGAGTTCATCAAGAAATTTCTCAGTTTTTGGATTCTTAATTCAACGGAGGCATGCGAGAAAAACAAAATTTTCCACTGGGTGAGTAATTGAGATACACATGGTCATTTTGCGGGTGAAGCATTCCTTAAACCATGCAGCTATTAGGGTGAGGTAAAGTCAAAAGTGATGTGTAAACTTGAGGGAAATACACCTGAAGTTGATATTTAAAACCTAAAGATTAACATTAGCTGTGTTGCTCTCTTGTAGCAACGAGTGGCCCAGGAAGTTCTCACCAACCTGAAGGACCACCCGGATGCCTGGACGAGGGTCGACACCATCCTGGAGTTCTCTCAGAACATGAAAACTAAAGTACGTACCTGGCGCCTGCTGATGTAGCAGAGAAAAGCTACGGACTCGCTTCAGCTGCTTGTTGACAGTCTCTCAAAGAGAGGCCAGTCTAATAATGTGAGCTGATGTTTATCAGTTTATCCACATCAGGCCGTGGCTTCCAGGGCAGTGAGGGTTGAGCATTAACTCTGCTCCAGCTCCACCGTACTTATTAGATTTTCTCTAGCAAAGGGAAGCTTACTGTGTTTAATCTTTAGTTATCTGCAAAATTATTTTCATTTTTGGAGCGTGTTTGGTGCGAGACATTTGTTGTTGTGATGATAATATCTTCAGAGGTCAGTGCTGTCACAATGTTGATTTCCAGTTGAAGTTTTTGAGTTTCTCTTGGTGTCGCTGTTGTCTTTATTCATGCAGTTATGGTGGCTTTTAATGCTCATGCTGGCTATCCAAATTTCTTCCCTTATAGTATCACAGTTGCTGCTGCCTGTAGTGCTAAATGCTGAAAATAGAACAGCATATAGATTCATTTGCAGCAGCTTGATATGGAGTTGATCTGCACTATGCTGTAAGAAAAGATATTAACGTACATATGCTAACGTACAGAACTGTCATCTACATTCATTTTATATTTTTGTGCAAGGATAATGACTAAAGGCGCAGGAATAGTTCAGAAGTGTTGGGTTGAGTATCTGCATGCACGAACATGCTCACACATGTTTTTCAGTGTGTATGTTTCATGCCTACAGTGTATAAATCATAATACATATTCATGCATAACATTACCAGGAAGACACTGCAAGTACTGCTCTGTGCTTAGCCCTCGTTTGTTGTTAATTAACTCTTGATGAAAAGAATGTGTGTCTAATGTGTCTCTCTTTTTCCTCTCAGTATTACGCTCTGCAGATTCTGGAGACAGTCATCAAAACACGCTGGAAGATTCTGCCCAGAAATCAGTGTGAAGGTCAGTTTAATGACATTAGATACACAGATTGTGAAGGTGTTTTCTGGATGAGGTGTGTTGCTTGTCAGGGAAATTCATTTGCATTTCCATTAATCTCTTGGGTATATTTTCAGGCATCAAGAAGTATGTTGTTGGTTTGATCATCAAGACTTCCTCTGATCCTACAAACATGGAGGTAGGGTAACATTAATGTAAGATATTCTTCTTTGTAAATGAGCTGTTCAGCTCACTAATGATGTCACTGTTATGGTGTCCATTTGCAGAAAGAGGGAGTGTACATTTCAAAACTCAACATGATCCTCGTACAGGTAAATAAATATTTGATTGTTTGACACAATGACTGGAGTGATGTGATGATGAGGTTGGTGACACACAGCTCTTTTTCTCTGGATTGGTTTAGATCCTTAAGCAGGAATGGCCCAAACACTGGCCCACTTTCATCAGTGATATTGTGGGCGCGAGTCGGACCAGCGAGAGCCTTTGTCAGAACAACATGATCATCCTCAAATTGCTCAGCGAGGAGGTCTTTGACTTCTCCAGTGGCCAGATGACCCAGGTGAAGGCCAAGCACCTCAAAGACAGGTAACTGATGACTTACCCTCACACTAAACCAGTCTCACTCCTCTTGTCTAAACCTAGCTGAGATGCTAGCATAGATGAGGTGTGTGAAACTGGAGAGCGGAGTAGTAGGGCAATGAGATACTTTGGCCCACCGCAACATACACTTGGTCCTCCGAGCTTACACAGATTTCAGAGGAGACCGGTGGCGTTGAGAAATGCCTTTGCAACTCTACTCGCCAACTTCTGCTTGTGTTAATTAGCAGTCCATGTGTTTTGATATAGTTGGTTTTCACACCTTATGCAAACCAACCTCGAGCCACCATTTCAAGTGGACCTGGACGTGGATGACGTGCCATGCCTGGGTACAGTACAGAGTTCACACCAATCGAATGTTTTTTGTTTTTGGGTCAAATGCACTCTGATCCAGGTCAAAGTCCCTGATGTGAAAGCCTCCTGGAGCCACAACACATTAAAAATACTTCAGTAATGTTAAAACAAGCTTACTTAAGTTTACAACGAATTTGATCAGATTCTAAAGTTTGCTGAGGGCAACCAGTTCAGGGTTACACTGTCTTCATCCACACTGTGGCCGCCCCGTTTAAGCCACGACTCCACCGTCACTGATGATCCCTTTTCTTTGTCTTTCAGCATGTGCAACGAATTCTCCCAAATATTCCAGCTGTGCCAGTTTGTGATGGTAAGACAAACTTGATGCCAACCCAAGCAATTCTCAGCCTCTGATATTTTAATAAAAATCTCAGTCTGTTCTCTTATGCACCGTTTTCCTCTCCTTCTTTTCTGTGTAGGAAAACTCCCAGAATGCCCCGCTGGTCCACGCCACGCTAGAGACTCTCCTCCGCTTCCTGAACTGGATTCCTTTAGGTTACATCTTTGAGACCAAACTCATCAGCACTCTGGTCTACAAGGTAACCCAGCTCATGTTCAGCCAGTCAATTAAAAGATTAGAAGAAGCATTTGAAAAGAAAACTTTGTTTTTCTCACATGCCTCCACCGTTGATGAAGAATCCAAAAAAGTGGGATATTTTTGATGATGGATAAACAGATGTTTCCATATAGTGATGTTGTTGTTAAACACGGTCTAATCCATCAAGAGTTTTCTCTGTTTTTGGATTCTTTATTCACAGTGGAGATGTGAGAAAAACCGTTTTCCTCACAAATTAAGCATAACACAGAGTGAGTAATTGACACATAGAGGGAGGCTGAGTTATTCCTTTAAAAGATTATTTATCAAGCACAAACATTCTTTGGTTTCAGCATCTCATATTTAAGGATTTGCTGCTTTTATCTGTTTTATATCATCTAAATATCCTTGAAGAATCATTGAAGATGTCACCTAAAAACTAAAGTAACTGATCGATAAATAAGTATCTTTATTTGCAGCCCTTATTTAGTTTGCTGTTTGTCACACGTGATGTGCCTGTGAACTACTTAATACTGACCCACTCTGAGCTGCTGTCACAGTTTTGATATGAGCCTGCAGTCCGGGCTTTAAACACTGAATTCAGAAACTGCCTTTTTATTAATAGAAAAATGAGGAGTATTGACAACACAGACTGAACAGTTAACCAGCAGTTTAGCACTGACCTGCCTTGTTTCATTTGTGTGTTTCAGTTCTTGAACGTGCCCATGTTCCGCAACGTGACGCTGAAATGTTTGACTGAGATCGCAGGAGTGAGCGTCAACCAGTACGAGGAGCAGTTTGTCAATCTGTTTACCCTCACCATGTGCCAGCTCAAACAGGTACACACACACACACACACACGCACAGCCATTTTTGAGTGGTGCTTAAGTTAATTGCACTCAGTATGATCACATACAACCACACTTACATGTGCCCACTCTGTTATTACGCACACAAACACACACTTTGTGCCAACCTCCTCTTACCACACACTCACACAGATACAGTATGCAGAGTTTACAGGCAGCATAAACTCTCAGACTTGCATTGCACACACACACACAAACACATCACATTGTCAGGCACTGTAAGCAGTTTTCCGTTTGTTCACTGTTATTACAGACACAAATAACACATCTGTGGGCAGGGTGAACGGTGAACGTGTGAGTTCAACAGTCCTGATGGGACAACACAGTCAAAAGCAGCAGGGTGGAAACAAAGCAAAAAGCACGAGTGGAACTCTTTGTATAGATTGTTGGTGTTTTGTGCGTTTGTCATATAATCACAGCAGAGATTTGACCTTCATCAGGCAGCACAGAGGTAAAGCAACACACTCCAGCTGGCACAGGTGTGGTTGCTAAGACTCTGGGCACACCTATAGAGAATATGCTTTTACAGACTGCCTGAGGCTAAACCATGACAAGCAAAACAAAGAAATACTTTCCGCGTGTCTGTATTATTAACTAATGGTTTTCTAAATGTAACATCAGAGTATTTTTACAAGACAACACCACTAGAACATTTAATACTCCTGTTAGTTTGATGGAGTTGACAGATTCTGCTTCAGCAAGCAAGCAAACGTTATTTATGCAGCACTTTTCAGAACATATAGTGCTTTACCGGAGGAAGCGAGATAGAGAAAATACAAGAAAAGGCAAAAACAAAGAGACAGTCTGCACAAATGCACAATATAAATGGATAAAAAAGAAAAGGACAAAGAAAACAAGATGAAATTTAAAAGATCTGGAGTGATTTGGCTCCTCTGAGACTCTGCGAAAGACCGTTTGAAAACGAAGTGGCAACAACAGGGAAATTTCCAATCCAGCATCTTTATGTCTTCAGGTTGTGTTCAGGTGTAATATTACGTCTGTTGTAGCTCAGTGTCGTGTTACACATCAGGCGGCTCACATCGCTGTATGTGACTCATCAAACATTTGAGCTGTCTCTAAGTCTTCAATATAAAAACCTGTCCGGAAACAATTTATAATCTTCATTCCAAACTGTCTCAGTGTATTTACCATCAGCATGCAAACACACTCTTCACCAGGTAGATATAAATAGCTCCACCTGCCTGCAGTTGCTGTCATTGTGACAGTGGAAGAGTGAAGTAATCTGAATGTGTGTGTATGACTGTGTGAGTGTGGCTGTCAATTCTAAAAAGTGTTGCCAATAAAGAGTCATCAGGCCAGATGTCGACATTTATCTTTTATTTACATTCAAATCTAAAGCATTTAAAATTCATTTATTGAACAACCAGGCTTTCATTTGTCTTTTAAACCACTTAAAAGTTAACAAGAAAAATCAGCCACCTTTCTGTCGCTGCTGTTAGCATAACATAGATTAGATGCAGCACTGAAGGACCGTCTCTGAGCTGCTCTCTCCAGAGTCAGCTGCCCTGTCCTGCCCTGTAGCACGAGCTAACACAGCAGCAGCGGCTAACATCCAACACCGAGGAGTTTAATGGTCCCAGCAATCTCACACCAACACGGAAACAGCTCGACTCTGTCATTAAATTCGTTAATGACCGGATGGTTTTCTTGGTTTTTGTCCCATTCATCTGATCTGAAACCTCCCAGTTTTCTGTGTTATCTGAATTTCTTTGCTGAAATGGTTCAGATCTTTAGTGTGAAAGTTCATTGTTGGCTCTGAAAACTTTGACAGAATACTTTAACTCATAGTTTACTTACCAGCCTTTTCAAATCCTTTAACCCCATCTAATGGTTTTTCTCATCAGATGGTTGTTGTGTGGTTGCTTTGTGAGCTTGAGATGAAATGGTTTTCTTGGGTGGTCTCATGGCTCAGTGATTTAAGACTCAGGCTATTTACAGTAAATAGGATTTCCTCAAACAAAATACGCTGTAGATGCAATTATGGCAAAGCAAATGAGATGAAATGGAGTGTAGTGGAGTTTTTGATGTGATGTTGTGTCTTCTGGTCAGATGCTGCCTTTGAACACTAACATTAGAGTGGCCTACGCCAACGGGAAGGACGACGAGCAGAACTTCATCCAGAACCTCAGCCTGTTCCTCTGCACCTTCCTCAAAGAACACGGCCAGCTCATCGAGAAGAGACCCAACCTGAGAGAGACTCTCATGGAGGTAGGAGGACGAAACATTACACATTTCATTACAGAAAGAAATGTTTTCACCGTTCTAATTAAATTTTGTGCGGTCAAGTAAACAAACCCTCAGCTGGTGGCTTGTAGTCATTTCCGCCCCTGCTTTAGGGCTGTTGAAAAGAAACCTTCCCCCGACTGCTTTTCCTGCCTCTCTCGTTTTGCCTTTCCTGTGTTGTCGTGATTACACCTTTGCAATGACATACATTTGGGAGTGATTACAGTGGGAAGGGCTATTTTTCCTGTGGCTGTCCACTTGTATAAGTACTTACTTGGAGATAATTGTTTCAGGAGGATACTGAGATGTTGGCAAAAAGAGTCTGTAGCTGTTCAGTTAGACAGAGACGCACACACACAGATCCCAGATGTAGGCAAGTCGCAAGAATAAAAACACAAGATGTTTGAGACTCAAGGTTTTTTAGAATCACTTTTATTTTATTTTATTTTTTAATCAGCCAATATATCTGGGGCAGGGGTCGGCAACCTTTGCTATCCAAAGAGTAATTTTTGCCCACAAAGGACAAAGTAAAAGAAACACACCCGTTTAGTCTAAATGTGCCTATCATCATTACTGATGGGTCTAAATAAACATTTGTTTAATATGCTGTTACCACAAAGTGGCTCTACACTTTGCTGCTGATGATTATTTAGTACCTAAAGATTGTAGCGTTGCGATAAAAGCAAATGAATCTGTCCACACACCATGAAACACTTCTCTTTTTTTGGATTTGGAATCCATTGCTCGCCTCGCTAGGGAAACTCGAGGCAACAGTGCTAATGATGTTCATTAGAGTTTAGAGGAAAAGGTGTCAGATCAAAGATGTGTGATGCATATATTATTTGATGAAATATTAAATCATTTGTTTTATTCAGTGTGTAGCTTCACATTTATTTATTTTTCATATAATTCAATTTTTTATTGATTTTGGTTAGAGTGGTACATGACGGCTCTACATGTCAAATGAGACATTTAATCCTGACTAACAAAAATAATTCAAACGGGTTAATAGAGATCCGTACAAGAGGGCGTACAGCACCAGTCCCAATCTGCTAAAAACAATTAAGATAATAAAATTAAATTTGAGTAAATAAACACTTTAAATTTGTCAGTGAAAATATTAAATATAAAAAAAATGAATAAACACAAACAAATTGCACGTTAAAAATTCACATTTATTAATGAAGAATGTGAGAGTCACTTTAGGCTTACAACAGTGATAAGTGAACATTTTAATCTTAAAATAACCATTAGTAATTTCCATTTAATTTTTGGTCAAAAGTACAGGTAGCCACTAGAGATGGGCTACAGTGCCACAGGTTGCCCACCCCTGAGCTGGGGGCTGGTTGGTGAGAAAGCTGCCACAATATGCGTCATCTGCCACCAGATCAGCCAATTACAAAACTCAATTGCAATAGCGGGGTTTCAGCCAGTAGAGGGCGGTCAATATGCATATTTTAAATATTTAAAATGTCAAGGTTTGGACCTGAATTCATCAACAACACTGCTAAATACCCATATACATTCGTTTAGTTACTCCCCAAAAAGTAAAACCAATTTTCTCTTTGTTAAAACATTTGTTCAGAATAGCACACAGTTAGTCATTCATGTGTTTACCTAAGATGTGTTGCGGATATTTTGCACTAGTATGGAAGTTTTTTTCATCACATTGAGCCAGGAGAAATACAGCCCCAACAAACATCAGTGAATTAATCATTATTCCTCTGGGTAACAGACAAAATAAATTGCTTGACTGACTCGTGTGACACCACTGCCTCCTTCTTCAGGCCCTGCACTACATGCTGCTGGTGTCGGAGGTGGAGGAGACAGAGATCTTTAAAATCTGTCTGGAGTACTGGAACCACCTGGCAGCAGAGCTCTACAGGGAGAGCCCTTTCTCCACCTCCAGCACTCCACTGCTGTCTGACGTCCCGCCACGCAGACACCTCTACCTGCCTGTTCTCTCCCAGGTTGGCCCTTCTTCCAACACACACTCAGATATTCAGACGCATAACATGACATAACACAAAACTTTTACTACTGTAAACTGATTTATGAAACAGAAATAAACAGTGATGATTTTTCCAGTTAAATGTTTTCAGCATTTGGTTCATAAAATGGTCTAAAATGCGTTGTGATGTTCAGACATCAGGTGTTGTTTTATGATAACTGAACATCTGTCTTAGTCAGGAAAATACATTTATTGTATGCAAACATTTAAAACAGATTGTGGAGGTAGAGCGGGTCGACTACTGATCACAGTGTTGGTGGTTTGATCCCAGCCTCCTACTGTGCACACATCACAGTGTACAAGCAGACACACACTGCACTGTACTTAAACATGCTTCAGATTAGGAAGATTGGTCCGCTGGCAAACCCTCACATCCAACTCGTTTCCCCTCTTCCTCTTGTAGGTGCGTCTGCTGATGGTGAGCCGCATGGCCAAACCAGAGGAGGTGCTGGTGGTGGAGAACGATCAGGGCGAAGTGGTCAGGGAATTCATGAAGGACACAGACGCCATTAACCTTTACAAGAACATGAGGGAGACTCTCGGTAAGTTAATGCTCTTCACTGTAAGTAAGTAATTCCGTTTACATCCACACAACATGTTTTTGTTTTAAAACACGTAACTCTTGCAACCATAACACTTTACATCACAGCTACTCTGGAATTTTCAAATCCCGAAAGGAAAGGATTACGTTTTAGTCTCGACGAGCAAAGATGGAGATTTTGAAAATGATAATGCAGACACCCAGGTTCACTTCCTGACTGGGTCTTATCAGTCTCAACGTGTCCTTATCTGATTCATCATGTGACCCTATTGCTGGATCGTAATTTCGACACGGTGCACATAGAACTTGGAAAATATAACCTGAAATGAGCAGTTGCTGAGATATTTGGTGTGAAAGTATCCACCATGACTCAGTCATTTCCTCTATATCTGTGTTTCAGTGTATCTGACCCATCTGGACTACGCTGACACTGAACGCATCATGACAGAGAAGCTCCACAACCAGGTGAATGGCACCGAGTGGTCGTGGAGGAACCTGAACATGCTCTGTTGGGCCATCGGCTCCATCAGTGGAGCGATGCACGAGGAGGATGAGAAGAGGTTCCTGGTCACCGTCATCAAGGTGGGACACACATAAGATAATGTAGAATATCACCATTAGCATCCATCTTCAAGCAGGAATAAGTTAGCCATGTTGCCAAACACTGATTGGACTATATGACAGAAGCATTTATTTCAGTCATTCCAAATTGCTTTCTCTGGAATCTTACACCATTACACCCCGACAGTTAAAGACACAGCAGTGCTGATGTGTTGAACTGTAACCGACCGACATTAACAGATTGTGTGTGTCTTGTACTCAGGACCTGCTCGGCTTGTGTGAGCAGAAAAGAGGGAAGGACAACAAGGCCATCATCGCATCCAACATCATGTACATCGTGGGCCAGTATCCTCGCTTCCTCCGAGCCCACTGGAAGTTCCTCAAGACTGTCGTCAACAAGCTGTTTGAGTTCATGCACGGTGAGAAAGGACCAAGTCCTCCACACGGATCAGACAGAATCTTTTAACGTAAATCTTTCTCTAATTCTTTTTTCCCCTGGGAATTACACTTTTATTATGGAGGAAGGTCGATCAGTGTTTTGGTGGGAAGAACAGTGGGAACGATTCCTTTTTTTTCTTCTTCTTCTTCTTTTTTTCAATATTTTTATTAGGTTTCACAATTAAATTTTTACTGGTTAAAATAAAGTTGACGTTTTTACTCCTATATGTCTCAAAACCACAATAATTCACATTGATGGTGGAATCTTTTTTCTGCATTTCATTTCAGTCCAGCAGGATATACATTTTGATATAAGTACAAAGCTAGACTCGTGACTAGGGCCTAATATCCTGTGAAATCCTCCTTTACAGTGCCTAAACTCCAGTACTGGTACTAAAGTGATACCTTCTTTAGATGGCTTAATTTGAGAAGCCATTTTTTCTCAATTAAAAGAAGCCAAACACCCAAAATGTTACATTTACTTTAAACAGAAGCAGGCGTACAAGAACTGAAACTAAACTAAAATACAGTCTAAAACTTGTAATTAAAAAAAGGAACTGTCTGATCAAATAACAAGTCAAGATGATCATGAATCTGGTTTTAATGTAGATTATAAATCTGACTGGAATTTGGGTTCTTATAGTGTCCTAAAATTGTCATTAAAATGGTAAAACTCTACAGGAGTTTCTTTTGCTAACAAACTAATGTACCTTCCTGTTTTGTCAAATTTTGGTGCTACACAAGTTTCTCTAAATATTTGATTAGATTAGTTACTTGAATTGTGATTAACGCTTGACAATATTTTTGTGTTTCATCTTCTTCTCACAGAGACCCACGATGGTGTGCAGGACATGGCGTGCGACACCTTCATCAAGATTGCCCAGAAGTGCCGGCGTCATTTTGTCCAGGTCCAGGTGGGCGAGGTGATGCCCTTCATCGATGAGATCCTCAACAACATCAACACCATCATCTGTGACCTGCAGCCACAGCAGGTCAGTCCTGTCTCTGGGCTTCCTGTCAACATTGAGTTTTCGTTGTCATTAATGTTTTGTTTTATTACGCAATTTGTAAAACTTTTACAGATGACATATGTTACATTTTGCAGTAAAAATGTTTCTGAGTCAGACAAATTCCGCCCCTCGTCTCTGCAGGTCCATACGTTTTATGAGGCCGTTGGCTACATGATTGGAGCTCAGACAGATCAGGCAGTTCAGGAGCTTCTGATAGAGAAGTACATGCTGCTGCCTAACCAGGTGTGGGACAGCATCATCCAGCAGGCCACCAAGGTGAGGACGGCAGGAGGACTGATACATTAAAATCCGCTGATGTCTCCTTTATGCCCTCAGATGTTCTCATTTAATGTTGTTTGTGGACTCTCTGCTGCAGAACGTGGACATCCTGAAGGACGCAGAGACGGTGCGTCAGCTGGGCAGCATCCTAAAGACAAACGTCAGAGCCTGTAAAGCTGTCGGTCATCCCTTTGTTGTCCAGCTGGGACGAATCTACCTGGACATGCTCAATGTCTACAAGTGTTTGAGTGAAAACATCTCCTCGGCTGTCCAGACCAACGGTTAGTTGCTGTTTGCTCTCCTGTGTGTGTGTGTTAACAGGTGTTAAATGAAAAATGTTGGTACTCTGTCACAAAAGAGCTAAAAGAGAGGAACATATGAATGATCACGCTTCTCTGTAATTGCTGGGTGTGTAAATACACAACTGTTTGCTGACCAGCACGCCATATAAACATAAAAAGGTGATGGGTTATTGCAGGTTTGAATAACTGTCATCATTGCTACAGGTGAGATGGTGACCAAACAGCCCCTGATCAGGAGTATGAGGACGGTGAAGAGAGAGACGTTGAAGCTGATTTCAGGTTGGGTCAGTCGCTCCAACGACCCTCAGATGGTGAGTGTTCAGTCAGTGTTCTTTAAACTACAGTAAATTGAAAACTGTGCTCACAATTTTTGAATTATGTCCAGTTCCTTCTCAAAAACAACAGCCATGATGTTGATAATCAGAAGCTAAAATCTATTGGTACTCCACTTCCACCGTAATCCTAACTGGGACCAAAGTGTTGACTGATCTGTCATGTTAACAGTTACCAACTTGTAAATTGGTTTTAACAAGGTTTTAATTCGGCTAAATACTTAAAAATCAAATTTGAATATCGTATAGAAGAATTTTAATGTTGTAACCTGACATAATAGAGCTCTTATTTTACATCATAAGGAGTTTCTTCAGATTTCAAGTCTACTTAATTTGTTGCCATTTCAAAGCCCGCTTGTCCAAATCTGTGAAACTTGCTGACAGTGTTGTCACATGTTCTTGTGTGTTTCCGGGGTCCAGGTGGCAGAGAACTTTGTGCCCCCCTACTGGAGGCGGTGCTCATTGACTATCAGAGGAACGTCCCAGCAGCCCGGGAGCCCGAGGTCCTCAGCACAATGGCAACCATCGTCAACAAGCTGGGAGTCCACATCACAGGAGAAATCCCCAAAATCTTTGATGCTGTCTTCGAGTGCACTTTGAACATGATCAACAAGGTCTGTTTGAGTCATTTAACCATGGCTGGTATCAGGTGAAATCTCCTAGAAACAATAATTATAAGTAACAACTTTTCGTTTCCTCCTGCTCCACCAGGACTTTGAAGAATTCCCAGAACACAGAACCCATTTCTTCTACCTCCTTCAAGCTGCCACCTCCCAGTGCTTCCCAGCCTTCCTGTCCATCGCCCCTGCTCAGTTCAAACTGATCCTCGACTCCATCATCTGGGCCTTCAAGCACACAATGAGGAATGTGGCCGACACAGGTCTGAACTGGCATCAACTCATCTTATCAGATAGAGAGTTCACTAAATTCACCTTGAAAAGGCTGAAATTTTTTTGATAATGAAGTCAGCCTCACAGTTGTTTTATAAATCTAGAGAAGCTTTTTTCCCCCAGTCAGTTAAATGATTTCACCGTTTAGAGATGTAGCAAGTTTGACCCTTTAATAAGGAAAAATCAGAAAAAAAACTGCTTGATTTTCTCATTTTCTTCATTTTGATGAAGACTTCTCTGAAGGCAAAATACATATAAGTTGCAGCTGGAACATTTAATCTTCACAGTGTTTCACTTTGACAAACCTCGTCCTGCTGTCTGTAAACAAAAGGCTCCTCCTTAGTGCGTCTCTGTTGGTTTAATGAGCATCTCTGTGTCTCCTGCAGGTCTACAGATCCTGTACACTCTCCTGCAAAACGTCTCTGGAGAGGAGGCAGCAGCTCAGAGCTTCTACCAGACGTACTTCTGTGACATCTTGCAACACATCTTCTCTGTGGTCACGGATACCTCTCACACTGCAGGTGAAGAAAGTGACCTGCTGGCGTCTGGGACCAGTGTGGAAAACAATCAGAACTCAAACAATGCTCTGTTTGGTTTTGCACATATTTGCTCTCAGAATTCACAAATCAAGATAGGACTGCTGACTCTTTGGGGTTTCTCTGAGGACAAATTTTGTTAAACCTACTCAACACATAAAAACATCCAAGTTAACTTTTTGCTTCCTGTCCACAGGGCTGACCATGCACGCCACCATCTTGGCCTACATGTTCAACCTGGTGGAGGAGGGGAAGGTCAGCGTTGCTCTGAGCGCAGCCAGTGCGGCCAACAACCAGGCGCACATCCAGGAGTACATCGCCAACCTGCTGAAGACAGCCTTCCCTCATCTGCAAGAGTAAGTAGGCTTCAGCCTCGACAGGTGAACCTCGGTGGGGTCACATGAGCTGGGTGTGTTTCATTAACATTTGCCATGTATTCACTGCTTTTTTTATTGAACAATATTTTACACAAATACATAGGGGATCAACAGAAATATCATGTAACTGAGATACTTTCAGCAAAGCCACATCAATATATTAGAATGCACTAAAAGCACAGTTTGAATGAAGGCTGCAGCTGCGATCTCAGTGCGAGTTTGTAGTCCCAAACTCTGGAAGTGAGTCAGCACTTTTGACCTCCAGGTACCAGGGAATTTTCTTACTGAGTACACTTTGATTTCTACAGAAAAAAGGCCTGAGTTTGACAGTAGGCTGAGAGAGTTGTTCCACAAAATGAATCACACCCATGGCACTCATAAGTTTTGGGGCAGTTTTGTGTTTATATAGTGATAATTTTATGTGGCTCAGATTATTTTTGAATGAAAGAAAAGATAATCCTCAAACTCAAAAAAAGTTTAATTGAAAATGGAACTGCAGATGTACCTTCTTTTGATTAAAAGCAGCAAATCATCACTCTTAGAGGAGTTTTCTAAAGTGAAAATGCCTACGTGAATAAATAGTACATCAGATAAGAATTAATTAAGTTCATCAAAAGGTCATATTTGCTGCAGGGCGGGTTTCTCCACCCTCGCACAGGCTGTGCTGTTTGCAGTCTAGCGGCTAATTGAATGTCTTGTCTTCAGCGCCCAGGTGAAGGTGTTTGTAACCGGTCTGTTCAGCCTGAATCAGGACATCCCCGCCTTCAAGGAGCACCTGAGGGACTTCCTCGTGCAGATCAAGGTGAGTGTCCAGAGGAGATGGTAAACACTTCAGGCTAGAAACAGACCAAGGACGATGTGATAAAATATAAATGTTTTTGTGAAACTAACTGACAGTTAGGTCCAGGTTCGCGGCCACATGCTGCCTCTCGTCCCAGTGAAGCTGCTGAAGGAAAATAAAAACTACTCTGTGCTATATGTTACTTAATTCTGTCACATCACTTATATTTTAAGTGGTTAGTTAAAAAAGACATGTTGTTGGTGACAAAATAATTAAATCAGATCAATGCATCCTGTTGTTAAAACGATTCAGTTAATGTATTCAGTACCAGTTAATATAAGCTATGCTTCCAAACCCTGCAAGACATACAGGTGGTATAATGCTTTATTTAACAGAAGTGGAAACTCTTTACACATAAAATGTAAGCTCAGGGACACCATCACTTGTTCATGTTTGTAAATCAACAAAGACGTTTCATCTATTTTAATCTGATTGGCAGCATTTGAAAGCTACAACCTGTGTCAGATTATTTTAACTTCTGAGTGAGAGACTGAGTGGAAAGTGTGAGCAGTGTCGGTCTCCCTCTGTGGGAAAATGGCAGTTCGGCCAGCTTGAATCTAAAGCCTGATGTCGAGCGCTGCTGAGCCTCTGCTTGTGTGGTCCTGCAGGAGTTTGCTGGCGAGGACACGACGGACCTGTTCCTGGAGGAGCGGGAGACGGCTCTGCGCCAAGCCCAGGAAGAGAAACACAAGCTCCAGATGTCAGTGCCCGGCATCCTCAACCCTCACGAGCTGCCGGAGGAGATGTGCGACTGAAGCGGCAGTGGCAGCGAACAGCGTGTACAAAACAGCTCTGAAGGGGGGAAGGGGTCGCGAGAGAGCAAGGACGCTTCCTGTTGATAAATTGTTTTCTTTTCAAGTGTGTTTGTGTGCGAATGTGTGTTTGAAAAGAGAATGAGGGGCCAGACGAAGGACCCCAGCACTCGGTTGTACGTCGACCAAATCAATGTCAATATGTAAATGAAATTCGTCCCCCTGACCCCCGTCAACTCTGGCGCCGACTTGTTTTTTTTTCCTACAAACTTATTTTATACAATTTTTTTGTGTGTAACATGCCATCTTTTGTTAATTTTTTGCTAATTAAAGCTTTATGTTTGGCCATACGGTTATTTTACACCTGCATGAAGTTGGAAGAATTATTTTTAATCCCTCTTCACCCCCTCAATTCACCTCCTCTCCTATTTGTTAATATGTAATATATAATGTTGAAACCCTCGCGTTGGTTAGTTGACAGATTGCTCTGGTTTCAGAAGTGCCATGTGCATGGTGCAGGACGAATGTGATGCTCAAGGGGTAGTCGTGTACTTCCTTGCTTCCTTTGTTGTCTTGTTTTGGTTTGTCAGTGTGTTTATTGTTTTTTTGTTTGTTTTTTTCTTTCTCTCTGGCTCTCTGAGTCGGAGCTTCAGTTGGACCGCTCTGCGTTTGGATGAGAAGGAAAGCTGTGTGCATATCATCCTGTTTGTAAAGCTGTCTTAGTACTCTGAGAATATAAAGTTGGCTATTTTTACAAAAAAAAAAAAAAATAAAAGTGTGTGAATCTGCTTCTTCCCCAAAGCTGTGGAGGTTAAGGAGAACCTGGAAAAGGCGAGGAATGTCACAGCTCGTCTTCCAGGACCTGAAGGGTTACTGCACACGACATATATTCTAAAGGTTTTGGAAAATTTGACATTGAGCTTGGCTGTGGAGAGATACTTTTGAGGAAATGGTGCCCAAACTGGGGGTGTTGCAGAGGAGTCACACCTGGCGGAAAAATATGGAGTGAAGCTAAAGTCAGTTTTCACAGCAGACATTTTAGCTTTGTCCCACACTTCACTTCTTGTCAACTAATATTCAGTGGTTGAAGAAGTAGTCAGATCTCCTGCGTTAAAAAGTCACAAGTACGAAAGTATGAGCTTCAAATATACTTACAGTAGCAGCAGTGTAAGTACTCATGCAGAATGATATATATAACTGGATTATAATAATGCAATGATGTGTTTCTTTAATATTACAGCTGGTAAAGTTGAAGCTCATTTTTATTTATATAGTGCTGAAAGGCTTCATCTATAATAATACATCATAATTTATTAGTTAATTTATATTCTGTAGTTATCTTAATCTGCAAAGTAACTAAAGCTGTCAAATAAATATGGTGAGGTAAAATGCAGAGGTATAAAGTAGCAGAAAATGGAGTCCAAGGCACTGCTGAGGTGCCCCTGAGCATGCACCAAACCCCCAAACTGCTCCAGGGACATCACTCATGGCTGACCCTGGGCCACCCTGCCCCCATGAAAATGTGCACTTCTACTGCAAATGAATTGCCTGGGGAAAAATATTGTGTAGCTTTACACATAATGAGGAAGATAATTTACATTATTACCTGAAGTGCATTACAATAATTGATGGAACAGTGTCGTCATTATTAGTTCCTCCTTGTGACGAGTGACATCAAACAAGTTACTGCTCATTAAAGTAACTCCTGAATGTCCCATGAGAGCATCAGTACAGCTTTCATTGTGCATCCAAAGTTCATTTCACTAAGTTCAGTAAGTATGCAGACGGACATCGTGGGATGATTTTCCAGACACTGGTCAAACAACGCGACAGTTGACTTTTCCAAGAAAAAGCTCTGCTCTGTTAATCGAGACCCAAAGAAACACTGTGAGTTGCCAGTTGTGACATTAAATGAGTCTGACGTTTGTAGAAGATTGTTGGCAAGTTTATACCAGGTTCTGATCCTGGGAAAGAGCTTTCTTAAGCCTACACACAAAAACACAAGACTACAGTGGCTCCTGAGGAAGTTCCAGCACATGAGTCTGACTATAGAAGAAGTTTTAAAGTCACCTGTCCCTGTGATGTGAACGGCTGGGCCTGAAATTAATCAAAGGCCTTTGCAAAATGGGAAATGTACCTGTTCAGTTAGTGTAAGATGTGATTTATTATATCAAAGGAAATGAAAACAGACAGGGTGACAAAATAATTTCTTTTTCCTCCCTTTATAACAAGCATTCAGTTTAAGTACACTGCACAACAGTGGAGGAAAATAATAACATTTACACAAGTACAATTTTTGGTACTTGTAGCCTGCTGTACTTGTATATTGCCATTTTCTGCTTCTTCATACTCTGACTCCACCTCAGAGGCAAATACTGAACTTTTTACTTCACTACATTTGTTTGATAACTTTAGTTGTCTTGCACATTCAGATTATTTGTAAAAAAAAAAAAAAAAAAAAAAAAAAAAAGTTAAACCAAATAATAAATTTAGCTTTAATATTACAAATGAAGCTACTCAGCAGTACATAAAGTCATTAAAATGATTTCCACCTGCAACATTAGTGATGCTTACGCGTTCATGCATCAATGATTAAAATCCTGATATTTACATTTATATTTTGCACAATAAATACTTTTATTTTTGGTACTCTTAAGCACTGTGGTATTACTGATTTTACTTCATTAAATATTAGAGTACTTCCACCAGTACTGCACAGACAAGAAAAACTAAAAGTCATGAATATATATATTAAAAACAAACAAACAAGCACATTAACCTCATCACATGATTTTGTAGTAGACATGGACTTAAATTCATCAATTATATGTTGATTTGACATGCGCCTGACTGTTTAAACTGTAAAAAGACTTGCATGTTATACCAGGGAAAATGTAAATAAAAGCTTAAAACATAACATAAAAAGGTTAATATTCCAATATGTATTTTTGTCTTATTAAAATTCACAGTGTAATATTAACTTTCTTTCTTTTCACTATTTTATATTAATTCCATTAAAGTCGTGTTGATTATTTTGTCTGCAGTTTTATTTTCACCGTTACACCAGCTTAGAGCAAAAAAGACAAAGACAACTAGCAACAAACAAACAAAAACTATATAATACTTTAACAATAATAATAAAAGTAAGAGTATTTTTTTACTGTACATGTGTAGTAAAAAATTTAATGAAAATTTGACTGTAAAGTTGTAGTTGTAAGTATGAGTCAGATAATTTAAAGATAGTATTAAAATCGTTATATAGCTGGGTGTTAAATGACTAAAACTGAACAACAGCAAAAAGTAAATAAATAAATGGAAATAAAAGTATATAGATTTTAAGTAATACAAATAAAAACACACACTGAATAAATAGATAAAATTGCTAAAATTAATATTTCACCGCAGTTGCCCTTGAGAGTTTAAATTTAATTCAGCAAAAGCACATAAAGAGTAATTAATATACAGATGATAGTGTAAAATAGAACAAACAAAAGAGCATCACGCTGGTCAAAATATTATACAAACATACAGATATGAAGTGATCTGATAGCCTTTTGTGAAATGAATTATAAAGTAGCCTCACATGTATAAATAAATTAATGAAATGTGTTGATAGATATTGATGATATTGATGATGTGGACAGAGCTCGCGCAGCGCAGGCACAACACGCTCACTTGTCCTTGAGCTTCAGAGAAAAGGTTGAAACCTCACTTTCGTTTGGAAGGTATCGCGAGACTTGCGGAAAAATCCGAACAGGCTGAAGAGACAACCCGAAAAGTCCCGAACTATTCCCCCCCTCCTTTTTCATCATGGCTGCTGTGTCTACTCTCTCAAGTAACGCTCAGATTGGACACTGACTCGATTTCTGCCTTCCAGTGCCTCTTAACTTTTGGTGTACATCAACTTCGCTTGGATGCAATTCACGCTCTCCACTCTGTTGTCCCCCCTGGTCTCATTCAGTGGGATAACCTTCACCAATCACTCCCTCCACTGGGCCTCTTTTTTTACCCCAAAAACCAACTGCCAGCCAACAACAGCTCCCAGTGCAATGGTTTGACTCAGTTTTCCTCTTCATGAACAATGTGTGAAAACTGCGCCGAGCTGGTGGAGGTTTTAAATGAAAGTAAGTAAAGAAATAATTTCATTTACACGCTGAACTAGCTGCTTGATATTAGCATCGGTGTCCACTGGAGCTTGGTGTTAGCTCGGTGGCTAGCTAAATATAACTTTGTGTGTTTTTGTGATTAGCTCGCCTTTTCAGCCCGGACTTTGCAGCGGTGGGACAACTGCAAGTAATGTCGGTGTTTCTGCGTGTTTCACAGTCCGTGACAGTTTTGTCTTCGTGTCACACGGTGTCGGTTTTGATATGAATGCCACATCCAAATTGGCAGATCAGTTTTTGGGGGCCTGTCTGTCAAACACTCCACAGAACTCCCACAAGCTAATAGCTGCCCAACTCGACTCAAAATCGTATCAGCTCGATCGGTTTTTGTACGTGACATTACAGCCATGACTTAAAATACTTTGGCACCGTCAAACACGGTGCACGGCAGCGGGTTTTAAGGGTGCGAAATTGTGCCGAAACTCCGACCTGCACCGATTTTGGAAGTTAGCAGAGTTAGCTTAGTTTAGCTACAGCGAGCGAGCCTGACTTTGTTTGATGTGTTTGTCAGGTCAGTCTGCTAGCTGTCCACTCCGCTGCCACCCCATTGTTTTGCAGATGGTTCACAATCACAGCTCAAAATGCCCTGCTGACTGTCAGTAACACGCTCGCTCTCCATATCGCTGACACCAACATGATGATGTGTATTTCTTGTGGTGGGTTTTGGCGAGTCTCTTGGATGTAGTGTAAGCTAGCGGCAACTAAGCTAGCCCAGAAAATTAATGGCTGCAACGAGGCGCATATTTTGGCACACAGCACATCGTTAATCCTCGGTAGCTTGTGCATGTTTTTCGGGTCGATGTCGTGTGCACACCGGCCTCACTCCTTTGCTCGCTTTGGTGGTAAAATCAATCTTGCAATGAAGTCTTATTTCCACATGCAAGGCTAACGTCAACTTAAGCCAGCAAACGTAAATACAAGGTTGCCGTTATAGCTACAAGTTAGCCCAGGCGTGCTAACCGGGCCTTGCTGCACTTCAGGGCTGTCTGCAAGACACTGGACAAAGCCTGTCTGTGTTATAACACTGTTTGTAAAGCTGTTACAATGCTGCGATTGACGGTTTATTTGTCGTTTTCCCGTGTGTGTGTCCAGCCTATTGTGTGTGTCATGAGCTTGTGTGACTGAGAAGGGAAAGCTCCTCCTGCAGGCTCTGTAGGAATCCACTTTAATAGACAGTCATGCACCTGACTGTAGCATGGCCTCACTCGCTCAAACTTATAAAGGAACTCCAGCTCATTTCTTTTTAACTTGTTGGTGTTAATTAGAAGTTAATCCCTTTGGGAGTGTGTGCGTACAAATATTAAACTGTGTGTGAGTTGTGGCCACCTGTTTTGGGAAAGGAATGCCATTTTCATTCTACATTATATGGCTGGAAGTATGTGGACACCCAGCTATTACAGACACTTGCTGAACATATCATTTTGGAAACCATGATGCCATCACAGCCTTCTGTCTTCTGGGAAACTTTTCATTAGATTTTTTTTAAGAGTTGGCTTCACGGATTTTCCTCCCATTCTGCAACAAGAGTATTATAACCCTTTCATAAAAGCGATGCACGCTCCGACTGCCATGTTGCTGGATCTTCAGCCATATCTGGTTGTCGTTCAGAAAACGTACAAATCGACAGAATTACATTAATGCAAAATAACAGTAAAGTCTCTTGCCCACGCCTGCACGCTCTCGGTTTGGCTGTTTCTCCTTTTGTCTCCCTCTTGTTAGGGAGTCCGTCAAATGACATTTAAAGGTCAATATCATTAATTTTCCATTCTTAATGGAGACGGCAGGTCACCAAAGGCAGGCAGCCGTGCTGGTCTGAATAGGTTATTAGTGAAGTCAGGCGTTGATGTAGGGTGATGAGGCCTGGCTTGCAGTTGAAGTTCCCGTTCGTCCTAAAGGTGCGCGATGGGGTTGAGGTCAGGGCTCAGTCAAGTTCTTCCACACCAAACTGGGAAAAACCCAGTCTTTATGGAGCTGGCTTTGTATATGGAGACATTGTTGTGTTGAAGCAGGAAAGAGCCAAATACAAACAGTTTGAGGCAAACTATTGTCCAAAATATCATTGTATGCTGGAGGATTTAAGAATTCCCTTCACAAGTGAGAGGCTTAGACCAGAAGTACAATGTCCAACATCCATCTGTCTTATAGGAGTTAATCTCATGGGAGAATCTTCCTAGTGTTTTTGTCTGAGACGTGTCGCCTGCTTCCAGCTCTGTATGTTAACAGTTGTGGTTTATCAAAATATTCCAGCCTCTGGTATTCGATGTTCGACTATCGTATGATCTGTCGCTATGCTGTTCATGTGCCAGAAGGCCTCACAGGTTCAGATTTGGTTTTGGTTGTGTGTTTTGTGTAGAGGTCTCTGTTATAATATGGATGTGCAAAATATCTACATTTTTGGGAAACCCCAGATCAGGTTGTCTCGTTGATGCCCATCACAAAGCATGCGTTGCATTGTGTTGCACGGTGAATGGAAGTCAAACAGTAGCTTTAAATTATTTTTCACCTGCGTTCTTACATGCCAGAGGTCATTGTGTGGAACATTTTAGTCGTCTTGCATTGTGTAAAGTTAGATGGACAGAAATGTGTGTCACACCTTTAAATTAGAGCTGGGTATCATTTGAGAATTTTCATTCCCAGTGCCAGTGCAATACATAACTCTCAGTACAGAAACAATACTTTTGTTTTCAGTGTCTTACTCTGAGAAATGTAATCTTGTTTTTCTTTCTGCAAAACCCATAAAAACCCAAAGTTTTCAAATGTTTAATGTTGTGCAAACACAAGCAGCCGCATGAGAACTGTGTCTAAATAAAATACAGCTTAAAACTCGTAGAAATTTAGATTTGAAATCTGACCAGGGATTCAGTGCTACCCTTCAGGACTGGAGAGGATTCGGCAGCATTTAATAATCAGTGCTGTGTATACATTTAGTTGGTATCAAAGGTGTTTTGGTTCAATAACCAGCTGTACTCACAATGTAAAAAAAAAAATCTACAAAACATTTCCAGTGGTTGGCAACGAGATGACCGTATGAATGGATTGTGTTTTTGTGCTTTAAAGGTTCACGTGTTTCTCTGTTTGAGGTTTTGATGTGGTTTGGGCTTCAAGTTGTATGAAGGTTAAAGGTTGCTCTGTGCTGACACACCACCGCACACACAAGTTTACCTCGCTGTAGTTTGGCTGGAGTCTGACTCAAATAACATGACAGAAAATCTGCTGCTCGTGTGCTTTTCACAAGTCCAGCAGTGAAAACTGGTTGTATTTTTGTGGCAGTACGAGGCCTGTTGGGCCTTTCCAACTTTGCTGATACAAACTAGTGTTGTGGTGGGGTGGAGGGGGCTCCACAGCGGGGTGCTGTCAGCTGTGACAGCTCTGTCTACAAGACTGGCAGGTCCATGTGTTCTGTCTGTAGGTGACCTGTGACCTCAGATTTGCTGCAGCAGCATGTGTTTGTGTGCGTATGTAAGAGGCAGAATCCCCTTTTACAACAGGGAGCTGTGTTTCCTGACACAGGGCTGAGCCGTGCGGTTTTTGCAAAAATGCAAGGGTTTGTTTCTTCTCTCTTTCATGTGTGAATATCTTTGGGTGTTGGACTGTCAGGCAAAACAAACTATCTGGAGATGTCACCTCGGCGCTAGGGAAATTGTGATGGACATTTGCATTATTTTCTGACATTTTCTAAATGAAATTCAGCCTGTAGAAAACTCAAGTATCATTGTATAAACAGTTTGTGCAATGTGGACATGTAGGAAGGGTAGGAAAGTGCGTCATGTAAATTCAGCTTTAAGACTCTTAAACCACACACACAAACTTAAACCGCTAAAATGTAATCGCAGGATGATGCAACTTCAACAGTAAAGAGTGGACTTGGAATTTAAACATTTGCTGAGGACATTTTGACGTGTCACAGCAGGAAAACACGAGTGTAAATAACAATATTAATGATGGCTGAATTCCATTTAGCTGCGTCACTTTCAGGGTCCTGGTATTGTTCATGCTGGCTCACTGTCACACTGTTACGGCTCACTGGGACACAACAGAGCCATTATTGGTGTTACTCACGACACCTATGATGCCTTTTCCTACTATAACAGGGGGAAATGTCCTCAGTGAAAAAGGGCCATAAGAAGTAATAATGGCATCATTGTTGTTTTTAGTGAACTTTTACTTAAAGTAGGTAAATTAGGCCTCATTCACATTGAGGTTACAACGTGACCAACAGCGTATAACCCAGTGCTGAGCAAAACTACAACATGCAGAGGGAAATGTAGTCACAAAGCTTGTCCCTCATTGTTTTAATACTTCATTTGGAATTCACATGGTCATGAGCTGGACAGAAATTAAATTTAAATTGGGTGTAAAATTATTCTCTATTACATAGAATTTTACTTTGGATGTACAGTTAATGTTTAGGGGATGTAGGGCTTATGTTGCCTCTGATTTTTATATTTTATTAATTTTTTTTAAACATACTTTTAACTTAAAGTAGCTGTTTTTCAGCTTCTTTGCTTTAAAGGTTGAGTTGGAAAGATCTAGGGGGATTTAGTGACATCTAGAGGTGAGGACTGCAGATTGCAACCAGCTGAAACTTATCCCAGTTAGAATTTCTTAAGTGTTCATTGCTCAGGAGGTTTTAACTGGAGGCTGAATTATCCTCTTCTCCAAACAAACAGACTAGGTGATTTAAACCAGTAAAAACACTGACAAAAACAGTTTCACGTTACAAATCAGTTTGGCACATTGCGGAAAGGCTGCTCGCCCAGCACCTCCTTTTGTTGTGTGTCCCCTTATTTCTGATCCAAACGTTCAGGAGGTTTTTACTGGGAGCCGAATTAACCACAGAAATCTCCTCCTCTCTTAAACAAATGGTCCTGGTGATTTCAACAAGTAAAAACACAGAATAAAGCAGTTTCATTTAAAAAAAAAAAAGTGTTTTTCCAAGGTTGTTTGGCATATCAGAGACAGGCTGCTATTCCAGCACCTGCTAATATTTGCTCAGTGTTTTTATATGATAACTTAAGATCCAGACGTTAGGAGGTTTCTACAGGGAGCTGAATTAACCAAAACAGACGGACCCGGGGATTAAACCTGTAAAAACACCAAATAAAGCAGCTTCACGCTAAAAAAAAATAAATCTGTTTTTCACAAAAAAACGCAAAAACACAAAGGGCTCTATCTAGAGCCAGTGTTTGGTTTTTACATTCTGGGCTACTGTAGAAATGTGGTGGTGAAACATGGCAGTCTCTATAGACAAGGACCGGCTCCCTATACATAAACAGCTCATTCTAAAGTAACGAAGACACAACAATTCTGCATTTTTATGTAAATATACACTAAAGAAAACATACTTATTATATTATATTCCATTCCTGACAATATATCCCTTAAAATCCCACACACTGGACCTTTGAACTTTGGATTGACAGCTTCATTGATTCAACCATTTATAATCCAAATACTGATTGTTCATTCAAAAATGATTGTATCAAACCTTCAAACCAGAGGATAATACGTGTTAGTCTGATGATGGAGTTGTTTTTTGTATCACATATTTTGGAGTTATTCTCTTCCTCACGCACAGTGGAAGTAGGGGAAGTTGTGCCGCAAATCCCTACTGTGCTTCTACAATACCCTTCAATCCAGACAATGAAATTATAAAATCCAGTTGCAGTGTTTTATTGAAATGTTACAAAGCCTCTCTCCCACCTGAAATTCTTCAGAAATGGAGATAAGACAGAAATTAAAAGACAAATGCCCAACATCACAGGCTCAGTGGCACACAGATCTCTATCAAAGAGCGTCTTTTGACAGATGTTGTCATTCCGCAGGCTTCAGATCTTTCTCCTCTGTTGGCTTTCAAAAGCACATTTTAGCTAAACTGTACTTATAGTGTCACAGCTGGAACGTTCATGTTTAAACGCCTCCAGTCTGTCTGAACGCTACAGTTGCTGCTGAGCTGAGGAGTGTGATCACACTGTGCAGGTGTCCTCCCCCTCTTTGTATTTATATCCACGGTGAGCTTGAGCCATAAACTGGGTTTAATGTCGGCATCTGGCGTGCCCGTTCCCAGACATCATCATCATCCCTCAGCACTTGGGTTGCAACGGGAGATTTTCATGGTGCGATAACTGTCTCGGAAGATATCCCCATTTCATGATATCATGGTTTTGCAGAATTTATACTATTATCAGTGAGAATGACTCTTAAAGGAATGAGAACAGAAGGGTACATTTTGGTTTAACAAATGTTTTATTACTATAATTTACTAATTTTGCTAATGGAAGTGTGTTTAAAAAGTCTTGCCTTTAGAAAATAACTAAAATAAAAGGGACATTCTCCGCACAGTCGCATTTTTCCAATATCGTAGATAAGCAAATGTGCACAATGATTACCGTCAACTTTTAAATCAAGGGATACCCTTAAACTGGTATATGGCTGCAACCCGACTCGGCACGGCTGCAGGAAGACTGTCAAATCTGTCGGGCAGATACCCCAGAGAGTGAACTTCCTCCCGGGTATTGAAGCCTCAGAAGAGCCTCTGTTCACTTGTAGAGCTGAAAGCATTTTGGTTCAGTTCAGAAAAGTGACTGCTTGCGCAGCTAAGACGGTCGATTGAAACTATTGTCGCTGTTTGTTTTTTTTGTGTGTGTGCGTGTGTTCTGTCTTTGCTGTCAAATTTAGGTCAGCGATTCAGTGGAGACACTTGATTCCTCTGAACTGGGTGTGACTGATGTGGATCTTTGAAGGCCAATACAGCAACAGTAACTTTAGACTGGAGCTGTTGAATACTGGTGCCAATATTTAATGTCTTTGTTGTGGGGAGCCTTCAAACTGTAGCCCGTCTGATAAAGGCCTTCGAGGCCAGTATCAATATGTTAAAGTAAACATGTTTATTATATGCTTATTTTTTATGAGAGTTTTACTACATTTTTGAAAGAGAGACAAAAACATGAACAAATAATGAGAACTGAGTTGGGTGTACATTTTGATCCTGTGTCCATAGTGTCCCTTTGGTTTATTCAGATCCAGATTATGAGCGTCTTCAGCATCCAAATTTCTGGGAAAGGTTTCCCCCTAATTCCTCAGGGAAAATCAGTCAGCTTTTCCATCCCATATGTACACTATATATATATATTTCTTACTGTGCCAGTTGTTTAAAATGTGTTCCTTTTCAAACCAGTTTCTAGTTAGTGCTTCCATAAGGATAGGCAGACTTTTGCAGATAATATAAAGCCAGTGTCACAAACTCTGGGCGGGAATTTTGCACATTTTCCAGGTGGCATTACGGGAAATTGTGGGATGTAGTGTTTGTGGAGGTTAAGTCAGGATATCTTGTCCTCTGTTCTCTTTGATTATGACCATTCTTAAAAGTCTCTCTTGGGAGCCTCCATACTTTAAGGGTGAGGTGCAGAACTAAATTGCTGGAGTACCCCTTTATCAACTCACAAATCTGGATATTAAACACTTGGGACATGGATACTGTGCTGCACTGAGGCAGGATGTACAGTTAAACGAATACTTTGCACATCTAATTCGAAACAGGTGCGTAGGAGAGGGACGAGTAGGACACCGTTTGCAGACGAACCCCTGCACACTCATAACTTGCAACAGAAATTAATTTATTGCAATTAAGGGCCAGTTGTGGGAGTTTGACTGCAGAAGGGTGTACAGTTAAACAATTCATCTTGTTGCTGAAGTTAACAGTCGAAGTAATTATAGGATGGCTATAAATCTTGACGTTCCTTTGAATTTAAAGTAAATATGGGTCACATTTTTCTAAATATGTAGCATATAAACGTTACTTTACTTTTTTTTTTTTTGATAGTCTGCCAACATACTCTATACTGTAAGCTGATCCTTAAATATCTGGGATAAACCAGTATTGGTCAGTAACTTTCAAGGGCATGGACACAGTTTGCTTCTGAAGCAACCATAACAAGTGCCTTGAAAACAGGTGCACAGGAAGGCATGCGTGTCGCTCTGGCGTTTAAGTGTGCCTTCGATTCTACGTTGAAAACAGTGGATTTGAGGGTGCAAAAAAAGAAGGCAATGTGCACGGCCCATAAAACCAGCCTGCAGGAGACTGGTGGTGTTTAGTCAGCTGGTGCGTAGAGAGTAAAATTTTAAAGTAAAATATTATTTTTCTGTTTCGTTCCTGAGATGTATCAAGCTGTTCCCTAACAGGTATGTTCTCTTGCTTCTCCTCAGTATCGGATGCAGACGGCAGTGAAGGAGGCTTCCAGCTGAAGAAGGAACATGCCCTGCGAGTGCTGGGCTACATCAGCTCCTGGACACAGAGGTCAGTGCGTCTTACTCTGAAGTCTCTCACACGAGTCAGCTGATAATGTTGACGCAATTAGGCTCCAAGAACAACAAGTTGTGGTGTTGTTTGGCCTGATCCCGTGTGTTGATTATTTGAAGTTCTTCCAAACTGTAATAGCCACCTGCAGCTGTTTTGCTTTTTCCTACAGCAGTCCTTCGTTCGTCACTAAGGCTGATTTATAGCCCATGCATGAGGCCTTCGCTGTTGTGAATATTTACACTTGTGTGGTGGTGTCTCTGTGTGGCTCTGCAATCACACCCACAGTTAGCCGTGGGGTTTCTGTGCCACTGTGTTAAGTTTCTGTGCTGCTCAGTTGTCAAACATAGATTTATTTTGATAACTTTTAATGTAGCTGAAGTGTTTCTGATCAGGACTGTATCGGCAGACACCCAATATTAAATGACTCACATTGGGATCAGGGACAAGAAATCTTCTCTAGACAGTAGCATAAATCCTGCTTCAGTTGGTGTGATGAGGGTTTTCTGTCCAGGCGATAGATTAGTGTGTCTTTAAACAACAATAGAAGAGAGAAGAAATCAAGCTGGAAACCATTTTGAAAGTGATCTAAACCAATGAGGAAGTTCTTGACATGAGGACTCAGCAGTCATGATGGCTTTTTACACGCTGGAATAATATGGGCATTGGAATGGAGTGACTCAGTATGTGTCTTCAGCAGCTGGGGTCCAGCTACCTACGAGCAAGGCATTAAATCTGGTGGTTTTTAGGGCATCTCTCAGGTGTGAGTGTGGCTTCACTGTGATGTGAAGTTTTATTGTATTTCTGATCAGAAAAATGATTCTTGTTTTATGGGAGCAGAAACGTCTGATCTCCTCTGTCAGTAAATGAAGCTCCTGAGTAATAACAATGATTTGTTCTGTTTTTATTCATCCAGCTGGAGTATATTTGGTGCAATGAAGGAGACTTGAAGTCGCTGACCTAAACATTCAAAATTTTGCTGACTCATTTGTTTAAGCGTTACCAAGAAGCACTCTGTCCTTGGGCAGGCTGTGCTTCAGTTGTGAGTGTGTCACACTTCCATCTTTGTTCAAAGTAAGAATTTTCCCGTGACGCATGCTGAACTTTATCTTCAGTGACGTGTGAAAGATGCTCTGAGACGTGGCAAAACATCAGTGTACTCGCACACACTCAGTTTTCTTTGTGAATAAAAAAACTTGAATGAAAGTGTTGTATTTTAAATTTGTGTCCTTCTATCGTCATCTTAAGTGGCAGTCAAAAACATTTAGACTCCTTAGATTGAGCTGAGTTTGTTGGAAGCAAAGTTGAGTCTGTGAAAAGATTGGACAGAAACATTTTTACGCAAATTTGTTTGCAATTTTGCTATTGAGGTTATATTAATGTACTTTATGATGCTGTTAGACTGCCCTGTGTATACCAGGCCCCCAGGATGTGCGCCGGACTTTGAAGCCAATTTTTGTAGTGGCCAAACAGTTGAGTAACATCTGTCAGGTGATGCCATGTGGCCCAAAAAGACTTTACCATTGAGCAAAATGGTGAAATAGATGTCTGTAAATCAATGGATAGATCTTTTTTTTTAGCATCACAACCCTTGAGAAATGACTTGTTTCACTGTCAGACTTATAGCCATTTGGACAAATGAGTTTTGGAAGCTCTATGGGCTGCACAGTGCAGATCATCCATGTAAATTTTACATGCATAGTTGAACTTTTTGGCGTCATGCCCCACTGAGCAACTTTAAAAGGAATGAACGGGACTCCGCCTCCAAGCTGTATCTACTTCTCCTTAAACACTCATGTTTAATACAGGTGTGTGCGTTCCTTTGTGTGCAGCAAGCGGGACAGCCAACAGTTTATTTGACTGCAGAGAAAATGTTGTTTTTGAAAGGCTAAACGCCAACAAATATAGATTGAAGCAAAATATCTTGTTAGATGAAGTGCAAGCTGTGCAGTTGTATATCGATATAAACGGTGTTGTCTAAATCCAGTCCAAGAGTTCAAGTCCAAGAGTGTGCTGCTTCGTTTGTGCCTCTGACTCAACAGTCTGAGCAGATTTTAGTCTTCAGAAATCAAGAAATTATGAAAAATGCAACCAATCTCTACATAATTTAAAGGGATTGTTTTTATTATTATTATTAGTCGTGACATGTAACACAGCAGCGTCAGCCTCTAGTGTGATGTATAACACATGCGACAGAGGTGCTAGACAATAACAATGACGTAACATAACAGTAACAGTCATTTACCGTCCCTGTTTTATGGCAGCTGATCTCGTCCTCTGCTTGGAGCATAAAGAGCTCCTGAACCTCATTGTTTTCCCAATTTAAGCCACTGTTTTTCTTCTTGGAGTTAGCTGTTAACTGCTAACAGCTACTTCTAAAATCTCCTTTGGTGGGTCGCATGCATAACGTGTGTCAAAATGTCACACCTGTGCTGCCCATGATGTTGTCACTGGTTACTGAAACGTTCAGAGACAAGTTTTACTGTTTCTTGAGCAGGTTACATGTCAGTGAGTTCTTTTAAGTATAGTGCATTTATTTCCTCCTTGGTTTTGTATTTTTATCCCTGTCAGAATGTCACAAATGACGTCACAGTTATTTTCCTCATTTGTAGCTCCATAATTATAGTACCTGACTGACTTGAGAGTGAAGCTCTGCAGCCGTGTTGATTGTTTTTTTTTTTAACACTTCCTGTTTCTTCTCCGTTGTGTCGTCAGACAATGTCTCTGCTGCTTCAAGGAGTACAAGCACCTGGAGGTCTTTAATCAGCTGGTCTACGCACTCATCAACCTGGTCATTGCTCAGATCAGCAGCCTGAGAGACCGCCTCTGCAGCGTCCAGGACCACACCCATAAAGGAGCCGGGGGTGAGGGGGTGGTGTCTGAATGGAGCGGGAATGAGGCTGCACCCGGGCCCCTCCCCCAGCCGTCCTCACCCGGGGAGGACGAACCTGTGAATGTGGAGAGAGACTCTGCTGAAGAGGACGCTGACGCCCCCGACCTGAACCAGAATAAGACCCAGAGCCAGGGTCAAGGGCAGGCTCAGGGGGCCAACCAGTCATGTGAAGCCCAGATGGAAGCACTGGGTCCTGGGGAGAGCGGCAGTGGGTCAGGGGGTAGTGATGGTGGCGTCGGAGCAAGCGGCGGCAGTGACAGCCAGGACCCGTTCAGCTCCTGGAGCACAGAGGAGAGGGAGAAACTGCTGCTGTGTGCCGCCAAGATCTTCCAGATCCAGTTCCCCCTCTACACAGCCTACAAACACAACACACACCCCACCATAGAGGTGAGGACATGACCTGCATCACACACACACCTAACACACCACCAAACCTGCAGGTTACAGCCTGACAAGTGCTCTGTTTTCTAATCTGACAGTGATATTCATATTTGAGAGTAAAAAAATCATATGAAGATAATTTAACATAAATGCATTTTAAACAATTTATTCTTTTTATAGCATTGAAACTAAGATGTGTTCTGAGCCAGACAAAGTTTCGTTTAGACGGCATCAGCGTACACACATGGAAGGTTTCAAAATGTACCCACATTTCTACAAACCAGTGCAGTAGGTTGTACCAACAATAAATCCAAAAACTTCACGCAGTTTGGAAAATCGCCAAATGATGCTGGTGACAGGTGCTACTGATGTTACGTTATTTTTTTACATTAGTAACGTAACAGTTATACGGTATAGCAGCATGATAAGTAGATTAAGACAACAATTCGCCTAAAGATACCTGGTGATCCAATCAAATATAGATGTCCTGATAAACAATATCTTGCCACCGTGTTGGGTCATTGATCCACTTTGATGAGGGAAGACTTAAGGAACATAATGATAATCAACCTTAGTTTATTAAGGTATCTTGAACACTTGTTCAGTGCCCATCTGATGTGTCCTAGGAATAAGACTCTCACTGGTCAGTTCCAGGTCCCGCCATTGGCCACCAAGAAATTAGCATTTAATTCCCGTAAAACCACAACTTCAAGTGTTTATAGTTTTGTTTGTAACTTTTGGAGTTATCCAGGCTAGTTGTTTTACCTTGCTCCCAGTTTATATGCTAAGCTAGGCTAGCTCCTTTTATAGCCTCTAGCAAAACGAAACAAAGCAAACACACATATTTACCAAAACACTGAACTAGTTCTTTAAGTATATATGTTGGATTTCTTTAAACTCTACAATATGAATATCTATCTCTACCATATAAGACAGGAATGTGTCCGCCTCTGTTTAGATCAGTCTGTTTCTTCACACTCACAGAGGTGTGTTTTTGTCAGTGTCCTGTGGTGTAAACACACAGATGCATTGTAGCTTTTCTGCTGAAAACTAAAACACATTATTCTCTGCTCAAGCTCTTTTTAACACCCTTTGAATGTGAGCACAATGGCCCGTAATTCAGAAACCTCAGAATTCAACAGCTGAACAGAACTCTGCCTTCAAATAAGAATTACTCTCTCTCAGGCTGACACAAGTTTTTATTGTCATGTATGACCTCTGCAACTTTGATCTCATGGTCTCTTTTTCTTTTCTTCAGGACATATCTGCTCACGAGAGCAACATCCTCGGCTCCTTCTGCGACATGAACGTAAGAAATCTACTTTTTCCTTTTTTCTCTGAGTCAAGTGAAGTGTACTCTGCTTCCTGTCCATCGCCTGACACCTATAGCTGGAAATGATCCCTCAAAAACAGGTTGTTGAAGGGCCAGTTCAGACCAGTGATGACAGTCTGCTGCAACAATTGATTTGCTGCAACTCCCTATTCATTTTAATGAAACTCCCATCGCCTAATTCACTGTAAGCTGCTTTGGGAACAATTGTGTGCAGAAGGCTTTGAGAGTGAACTTCGTCTCTGTCGTCCTGTTCTTGTGATGGTTGTATTTCTGTAATTTATTCAATCCTGAAACTGTTTTATTGGGAAGCTGCACGAACAAGCTCCTGGCCCCAAACCCGACAGCTGTACTGCATCCAGAGCAGGAGCAGGGGTGATGATGAAGAGTAGATGTAGGGCTGAGGCATGTTCAGAATACATCAGGGGCCCGTTAGTGCCAAACAGTGTCATATAACTGGCTGAAGAGATGCAAGTTCATTGGTCACATCTTTTCTCCTTCCACTCTTTAGTTTTGGTTCTTATCCGAGGTCAGCATGCATACTCTGTGGAAATGAAGTTAAGCAGGTTTGTGCAGGCCCAAGGACAGATTAACAGGAAAAAAAACAGGAAAAAAGTGCTTCATCATGGGCCCTGAACTGGGAGGAGAAATACTTCATTGTTAGTAACACCAGTTTTCACTGAGTCACCTTCTATGAGTTGTCTAAAAAATGTCTGAAAGTCATCTCTACTCAGCAGCAGTTGTGTGGACAGCAGTGTCTGTCTGATGTCTGTCACCAGCTCAGACGTTAATATCCCAGTGTGACATTCAAAACTTTCTGGATGATTAACTAAAAATAATAATCGACTTCTGTCTCTTACAGCAGCTGTGCCTGTGTGACGTTTATTATAATAAAATACTCAATAGTGAGTTTTTTAGTAAACCTAACCAAATATGGAATTTTGATCTCAGTGTTGAACAAAATAATCACAATCATCAGTCTGCCATGATTGTGCAGCTCTGCCAGAACTATATCACGTCATCATTTCTCTGTGAGTAAGAAAAGTAATGGGACTACATGCATTTATTAGTTACTTTATTGCAATACCCCCCTCAAAGTTGACCTCTCAAAATAATGTTCAGCTCAGTCCTTGGCTCTGAAATAACTCCATGTCTCTACTGCAGATATAATCATGGATACTTATTGCTAAAAGATGTATTAGAAGGACTAAATAATAGACTCCAAGACAGCAGCTGTTCAGTCCAGTGTAAATTGCTCGCCTAGGGAATAAACCCAAAAACCTTCTAGCCCCTGGGTTACTTCCAGGTTGTGTGGCCTATTGATTACGGGCAGTGATCCCATCATGCCTCAGTGGCACAGCTGGGCTTTGTGAAAGAGAATGGCCTTCCAGAAACTCTCATTCTGCCATTATTGTGCAGCTCTTCCAGAACTAAATCAATTCATCATTACTCTATTAGTAAGAAAAGTAATGTGATTACATACATTTATTAGTTTTGTACAATACCCAATGTTACCTCTTGCTAAGCCCCACCCCCCAAAGTTACTGTTGCTATGCAGCTTTGCACATGCCGGTCCTGAGCGGGACTTTCTCTAACCTAATTTTGGACCTCTCTAAATAATGTCATTAGCTGATGATCAGTTCATCCCTGAGCTTTGAGGTAACACCATGTGTCTACTGCAGGTATAACTAACTATATGTATTACAAGGACTAGATAATGGACCCCAAGATGGTGCCTGTTCAGTCCAATGAGAATTGCTCGCCTAGCGTGTATGCCAAAAAATTTTCTGGCTTCTCGGTTACTAGTAGTGTAGTGTTCATCCCATCATGCTTCACTGGCACAACTGGGCTTTGTGAAAGAGCACACAGTGTTCCAGAAATTGGAAAAGGCGTTTTGGCCTTTAAAAAGTTGTAACATTAATTAAACACACGTGAAGTTAATAGCAGACATCACTGTTGTGACACATTTGATGGTAGAGTTGCACACTGCTGACTCAGACTGAAATACTGTCTGCTCAAGCGTACTACGAGTAGTTCTGAGTTAAAAAACTTTATCCTTATACTTTAATTCAAGTGCTGATCTTAAATCAATTTTGCATGTAATGTACAGGGGAGTTTTTATTGTCTCCTGACCTGAGAGGTTATCAGAAACATGACACTCACGCAGCTGAGTATCCAAATATAAACGCCTGATCTGAGGCTTCACGTTGCAGCGATCCGCTCTTTGTTGGGTGGCACAGCTTAAAGTTATTTTGTCCTGTGGACTCCGCTCACTTCTGTTTCTTTTAATATCAGTGAAGTAAAGGACTTCACATGGGATTGAAAGCCCTCCAAAATGGGAAGTAGATTTGCAACGAATCAAAGACAGGAGCTATCAGTTATTTTGAAAAGACAACATTTCAATTTGGTGAATCACCTTTAAATTTGTAAAAATGTAACAATACATTTCCTCCTCATCAAAAGCAGAAAATGATGCACAAAAGGCATGTGTCTCTTCTAGATGTCTAGATTACTGTTATTAACAAAGGCAGCAAATATCACAGGTAGGTAAAGAAGGTAAAGAAAAGTATCCAAGACTTAAAGGTATACTATGCAGGATTGTAGGTTACTGTTACCCTCGCCTGTAAGATTGAAAGTGAAAACCAACCCCAGATTCACTGTTTGGCGTTTTGCTTTGCTGTATTTGCATTTTCTGCTGTGTCTCTGAGATGCCTGCTGTTTACAGTCTGGCACCTGGTTGCTACCCTTTTTATAAAGTCCCACTTCGCTGGAGCACTGTGGGGGTACACGGCCACAAACATCACAAACACAGAAAATAAGAGGAAAATAAAAATATCCAGGCAGAGGAAGAGTTTCTGCCACACACACACACACATAAGTGATTATTGAGAGGGATTACTTCTGTGTGAGTCTATATAGTGTTTTTTTTAGAAGAGTCCTAACTTGCATATCTTTAAGAAAATATAAACTCTGCTCATGTCAGATGTTTTTCTGGGATAAGACTGTTCATGTTTCAGTTTTGACTCACAGAGGCAGTCTGTTTGTATCAGGAAGTCCTGATATCACAGTTTTGGTTCATGTCAGTCAGTATGTTGACTTTTTCGAATTGAGTACAGTTCTCTGTTTAGCTAAGTATTGTCCACATTTCCTGCCCTCTGTGGTTTGTTTTGTCAAATGGACGCCCACATTATTACAGTGTGCTGAGCCTCATAAACTCCATGGTAACAGGGTTTCATTGGCCTGCGCTCCTGATGCTGCTCTTTGTGTTCTGAGATGAAATTTTTAAGAGATCAGAATCAGTTTAATAACTATGTTTCAGAAAGGAATGCAGTAGACGGAGGTTAGGGCTCGTATTGTGGAAGAAACAGTGAAAGAGCTCTGCTGGGTGAGTTTCCGTTTCTTCAATATGGTTTGGTTTTCTGCAGATGAAGTCACTGTCCCTCAGAGAGCAGTAATGCGTCCCCGGATAATCTGCTAGCTCGATGGCTTTTTACCTTCCCACCGTAATAAAGTTTCATTAAGCTCAGGGGTGGGATGAATTTGAGAACAGGCTGTGTGAAAAATGAGCCGGACAACTACGAAAAAAACTCCCAGCTTTTACTGTTTTTACTGGCCAAAGTAACTGACACACAACTTAAAAACAAATGATGTGCCTGAATTAAAATACACTGATTTAATGTACTGTGTTTACTGAGTCTCAATCAAGTCACAACAAGTTTGTGATTTATTGTTGTGCACAAAAATTGGCACAACACCACCACACTTTCCATCACACTCACAGAATGCCAGAAAGAAATGTGTTGAATCCAAACTGCTATACAGAAGCAATTGTTAAGAAATGCATCAGATAATTTTCTTGCCTTTCAGTGGACAGGACAGACAGGAATCGAACCCATGGCCACTGCAACACGTGCAGTGACTTTGTACTAGGGCTTATAAATTTGGACAATACCGTTTATATCGATATAGGGTTGCTGATATAAGTTGCATTACATGATCATACCAGAGTGCATCTCCTCTCTCGCACTCTCCGCACAGCTCTGTCTCACTCATTCACTGGCAAGTTCTCCTGCAACTCTCAGGGTGTTTTCACATATAGTCGTTTTTAAACAAACCAAACTCAGTCCTCTTAAAGTGGACCAACAGAAAAAGGACTCAGTTGTCTTTCTGTTCACACTATAGCCTGTATGTAATATATATATATATATTGATGTAGCACTGCAGTGCAGTTATGAAGCCCCTGGCTGTCAGATGAACTTAGAATTGGAGGATAACCTTAGCGTGTCAGTGCTGGTTAGTTGTCATTTGATGTGTTCTACATTCCACTTCTGGAGACATGTCAGTATCTTCCGTGGACCAAACTACTCCTCGTCCTGCGTCCAATGGCAAAGAGCAAAATGAACCTGGAGCACTTTGTGTTCACAAGGTGCAGGTTAAGTGAACCGTACTGTGGGGGTGGTCTGAGTTTGCTTGTATTCACATATGCACATATACAGAACTTGAGTCCACAAACCAATGGGCGAAGTCTGCGTAAAAATGGACAGGTGAAGGACACCTGCTCTGACTCTGATTGAGGGTGAGAGACTGTTACCAAAATAGAACGTTGGACACAGAGAATTGGAGATCTGTGTGGGTGGGAAAGAGGAGAAATCACAGGGAGTACTAGCAGCTGGTCCTGGAGCTTGACTTATTGGTTCAAGGCTTATCTGAGGATGAGTTTGACAATCTGTTGTCAATCGCCTGGCCAGACACTTGGATAAACGAGAAGTAGCTGAGGCAGCAATTGGTTGAGATATGTCTTGCAGCTTGTTGATAGCGAGCTAAAGTTAGCTCAACTCAAACCATGTGAGCTAGCACCTGTCGTTTCACCACCACGGAGGGCCCGCCTCATAGTTCATCTGATTGGACAATGGAAAAAACGACAATGACGCCGAGTGCTTTTCTGCTATGTGCACCAAAACATTTTTGTGTTTCTTCATGCAAAAAAACGCTTCACAGCTGAGTATAAATAAGCACAAGTGGAAGAAGAATATGACAGGGCTTGTGGTAATGCATCATGACTTCACGAGATGTATCTTGTGTTATGTCCCCTTGTTGTCCAGGACGTGGAGGTTCCTCTGCATCTGCTGCGTTACGTCTGTCTGTTCTGTGGGAAGCATGGCCTCTCTCTCATGAAGGAGTGCTTCGAGTCGGGCACTCCGGAGAGCCTCCCCTTCCCCATCGCACACGCCTTCATCACCATCGTCTCCAACGTGAGTCCACGGACACAAACGCACAGTCATCAACTCCCTCTTGCTGTGATTTATGTCTAAAACTCAATAAATCCTAACCAAATGAAAGACTTCGATATTATTTTGATGATACTTCATATTGTTTTGCCAGTTGCCAGTTTATTAGGGACACCAGGCTAAAACTAACTCAGATTAATATAACAATCATGTAAGAAATCCTTCACTAACCTGTCCACACATTGTTTGAGCTACCTGAAGTTTTCAAGGATGCCCATCTGATGTGTTCATGTGTTTCATGTTAAATAATTTGTGTCGTGTGCTCCTCCACACAGATCCGAATATGGTTGCACATTCCTGCGGTCATGCAGCACATCATACCGTTCCGCACCTATGTAATACGGTGAGTTCACTCCAACCATGTCAAAGTGTTAACAGATGCTACAGTTTGCTTTCATGAGGGAACAAAGTTTTACATTTTCTGCAGTCACATGCTGGTAAATTTGTTTGCTGTCATTCAGAGATGTTGCACGTGCTTGTAGGTACAATAGCTGCATTTTACGCAGGAAATCTTTATCAGGCATCTCATAAAGCAAATGATAATAAGCCTGCACATGTATACATGCACACACAGAATAATCAGCCAGGCCTTGGGACCAAGTAATGAACAAAACTATACATAAACACACCTGGTAGATCTAGTCTGGGATCTTGGTCGGTAGTTGGGCCCAGATTGTGTGTAATGTGAGAGGTTTACACATCCAGTCTTAAACCTCCCAAACTGCTCAGAAACCAGATCATTTTAAACATGTTTGATATTTAGGATTTAAGATCTTGATGATTTTGGTTATGATTACGTCAGTACAGAGCAGCCAAGGTTTGTTAAGCAGTGGTAAACATTCAAGCCCTTGGGACTAATGTTAGCTGGCCAACTACTGTTGACAGATAATCAAACCTTCAGGTATTGCCGAAAAATAGACAACCCATGTCGACCATTTTCTGATCCAGACTTGTTTAGCATTTTGCTTTTGTTTTTCCTCAAAGCACCACATCTCATTTTGTTTGTGTCTGCTTCACCATGAGATAACGTGAGGTGGTGCATTCAAGCTCCCTCTGGCCAATAACCTTAATAATTTCCTGTAGTGTGTAATGTGCCATTATTATTAAATGCGTAGTGGGTGCATGTTTGAGATAAGACAGAGTGTCTCCTTATGTACGTGATGCAACAGTATTTTAAAACTCCTGTAGTCTGAGACCGACTTCAGACCTAGTAAAGCGAGTTCCCCTCAACATACCCAATAAAATACAGTTATCACTGGGTAATAGGAAATCTATTTCCCACACACCTGTCTGTACACAGATGTGCAAAGACCACCTTTTCTGTTTGTTCTGTAACGTAAATTGAATGAGGAAATTCTGCATCCTCCAGTCATGAATCTTCTCCAAGAAGTGAAACATTATTCCAGTTTAACTCTGAGCTCCTGCACACAGCCGCAGGCCTGTCTGAGTGCCTGGTTTGTATATGACTGAGTAGCTGCCATTTTGTTGATCACCTTGCCTCCCTGTCAGCACAGCATCCGACAGCTCCTCCGCCCAAATCAGGCTGGAAGAAACGTAGCTTCTGCAGACGATTTGAGCGAAGCTTTTTGATTTAAATCAGAACAAAATGGAAATGTAGATATGGCTGCCAGGTCTTCATCAGTAATCTGATCAATCCTTTGTTATTCTGTACTGCCTGGTATTAAAAATGCACTTATAGCACCTTTTTAGATGCTTTGAAGAAGCGTGTGAGTTTAGGTGTGTCTCTCCATCGATGTTTGCTGCCATTTGAAGTGAGAAAACCAGACGTGGTCGATTTTTGTCTCACAGCTCTTTCCCTCTCCGTCTCTCTCACTCAGTCAGTCAGTGCACCTCGCTCATTCGTGCTCTCTCCCCCAAATACCAAACTGCCACACATGTGTTGCTAGGAAGAGCTTCTGTCACCATGGCAACAGTTGCCAGGCCTCCAGTGAACCTCTCCTCACATGACCCTAGAGGAGACAGAGCGCCGGCAGGCCCGGTCATGTGACGCAGGCAAGCTGATGCTCCGCCGCCTCTTCTGTCTCACTGAGCAGAGACACACAGCGGTGGAATACAATGATTACTCGAACAGGAATGATGATTAAAGGGTCATTCACAGATTTTACTAAAACACCATCTTCCCTGGAAACAGTGTTGGTGTTTCAAACTCACCACAATTCAGTTTTTAAAAATTGCAAACGTTATTGTCATGGAGAGCTCTGAGATTGGCCCAAATTGTGTCTACACTGAAGAGGAGAATATTCTTTGTCATCCAGCTTCAGCAGCCAGACTCTAAAGGGCAACACACACCAGCAGCACATGATGCAAGACAAAGACGTATGAGCACACTTGCTTGGAGTGACAAGATGAGGGATTAGGTACGTTAACGTGGATTTCATAGCTGAGCAAAGCTGTACAAGAAAACACAAAACTAAATAATACTCAGTACTAAAAAAAACGCTGAAGCTTTAAAAGTGTGTACACAGGAAAGCTTTAAGTATGGTACAGACTCCAGTATGTAAAATTTATGGGATTTAGTGGCACCTAGCAGTGAGGATAGCAGATTGCAACCAGCTGAAACTTATTCTGATTAGAATTCCTTCAGTGTTCGCTGGTCAGGAGGTTTTTTAACTGAATTATCTGCAGAGGTCACTTCGTTTTCAACACAAATGGAGGAGTCTCATTTACAAAACAATGAGTTGGATCCATGCTAAAAATGTACAAAAGCCAGAAATGGCGCCAAAAATATTTGACACTCACTTAAAACTTGATAGGTAATCGTAACTTCAAATTACTTAATTGCGGTCTACACACAAGCCGCTATACGAGAACTTTGCCGAAAAATAAAATACGTAAAAAAAATTAGCATAAAGTGTGTCTTAAATGAGAAACAGACTGATCATAAAACAAGTTAGGAACAGTACAACACCTGAGCATTCAGTGAAACCTTTTGGTACTTTCTTTGGTACAAGGGATCGATAAGTCAACCACTTTGATCCAGGCTAAAGTGTTAGCTGGCTTTTTGGAAGAAACTGTATAGTTCTCAATGCACCCACAGTAGTTTGAATGCATCCCTAATTGCAGAGTCCTGCACGGGTCCTCCCATACTCGTAAAGCTCAGTACCAGAACTGACCTGTTCCCGGTAATTATGTCTGAATCAAAGCAGCACCTGCCACACCTGTTAATAAAAGTCCCAAGACACGACCCGCACTCCTGATTAAACACACACAAGCTACAGTCCCTCACATAAAGCTGGGTTCTAGGCTCTTGAAAAGCATTCAGCAAAAGCTTTCAGCGCATTCACTGCCAGGTTAGGAAACATTTCAGCATGCTCCTTCCACCTCCATTAAACCTCCAAAGGATCCTCTTTGGATGTCTTGAACTCCATGTAGGCTGCCACCTCATCCTCAGGCTGCAAAGTTTCATTGCTCACGTCGGTAACGAATGTGACGACAGGGTCAAAGGTTCGACTTGTGTCATTGACTTTCAAGATAAAAGGGTCACAATATTACACACACACTGCACATCTTTTTCATTTGTTTTATTCTTAATATTTTTGTTCTCAGCTACTGCCTGCCTGAGTGTAGTTCATTTTTACCCGTACCCATACCTGTAAATTTATATATATGAACATATTTTTACCCTATAACATTTTGTGGGCTACCCATAGGTTACCCTACACAGTGCAGGACTCTGACCAGGCAAACGTGTCTGTGCTCATGTGCTATTTGCATGTATTTAAATAAGATATTAATCTTAGATTGGTTGCAAAATTGGCCACTTTCTATGCAAATGAGCCTCACTGCAAAAACAATCACAAAGATCAGCACTAACAGCCACACACAGTTACAGTGACGTTCATAGTGTAGTTGGTGTGAGCTACAGGACACTGACAGACTGGGATATTAAATCCCAAATGCAAAGGCTACATTTATACTTTGCCAGATAAATAATTGCAACCTGACACAAAATGCACTCAGCTGTAAAACTTTATGGGTGAATCTGTGCTGTAACATCATCAGCACAATATCTTTTGTAAATCGGACTTTGAGTCGGGGAAGGTAGCGGTTGCAAGTGATGTTTTAATAGCAATTTATGTTGCTATCAGTGGCCGCAGTTTAGTCTTTGGGAATTCCCTCCTGAGTCTTGTTTGACACTGAGTTCTGCGATATACCAGCTTTAAGGTATATCGCGATGAAAAAGTTGACGGTTATCATGCCACGTACATTTGCTCATCTACGATCTATCTACCATTCATACAGAGTTTGTGCTTATTTTTTTCTAAAGGTTGTCATTCAGTAAGACTGATTAGAAAATTCAAAATTACATTTCCTGAAGCTTTGTCCCCTCATCAAATGTTGATTCTGTTGATGACGTCTTTGAACTTGTTTGCCTTTTTAAGTGTGTTGATCAGTGAAACACAAACAAGCAACTGTAGCCTCCCAGCTCATCAGCAAAGATCTGAAAACCACAAACCAACTGTCCCGGCTCAGAGTGGAGACTGGATGAGTCAGCAGCACTCTGCTGTTGATCAGATCTCTCAATGTTCGCCCACACAGGGCTGAAAGAAGTAATGTGATTAGAAATGAATCTCAGAAGTTACAGAGTTTTTCAAATGTTTGAAAAGTTTGTTTCACAGTCAGAAATGAGGGAGTGCGTTGTGATGTTTTTGTCGGGTCCAACCGTCTTTGTCGTTATCACAGTTGTGATAAGTGTTGGCCTGCCGCCCACCACTTACTCTAATTCTTCCTGGTGGATTTTTTGCAGTCAGAAGTGCTGGTGGTGAATTTTGAACAGGGTGTCGATGTTTCTGCTAAAACAGTCGTAATGAAAACACTAGATTGAAAAGCTTGTTTTTAGGTGAGCATTCCCCATTAGTTTTCACAAAGTAATCACTTGTATTCCAGGGGTCAAAGAGTGTCAATTAAATAAGAAAAGACAAAAAAAATTAATTGAGCAGAGCTGAGGATCCACCACTAGCTGTCACTGTACCGTGGACAACATGAGGGAGTGCATATTCATCTAGAGTTCATGCAGGGTACAAGACAATGCAGATGCTTGGAGTATTTTATGCCAAAAGTTTTTCAGACTCTGCACGATGGGAATCAAGGAATTGCACACACAGATTGAAAGCACAGAATAGCCCAGAACACCCTGGAGGGGGGGAGCTGGAGCCTATCCCAGCTGACACTGGGTGAGAGGCAGGGTTCACCCTGGACAGGTCACCAGACTATCACAGGGCTGACACATAGAGACAGACAACCATTCACACTCACATTCACACCTACGGACAATTTAGAGTCACCAGTTAACCTGCATGTCTTTGGACTGTGGGAGAGGAAGCTGGAGCACCTGGAGGAAACCCACGCTGACACAGGGAGAACATGCAAACTCTCCACGGAAGCGCTCCCACACCCTGAGTTCGATCTGGGAACTGTGAGGCGACATTGCTAACCACTGTGCCACCCACTCAGGGGCACATGAAGCCAAAATGGTTCAAATGCTGCGTATAAAGTTACCCAAATGATTGGTCACTGCTTCCACTCTGTGCGGCCCAAAGAGCAGGTGCACTGGAGACATCCACCAGCCGAGCCAACTACTTCTGGTTTAGCCCTTCATTAACTTGAATCAAGATAAAATAATACATCGTACAGCTCTGCTAGACTTTCCAGATGTTATGGATTAAATCCAGATAGTGAAAGGAGTCATTTCGCAGGGGCTGTGATGCTCAAAAAATGTTTCCAATCATTTACAGATGTTTCTTTTGCCATGTGAGTCTGTGGGGTAAAGTCTTTTGGGCCGCAGGACAATGCTTGATGGACACGGAAGTTGTAATCACAATGTTTGGCCACTACAAAAATTGTCTTCAAAGCCCTGCGCACTTCCCAGGGGCCTGCTAACTCTGAGGTCATTTCATTTATTTTGATAATTGTAAAGCTGGTTTTTAATTTCAGTAGGAGTGGCATGACAGAAGGCAAAGTCTTAAATCTAATTTGCCTTAAGCTGTAGGAACCCTGAATTAGAAAACCCACATCAAGTCAAATGTATTGATTAAAAAACTGTGTCATTTTTGACATTAAGATGTATTTAAAACTCCGAATCTGCTCATAACACAGAACCTCATTGTGTCCAGACATTAGCATTCAGAGCAGTAAGTTTAAGTTATTTCAGTGAATTTTGTGTCTTAACTCATGAAGGTTTGGTTGTCTGCCTGCAGGTATCTGTGTAAGCTGTCGGACCAGGAGCTGCGGCAGAGCGCGGCACGCAACATGGCCGACCTGATGTGGAGCACGGTGAAGGAGCCGCTGGACAGTGCGCTGTGCTTCGACAAGGAGAGTCTGGACCTCGCCTTCAAATACTTCATGTCCCCTACGCTCACCATGAGGCTGGCAGGACTCAGCCAAATCACTGTAAGTCACTCCAAACATGACTGAACTCATTCACACACCGTCGCCTGGATTAGGCTGATGGGGACTTTTTAAACTGGGGCTCTTCACTCTAGCACCTCAGCAACCATCCTGTGAGAGACTTGTGTGACTGATTCTGATTCTTTATTCGTCATTTGAGTCTCAGCTGCAGTTCTGTTTCAGTCAACAGAGGTGTTAGTCATGGGGCTTTACAGTGATGATTTATGACTGACTTGAAATTCTGTGTTTTGGTGAGCAAGACAAAAAAATTGTACTTGAGGTTTTATGAAAGGTAAACATAAAATGTTGGAACTGTGAGACTTCAGTGCTCATTACATGCCAGGAAGTTCAAGTTATTTATTGTCATACGCACGACAGTTGGGGAGAAGCAGTTGTTAGCAATGAAAATCTTAGAAAAATTGAGAATATACAACTGAAGATATTGCAGAAGTTAAAATATAGAGGTAAAATACAACACGTATGAATATAAAATAAAATAATTAGATTTGTTTTAGACAGTGTGCAGTAATTGCAAAATGAATAAACTGTAGTGTTTTCCAGAAACAGTCTTCTGATGGGTGAAAGATACTTGAGATTCCTCCAATTCCTTCTTCTTTTTTATGCCTGGACTCCAGTGATGTTTTCATGTCGACTGTCTGTCCGTATGTTCTACGTATGTATGTACATCCCATCCTTCTGACCGCGAAATCTCAAGAATGCCTCAAAGTAATTTCTTCAACTTTGGCACAAATATCCACTTTGACTCAGGGATGAACTGACTTTTTTTTTGTGGTCAAAGGTCATTGTCACTGTGACCTTGTCTGTCTTATTCTTTTGAACGCAATATCTCACTTTGGAGGGAGTTTCTTTAAATTTGGCACAAACGTTTGCTTGGATTCAATGATTAATTGATGATATTTTGGAGGTCAAAGGTCAAGGTTCATGTGACTTTATCCGTCTCGTTTTTTGTAAATGTGATATCTTAAGAATACCTGAAGGATTTTCTTCAAACTTGGCACAAACGTTCACTTGGACTCAGTGATGACCTGATTAGATTTTGGTGGTCAGAGGTCAAGGTCTGTGTGACCTCATTTGTCTCATTCTCATGAATGCGTTATCTCAAGAACACCTCAAGGGAATTTCTTTAGATTTAACACAAACGTCCACTTGGACTGAAGAATAAAATGATTAGGATTTTGTGGTCGAAGGTCAAGGTCAGTGTGACCTCACAAAATCTGTTTTTGGCCATAAATTAAGCATTGCCTGGTGTGCTGTTTCACTGATTTGATTTAGTTTATAAAGGCCAATAAAGACTTGTTGACTTTGCCTGTATTTGCCAAGAAACGGTGAGAATTACAACGTAGAGCCAGTTTAGCAACAGCTTCTTTCAGTTTCAAGGTTTTGGTATGACACTGATGGGAAATAACCTTTTACAAAGATGTATGATGTATTATGTCTTCACTCATCATGGAACGTGTGTGTGTGTGTGTGTGTGTGTGTGTGTGTTTGTGTGTTTCCTCAGAACCAACTCCACACCTTCAATGACGTCTGCAACAACGAGTCACTGGTGTCTGACACAGAAACGTAAGTTGGCTCAAAGGGATCAGATAGCTGTGCTCAAAGGTGTCCATGAAGGTATTTGGGAAGTATTTGGGTCTGCTATGACGATTGATGATATAATGGCATTTTGCTGTTCACACAGACAGCTTTAGTTTTCTCGGATGGTGCAGGTATAATTCTTAACTTCTGCTGCTTTCTTTAAAAACTACATCGTCCAGTTTCCCACTTGTAAATAAACTCAAACTCAATGAGCAGCACTAAAATCAACCTGCGTAGTTGTCCCTCCAGTGTGACCTTAGAAAGTGTCACATTTATCTTGCAAGTGTTCTCTTCTTCAACGTTTGCTTTACTTCCTGGATTTTTCCCACATGGAAATTCTGACCAATCAAGAGCAGCTTTCTCACACAAGGCATTTGATCTGGTCCTCTTGTAAATGCTGCCGTGAGAACACGAACCAACTCTAGGCAATTATACAACTTTGGGAGAAAATGAGTCCCTGATTCAGACCAAAGGAGACACTCTAGGGCTGACAGCAGCCTAAATAACCATAGAGCAGGAAAAGACCCATTCCTGACACCTGTCTTTACACCTGTAGGTGTACATCCATACAGTCAGTATGCTCTGTGTCACAGCACACATATCATACAAAGCATGTATGTTGACCTCTCATTAACCTGTCTGTTACTTCACTAAAGGTCTGACTCTGCTCCATCCTCTCAGGTCCATAGCGAAGGAACTAGCTGACTGGCTGATCCACAACAACGTGGTGGAGCACATATTCGGACCAAATTTGCACATTGAGGTGAGACATGTAAACAAACACATTGCATTTTCTGCTAAATTTAACACGTAAACTTTTAGTTATATTGTGTTTAATGAAATCCATGTTATAAGATTTATTACAAGGATTTATATATTTGTGACGCGTTGCAAGTTACAGTGTCTTTACTTAAACAGTGCAGCACTGGAGATTGGAGGTCATTTAATTTTTTTCCAAGCACAGCTGGTCTTAAGTGTGTGTGTGTGTGTGTGTGTGTGTGTGTGTGTGTGTGTGTTTTCCAGATCATTAAACAGTGCCAAGTGATCCTGAACTTCTTGGCTGCAGAGGGCCGACTCAGCACGCAGCATGTGGACTGTATCTGGGCTGCAGCTCAGGTAAGACGGGACAGATTTACTCCTGACTGTATGCAGCTTTATTCCGCTCCATTAGGTTACTCTGTGGAGCAGCATGAAGGGGCCTACAGTATTTATCACTACATCAGTACTATCAAGGGGGTAAACCATGGATAAAAACAGGAATGTCAGCTGGCTCAGCTGGAGTTGCTATAGTAGATAATGTTGGTTTGAACATTTGCATGTGTGTGAGTGGCAAATGGAAGAGAAAACTTTTCCAGCTGAGATAAATCTACTAAACAAAAACACTTTTCTTCACACTCCATTTGATGTTTTCATTAGAATATAGAAGAAGATTTTTTGAGTTCTCTATCAGACTGAAACAGGAAATGCATACTTAGTGGTAGTTGTGAGCAAACTGTGGGGATGATTAGATTGTGTATTTGTGTAGAATAATAACAATATAGGAATATAAAACTGAATTAATTCTAATGTATGATGTAGTAATAATTTTTCTGGTTTATAAGAAAATTGTTCAAGACAGTAACAACACATCTCTGTAGCAGTCAGTGACTACCTGTGTTTTCCACTTTCCAGATATGAAATAATTAACTCTGCTGTTTGTTTGGTGTTTTAGTTGAAACACTGTAGCCGTTACATCCACGACCTTTTCCCTTCACTCATCAAAAACCTGGACCCAGTGCCTCTCCGTCACGTCCTCAACCTGGTGTCGGGCCTGCACCCCAGCGCCCACACCGAGCAGGTACACAGCCTCAAAAATCACCTAAAAACACTGTGATCGTAACCATACTGTCGGATTTTAAAGTGTTGATTATTTATGATAAAAGCTCACGTGTCTCCCTCCTCAGACGTTGTACCTGGCCTCCATGCTGATCAAGGCTTTGTGGAACAACGCCCTGGCGGCCAAGGCCCAGCTCTCCAAACAGAGCTCCTTCGCCTCCCTGCTCAACACCAACATCCCCATGGGCAACAAGAAAGGTCAGTCTTGATAAGATTAATGAATCAAAATGCAGGAGCTACGTTCAGAATGTCTAAATGGAGAAACCTGTTCTAACAAACATTAGAATTCTTCTTTTCACGCTTTGGCCGTGATGAAAGAAGTACTCGGATCTTTTACTTAAAGGGAAACTACGCCAATTTTCAAAATGCATACATATGATCATTCCTATGTTCTGAATATGAACAACTCTCTCCTAAATCGAGAAACTTGAGTGCTTAATCTTAAATGTATGAAGTCTTTAGCTGCTCCATAGACGATGAATTAAAAAAAAACAAAATCAGTGAGTTTACTTTATGTTTCAGGTGGTAACGGAGACACTTATTTTAATTACTTCACATTTCATACAGTTAGGCAGCGTGTAATAACACATCATAATTTATTTGTTGACTCATGTATGCGAAGTAACTCGGGGTCTTGTTCACAAGTGAGGGTAGAATTGAGCGTGAGATGGATCAGAGGTTTGGCGCAGCGTCTGCAGTGATGCAGGCACTGTGTTGGACCATCGCGGTGAAGAGGGAGCTGAGCCGGAAGGCAAAGCTTTCGATTTACTGCTCCATCTGTGTCCCAACCCTCACCTGTGGTCATGAGCTCTGGGTAGTGACTGAAAGAATGAGATTGCGTATGCAGTCGGCTGAAACGAGTTTCCTCAGAAGGGTGGCTTGACTCAGCCTTAGAGACAGGGGGAGGAGCTCAGACATCCGGGTGGATGTCGGAGTAGCGCTGCGTCGAAATCGGGTCGGTTGAGGTGGTTTGGGCATCTGATCAGGACCCTCCTCGGAAGCGTTCCGGGCACTTCCCACTCGTAGGAGGCCCCGGGGTAGACCCAGAACACGCTGGAGGGATTATATGTCTCATGTGGCCTGGGAACACCTCGGGGTCCTCCAGGAGGAGCTGGAAAGTGTTGCTGGGGAGAGGGACGTCTAGAATGCTTAGCTTAGCCTGCTGCCCCGGCGACCCAGCTTTGAATAAGCGATTGAAAATGGATTGGAAAGTAATTGAAGTTATCAAACAGATGTGGTGGAGTAGAAGTTTAAAGTAGCAGAACATGGAAATACAGTAGAGTAAAAGTTCTTCATAATTATACTAATGTGTACTAGTTGAGTAGTTGACAGTGTCAGCAGTACGAGACAAATCCCCTCAGACAGTGTCAAAGTAACTGTTTCACAGGCCGTGTGCATCCTCCTTCAGCCTCTGAATGACTACTGCTGGTGTCTGCTGTAAATGTTTGTGTGGCAGGTTTGAATTCCTTCCCACAGGAAGTTCTCTGTCTTGTTTCTGGATCTCAGTCTCACTCGTTTTGTCTGGTCTCAGGTTCACCGGCCGCCAGTCCGGACAGCAGTGACAACAGCGACACTCAGCACAGCGGAGGCAGTGACATGGAGATGGACGACCAGATGATGACTGGCAGCAAGAGGAGCCAGCAGAGGCTGTCTGACACAGAGGTACACACACACAATACACACACTCTGTCAAGCTGATTTGGATCCCTGCAGTTTTTGTTTGCTTGCCAGCTGTCATTCACACAGCAAATGTAGATTCACTGTCCCTTTGATAAAATTGAAAGGAGCTGTTTTGAAAAGATAACGTTTGGATCACAGCTGAACTGGAAGAACAGATTTTAAATTTTGGTGGAGATTGAATTAATTGTCATCAGAAACTTTGTAGATTGAATTTTGGGAGTAGTGTGTATAATATTATGTACATGCAGGGCTCAACAGTAAGGATTGCCCCACAGCCCATGGCCACTAAAATACCAGGCTAGTAAATCCTGCCCGATTAGGCAAGTGATAGAAATGAACTAAACACATTGTTTAATTGTTAGCTGATGAGGGAAGTAGCTAAAGAGTGAGCCACCTCGCTTCCTTCTCATCTCTGTTGAGAGGTGCACATGCGCAGTACCACTGGTGAGAGCTGTAGCACAAGCGAGAATTCATTTATCTTGGAAACAGTTGTTGTGTGGGCAAATCCAACTACATATTGCACCATTTGCCACAAGTTTAAGAGCAATAGCGGATAAGACAGGGCTGTTTTTCAAAGGCACGTCAAGTTTCCTAAAAAACATTGTTGGAGTGCCAAAATAAGAATTGACAGCATCTCGCTTGCATGAAAGCTAAGAGGGCTGCCGACAACCTCTCCTCTGGGGCCTTGCCAGTGCTTGTACAAAACAGTAACGCTGAGGCACGTCAGGTGATCGCATTACTGATTACCACAGCGTATCATGTATCAAAAGACTGCTGTTCACTGCTTACGACTGCTCTTTGAAGGACTTAAGTCTTTGCTGTCATTTTTACTGTTAATTAATAAAACAATTTGTGAAGGGGCAATTGAAAAAATTACTTTGGGCAAGAAGATTTCTGACCCACCTGTCTGAATAATTACATTATCTTTGAACCCTGACGTGACAGCGAATATATTTAATTTTCGTGTAATGTTGCAACCATAAGAGTCTAACATTGAGTCTAACTAATTAGCACAGTGTAAACTTCATCATCAGCTGTTACATTGTCATATTGCGTTAAATTTCTTCCCCCTAAATTTAAAGAAACTGTATTAAAGTGGTCAAAGAGAGTCATGATTAAATTGTTTTCAATTAATAAAACCAACAAACACTGCACAAAAATAACTGAACATTAATTAGACTGTGTGCTCTGCCCATTTTTTTTTTCCAGGGATTTGAACAGGTATTCTCACCTTTTAACTGAAGTGATTATGATAACTGTTGTGTCCTGTGTCTGCGTGTGTCCTCAGGAGTCGATGCAGGGAAGCTCTGATGAGACGGCCAACAGTGTGGAAGAAGGCAGCAGCGGGCCGGGCAGCAGCAGCGGCCGCAGCGAGGCCTCCAGCAACGAAGCCGCCTCCAGCCGAGCAAGCCAATCAGCCGGGAGCCCCGGCAGTGAAATGCACTCTGACGACATGGCGGACAGTGAGGCCTTGAAGGAGGAGGAGGAGGATGATGAAGAGGAAGACGATGAGGAGGACGATGACGACGATGAAGAGGATGAGGATGAGGGGAACCGATCGGCTGCCGAAGGTGGGCAGCAGAAGGAGCCCAGGGAGCAGACGGAGTCTAGGAAGAGGAAGGCGGGGGAAGCGCTTGGCGAGGGGTCAAGCCAAGGGGCGGGGCCTAGTGGTTCGGGGGGCGGGTCTAAGCCCAAGGTTCTCCCCTTCAACCCAGAGACTTCTGCTGTCATGGTTACAGCGGCGTCAACGTCATTGGAGGGCCGGATGAGGATGTTGGACGCCTGTTCTGCGTCGTCGTCTGCTCGGCCCGAGGGGGCGGAGCCCCAGCAGCAGCCTCCAGACATTGGCCCTTCACAGATGGTCCAGGGGCCTCAGGAGCCTCCGTGCCTGCCGCGGCCGGGGGACTTTCTGGGAGAGGCCATGGGTAGTGAGCTCTTTAATTGCAGGCGCTTCATTGGCCCCCAGCACCACCACCATCACCATCATCACCACCACCATCATGAAGGGTAAGGCGCGAGATAAAAGGTCAGAAAGTCACCCTTTGTTCTGGGGACCAAGAACATGTCATATTTCACATTTAGATAATGTTGCCTTTTAATTTAAATTAACTGTTCTGCACATTGTGATTGATCTTTAATGGATCTGCTTCTCTGCTTCCGTCTATAAAACCATCCCTCCTTTGTCAGCCCCATGGTGGAGGACATGCTGAGCGCTGATGACGTGAGCTGTAGCAGCTCCCAGGTCAGCGCCAAGTCGGAGAAGAACATGGCCGATTTTGACGGCGAGGAGTCGGGCTGTGAGGAGGAGCTGGTCCAGATCAACTCCCACGCTGAGCTCAGCTCCCACCTCCAGCAGCACCTCCCCAACCTGGCCTCCATCTACCATGAGCACCTGGTGCAAGGTGAGCCACACTCAGGCCTCGGAAAGTTCACTTTGACAATAGGTTGTTTCCACTGTTAGCTTTTGACTGAAGTTTGGGGTAGGCAGAAATCTGGAAAGGGAAAGAGGCAGATTTTGAAAATACAACCTCCTCCTGCAGCTCTCACATCTCTGTCTTAAGCTCCTCCCACCAGACAACCGTACGCATTTGCACATGCTTCATATTGTACCCCTGTGTTTCCTATACGCTGCCGGTTGCCCACAGCTCCTTCTCTTAGCCCTTTTTCCCCTTTATCTCTCTGTTTATGAGACCACAAACAAGAATTACCTAGCTAGCCACCCTGTGGTCCCTCCTTCTCGCTCCCCACCACTGTCGACTGCTTCACCCGAAAGAGCAGGCAGCAGCTTGGGAGACAGACCTTCTGTCAGAGGCTGTATTGGCCACACACACCAGTGCACACACTTAAGCGCTGGATGTCACTGTGGGCTGGTGGCCAGCAGCAGTGCCGGGTCTAACCTTTGTAACAGCAGCAACAGAAAGTTTGCTGATCCAGCAGGGAGTCGGGCTGTCTGGGCCTTTAGCTCCGGTTAGCAGAAGTTTAAACTGTTAGCAACATTTTCTCTCCATCTCTGAAACACTGCGCTAATGTTGATGGGTTTCATATTGTTTATTGTCAGACTCTCTTTTAGCCTCGTTTTTTGGTCAGTCCGTCTTTTTCGGGTTGCTTTGCAGTGTAGGCAGTTGGTGCTAATTCTGGAATAGCAACTTTCTCTGCAGGATTCCTCTCCACTGAATCAGGCTTTCACCATCTTAAGCAACGGGCTCGCACTTACCCTAACCCCTAACCGCATTTGTAGAACAGCCAATAGGAACGCCCTCTCTCTCTGAAATGACCTGTGATTGGCCAAAGTCTCCTGTCAGTGGCTAGTTGCAGAGGTGCAGATTCTAGTGTTATCTCGGTCCATTTGAATTACAATATACCCAAAGTTTGTTATGGGATTTTGACGCAATGACACCAAAATAAAACTGCCTACCCCAGCTTTAAATTTACATAACTGAAATAAAGGTCAACCTGCCAAAGAACCAGATAAGCTGATTTCGTGAGCGCTCTGTATCTGCAGGTCCAGCCGTCCATAAGCACCAGTACTCCAGCAGCCACGCTGTGACTGACATTAACCTGGACAACGTTTGTAAGAAGGGCAACACACTGCTGTGGGACCTGGTGCAGGACGAGGACGCGGTATGACTTCAAACCTCCAACTTCTCTTTATAGACACGTCAATGTGTCTCACATGAGCGCCTCTCATGTGAGATACATAACGTGTAAGATGGTTACAGAACAGTTTTATTGATCAGAGTCCTGCTTTACTTTGGTTATAACAGAATAATTTAAATGCATGTACACACACTGAATATTTGGTTTGTTCAGCAATGTGCGGAGGTGATAATTGTTTTTCTGATCAGGAGATTCATCGACGTGTTTACCAGAAGCAACATAACCAAAAATGTCTGAGAAAAACAAAATGATGTGTGAAAAAGTGGAGGAAAAAAAAGTGAAAATGGTGCAACACCCAGTTTTCCTTTTAGCAGCAGCCTCAGCGTGATCTCATGTTTAATTTGTCTGTGTGTGTTTGTAGATTCATCTGTCTGAGGGTCTAATCAACGAAGCAGAAAAGCTATTGTGTTCGCTCGTCTGTTGGTTCACCGACAGACAGATCCGAATGCGCTTCATCGAGGGTTGCCTTGACAACTTGGCCCACCACAGGTAAGAGTGACCCGTGCCAGAGCATTCAGAGTTCCCACTGGATTTAATCATCTCAGCGAGAGAAACAGAATGAATGTCTGAAAGCTGCATTGAACTGTCACAGAAAATGTTTCAGTGTTGAACGAGTGGGAGGAGGATCGTTCTTGGGTCTGCTGCTCTGAGACAGATAACATCTTTTATGACTCTGTCTGCAGATATAAAGTAAAACAGAGTAAAAATAACAGTCATAGTTATTAATAGTCATATAAGTGCTATTAACACACATATATATATACTGCAAGTACTACATTATACATACTGATGCATACTTTAGCTGCTGCGAACTACATGTACTATGCACTGAAAATACTGCATACTGCAGGATCTCAATACTACATGTACTACATACTGCAGATAGTACGAACTTCAAGTACAACATACGACATGTAATACATTCTGCAAGTACTACATAATACATGTACAACTACAACTACGTAATGTGTGCAGAGACTGGCTCCTCAGCTCGCCAAAAGCCACTTGATTGGCAGCGTGACCCTTAAAGGAAAAATAAAAGCAAAGGAAAAATAAGGGGATATAAATAAATACATAGCATTGTATAAAAATGAATAAGTAATATAAAAAATACAGAAAAATATAGACTAATTTATATGCAAATAGCTAAATCAATATACAATTTAAAAAAAAATATAAATACATATATAACTAAATCAATGAATATGCTTATTTTGTATATTTTATTTGTCTTTATATTTCCACAATTATTATTTCTCCTTTAATTCCTCGTTTTATTTCCATTTTATTTTCTTAGTCTTTCACAGATTTGTTTAATTTTTATGGCACCTCTATGATTCTGTACGAAACTGCTCATACAGAAACGTAATATTTCTAGAACACTTCTTTTATCTGTGCTCCTGACCGTCTTATTCTCCTCCACCCTCTCAGGTCTGTCGTGGTTTCTTTGCGTCTGCTACCCAAACTTTTCGGCACTTTTCAGCAGTTTGGCTCCAGCTACGACACTCACTGGATCACCATGTACGTGACATTTACCATCTTGAGAATCGTAGTGACCAAGTTCACATTAACATGTTTAACAGCTTGTTTACTTAAAGTTTTATACTCTTTGAGCTTATGTTACAGTTTTGTTCCTGTATGCTTATTAAACTTGCTGCTGGTCTTAAGATGTTAAATTGATCCTAAATCTATTTTTTTTAAATAAAATGAAGAGGAAACCGTCTCGTTTCATGAGTGTAGTTCTGATTTGCTTGTTGGTTTGGTCAGGTGGGCTGAGAAGGAGCTGCACATGATGAAGCTGTTCTTCGACAACCTGCAGCACTACATCCAGGAAGTCCGAGAACATCGGCACAAGTTTGCACTGTAAGTCTGCAAGACCTTCATCACCACTCATTAAATACCAGGTTCTGGTTACTCCAGACATGCTAATTGGACAGTAAAACACCTTTTGGACACAAGCTGATTAACAGTCACTCATAGAGGGCAGCAACAGAGACACTTACCTCTGCGACATCATTATAGGTTTCATTAAAATTTATGATTTTAATTTTCTTTTTCTGTTTAGAAATTGTAACTGATAATACTGACACGTCTCTCTTTGCTGTGTCGCTGAAGGTACAGCCATAGTGCGGAGGTCCAGGTCCGTCTGCAGTTCCTCACCTGTGTCTTCTCCACACTGGGATCTCCAGACCACTTCAGTAAGATTCAGCGTCTTTTATTCTGCTCAAAGAGTAAAGATAGATTAAGAAGAAGATATGTTGTACATATACAGTATAGATATATTTTGGGCGGCTGCACCTTAAGGCGGATTTATACTATAACATGCTAATGTTTTTAGCACAATCCTATGGCATTTTACATTGTATAAGTTAGCCTAGTGGCTAGCAGACTTTTCCTCTACTCATATAAAACCAGGGACAACAGCAACACGTAACAAAGCAAACGTTACAAAATTCAGCTCCATTACAACTCACAAGGTTCATTGACAAAACAACTGTCTTATATTAAACACGTTTTCCAAACAAATACAACATGCTAACTTTATTAGCACAAGTCTATGGCATTTACATTGTATAAATTAGCCTAGTGGCTAGCAGAGATTTCCTCTGCTCATATGAAGCCAGGATAAATCTCATGCAGTGTGTGGAGGTTTTATTGTCTTCACAATAAAAGCTTTGTTTCCACTGAGGGAAATGGTTTCAGCTTACAGAAACAGACAGGAGGTCTGCGTTGCTGCGACATGTAGTTTCATTTCTGGGGAACTGCACATCAGGCTACGGCGTCGATTCAACCCAGAAGTATAAATCCCACTTTAGAAGGTAGAAAGGGTTTTCCACTAATCGGAATCCCCGGCTATAAACACCATAAAGACACTTGAACTTCAATATATTTTCAAGTAGAATAGTGATAATGACACATAACTGAGAATAAATGTAACCTATATAATAAGAAAACATAAAATAACATGAAAAATAACAAACAAATAAATGCACATATCAAAGCTGACGGTTATCATACTATGTACATTTGCTTATCTACGTTATTGGGAAAAAAAGCAACTACACAGAGAATCTCCCCTTTAATTTAGTTATTTTTCAAAGGGGAGATTTTTTACACAAAGTTTTAATAATTAAATAGTTTCAAGTTTTAATCATAGTAATAAAACTTTTGTTCAAAGTGAGGCGGTTTTGTTACCCTGACAATCTCATACGTTGCAACCTTACTCTAAGACAATGGGGGTCAATGGTATTTCATTTGTGGTGTTCACAATATTGAAAATGATTGAAATCCAACATTATAATGCAAAATAACTGGGAAAATTGTTGTTGTTTTTCTTGATAATCCACTGGTTTTACTGTCAACAGCGCTACTTGGCACATTTCAAGTCTCTGCACGTTTGATGCTGTATTGAGTGGGAAGCAATGAGTGCCCCAGGAAGTTGGAAAATCACATTAACAACTCATAGTAGTTTGAAAGATTTGAAGCAGAATGTGATTTTACAGTAGTTTTGCTTGGCGTCCCCAACACTGGTGTATGTAACAGTAAATTGGAAATGAACTCTTCATGTGTGTTTGGTTTCTCTTTGAGTCTCTTTGGGGAGCGCTGCTAAAACAGGCCTCATTATGCAACCTGAGCTGCCCCACAGAGAACAATGCCCCCGCTGTCTGGCCGTGTGAGAGAGAATGACGTAACACTGATGAGGAGAAAATATAACCTATGTCCAGTAGTATTTCACCAGATTTAGACGGGTTTAATCACCCTCAGGGGACATTCAAGTTTTATCCAAATTTAGCTCATTTTAAAGCCACAGTTTCTAAAACACGGACTGCAGAAAGCAGGATGTGTTTTCACCTTGACTGAAACCTAAAGGCCTCTTTACCTGTTTGCACTCACATTACCAAAGTCTACCAGGAAGATAGTCTGTCTGTCTGATTCATCTTTGCCAGTTTTGTTTTTTCTTTGTGCCCATTGTTGCATTTTAAATCCCAAGTTTTGCTCTTTTTTTTTTGTTCTCAATCTCTCAGATTAATGTTGAGTCTTTGAGTATCATAGAAATTGTCATAAACAGTGTTATAGACATGTCATAGAATTAGACATAAAGAAACCCTGGTTGATTAAAAAATATTCTTGTTACCCCAACAAGCATCAGTGACCCCCAACCTTTTTGACTTGTGGCCCCTTTAAATGAAGCAAAGTCCACTGATAGAGTCACAGGTCAGTATGGACTTGAGTTTTTAGGAGTTTTGTCAGAGATAACTGTCTGAGTTTTCATTTTGAGGAATTTTATACACATTAAGAGGTCAAAGTATCCAGTATTTAACACAAAAATCAACCTTAAAAAATGGCTTTGTTATCAGATATTATTTTTCTTTAACTCGTCAGTACCTGAGTATGTATCCAAAGACATCCATTGAGGTCCAGAACCCATGTTGGGAACCGGTTTGTGTTGCACTAAATATTAAAACATGGGAGCCTGTCTCCATGTTTGATTGAACTCCTGTGTGTAATTGTGTGTGTTTGTGTGTTTCAGGACTGAGTCTGGAGCAGGTGGACATCCTGTGGCACTGCCTGGTGGAGGACGCCGAGTGCTACGACGACGCCCTGCACTGGTTCCTCAATCAGGTCCGCAGCAAGGACCAGCATGCAATGGGCATGGAGACCTACAAACATCTTTTCCTTGAGAAGGTAGGGATGAAGGGGCGATACACAAATGCATCATATCGTTCAGGTCTGTTTAGACTCTTTCAGCGACTTTAGGAGTGGAGACACACTAACAGCAGCACGCAGGAGCAGCTGTGTATTGATGTTGCTTTGTTTGTGTTTATGCGTGTGTTAATGTAACTGTGTGTGTCTCCAGATGCCCCAGCTGAAGCCAGAGACGATCAGCATGACGGGCCTCAACCTCTTCCAGCACCTCTGTAACCTCGCCCGCCTCGCCACCAGCGCACTGGACAACGCCTCCAGCTGTGAGGTACAGAAACCCCTCTGAACTTCAGGCTTCATTATCAAAATGACATTTTAAAAACCTCTAATACTTTATATTTATTTGTATTATATAAATCAGTTTTTCTTGGTGCAGTTTGTAAACAGTCACCCTGAGACTCATGAGCCATTTTGATCAAGCCTGTTTCACACATACACTGCAACCCTAAATTTATTTGGACATTACCCAGAAGAGCTGTATGTGAGAATGCAAACGTCAGTATCAGTTGGACCCGACATTAAACAGATTTTACGCTACCAGCTCCCTACAAAGTCTGTGTAAAAATATCTGTTTAAGCCCATGAATGAATGAAGCATAGATGACATTGTCTGGAGAAAATTCACAGCAAGCGAGTGGGCGTGTCAATGACTAGTCTAATATGAAAAACTGGAATAATACAATATCAGAAGGCGAGGTAGAACGGACGTTTACACGAAGATCTCAATGAAAATGGCCAGCTGGAGAGAAAAAGAGATTTGGGAGCTGCTGTCTGTAAGGGCAGACGCCAAAATCGTCAGACAAATTCAAGGAATGGCCAGAGACTTAGTCGTTTATGGCCAATTCATGAACAAAACACTGCGACTTCTGCAGCGCACTCTTCGCATTATGTTCTGCCTCCTGCACGCTCTACCCAGGCGAGTAATTCCAGTAGATGGAAATGGGTCTGACACAGACAGTCTCCTGTTGTGTGCTTCATGTGTGAAAGGGAAAAGTGCTTCAGAGTAGACAGACAGTTAAATCCCAGACTCTGTGTGTGTGTGTGTGTGTGTGTGTGTGTGTGTGTGTGTCTGCAGCTATGTGGGATGGACCAGCTGTGGGGGATCGCTCTGAGAGCTCAGTCTGCGGATATCAGCCGCGCCGCCATCCAGTACATCAACTCCTACTACATCAACGGTTTGTTTACCTCCATCGTTTACACTCTTAAAACACACACACACGCACACACACACTTTACAGACCTGCATGCTAATATCAAACAATGTCAAATACATGAATCCAAACGTTGAACAGCTGAATATTAAATCTCTGCACTGCCATTAAAAGTTTGTAATCTGCTGTTAATTTGATGTTTTTCTTCTTATCTTTCATGATGTCTATTTTAACAGAGCTAAACAGAATAATTCAGACACACAATGTATTATTTAGACTTCAAAAGAAACAGAATGACATGATTTAAACTTCCATTTAGTTCATGTCCCCACAGTGTTGCATGACAGGGGAGAGAATTGTTTGTAGGTGCAAGTGACCCTCGATAATTATTGAACCACAGCAGTCAGAGCAGTTCAGCTCTAAATATTGAGTTACAGGGTTTCCTTGGTTACAGAAACCCTGACAAAGTCATGGAATTTCACAGTCTCGTTTTCCAGGCCTGGAAATGTCATGGAATTAGTATAAATCATCGAAAGTTTTGGAAAACTCATTGAATTTTGTCGTGTAATGAAATTATTTGTTACAGTGAAGTTCTGGAGATAAACTTCCACATGATGTAACTTAACTGTAAATTTGTTTTCTGCAAGTTAGCTGTTGACATAACGTAGCTCTAAGTCACTTGAATAGAGAGGAGAGGCAGAGACGCGTGCTGCTGCCAGAGGAGCCGCTGTTTCCTCCCGATTACTTGCTTAAAGAATTACTACTGAAGCTGCATTCAACCATGCTTGTTGTTGCCATGGGTACAAGTCTGATGTGAACATGTCAACAAGCTAAAATATCATGAGTATCACAATATGAATTTTTCATATGATATTAAAAAATACACCGTTACTGTCGTGAACGAGATGATATGACACAGCCCTGACGTCAAGTCAGACAAATACACCCAAACAACTTATTTGATGCTTGATACAAATGGAAAACTTGCAGGATTCTCATTTTCCATAGTCTCGCTCACCAGACCTTTCTCAAGAAAAGAAAGGTCTGGCTGGGCCGACTCTCACTTTAAGATTGGAGGAAAAAACGCCCCGGCTGCTTGTATTTCTTTCAGCCAATCACAATCGTTCTGGGCGGTGCCACAGCAACTGTGCGCTTGCAAAAAATTTTGCTGGGGGAAACAGGTTTTGGTGTAACATGGCCACAAAAATATCACCTACAGGACGCGAACCATGCCAGAAAAATGACTACATCCCCGTAAGATCAAACACCGCAAAAGTTAGTAAAGGACGTGTTGAAAACGGTTGAAAACTGCTACACAACCGGAGGTGGTGGGGCGGGACTTCAGCGGGTGGCTCGTTCTGCCCAATGAGAGGCTGATATATGCAGCGAACTTCCGCCCACTCAGACTACATTTTCCATGACTTATACTGCCCAAGTCCTCCGCTTTTAGATGTGTCTGTGTGACGTAGTGTGGCGCCGTTTGTTATGGGAAGCGAGACTGTAGTGTGAGTGTAGAAAAATACTGAAACCAGACACAGTGAAGTGCATGCTTTTTTGAAATGACTGTTTTATTATTGGTCCTTGAAAAGTCATGGAAAAGTTTTGAAATTTTGTCCATGAAAATGTTTGGGAACCCTGGAGTTAGTGCTTTTTTCTTCAAGGTATTATTGTGCACTTGTTACTGAAACAGGAACCTGTTCCTGTTTAAATCTGCGTACATTTCAATGCTAAGCTTTCTACAACCTAAAAGTATCAAAGACTATTCAGAAATGTGTAGTATTCCTCTCACACACGTGGCTGGACCCAGTCAAACCTTTGTGGCAGGAGATTACAAACTTCAGAAAGGTCGTGTAGACAAACTCAGCTTTGGATTTTTCATGTTTTATAACTTGAACATAGATTTGTTTGGCTTTTTTAACTTATAAACAGAAAATTACTTTTATTGTCAAAGTGAAAACATCTTTAAAGATGAACTAAATGTTCCACCATCCTGCATCGTGTCTTTGTGTGTTGACATGTCCAGCTGGTAAGACGGGTCTGGAGAAGGAGCAGGAGTTTATCAGGAAGTGTATGGAGAGTCTGCTGATGGCTTCAGCCAACCTGGAGAAGGATGCCCACTCCAGCCTGACCAGCATCGAGAGGGGGCTGCTCATGCTCAAAACACACCTGGAGGCCTTTCGACGCAGGTACGCACACACCAGGAAGGTCAACAGGAGATAAATGGACATTAATATAAACAGACTGCATTTAATCATCTCAACAACACACTGTTTTCTGTCCCTGTCAGGTTTGCGTACCACCTGCGACAGTGGCAGATCGAGGGGACGGGAATCAGCAGCCACCTGAAGGCTCTGAGCGACAAACAGTCTCTGCCTCTCAGGATCGTCTGTCAGCCTGCCGGCCTTCCTGACAAGGTGACAAATCTACACTGGGACACGATAATTGTCATTATGGCACTTCAGCATCTAGTGTGAACGTGGTGTAGGATGAGAAAACAAGGGCCAAATAAGGTGCTAATCTAGAATATATTCTGTAATTACAGTGCCAAAAACAGGTGAACAGAATCAGTTATAAAAAATATAAACTGGTTAACAGTAGGGTTCAGTCTAGATGAGGTTGCATATAGATATGTGCGCACATATTCAGTCTTTCAGCTAATTTAATTTAAATATCAGGCTGTTACATCAGTACATGTAACCTCTGTTTTTGCAGATGACTATTGAGATGTACCCCAGCGACCAGGTAGCAGACCTGCGAGCTGAGGTGACTCACTGGTACGAGAACCTGCAGAAGGAGCAGATGAACCAGCAGGCTCAGCTGCAGGAGTTTGGCCAGAGCGGCCGGCAGCCAGGAGACTTCCCAGGTCAGCTCGCTCAGATCGTCTCCCTGCTTTTGTTTACCTACAAACAACCATGTCTAGGTCACACTGTCGGTGGGTCCCCCTCGTTTTATGCTGTGTGTGAGCTAGTGTTGAAGTCTCTTGTCTCACGCAGGGGGTTTGATGGGACCAGTGCGGATGATCTCCTCTGGCCACGAGCTGACCACTGACTACGATGAGAAGACTCTGCATGAGCTGGGCTTCAAAGACATGCAGGTGACTGCTGTGTTTCTGTCCTCATGTTTGTCAGTACAGAGCACAGTTTGGTCGCATACTTTGGTTTAAATGGAATATATTTGTTTTATAATTGATCATTACTTTTCTCAGTCCAAAAATCTGCATTTATTTTGATTTACATAATGTGGTAAAACTATAATAATGTCTTGTAGTTGTGTTGTCATTTGAAATCTACAACACAGACGAGTTATCACTGACGTCATCTTTGTCTGTTTTTAATCCCAGATGGTGTTTGTGTCTCTGGGAGCTCCTCGGCGGGAGAGGAAAGGGGAGGGTGTCCAGCTGCCGGCCTCCTGCTTGCCTCCTCCCCAGAAGGAGCACATCCCCATGCTGCTGCTCCTCCAGGAGCCACACCTCACTACGCTGTTCGACCTGCTGGAGATGCTAGCGTGCTTCAAACCACCCAGCGCCAACACCGAGAAGGTCCACGAAAACCCTGAGGTGGGTGTGATTGAAGGAGGGAACCTTCAACTTTTATGTCTCGCTTTAAGTATTGAAGAGGAGCTTATAATGAGCACAGAAAGATTACACAGGCTTTTTTATAAATGGATTTCATTTATGTGTGTGTGTCCATGCAGAGTGTACGGTGTGAGGAGCTTCACCTCCATGCCGAGAATCTGTCTCGTCGGGTCTGGGAGCTGCTGATGCTGCTTCCTACATGTCCCAAGATGCTTCAGGCCTTCCAGAACATCTCAGACGATACGGTCAGTCAACCACACTCACTGAACAACATCAGTGATCTAATGGCTCGATAACTAAACAGCCATTTCTGGTGTCAGTCTTTCAGAATCAAAAAGCAAAGGTGTTTTTTCAACATTCAACAAACATACGTAGAGAAGATGAAACTCAGAGATCAATTTCTAATCATGCGGGAGGAGGAAATAGGCGAAGCCGTCACAAATTCAAATTGTGACGTGTGTTTTTGTATCAAACGGCGAATAACTCATTTTGTTTTTGTGTGTGTGTAGAATGGGGAGGGTCTGTGCTGGAAGGAGCTGCTGAGAATTAAAAGTGCCCACAAGCTGCTGTACGCTCTGGAGATCATCGAGGCTCTGGGCAAACCCAACCGACGCATCCACCGAGAGTCCACTGTGAGGAATAACACACCTAACTTTTATTTTTAAAAGGATGTTTTTCACATGGTTTTGTTATTTGTTCTGAAGATTTCCTTCCTTTGTACAATGAGAAGGCAGAATGAGCAATATATTGAAGTCATACAACCTTAACTACGACAGTGAAACATAAAAACATTCTCCAGCTGCACTTGTTTGAAGAGTTTGTATGTCTTACTCTGTGCGTGTGTGTGTGTTTTCAGGGCAGCTACAGTGATCTGTATCCAGACTCCGACGACTCCAGTGAGGATCAGATAGAAAACAGCAAGAACACCTGGAGCTGCAAGGTAGAAGACAGCGCACATCTGTGACAGAAAAACTTAACTGATCTGACGCTGAGAAACTATCCACATGGAACTTGCAGTTTACATATTTAGTTTGGAATAGTATCATATTTGGAATATTAATGTGCGTGTGAACGGAGTCAGTCAGATTCAGTCTTTTTGTTTCTGTCCTCCAGTTTGTTTCGTCGGGAGGCCTCCAGCTGCTCCTGGAAATCTTCAACTCAGGCATCCTGGAGCCCAAAGACCAGGAGTCCTGGACCGTGGTGAGAGAGATTACCTCGCTTTGAGTGAAATTTTGAGGGGAAAGATTAATCGTGGAATGAGTTGTTCAATTTATTTGTTTCCAAACATGCTATTGCTTCTTTTTGGATCTTCGTTCCAAAGTGTGATTTTCATTTTGCTTTCTGTCTCCTCTGCAGTGGCTGCTGGACTGCCTGGCCTGCCTGCTGAAGTTGATCTGCCAGTTTGCAGTGGACCCCGCAGACCTGGACCTGGCCTACCACGATGTCTTCTCCTGGTCCGGCCTCGCTGACAGCCAGCGCAAGCGGGCGTGGCCGGGCAAATCCCGCAAGTCCACCGTAGAGCACGGGAAAGGCCTGCACATCCCCCGGCTGACTGAGGTACATTTTCCACCAGCTTGGACCACTAACAGCAGATTATTGAAGCTTTTGAAGTGATTGTTCTGGGACTCTGGGATTCGACCTTTGTCTGATCTGTCTGTTGGTTTGCAGGTGTTTCTCAGCCTGGTACAGGGCACCAACCTCATCCAACGTTTGATCAACGTGGCCTACACCTACGACAACCTCGCACACCGGTGAGTGCAAAATGATTTTCTTCTGGTATTTAAATGCTAATTACATCAAGTATAATTAACATGTTGTCTTATTGTTCAACAGAGTTCTTAAGGCTCAGTCTGACCACCGGTCCCGTCACGAAGGTGAGAACTTTAAATCATTCATTAACATTTGGGAGACGTGATGTGTATTTACGCATGATGATAAAATTCTGAAAGGAAAAAGGAAAGAACCTCAACATCTGTCATACAATAACAAATCAAATAAAAACAACGAAACCTGATGCTGTAAAAGGAAACAGTCTAAGCTGTTACGTTTGGCAGTGACATGACTGTGATGTTTCTTCCTCCACCAGTGACTCACTACTCCATGTGGCTGCTGGTGAGCTGGGCTCACTGCTCCTCCACAGTGAAGTCCAGTCTGGCCGACAGCGACCACCTTCATGACTGGCTGAAGAAACTCACCCTGCTGGTGCCCGAGGTGAGTCGGTCCAAACGTCCACAAGTCCCTCAAAAGTTTACGGTGGAAGTTACTCAAGTCAGTAAAATGACAAATCCACCCGCCAGCATCTCTGAACCTCGCTGATCTACACCTTTATATATATTGTTTGGTAGATTCCAACAAACCCAAACTGTAAAAGCGACAAATTGTGAAAATCTTTTCTATACTTTGTGAAATAAACGAGATGTAACATGTTCATTAAGGAGTGTTAGAGGTGCTGGTAGATGGATTTTCAGCTTCAGGTACCAATCTCTTATAGATCTTATCAATATTATCTGAATTATGACATGGGAGTGCTTAAATTGATGCATAAGGTACAAGTGCTCTGCATTGCAAAGCTGTCAGTGTCATACCTAAAGAGTTAAATAAAGTATGGAAGCCTGACTGATCCAACTGATGGCACCAAATCGCAGGATTGAGTCGCAGTATATGTGGTTAGCTGAGCCAAGAAATCAGCTGTACATGTTGACCAACATTTTTTATCAGTTTGTTGACATGTTGTTTTTGTTGTTTTCAGCCGGCTGTGAGACACGAGGCGTGTAATGGCCTCTACAAGCTCTCTCTCTCGGGTTTGGAGGGTGGAGAGTCCATCAACAGGTCCTTCCTGCTGCTCGCCGCCTCCACGCTCCTCAAGTTCCTGCCTGACGCACAGGCCCTCAAGCCATTCAGGGTAGGTCGCACACATTCCTCACACTCAGTAGAAGAAAATACACGTGCACAAGAAACTCTTCTGCAAGCTACACTTGTGTCAGAAGTCCTCTGGGACGATGATCTGACTCAATTTGAGCTTTGCTACAGTGAATCCAGTTTCTGTGAGACATTGTCCCTCCAGTGGGACTAATGCGGGAGACACAGGGACACACTCTGAATAAAGACGTCCAGTGGAAGTGTTTTCTTGTAAACAAACAAAAGTTATGTTTACATTCAGTGTTATCAATGGCAGGGCTGTGTATTGCATCACCCATGTACATCCTCATGTGCAAGCATCAGACAAACAAAATTCTGGTGACCTGCTGAAGTTTAAGTTCTTTTCTAGTCATATAAAAAAAAACTCATTAAGTGAAGCAGTGGATGGCCATGAAAGGTTTTGTTCTTAGGTTTCCTAGCAACACTGAAAATCACACAATCAGAATCTAAGACATAAAACAGTGCAAAAGTTAAATATTACAAATAAAATGCAATATTTAAGAACTCTGACTGATATTTAGAATTTAACTTCACAGAGCCTGAAATTTATTTTTCAACAGGGGGGAATCGTCCCCTTAAATGCTTCACATTTTAACCATTTAACCATCTTTGCGTCTTCCTTACCTTTGAACAAGACATTTGTATATACCTTTGGCACACAGGAGAAGTGCTGTACATTGGTCCATCAGGTTTGCATGCATTTTTTTTTTTTTTAAATTTCCCAGATTATAAATGCTATATTTGCAAAGGCCGATGAAATTATGTGCAGACCTCGCAATCCAGCACAGAAATTCAGGCTCTGCTTCAGTTTTTGAGGATCTTACTGAGTGCAGAATGTGTGAACTTTGCAATCATTGGTGTAGTTTAATGGTATCGTGTGTTTTGAAGGTGGAGGACTATGAAGAGGAGCCTCTGTTGAGGACGGGCTGCAAGGAATACTTCTGGCTGCTCTGTAAACTCATCGACAACATCCACGTTAAAGACGCCAGCCAGGTGGGAGCCTCACTGATCACAGTACTGATGATCATATTGATCTGTAGTCGGTTGATTGAAAACAGTTGGTAGTGTTTGTGTGATGTTTCATTGAGCTGTTGCTAGTATTGGTCTGTTTGAACTCACAGAAGGTCTCTCCCTCTCTGTCGCTGGCTGGCTCGATGCAGACCACCCTGCTGGACCTGGACGCTCTCGCCCGACATCTCGCCGACTGCATCAGGAGGTCAGACTGTCGCACACTCAACATCAAACTTTACATACAGTAAACTGTAACTGTGCAGTAGTTTGGTGCATTGACAGCCTGCAGGTGTGATGAGCTGTGATCAACTTCTCTCTAAACAAGCTTTGTGATCGGCTCTATAAGAAATAAACTGCCTTGTGGTGAATTGTAGAGCATGTTGTCCAGTCGAAAAGTATAACACCAACCCGAAATGACCTCAGTCTTCTCTCCTCCAGCCGTGAGATCCTAGACCAGCAGGACGGCACAATCGAGGACGATGGGCTGACCGGCCTCCTGCGACTCGCCACCAGCGTCCTCAAACACAAGCCTCCCTTCAAGTTCTCCCGCGAGGGTCAGGAGTTCCTGCGCGACGTCCACAACCTCCTCTTCCTCCTGCCCAGCCTGGCCGACCGCGCTCAGCCGAAATGCAAGTCCCACGCTGCCCGGGCCGCTGCCTACGACCTGCTGGTGGAGACGGTGAAGGGCTCGGTGGAGAACTACCGGCTGCTCCACAACTGGGTCATGTCACAGCACATGCAAGGTGAGGACGCTGGTTACTACACTTTCTGATTGGTTAGTTTGTTACCGGCGGAATAAAATTGTTTGCCCAAAAAACCCTTAAGTCTGCTCCTTAAGGTTTCCTTTAAATGTTCACTTAAGTATTTCTGGTTTTCCCCTTGCCCTGGTCTTATACTTCAAGAATCCCTGGACTGTTGCGCAAAAGACCTTAGCAACCAATGCAAGGCAAAAAATAAACTCAAGGTACTTTTGACTAAACTTGACTCACTAATATCATCGATCACCACCTAAATTAAATGCAGATATTTTGGATTGAGGTCGATTTACTTCAGAATAAATCCTTTGAAGCTGCATCGAGTGATTTTGTCCACTTAGGTGGTTAAAAACTTTAAACAAGCTGACAGACACACAACACTGTATGACCAGCTCTGTCCACCTAATGGTCCGATATGCACTTGATTGTAAAATAGGAAACTCTTCTGCAAGCTACACTCTGTGTCAGAAGTCCTCAGTGACAATGATCTGACTCAATTTGAGCTTTGCTACAGTGAATCCAGTTTCTGTGAGACATTGTCCCTCTGGTGGGAATGATGCTAGAGAGACTGGGACAGCCCTAATGAACTACACAGTAAACCTGTTTTAAAACTACAACAGTGAGCTGAAATGGCTGAGAAGCTCCAGAGGTTTTACAGGGACATGTGCTTTCTGGCAAAAGTGCCACCAGGCACACCCAAAAAGCCTCTGATATACACACTGAACATTAAAAACGTCATGTGATATTCTTCCCCCAGCCTCTCACGCTCCGTATAAATGGGACTACTGGCCCCACGACGACGTTCGGGCTGAGTGCCGCTTCGTGGGTCTGACTAACCTGGGAGCAACATGTTACCTGGCCTCCACCATCCAGCAGCTCTACATGATCCCTGAGGCTCGCCAGGCCGTCTTCACTGCCAAGGTCAGTACCTGCAAGACAAACTGAGGGCAGAACACCCCAAAAAGAGCATCATTCACATTCAACACAGAATGTGGATTCTCATCTTGTGTGTGTGTGTGTGTGTGTTTGCAGTATGCGGAGGATATCAAACACAAGACCACGCTGCTGGAGCTGCAGAAGATGTTCACATATCTCATGGTGAGTTTTACGTCTGTTCCTCTGACTGTCCTTAAAGTCATCCTGTACTTTGCATTTTATTAGCGCCACAGAGATCAGTGAAAGAAAGCAAACAAATCATGAAAACGTGTTCATCATCATCTTAAAGATTTGTGAAAGAGCAGTCGGATGTCAAACAATTGTACGTTAAAACGTTAATACTTTAACCTTTTAATGTGTATGTCAAAAACGGCATAGGCAGCCCTAGACTCAAGTGCAGTTCAGTTTTTTATTGAAACCCACTGTGAGGCTCAAACTGAAGATTAAAGGTATAGTTCACCCAAACAGTACAAATTGTATGTGGTTCTTACCTCCCCAGGCTCCCTGTGGTCCCAGAAAAAGTTTTGTATTGAGTAGCATTAAGAGAAGTGGAGACTTTGATGAAGGCTGAACAAAAAATGTTAAAAAAAATGTCTGAAAATCTTGCTGAAAATTCCCGTGCAGCATTATCCAAGTGTCTTTTATCCATATTTGGGCTGAACTAATGCTGAACAAAGCATTTCCTTCTCTGACAGACTGGCTACACCCTACAAGTAAAAACACCCCAAATCTGATACTTTGAGAAATGCTGCTCAGGAGTTTTTCAGAAAATGTTTGGATGTTTTTGTGATACTTCTTTAAGTCTTTCGTCAGGCCTCAGATATGCTTTCATTTTTTGGGTGCTTCACTCTCCCAGACACAGGTTTTTAAAAAAAATTTTAAAGATTTTTTGGGGCTTTTTAGCCTTTAATGTATAGGACAGACAAGCGTGAAGGGGAGAGAGAGAGGGAGTGACATTCAGAAAAGGGCCACAGGAATTTTTATCCGTGTGCAGCTCTAATTTCCTGTGACCCCTTCATGATCATGGTCAACTTGTGTTTCTCTAGTTAAATGCTTTATAGTGAAAACAGAATTTTGATTTAGCACGCCCATAAAGTAACATGCAAAATGTTGCTTCTTCATTGTTGGTGAAATTAAAAAGGTTCAGACAACCACACAACTGTTACATCATCTAAACTCTCCATTTCCTCCTCCTGTGACTGTTCAGGAGAGCGAGAGGAAAGCATACAACCCGCGGCCGTTCTGTAAAACCTACACGATGGACAAGCAGCCTCTGAACACCGGGGAGCAGAAGGACATGACGGAGTTCTTCACGGACCTCATCACCAAGATAGAGGAGATGTCCCAGGAGCTGGTAAACACACTTCGCACAAGTCTGACCAGTAACAACTCCTCATTGAGACACAGAAGATATTTTTATTTAATTTGTGATTTACATCTTGAAACATTTTGCAACGGTCCTTGACGTAAAAAACTAATGATGTGGAAATGTTTTTAATTTTTTATTCATAATGTTTCTGAATTCAGCACTTTGTAGGAATAAAGACACAAACACATTTACTGATTACAAATTACCCAATGACGACAGGAGTTGGTCATAAAAAATTCAGAAACCCTGATATCTAAATGAATTCAATGCTTCAGAGTTAAAGAAAAAAAAGCACATATGCAAAAAGGACATATGCACATTAGGAAGATTTTGAGAAGCAAACAAATGATAAGAGTTATTTCAAGTTAAAGTTTGAATGAAATTGTGAACAACTGTATTAACGAATGTCACCTTATTTGTTCTCTCAGAAAAACACAGTGAAGACTCTGTTTGGAGGCGTCATCACCAACAATGTGGTCTCTCTGGTGAGTTTGAACATCAAAAGAAGCTCAGCATTTTCCTAGCGTAGTGCCAGGTGTTAAACTAGACTCATCTCATAGTCTCATTCAAGAGTTACAAAGTTGACCTAGTGGTGAATTTCAAATTTGAGTTTGAGACACTTTGTGCTGTTTGTCCTGCAGGACTGTGATCACGTCAGTCAGACTGCAGAGGAGTTTTACACAGTAAGGTGTCAGGTGGCCGACATGAAGAACATCTACGTGAGTCTCTAAAAAATCTCAGTATTAGCTCTGAAAAATGTTTCTCAAAGCCTTTCCACGCTTACCAAATGTACCATCCTGCAGAAAGTCACAACTGTTTCTTTTTGTTGTCTTTCTTCAGGAATCTCTAGATGAGGTCACCATCAAGGACACACTGGAGGGCGACAACATGTACACCTGCTCCCAGTGTGGCAAGAAAGTCCGCGCAGAGAAAAGGTCTGTGGGTCATGTAGAAAAATAAAACCTGTGAAAACCTATTTTAGAAATATTGCAGTTTGATACGTTTTCATGCTTTAAACATGTCTGATAATCTCCGTCCGTCTCACTGCATCCTTCGTCTCTCCTCCCACAGGGCGTGTTTCAAAAAGCTGCCACGCATCCTGAGCTTCAACACCATGAGATACACCTTCAACATGGTGACGATGATGAAGGAGAAGGTCAACACCCACTTTTCCTTCCCGCTGCGTCTCGACATGACGCCCTACACCGAGGACTTCCTCATGGGCAAAGGAGAGCGCAAAGAAGGTTTGTCCAGACATCACAAAACGCTGGATACACTCAAGTCTTGGTTTTGACAATCGCTTCTTTTTTGCCCACATTTTTGTTCAATGAAATTTTCAGAGCATACAAGACATAATTCAGCCAGTCAGTGTCTGCGTTTAAAGCCTGTGTCCAGACAAGTAAACAAAAAACAGGTTAATACTTCTATACATGGAGAGATAAAACGATTAGAAAAAAATTAAGTAAAAAATATGTTAATAAAAATTGATAATGATAATAATAATAATAAATAATAATAATGATGATGATGATGAATGAAAATAAAATAATGATAAATAAAGTAAAAATGTATTAAATTAAAAGGCTTTTTTTAAAAAGTATTTACAGTAAAAAATAAATAAGGAATAAAATAATTATATTAAAGAAAGATAAAAAATAAAACAGAGAGCTGGTAATAGTGATACAGAAATCTACGTAAAAATTAATTAATTAAGAAAACACAAGTTACACTAACAATAAATCAAAATAAATGATAAAATCTAAAAAAAAAAAAATAAGGATAAAAAATTAATTTATAGAGATGGCAAAAGTGATGCAAAAATCCAAGAAAAAGTAATTATTTACCAAAAAACCCAAACAATTTAACAGCAAAAAAAATCACAATAAAGAATAAGAGAAAAATAATAATAAATGAAGATTAAAAAAGTAAGTATAAAGAGAGGGCAAAAGTGATAACAAATTCTAGGTAAAAAGTTATTAATTAAAAAAACACACAGCAAAATAATCACAATAAAGGATAAAAGAAAATAATAAATAAAACTTAAAATTATATTGTATTTATTTTTTTAAATCAAATTAAAATTCAATTTTGTGTGAGACCCAATGTGAGAACGACAGTTTAATTAAAGAGACGAAATAGTTTCTGAAAGTCTGTGTTTTATGTCATGGAAGAAAATTCAGTGTCTGAGCTGTGTCTGGTTAATGCTGCAGGTTTTCGGGAAGAGGGCGAGGCAAAAGTGACGGAGAGCTACGAGTACGACCTCATCGGCGTCACGGTGCACACGGGCACAGCAGACGGCGGCCATTACTACAGCTTCATTAGAGACATCGTTAACCCACACGCCTACAAGAACAACAAGTGGTGAGGGCAGAAGCACATGAACTGAAAATAATGATCAGATTTAAGGAGCTGAGTGCGACAGCAGTTACAATTTTAAGTTGTGCAGTTGGATGTAAAAGCAACATTCTTGCAGGTACCTGTTCAACGATGCCGAGGTGAAGCCGTTTGACTCGGCCCAGCTGGCCTCCGAGTGCTTCGGTGGAGAAATGACGGTACGAGCTGCAGTCAGAGGAAAATAAAACATTAATTTATTCGTCACGTTGGATTTCGCTGACATTACTTTATCTTTCAGACGAAAACCTATGACTCCGTCACGGACAAGTTCATGGATTTTTCTTTTGAGAAGGTGATTATGATTTCCAGGCTGTTTTTTTAATTTATTATTTGTTTTCCATTACCACATATGATGCAAAAGGTAATAACGAAGCATTAATTGAACTTGCAGACACACAGTGCCTACATGCTCTTTATAAGAGGGTGGAGCTGGAGGAGGAGAACGGGAAGGACTTTAGTTTTGATGTCTCTCCTGACCTGTTGGAGGTACCTTGGATTTACTTTTTTCTCTTTTTAAGTCTGAAGTTTTGTAACTAAGTATGCATTTATTTCATTATACTATTCAATTTACACGTCTGTGTCTCTTTCAGTGGATTTGGCACGACAACATGCAGTTTCTCCAGGATAAAAATATATTTGAACACACTTACTTTGGGTGAGTAGCAGACCCATTACTTGGACATTATGACAGAATAAACCGATCACCTTCCACCGTCGCTTTTATTATTTTTTGTTTTTTTGTTTCAGTTTCATGTGGCAGCTCTGCAGCAGCATCCCCAGCACTCTACCAGACCCTAAAGTCGTCTCCCTCATGACCGCTAAGGTGAGAAGTAGTACAGGTTCAAACATTTTTTACCTTTATTGTCAGGTTTGACACTGAGGGACAGTTCCAGGATTTTATTTTGACAATTAAACATGGTTATGGTAATTAAGAAAAACAAAATGATGCTTCTTAGCAATAAAAAAACGTTTTTGTGACTTGAGATTTGAGCTTAGCGCTAAAAAGTGTGTTTCCAATAAGTTAATTGACAATTTGGATCATCTGTTAATTATTTTAAGTGTTGGTTGTTTTTTTTTGAGCAAACATTCCCTGGTTGCTTGAGATGTGACAGCTTCTTGTTTTTTAGTTAGTATGTTCTCCATATATTGTAGAAAAGGATGGCAAATGATTTCAAAGAGAGATTATTTCCCTTTAGTAATGTATGTAATCTTCTCTAAAGGTAGAGTTTTGAATAATTCCTGGCGCGACTGTTTTTGCAGTAGACAGAGATTTAAGGCAGCAGTATCTTTGTTGGATTTAAGATATTTGTCAAGATGTAAACTTAGAATGAATAATTTGGCTCCAGTGTTAATTGTATGCCAAATATATTCTGCAGAGCTTGTTTAACAATAATAATAGAATTATATTATTGATAATTATAATAATGATAACTTCATTTGTAGAGCACTTTTCGAGCTAAAGTTCTTTCCAAAGTGAATAAAATACAGAAAAAAAGTGATACTTGTAAAACATGAGCATATGCACACGCCTTCACTAACATATATTTAAACACAAATATAGCTGTAAGCATTCATACATGTACACATGGCTGCATACATACACACACTCCCATACATACAATTAATTTTTCTAAAGCCAAGGAGCAAGAACTGAAAAGGCTCGATCAGGCTTTGTCTTTAACCTGAACAGTTAGAAGACCCAGACTAGCAGACCCGAGGGGCTGTTTGGACGATACGGTGTGAGAAGCTCGGTTATATACTCTGGTACCAGATCATTGAGAGTCTTGTATGTGATTCAAATAAATTTATATGGATCCTGAAAGAGACTGGAAGGAGGTTCATTTGTTTTACACAAGTCTAGCTGCTGAATTTTAAACAATTTGGAGCTGATGTGTAGCTCGATTGTTAGGCAGGTGAACGAGGTGTTACAGTAATCAAGGTGGGAGGATAAAAAGAGCATGTATGACTTTCTCTGTGATACTGAAGGACAGACGTGACCTACATTTGGAGATGTGCCTCAGCTGGTAAAAACAAGACTGAACCACATCCTTTACATGTTGCTCCAGGCTCAAATCACTGTCCGGAATAACACCCGGATTTTTTACACCTGATTTTATGTTCGTAGTGAGGCGGCTGATGAGTGGCTGAATTAGTTTTGAGACATCTTCAGGGCCAATGATAAGACCTTCTGTCTTTTCAGAGTTAAATTTTAAGATGTTTTGGGTCGTATAGCAACTGTGAAGAGAAGCTGATTAACCTGTGTCAGTGGGTTGAAAAGACAGGTAGAGCTGTGTATCATCTGCGTAGCTATGGAAAGAGATGTTGTGATGACTTATTATCTGTCCCGAGGGTAGCGTGTACAGGGTTAACAGAGTAGGTCCCAGTCTCCAGCAAGAACTTTCACTTTGTCGGGTTCCCAAACATCTACATCTAAGTAATTTATTCAGACACCACCACACCAAGTGCATTTCTTTACTGTGAATGTTCTTGTCTTTGCAGCTCAGCACATCATTTGTCCTCGAACTTTCATCCACTCCAAGGAGAAGGTAAATCACACTCACTGTATTGAAGGACATTTGGTGTCTGACTGCTGAAAGTCTGTAGCTTGACGATAAACTGACTGATGTGTGTCCTTCCTGCTCTGTATCCTCCAGCCCACCATGCTGCAGTGGATTGAACTCCTGACCAAACAGTTCAACAACAGTCAGGCCGCCTGCGAGGTGCGATCACAGCTTTGACAAATAATTTTCCCTCAGTCCTGAAGGATTTTCTTGTTTTTGTGTTGTGTATTGCACAGTGTTTTAGTTTCACCTTTCTTCTGTTTCAGTGGTTTTTGGATCGCATGGCTGATGACAACTGGTGGCCGATGCAGATCCTTATAAAGTGCCCCAATCAGATTGTTAGACAAGTGAGTTTTTATCTCATATAACTTTACTGATACATAATGTTCCACATTTCTCGTTTCTGTCTTTCCTTCCTGTTCCTATTTTTCCCCTAAAATGTATTTATTGTTTAAAGTTTTAATGATCAAAGTTCAACCTTCATATTGTCTCATGTCACAAACACACATTTGACTCTTGCCTACTTCGGTCCTCCAGATGTTCCAGAGGTTGTGTATTCATGTCATCCAGAGGCTGCGTCCGGTTCACGCTCATCTCTACTTGCAGCCCGGCATGGAGGATGGGTACGTCACACCTGATTGGTCAGCTGTTCAGTGTTGAACTGTTATTTTTGTTCTTAATCCTGAAGAAAATCAAAACACCCAACATGTGATATAAAAGGAAGTTCGCTGAGTTTCCATTCCTCAAATATTTTTGACGTTTGAAGAATTTGTTTTGTTTTACCAGATCTCCAAAAAGTTGTTTCATTTTTTTCCTCAGTCGAGCAGTTTGAAGTTTGAACGCAACTTTTAAAACACAAAGCAAAGACTAATTACAGCTTCAGGCTTATTTGTAATATCTTAAACTAGAAATATTTGGATCTTATTTAGCATCGGGCACTAGAAGAAGAACAAATGTAGGGTCAGTTTAAGTGTGCCATTAGAGGTGTGCAGCACAAACAGACAGTGTTGTGTCTGTGGTATCAGGTGGCGACAGAGATCCAAACAGGAGCCATGTGTCACTCAGTGTCTCCGTCACTCTGGACTCTGGGAAAGATTTTAGGCTCCACATTACTGATGCCAACAATAGTCGAGAGGGATTCAAGCATGCACTAATGGAAAAAAGCCAAACAAAAACTTTTCCATGACTTTTGCATGTCTTTTTCTGTATGTTAGTATGTTGAGAGCAGCTGAAAACGGGAGTCAGGTTCCTTCTCTTTGTGTTCACGTAAGTGTATCTAATGATTCTAAAACTGTCTTTCCCTTTTCTCTTATTCTCTGTCTCAGCTCTGACGACATGGACGGCCCGGTGGAGGACATCGGCAGCCGGTCCTGCGTCACTCGCTTTGTGAAGACGCTCCTGTCCATCATGGAGCACGGCGTCAAGCCCCACAGCAAACACCTGACTGAATACTTCGCCTTTCTCTATGAGTTTGCGAAGATGGGAGAGGAGGAGGTCAGTCTGAACTACTTAGTCTTACTCTGAAAGATGTTTTAATAACACTTTACTTGAAGGTATCTACATAAGAGTGACATGACACTGTCATAACTATGACATGACATGGTTGTGACATTGTTTGGGTTGTTTTGATTATGACAAGTTGACATTAATCAAATTGACATTACCAGAAGTTGTCTTTGTCATGACAAGTTGACATTAAATTTGTTTGGGATGTCCTTATAATGACAACTTGACATTTCTATATAGTGTATATCCACACCTTTAGGAAACTGTCTCCAGGTCGCCTCCAGGACGAAACGATTTACGGCACTCAGACGGCACACGTCATCTTACCTAGCCGCTTACATTTAGTGACTCTTATAAATAGTCGCTATTCCTCCTCCTCGACTCGATGTCCGCAGGGAGTTAAAATAGCAACAATCATCGGGTGAAAGTTCTGTGAAAGCACTGGACTCACCAACACTCAGCCACGTCTCAGTCACACAGAGACAATCCAATCCTCGGGAAGTCAGGAAATCTTTCAGGATCAACGTTTTGCTCGCTAGCGATCTAGCATTTACCAGCCCAATCCTGGTAGGGGCCGGAGGGTCCACGGCGTTAGCTGTCCGGGGAGCCGCACACAGAAGCTGCAGGTTGCGCAGATTCAGAGAGAGCAGGGGCCGCAGGGCTGGAACACTTCATCCGGGCCGACGACAGGTACCAGCCAGGCGTCGACAGGGTCCAGCGAGTGCTGAGAAAAGAAAGAGGTGAGGCACCGCTCCATACTCAGTCCAAGAAGCCGTGGAAGTGCACACCAAACAGGCCTTCAGCCTTACCAGCCGACCGCTGCGTTTACCCCGGCGGCGG